>CM076710.1:16018636-16635909 GCA_038501285.1 Penstemon eatonii | reverse complement strand
TGTGGCGACGGGTCAGCTTGATCGACCTCTTCGGCCTTTTCAGCTTCAGTGACCTCATCCAGTTCTACGTTATTTTCTTTCTTGTCCACCAAGAAATCCTTCTCCAAGAAGTGAGCGTTCCTCGAGACAAACGTAGTTTGTCTTGTAGGATCGTAGAACTCGTATCCTATTGAATTTTTCGGATACCCCACGAATTTGCACAAAGTGGATTTAGTTTCCAATTTATCTCCCACTAGCTTTTTAACGTAAGCGGGAGATCCCCATATGCGCATGAATGCGTATGAGGGTGCCTTGCCAAACCATAATTCGTATGGTGTCTTTTCTACGGATTTAGAAGGTACCATGTTTAGTATCTTCGTTGCCGTGAGGAGGGCATGTCCCCAAAATGAAAGAGGAAGGTCATTCCAAAATTAGCACCCCTGCCAATTTGGGAATTCTCCCACACTCCACGGTCGATGTCCAGCCACAAGCCCATGGAGCCCAATCACTGGTGAATTAATTCAGTGAACCTTTTATCATTTATAATTTCCATATACGACATAATCTCTCCATTGATCAATCTCCCAGTCGAGACTTAAGGGTATGGTCTTTCATCGGATTCCCTTTTCTTTTGTCTTGACCTTATGTACTCTGATCTCGAAATAAATTCTCTTTGACTTAATCTTTATGAGCTACTCACATAAAGTCGTCAGATACCTTGGCCAAGGATTTTACCAGAATTAATTTCTCACAGAAATCCATAGGAGAATTTCCCAACCTATCAAGTCGAGTCAATGGATCATTTGTTGATGATATGAATATGCATACGAGTTCCTCTATACCCAATATGAGTCCACAGAGACTTTCTGGCGATCCCCAGTCAGTCGGAACTCATATCAAAGCATAGACGTTCTCGCACCAGACAAACCCTATCACCTCAAGTAGTTAGGGATCGTTCCTCGTATACTATTATAAATTTGGAATAACTTCAACCCCGATATGCGACTACCGCTTCCATGGTGAGTTATTTCCTAATTGGGGTATTCAGTGCGCTTGCCATCCCAGCAAGCCACCCACTTATGTGTATCGACCGTCCCAGTCACGCTCGTGGACCCCAGCGTTCTCCAGTTCATCGGAGTATACACAATAGTGAGAGTCTAACCGAATCCAACGATGTCCTATCTCGATTGGATTCTATGACTCTTGAATATGTTCTAGATCACGGCCTTGGAGATCAGTCCACGGGTTGTCCCATAGCCCTGTGATCTAAGAACTTCTATCCTTATGCGTAGATAATTATTACATAAGATAAAGTTGACCATTTAATGAAGTGCATTTATTAATCGAAATTGAATAGTTCCTTATAAATGCTAGCCATACAGCTGGCTTGCAGGACACTATTTCTATCATTATTAATTTAACTTGATGAAATCCACCACTTTAAATTCACATTCAGCTTCCCACTCCAACATAGGAGATGCCCTAAGGGCGGCACTGAAAGTCCTTTTTTAAGATCGTCTAATAAGGTAGGTATAAGCCCCCGAAAAGGGTCTTAAAAAGCACAACATTAAGTTGTTCTGCAAAACTATCAAAATAAAATTTCAAAGAGATTCAACTCAAATCATTCATGAAAAAAAAAGTAAAAGCTACAGTTGAAAGGGCTTCATTCCCCCAAAGTTCTAGGAACGGACTTGGAGTCACAAAAACCTTTCGATACAAGATAAGGTAGTTCAATTGAAAGAAGAAAATTCTTCCTTTTTTACTTCTTTCTCTTTTCCCCTCGGGATTTTGGAGAAAGGGTAGAGGCTTGGGCCTACCTATCTCGAGAGGACCCCATAAAAGAATGGGAGTTGTTGAGAGGTTCCAAGTTGAAGAAGTGTCAACTGAATCTTAAGGCCACTTAGGGTGTGATGCAAATTTTTAGAAAATAAGTTGACGCTCGAGATAGTGAGTTAAATTCAACATAATCAAAAACACTTCAAGAGAAGCTTATGCCTATGAGCTTAAAATAACAATGT
Organism: Penstemon eatonii; assembly: GCA_038501285.1. NCBI lineage: Eukaryota > Viridiplantae > Streptophyta > Magnoliopsida > Lamiales > Plantaginaceae > Penstemon > Penstemon eatonii. The sequence goes on along the minus strand of CM076710.1, from coordinate 16,633,912 downwards.
GAAAAGAAGGAGAAGAAAGTCATTGTTCTACCTCAATTGAAGCTACTCTTCCTCTATTGCCTGCATCGAAACATATAATTGATGAAATAGTAACTTTTTTCACAAACCTAACACACATGAATGAATCCAAAGGAGAGAATTATATTTTTGGTACATAGTTATAGATCAATTCTCACTTTTGGTACTAAATTTTATGGGTCCAACACATTTGGTATAGAGCTTTAACAAATTGTGACACATTTGGTACAGCAGTTAAAAATTGTCGTTAAGTGATTACGTGGCAGTTAAGTCTAATTGCAAAGTTGATGACATTACTTATGTTGACTGATAATTTTAACCCTTAATATTTTAGGTTACCAAAAAAGCCCCACATCTCCAAATTTAGTGACGATTTTAGTCCAAGACCACGTGTGGACCAATTTGAATATTTTACTTATTTTATATAACTAATTTGATTTATAAATAGTTTTAATAAATTAAATAATAATTTAACATAAATATCACCAAAATTAAGAAAAGATATTCTTTTTAAATATAAAATTTATAAGAGCATTAATATATTTAATATTTATTAAAATTATAAATTATATAATTAAAAACTATTTAATATTTATTAAAATAATAAATAATTATAATTTAAACCCCCCCCACCCCCAATTTCCATGCCGCCTGTTGGGGGAGGGTAGGAGGTGGGTGGGGTTAGGAAATTTTTTAAAATTATAATTATTTATTATTTATTATTTTAGTAAATATTAAATAGTTTTTAATTATATAATTTATTATTTAATAAATATTAAGTATATTAATACCATTATATCAATCTTATATTTTAAAAGAATATATTGTCTTAATTTAGGTGATATTTATGTTAAATTATTATTTAATTTATTAATATTATTTATAAATCAAATTAGTTATTTAAATAAAATAAGTAAAATATTCAAATTGGTCCGCACGTGGTCTTATTCGAGTTAATTCTAGAATTTGACAACAATGTGGACTAAAATCGTCACTAAATTTGAAGATGTGGGGCTTTTTTGGTAACCTAAAATATTATGGGGTAAAATTATCAGTCAACATGAGTAATGACATCAACTTTGCAATTATACATAACTGCCACGTCATCACTTAACGACTGTACCAAATGTGTCACAATTTGTTAAAGTTCTGTCCCAAATGTGTTGGACCCATAAAACTCAGTACCAAAAGTAAGAATTGACATATAGCTATGTACCAAAAATGCAATTCTATCTAATCCAAAGTATTAAAATCAACAAACGTTATAGAGTTATAAACAATGAACCAACAGGTGATTGGTCTAGTGGAAGGGACTAGTCACTACACAGTAGCGGACTCAGGTTCGAATCCCTGTTGGGAGAGGTTCCCACATCATGTGCCCGACGCGCCTCGAAAGGGATTAAACCCTTGGGAAACCAAAAAAAAAAAAACAATGAAACCGAATAATTCAAAGCTATTCCATATGACTATATATTCAAATTAACTGCTGAATTTAAAAAACTAAAGAAGCCTAAAATCAAACAATAAGTGTGCATGCCACCAATGGACTAATATACCAAATAAATTAAGCAGCACAATAAATGATACAGTACATTATGTTATATTGGCACAATCTACAGAATTTAAATCAATTGATAAATTAAAGTTGTAATTGGAGAAAACTCACAAAACCATTAATCAATCATGAAGAAATGAAGAAACTGAGAGCGAGAGCGAGAGCGAGGTAAAGAGTAAGAAAGAAAAAAGGTACCTGATTGGAGAGAGAATATACCACAGAAATCGCTAAGTGAAATGAAGGAACGAGGCCCGTTTAATTTGGAAATCACGCTATTTCTTCTGTTGCATAAAGTTTAATTTACCTTCTTAATTTGAAAGAGAACACTTCTCCCCCAATAAAAATTAGAATGGAGCAATTTACCTTGTGTAATGGTTTCTCTCAATTTGATCTTGAAAGTTTTTCTGCTTGTATGATTTGTCCATTGTAGATTTAGCATAAGTTATTTTCTTCATTCATAACTAATTGGTATTTATAAGGATGGAGAATTATGTCCGTTGAAAGAAAGGCATAATTCCTGGAATACTCTACATTGTACCATTATGTCAGTCGCATTAAATGGATCCTGTTGTACGAGGTATTTGAATTTATTCCTCATTCATCTGGTCCTCGTACAAGAGATACTTCATTAAGTATATATGCCGTTTTAATCATTCACTGAATTAACTCTTGAACTAATTAGTTGATGGGTGTTGATCAAAACTACTCCGTTGTTTTTTTCTAAGTTATCGTACTTCTTCTGTTCCTCTATGAAGTCTTTTATCTGATGTCTTCATTTAACTTTGAGGTCTTCACTGGAACATTATTGATGGTGAATATCTTCTTTGTTAATCAGTCAAAATCAAATTGATTAACTTATTCAAACTTTCTTTGAATACGATACTTGGGTATTTTCTCAGTATTCCCATTTATTTGAATCTTTGTCAACTTAGATATTTTATATTTTAGCTATTTTGATTAAGTTTCTGAATCTAATTTAACTTTTATTATCATCAAATTCTATCAATTAACTCAACTAAATGTTTCTTAGCTGTTAGCTTTGAGTTAATAAATTTTCCAACAATCATTGAAACAAGCTCCTACATGCTTGGATTTCCCCTTTGTACAAGAACTTGCAACATGGTCTAACAATCTGCAAGTGGAACAATACCAAATGGAATTTCCATGAGTTGCTTCTCCATCAAATCAATTTCCACACACACTCTTGCTCTAGTCATGTTTGTAAGATTAGCAGTGGCCTTATCAATCCTCTGAGGCTTGCCAATACTTGAAGCAAGCTTCAAAAGTGCCTCTAGATAAAAAGTTGAGGGTAGTCCTTTGAGGTAAATCCAACATGAAACGACAGATGATTCCTAAGTGGGCTTAAAACCAAGAAACCGCTTGGACACCCTCATAAGACATCCAAAAAATGTCTAAACTGCCTTCATCCACAATTTTTGGTGTAATCTTCCTCTAAAGCAGACAAATGGAAATATGATTGAGATCCATCGATCATCCCCGTGTTCCATTCCCTCTTAAGACCAATATTCGAGAAAGCTTTTCTCAAAGCGCGCGCGATAAATCCAGGAGCACCAATTTTCCGACCAGCATGAATCAAAAGTCTTTTATAGTTTCTCAATCTCAATTTTAGTGAATTGCACATAGGGTTTACCTTCATAGGGAAAACGTGGTTTGGGAACAACCACCCTCTCACTCAACGGCCTACGTGAAACCTCAATTAAGGGTTTGTTCTTACTCCTTGGGTACGGTCTTTGTTCCAATTCACAAATCCAGTGGAATTCTTAAAATATGAAGCAAAAGTAAAGTCCCGGGGTGATTTTGGAAGGGGGTCAGAAATTATGGGCTGATTTTATTATGGGGTAAAATTATCAGTCAACATAAGTTATGGTATCAAATGTGTAAAGTTTTAACGGCCACGTGACATTCTCGTGACAATTCCGCCATTAATTTGATGAAAGTATTAAATATATAAAGTTGATTTGAGTTATGATATCAAATGTGTCTGTATAAAAAGTTGTGGTATCAAATCCCTAAAGTAGTTAGAATTATAATATCAAAAGTGAAATTCTCTCTCTCTTAGCTCTTTGTTCCAATTCACAATTCCAGTGAAATTCTTAAAATTTTAAGCAAAAGTAAAGTCCAGGGGTGATTTTGGAAGGGGGTCAGAAATTATGGGCTGATTTTGTTAACTACCCATCAACACCATTGTTGAATGTCGTTAAACCCATAGTAAAACATCAAAATTGAACAAAATTAAAGTTAACCCCTTGAAATTGAAGCTACAAGGACTAAATTTGAGCCCCAAACAATAAAAATCAAGCAACAAATCCTCTTAATCAGCAGCAAACAAAAAACCATTAAATTATGGGTTTATCTTGAAATTGGGCAGCCCCTTAGGCGGGAGAAATTATGTAGTACAACCGCTGCACCACGTCATCAAGTACACGTGGTGCAGCCCACCAATACACTTGGGGCATGTGGATTAAAAATCCACATCACCCATATTCTGGCAGTGTGAACACAACTTTCTGAACCCCTATTTTTTTGGAACATGACCAGAACATGGGGTGATGTGGATTAATAATCCACATGTCCCATGTGTATTGGTGGGCTGCACCACGTGTACTTGATGACGTGGTGCAGCGGTTGTACTACATAATTTCTCCTTAGGCGGAGCTCCACTTGCATGCCTAGATAAAATCGTAATGAGGCATTATTTATTAAAACTAGCATACGTTCCGTGCTATGCACGGGTTTTAAAATATATATATGTTAAGTACCTTGTTTAATATGTAAAAAATATCTATTGTATGACATGATTAAATATATAAAATGATTGTACCATATATATATAATGAGAATAACAATATTTATATACAAAGAAAAATAATATGTTAAATATTAACAAAAAAGGATAGAAGACGAAATTATATTCTTTACAAATACATCACTCTGGACATCTAAGCTACATAGGAATATTTGCACACTATCAGTGTTAAACTAATACCTGCAAAACGAATGAAAAATTAAAGTAAAAATTATGTCATATTTATGCGATTTTTATTTTTTGGTATCGACAGTATATTAGTGAAATTTTCCAATTTGAATTTGTTGAATGTTAATATGGTAATTGAAGGTGTGATTATTTGGTGCCAATTTTTGCTTTGCTCACCCGCAAGTATTAAATAAAAATACTACTTAAATTTTAATACAAAGAGACAAATTTTGAGAAAAATAATAATAATCAGAATGCTTCACATTAAAATATAAAGAAAAAATATAATCGAATAGCGTAGAACTCATGTTGGGGTATAGGGTCAAAATAATTGATCTTAAGCAAGCAATTTGTTTGAGAAATTGGAATGATTTCAAATGTATTTTACTTTAGATGTTATCTTCATGTTTGTAATCAGGTATTCTATGCATTAGGAAGAAGGTTTCAAGTCCTTAAATGTTTTGATTTTTTTCCTCATGATAACAACACTTGATAAAGGGATATACCCCTTTATCATAAGAACAGAAAAAATTAAAAACATTTGAAGACTTAAAATCTTGGCCAAAAAAATTTAATAGATAAAAAAAGCTAAGCTTACCTCTCGATTATAAAATAAAGAACACCACCAAAATCCTCTAAATTTTCTGTCTATCCCTTTATCAAGTATAGTTATCGTAAGAAAAAAAATAAAAACATTTAAGGACTTGAAATCTTCTTCCTAATGCATAGAATACCTGATTACAAACATGAAGATAACATGTAAAGTAAAATATATTTGAAATGACTAATAATATTAAGAACTTAACACATGTAAAAAGAACACATATCTTAGTCAATGTAATATATATGTACTAAAGCAAATTGTTCAGTCAAATCGCATAAAAAAAAATGAAAAGTGCATAACATAATGAGTTAATCCGTCTACCATACTTCAAACACCCCCGCTACATCTCTTGTTCCTTTACTCTAAGAAGTATGAACGCGCTGTTGCAAGTAAGGAAAATATAAAAATTTGAAAATCTTATGAAACTGAAAAATTAATTTCTTAACCAATCAAATATGGCATTATGAAAACCAAATTTTTTTTAAGAAATAAGTTGTGCAACCGCCTAGAGCAAACTGTTCAGTCAAAAGAAATGGAAAAAGCATAACATAATGAGTTATCATAAGGAAAATATTAAAATCAGAAAGGTGAAAATATTATGAAACTGAAAAAAAATGATTAAACATATTGAAGAGAAGATGGAAAAAACTGAATTGTAAGTGGGTTTGGGATTGTACATGGGTTGTAAGGAAAATATAAAAATTTGGAATTAAATTTGAAAATATTATGAAACTGAAAAATTAATTTCTTAACCAATCAAATATGGCATTACGAAAACCAAATTTTTTTTTAAGAAATAAGTTGTGCAACCGCCTAGAGCAAACTGTTCAGTCAAAAGAAATGGAAAAATCATAACATAATGTCATAAGGAAAATATTAAAATCATAAAGGTGAAAATATTATGAAACTGAAAAAAATGATTAAAACATATTGAAGAGAAGATGAAAAAACTGAATTGTAAGTGGGTTTGGGATTGTACGTGGGGTCAGAGGTAGTTATATTATTAAGTAAAGTAAAATAAATCAAAATAAGGAGAAAAATATGGGTGTGGGTTTGGAGGTGGTTATAATATGTATGATGTAATTATTAGGTAAAATAAAATAAATCAAAATAAGGAAAAATTAGTATTTTGGTCAAAACAAATTAATTAAAGTCAAAGACTGCTGTGAAATATATTATAAGTAGATGATAAACTTACTCGTGTAAATAAAAAATTGAGAAGCAATGCAAGGGCATTTTAGTAATATAGAAACAAACTTTCAGAATTAGACACAAAGCGAAATAGGGGCAACGAAGGGTTGTGCAGAAAACAAGAATCCCTAGACTCTAACATCATGGATCAAAATTTCCATCTCTTCCTGGGAAAACATCGAAAAATTTTCGTTTTTGAATTAAGCGAAACGAAAATAAGATGTAATTCCGAAACTATTTGTTTGTCTTAAACTCTGTTATTTTTCTAAATTTAATAACTTTTATTACAATTTTTCCTTAGTGTTTCCGAAATATTTTCGAAAAGTTTCCAATATTTGGCCGACCGAAACATACACTCGAAACGAAATTTCGATCCATGCCTAACATGGATAAAATATCAATTGATATCTGTCTTTTCAAATTTACATTTACAACTTGTGATGTCTCATCTTTTTTTTTTTTTTTTTAATAATTTTATGTATTTTTCGGAGTTATTTTGATGGGTAATTTGTCTATTTCGCTCTTAATTGTACATGAATTTCACATTATTGTATTTTAGAGAGTATATATATTGACTTTTCAAGGGAGTGACAAAACTACCCTTTCCATTTTAGCCTAAACTTTACCCAGTGTTCAAACTTCAAAGTGAAAGATAAAATATGCCCATATTTCATAAGTCATAATTGTGCTAAGTGTGATAAGTTTGACATATTTCAGAATTTGTATTTTTTCATTATGCCCATATTAATTGCATAGACACCCCTTCCAAGCTCAAATCTTCGGTTAAATTCTTGACCAGTAGATTTAACCAAAAGTGAAAAGGGACTTGAGCTTTTTTGGCTAATATATGTAAACAACATATATACATCATAAGAAATGAGTAAACAAGATATATAGGTAAACAAGATGACAATTGCAAAGTAGTGAACGTGCAGGAATATATACCAGAAGCAAATTGGAATTCTCTATTTTTGGACTCAAGAAATTGTGTTCTGTAATTTGATAGGGTTATTTAGACCTCTCCACAACAATTGCTAAACAAGACGAACCTCTAGGAAATCGTAATAACTGATCGATAATTCCAGTGCTTGGTTTCGATGAAACAGAGCTGCAGAGATAAAATTTCTTCAGATGAATTGCATTCTTCAACAAAAACATTGCCAGATGAAGTTGAGGTATCTCGCCGGTAAAGTTGTTAAATTTGACTTCTTTGAGGTACGACACAATACATGATGGTATGAATTCGACCCCATCGTAATCATAAACATCCAAACCGTTCTGGAAAATACATAGTCAATTGCACCAAGTCAGTAGCTTATTTAGAACTATACATTCGTAAAGAGATCATGTCAATTTACCCCCTGTGATTGGCATAATGTTCAATTTACTTCCCTCTGATATGAAAAAGAGCATTTTATCCCCCCGTAATCTTATAAAATTTTCACCCCACCTCCCTAGTTTATGTGGCACTTTAACCCACCATGTTATTATATATGTGGCACTTTACCCTCTCGTGTCATGATAAATGATGCAATGTACCCCCTGTGATATGATAAATGTGGCAATATACCCCCATATGTTACGATAAGTGTTGCACTTTACACCCCTATGCTACAAAAATACATTTCATGCCACTCTCAATTTCGGCGAGAGACTTACACTCTCCGGCTGAAGGATTTTAATTTTTTTTACAGGGGTTAAAGTGCTCTTTTTCAAATCACATGGGGGGAATTGAGCATCATGCATTTCAAAAGGGGAATAGGGGATAAATAAATTGGCATTAGCTCCATTCGAAAAGGGAAAGGAAAACAGAGAACAAAGAAAGGAAAACATGTTTTGTTGCTATGCTTAAAATGAAAGAGAGAGTTTTTGTGGATCACCATTTCTAAGACCAGAACCTTGAGAGATGGCGTCGCTTTAAGTAACACAAGTAGTGTTTCAACATTACAGGAAATACAGAGTCCTACCAGCACATCAAACCTAGGAATAGGAACTCCTAGTTGTGACTGGGTAATAGCCTTAATACAAATCAATCAAACAGAAACAAAAGTCATTTACAGGAAGTGAAATAAGCATGACTGGTATGTGTTAGTACGTAGACGAGCAAAAATGTCTTATACAAAAAATAAAGTTAATTTCTATGTAATTATAAATGTGAGTATAAACTAACCATTGCAATATCGGGTGATATCAGTAAAAACTTTAAACTTGTTGAGATTCCTTTTATAAACAACTGAACTTGTAATCCGATCTTTTTGAGTAACACTAGATCAACTTTCCTCCAACGATTATAAAAAGCTGCAAGAACAACTTGCGATCCAATCACAACAATATTTTCTGGTAAATCACCATAAGAAAAGAACTTAAAAGGTCTGGTTGCATGAATCTTGATTAAATAGTCACTTAATCCAACAGTACCAAATGGGGTCGTAGACGTGAATTTGATTAATCTAGGAGCACAGATTTCTACTAACTTCACGTTCAACCATTTGCAGCTATTTAGTTCGAACATTTCTAGGACTGGAAAATTAAATATGAGTTGGTTCGAATTAGAACACTCATTAACAAACTCAACTCGATCGAGATACAAGTTTGTGAGGTTAGAGTACAAACAATTGCTAACTGGAACTTTGAAAATGCAGGGCAATTTAAGTTCTAATCTTCTCAATGAAGTGCAATTCAGAAGGCTACGGGGTAAGATGATTCCATTGTGAGGATAATTCACTTTTAAACTCTCAACATTGCGCCTCAAAACAGCAGATATACATGCTGTCATGCGATTTGAGTCGTACTTCTCACAACATGTAAGATTAAAACTTTTTATATTCTGCGAATGAAGAAGTATTCTTTCCACAAAGTTAACAAAAGTTGTATCCTTATCAGCCTTTTTCTTTGAATACAACTTACTTTCGTCAATATCTATGTTGAAGATGGAGGCCCAATTGTATTCCCAATCTTTGGACAAAACACTAGTTCGCACGGCATCCTTTGTTGACATGAGGGATAGAATGTTACTTATAACACTTCCCGGTAAATTGCTAATGCGATCTTCACCGCCGTTGCCATCATTCTTTCGAGATTTCTTACTTGTACTCATTACTTTACCGATTCACCTGAAAATTGCAAGTGACCCTTTTGATATTGAATCATTTAGCATTTCTTAGGAAGAACGTGACAAAGAAAGCAGTAAATAAAGATAAAAACAACATCAATATAAATATTATTCTATTAAGGTTGTTCATGACTTTAAACTTAAGTTATTCAGGTTCAAATGTGTACTACTACATTGTGCTATATATCTTTTCGGGACTGGTTTTCGGGAATTGAGGTATTTCAGGACGGGATATCGGGTTTTGGGATATCAAATTCACAACCCGAAACCCATAAGGATAAGCATGAACGCGGTACTTCGTTTAACCGATTTAATTCAGGATCGGATTTTACTGGACAACCCCTATAATTATTCGTACATTGGTACAGTAAAATAAAATTTAAATATTTAAGCAGCATATATAGAGGGGAATTTTGGGAATACCCCAATAGTTTAGCTAAAAATAACTATTTTAGAGTGAATAGCAATGAGACTTCCACCATTAATATCAACGAAACAGTGATGAAAAACAAAAGGTCAAGGTACATTACAAACCTAAGAGAGAGATTGAAGAAATAATCAATCGGATAGGACAAGACGACCGGAGTATCGTCGCCGGAGGGACGAGCGACGGCGGGAGAAGAAGGTTGGAACTTGCAAGGTTGAGCGGAGGGTTATTTGAAGGTGGCTGACATGAATAAGCCTTAAATATTCTTCTTCTGAAAAAAAAAAAAAAAAATGAAAAGAAAAAGGGAAGAAAGAGTTTATTATTAATGTGTACTTCCTTTCTTTTTTGTTTTCTTTTTAACGTTAGACTATTAGTTAGTTAATGTAAGGCTAGTAATATTTAGGGCTGTCAATGGGGCGGATTTCAATCCGGATCCGATCCGAATCCGGTTTGATTTATTAGGATAATGATCGATTAGTGATCCGATGGACCTGATCCGATTAAGAAGATTCGTAATCCGAATTATATGGAGCGAATATGGATCTAGGCTGATCCGATTCGTTACATACCCGTATCCGATATATATTATTATATGTTGTTTATATATTATGTATTTAAATAAATAAAAATAAAACTATCTATGTTCCACTAAAATCTTTTACTATATTAAAAATAATTTTAAAAAGAAATGCATGAAAGATGTTGGTGGACTGACCAGATAACTAATTGGGTCTACAACATATTAATTTATACTATTTAATAAGAAAAATCAAACCATAACCATTCATCCTTCAATTTTTATCTTCTCTTCCATTTCTCAATATTGAGTTTTCTTCTTCTTTGTCCCAGTTTATATCTTTTTTACTTATATTTTTGTTTATTCTTTTGTTCTAATTTTTATAGTTTATATTTGTACATCATATTCCATCTTCTACAATTTTTAGGCAATAGTTTCGATGAAGTAAGTAAAATTTTACATTTTTAATTCATGATGGTGAAATCTGCAAGTGATTTGGAGGCAAATGGAAAAAAAAATAAAAAAATAAAAAAAGTTAACTTGCTAAATGGATCCGGATAATTTATCCGGATCCGGGATATCCGCTCGGATCCGGTTGCTAATATTCCAGATCCAAGCGAATCCGGATCCGGATAGAAGAAATGGAAATCGGACTCGCGGATCCGGATCTGCCCTGATCCGGTCCGAGTCCGACCCATTGACAGCCCTAGTAATATTGTTTGACTAATAATTGGTGTTGTAAGAGCAAATCAACTGAACTACCTAATTTGTCCTTTAAAGTCAACATATTTAAGAGGATCACTTTATTTTGAGAAAGGAAACGGCTCCATAAATTTTCCTTAATTTCCAATAAGTTTCTCCAAATCATGGCAGTGAAAATATTTACTACCTACCTTAATTAGCTTAGCTTAGGTATATATCCTTTTAGTAGAAAAATATATATGAATGTGATGTGCCGTGATGAAAATGGCCCCGTCTTCCTTCTTTTTTTATTTTTTTATTTTTTTATTTTTTTTATTTCGAAGTGGTTAGTTAAGTGGGGACGTTGTGTAAATCTGTAAGAGTATAGATTCTAATTATCAAAAAAAAAAAAAAAAAAAAAGTATGAGTTCAAAGATGAGAATTTAAATGCAGTGGTTATAGGTTTCCTACAAGAAAAATTCACATCCCAAACCATATTTTGCTCATCCTTGCATCCAATGATCACATTTCAACCATGGAGGATCCATCCAGAAGCTGATCCAGGTAAGGACTAATGAGGTCTACATCCTTCACTCAAACATATTTAAGCAACGTTAGGAGAGTTACTTTTCTTATTTTTTAAATTTAAAACATAGTTTATTTTACAAAGTATTCGATTTAAGGTCTTCCAATTCTTCACGGATTATCCTAAACATACGAGCTAAGGGACTCAATTGTCAACTTTCCTCTATAATTCTTAATACATATCTAGTCCTTTTCTCTTTCTTAATAATTGTACTTTTAATTACTTTATTTTCTTGATCTATTCTATTTCTTTATAATTATTTTAATTTTATTTCATTCTTAATACTCCCTCCGTTTTTGTCACTTTGGGAAAAATTTCTTATTTCATATTATTTATTATTTTAGAAGTTCAATACAAAATTAATTTTTTTTGCAGATTTACCATTTCATCATAATTGTTCTAACTCCTAATAAAAAAAAGGAGAGGAAGAAAAATAATTATTACTCCAATGAGGATATTTTTGAATTTTTATCTTCAAATGATGGCTATTTAATAGGTTTCTTAATCTATATGTCACTACTCAAAGTGACAAATAATATAAAATGGAGGGAGTAACTATCAAGAAAATTCAAATTATTATTTTTTATAATACGGTTTCTTCATATTATTTTTTTATTTAATACATTACTACGCAATTTTTTGCCTCCTAAGAAATATTGATCTAGCTCCGCCTCGCCTATTATGGGCTGATTTTAAAAAATAAAAAATAGATGCGGTCATTGTGAATGTAACTAGTGTCATTTGAAATTATAATTAAGATACATAGATTTTTTCAGTTCTTTTGAGGTCATAATGTGATATCATATGTAACTAAAGGTTATTTTGTCAAACTTCGAGTGAATAGCAAATTAACTCCATGTGTTATTCTAAATAGGCAATTTAACTCCCTGTGATAAATAAAAGGGCAAAATACCTCCATGTGATATCCTAAATAGGCAATTTAACTCCCTGTGATAAGAAAAAGGGCAAAATGACTCCCTGTGTTTTTATAAAAGAAGCACATTGCCTCCCTCTAAATTGCTCATTTATTCATATCACAGGGAGGTAAATTGCTCATTATTTTATTTCACAGGGAGGTAAATTGCCTATTTTTATATCACAAGGAGGTAAATTGCTCATTATTCATTTCACAGGGAGTTAAATTGCCTATTTTTATTTCACAGGGAGGTAAATTGCCCATTAGACATATCACAGGGAGGTAAATTGCACATTAGACATATCACAGGAGTTAACTTGCAAAAAACCCGTCAAACTTCACCTACTCCTTTTTAATTTGTATCTCCTTATAAATTTTCTTGTGAATGAAATATAAATTTTAAATTTGACTATTTGATTGGATTTTTTTTTTTGTATTTCGATTATTTAGCGTAGAACTATAGCCTCCACTGGGAGGGGCGGATCTACAGCCCTTATTGGGGGTTCCCCCCCCCCAAGGTTTTTGAATATTTTATTCTAGTTACTTATATATTCATAATATATTTATTTATTTGCATTGATTTTTGTTATTCTCTTTTAAAGAACAATTGCAAAAATTAATTATACACACAATATACTTATCAAGACTTAATTAATATTTTTATCTTAACCAAATAACTATAATGTTCAAATTGAAAATCATGATATAATTTTATGAAAATTAAATCCAAGACCTATAAACTATTCTTCTTAAATCCAGTATATGAGAAACATATTTTATGCTAATAGTATATTTTGACCCCTTGACTCTTGAATCTTGGATCCGTTCCTACCCACTGGACCAAATTCCTTGAGTTCTTCAACAAATAAGAGAGCTTAGAATGGGGAACAATAATAGAGTTCAAGTCACTAACATATTTATTTAAATTGACATTACATCTTTCATGAATTATATGTATAAAAAAATTATGTTTTTTTTTTGGTAATAGTACAGGTCTCGAATAGTTGGAGGAGGAGGTAAAGAACAAGATATGTGATGTGAGATATGAAACATCTCTTTCCTTAGCTATGCAAATCTCGTATTATGAAAAATCTTGGGAAATAGTGAAAGAAATTAAATATTAGTCATTATGGAAGTGAAAGTCATGAGTTCATTAGTTAAGGACTTAAGGGTCTATTTGGATGAGTTTTGACTCAGTTTTGCGAGTCTCGGTTTAAAAAATTGGTTTGGGTGGTTTCGATGAAACCTTTGAGACTTCATTTGCATGAGTTTTGGCTCTTGGGTTTTGTGGTTTTGATGGGGGCTATTTCGCACCCTACATACTACTCGGATCAAACGAAGAAGATAAGATCGATTCGACCAATTCAAACAGATCGGGATCATCTTACAGACCCGGCCAAGTGCAGCTCGCTTCGATAGAAGATTATACTCCGGACTCAAGAAGGATATTTGGGCCGAGTTCTACTAGGACTATGTTTCCTTGTAACGCTAGGTTTAACATTATATAAATACCTAGTTAATCATTGTATGAGACAACTACGAAATCCCTAAATTCTAAGAATACATGATAAAATACTGCTTACGACAGCAGAACTCAAGAATACTCAATATTATTGAAGAGCTTTTTACCTTCATATCGGTGTGTTCTTAGCTTTGTTTTATGGTTTTACTTCTTGTTCATGAATATTGCTTTTCTTTGTAACCGATCCATCCGGAATAAAGTAACAGAGCCCTATATAATAAATATATAAATATCGAAAATCCCCCGATATCACAAATTCACTGATATTCAATTAACCCGACGAAATCCGGTTAAATCAGTTGGCGCCCACCGTGGGGCTACGTTAATTATTCGATCGACACATGGCTCGCCCAAGGAAAAGCGCTCGCATTGGAGCGAGAAGTAATACAACCACCGGCCACAACACATCTGAAGATCCACAAGACAACAACGATAACAACATTCCCGACACCAATGAAAATCTCCCAGATACCCGTTCCCGTCAGCAGGAACACCGAAGAGGTATTACCGGTGCAATACAGGAAGAACCAGAAGGCCCCGAAATCCCCGTTCCTCTCCCGGGCGCTCAGGAGAAACTGCGACAAATAGCAATGCTCTTTAAATCACTTTCTCCAGAAGAATTACTTGTACTAGATCAAATTCCTCGAAACGTTACGGCTGCCAGGACAACTCCTGCACCAGGAGTGCCAAGGCCAAACGAACAAACCTCTCAACAAGCGGACAGCCCAGTGAGTGAGCGACGCTCGCTACACAGCCCACGGCAGGGAAATTCTAAACCCTCCGATAACCATCCCCGAAGAAAACCAGGTCGAAGAAAGCCACAAGCGAGTCGCAGCGGATCGAAGGAACGAACAATAATCCCTATCGAGGATGACATAGATGATGCAATCCCAGATCGACCACGAGCGACTCGATTCTCGGAAAGGGAAATTGAAAGGCTGGTACAGGAGCGGCTCGAACAACGCCTACGATCTGTTCAAAATCCGTGGACCCGAACCACGGAACTCCAGGAGAGCCTTGCAGCCTGTTCTCCCTTCTGCAGAGAAATAAAAGAGGCACAGTCGATTGGACAAGTCCCGGGTAGACTACCTCGCTATGATGGAACCACTGACCCGGATGATTATATTTTTAGCTTCACGAATATAATGAACTTATACGCCCACTCCGCGGAGTTCACCGCCAAATTAATGGTAACCACATTCGAAGGACTCGCATTGGACTGGTTCGCAAAACAACCTGCCAACTCCATATTCAGCTTTAGGGAACTTTGTAACAAATTGACACAGCAATTTGCCAGTCAGAAAAGACAAAAACTCCCAATGAGCTACCTAGGAACCATACATCAACAAGAAGGAGAATCCCTAAGGAACTGGTTGGCCAGATTTAACGTAGAACTACTCAAAATCGATTCTCCAAATATCGATTACATAATTTCTATCCTCTTCGACCTCACTAAAAACAGGCAGTTCGGAAACGCCCTCAGTCGAAAACAACCGAGAACGTTTGCCGACATCATGAGCCTGGCGTCCAAGTATATGACCCAAGAAGAGATGAATTCCTTTAAGGATAAAAACAAAAACAAATCCACAGCTTCAGGCTCCAAGCGGCATGACAGGATTCCTGCCCAAAGATCCTTGGATTACGAGCGATCTTCAAGGAGAGGTAACGTTTTCCAGCGATTGGAATACAGCAAAGCCGACCAAGAAAGGCAACCTAATTTCTACCAAAGACCAAGAAACCCTGAACAACCAATCAAAAGCAGGGTGAATCAAGTAGAACACCCAAGGTTAAATGCTCCAATGGAAGAAATATTGGAAGTTCTAGAAAGAAATAACTGGATTCCCGAGGCGAGGAAAATCGCTCAGCCCAGACCGGGGTCTCGAAACTACGATCAATACTGTAAGTACCACAGGGCACATGGACATCGAACGGAAAATTGTTTTCACCTTAAGAGAGAAGTTGAAAAACTGATCGAACAAGGAAAACTAGACGAATACATAGAGCGAGATAATCGCAAAAGGGAAAGAAGTAGAAGCCCTCGGAACGGTAATCAAAGGAGAAGTTCTCATCGAAGGTCATTTGAACGTCGACCTACTCAGGAGTTGAATCACGACCAGATCAATGGGACTATCCATACGATATCCGGGGGGCCCGCGGGCGGCGATAGTCGTAATGCTCGACGAAGAACGGCCAGATCCATAATTGGAAATTCTAAATATCCAAAAGAAATATGGACTCTGGAAAACAGGCCGACAAATCACCAGCCGATCAGCTTTAACGAAGGCGAAGTACCTAAAAACATCATTTGGGATACAAAAGAGGATAACCCCGATTTCCCTATGGTTGTGTCGTTAGAGATAGCGAATTACAATGTAAGAAGAATCCTAATCGATAATGGAAGCTCAGCAAATATCATCTCCCGGGAGGTTTTAGCACAAATGAACCTCGGACAAATAAACCTACAAAAAGTAGCTACGCCGTTAGTAGGCTTTGGAGGGTCCGAGATCATCCCCAGCGGAACGATATCTTTAAGTGTGTCGCTTGGAAATAAGCCACTTCGGACAGTGAAGTTGGTAAAATTCCTAGTGGTAGAAACACCCTTCGCTTATAACGCTATATTAGGGCGACCAGCCCTTAACCTTTTCCGAGCTGTAGTCTCTACCTATCATCAGAAGATAAAGTTTTCGACCGATAGGGGCATCGGAGAAATAACGAACGACCACTGTATGGCGTGGGATTGCTACAGCACATCGTTAACTTTGAAAGAACACCCTAAGTCTATTACTCCGAGCAAGAGAAAGATCGAAGATGATCTCATTCGAAATGAGGTTGAAATTCCTATTACTGATCGATTAGATAAAAAGGGAAAAGAACCACTAGACTTATCCTTGAAACCCCCAGAACATAAAGATATAATTCTAGTAGAAGGCGACTCGTCCAAAAAGACGAGAATAGGTACAGAATTGAGCAAAGAAGGAGAAATAATGTTAATCGAATTCCTAAGAAATAATGTGGACGTCTTCGCCTGGAGCGCAAATGACATTGAAGGAATCGATCCTCGGGTAATCAAGCATACCCTAAAAATTGACCCTTCAGCAAAACCCGCCAGACAGAAGAAAAGAAATCATGGACCAGTAAAAGATAAAATTATCAAAGCCGAGGAAGAAAGACTGCTTGAAGCAAAACAAATCCGAGAAATACATTTCTCGGAATGGCTATGTAATGTTGTATTAGTAGCAAAAGGGGATAAAAAAGACAACAAATGGAGGATGTGTAATGATTTCACCGACCTTAACAAGTTATGTCCACGTGACCCATACCCCCTCCCAAGGATTGACTTATTGGTCGACTCGACCGCTGGCTTCGCGATATTCAGCATGATGGACGCCTTCCAAGGGTTTTACCAAATATACATGGACGAGCGGGACCAAGAGAAGACCGCGTTCATAACCGAGCAGGGAGTATACTGCTTTATAGTAATGCCATTCGGATCGAGGAATGCCGGGGCTACTTACCAAAGGTTAGTAAACCTAATGTTCAGAGAATTAATCGGAGAAATAATGGAAGTCTATGTAGACGACATGTTTGTCAAAACTATGAATGAAGCGGATCACGTAAAACATCTAGATCGATGTTTCCAAATCTTAAGAAAATACCGTATGAAGTTGAACCCTGCGAAATGCACCTTCGGTGTTAAGTCAGGAAAATTTTTGGGATACTTGGTACAACAGCGAGGAATAGAAGCCAACCCAGAGAAAATTCGAGCCATAACTGAAATGAAACCTCCCAAGACCATCTCTCAAGTACAAAGCTTGGTTGGGAAAATCGTAGCATTGAATAGATTCATATCAAAATCTGCGGACAGAAGCTTGCCCTTTTTCCAAACGCTTCGAAAAGCGAAAAACTTCGCTTGGACCGAAGAATGTGAACGAGCCTTCGAACAACTCAAAGAATATTTGACAACACCTCCGATGTTAGCCAAACCAACGGAAGGGGAACCGTTGTACATCTACATCTCCATCTCCGATACGGCCATTAGTTCAGTACTAATTAAGATAGAGGGCTCAGAGCATAAGCCTGTCTATTATCTCAGCAAGTTATTGCAAGGGGCGGAGAAGAATTACTTGGAAATAGAAAAATTCACGCTGGCCTTAGTAGTGGCTGCACGAAAACTCCGACCCTACTTCTTAACCTACAAAATCATCGTTTTGACGAATCAACCGCTAAGGCAAGTCCTAGCAAAACCAGAAGCCTCCGGAAGACTAATCAAATGGGCCATCGAACTCAGCCAATTCGAAGTCGACTACAAACCAAGGATCGCCATCAAGGCCCAAGTATTGGCTGATTTTCTATTGGAAACACCAACACAGACTACTGAATCATCGAACAACCTCCATGACGATGTATTGATCGTAGAAGATCAAACTTGGTTAATGCATGTAGATGGTGCTTCATGCCGGGAAGGAGGAGGCGCCGGAATCAACTTCACCGGACCTAATAAAGAAGATTTGAATTATGCTATTACATTGAACTTTGTCGTAACAAATAATGAAGCAGAATATGAAGCGTTAATCGCAGGAATGGAAATGGCGATCAAAGCCAACATAAAGTGGCTTAAAGTATTAACCGACTCAGAGTTAGTGCAAAGACAAATTGAAGGCCTATACGAGGCTAAAGAATTCAATATGGTCAAATACCTCGCCAAAGTGAAAACACTAGCTAAAAAATTTGAAAGCTTCGGTATTCAGAACATTCCGCGTTCGGAAAATAAATGGGCCGATCAGCTATCAAAGTTCACAGGATCCCATGACGGAAAGACCGAACGGGTAATCAACTGGTTGATCTCTAATACGCCGGCAATCGATATCGATGAAACACCGGTAGTCGATATAATGGAAATCGAAGAAGTCGAAGAAAACTGGATGACCCCGATGATAGACTATCTTCGAGAAGGAAAATTACCACCTGACCAAAATGAAGCTCGAAAAATAAGATATCGAGCTCCAAAGTATACACTTGTAGAAGGAAAACTCTACCGAAGATCAGTATCAGGAATTCTTTTGAAATGCGTCTCTGAATCACAAACCATTGATATACTACGAGAAATACACGAAGGAGATGCAGGAAATCACAGCGGATCAAGGGCATTGGCCTTAAAATGTCTCAGGACAGGTTACTATTGGCCTACCATCAATAAAGATGCCGCTCGATATGTCTAAGAATGTCATCACTGCCAGATCCATGCTAACATATGTCATCGACCAGCAGAAAACATGCATCCAATTCCAGTATGTTGGCCATTCGACCAATGGGGAATGGACATTGTGGGACCGTTCCCAGCAGCTAGATCTAAGAAATCCTATGTCCTGGTCGCTGTAGAATACTTCAGCAAATGGATAGAATGCGTCGCCCTCGCGCGGATAACCCAATTCCAAGTTATCAACTTCCTATGGAAATTCATAGTTTGTCGATTCGGCATCCCAAAGATCCTTATCTCCGACAATGGAACTCAATTCGCGGGAAAACAGATAATAGAATGGTGCACAAAACTTGGAATTCAACAAAATTTTACCTCGGTAGGACATCCTAGAGCGAATGGACAAACTGAAGTAGCAAACCGAGAAATAATAAAATCTTTGGAAAAAAGATTAGGAGCTGCCAAAGGAAAATGGCTTGATGAACTCCCAGGAGTATTATGGGCTAATCGAACCACAATAAGGAGCTCAACCGGGGAAACCCCATTTAGCTTGGTATATGGGTCGGAAGCTGTTATTCCTGTTGAAGCCTTAATCCCAACGCCAAGAATAGAGATGTTCAATGATCAAGAAAATGAAAAGGTCAGAGAAAATGACATTGATTTAACAGAAGCTTTAAGAGATAAAGCTGCTGTACGCCTACAAGCCACTAAAGCAAATATGGAGAAAGCATACAATCAAAAAGTACGCATCCGAACCTTCAAAGAAGGAGACTTGGTCTTAAAAAAGGTAGAAGTATCCAAGCATGTGGGAAAGTTACAACAAAATTGGGATGGACCTTACATCGATATTGGCGTAGGAAAGAAATGCTCATACAAAATTGCACACTTGGATGGAACAGCCTTACCAAGAACCTGGAATGCGGTCAACCTTAGGAAATACTATGGTAAATAAATTTTAGCAGATTATACTGCATCGTTTTATTTTACTTTATCAAGTTTTAATCCTTGTAACAAAGGCCTTAGCCTAGAGTTCAATTAGTAAAGATTTTTAGCATTTTCTATACATCGATTATTTCGGTTAACGCTCCTTGGGATTACACTATCATATTGATGAAAATTAGAACGAAACGAGTCGAGTATACATTGATCCGCTCAATAAACACTCCTCGATTTATATCAACGGCAAAAAGGACTTTTTGGTGATAAACCTAAGTCTAAATTATAATGAGTTGAGTGTACATTGATCCGCTCAATAAACACTCCTCATTCCGACCACAAAAACGAGTCGAGTATACATTGATCCGCTCAATAAAAACTCCTCGCCCATAATTCAACGATCAGAAAGACTTTTGGTGTTAAGAAAAACCTAAGTCTAAATTACAGATGAGTTGAGTAAACATCGATCCGCTCGATAAAAACTCCTCGATATATTCAAAAGTGAGTCGAGTATACATTGATCCGCTCAATAAAAACTCCTCGCCCATAATCATCAGCAACGATTAAAGACTTTTTGGTATTAAAAACCTAAGTCTAAATAAAACGAGTTGAGTAAACATCGATCCGCTCGATAAAAACTCCTCGATGTATATTCAACAATCATAAAGACTTTTTGGTATTAAAAACCTAAGTCTAAATAAAACGAGTTGAGTAAACATCGATCCGCTCGATAAAAACTCCTCGATATATATTCAACAATCATAAAGACTTTTTGGTATTAAAAACCTAAGTCTAAATAAAACGAGTTGAGTAAACATCGATCCGCTCGATAAAAACTCCTCGATATATATTCAACAATCATAAAGACTTTTTGGTATTAAAATCCTAAGTCTAAGTAAAACGAGATGAGTAAACATCGATCCGCTCGATAATGACTCCTCGATATGTATTCAACGATCAAAAAGACTTTAGGGTTAAAAACCTAAGTCTAATAATAAAAAAAAGGGAGTTGAGTATACATTGATCCGCTCAATAAACACTCCTCGATCTAAGTCTAATTAAAAACGAGTCGAGTATACATTGATCCGCTCAATAAAAACTCCTCGATATATTTTCAATGATTAAAAGACTTTTAGGTTAAAAACCTAAGTATAATTACAAATGAGTCGAGTATACATTGATCCGCTCAATAAACACTCCTCATCTGACCACTTGGGTCCAACAATTTGCCCAGGGATTTTGTTATCTTCTAAATTTAATATTTTACACTTTTTGTGTTGATTTTTACACAATTTCTATATCATTTTCTAGGCTCATTGTTCTGAATTTTAATTTTTATACACTGTTACTATCATCTAATTGATTAGAGTGATTTTTCAGGTTATTGGATCCTTAAATTAATTAGTAGATATTATTTATTATATTTTTTTTCTTTTAGACGAACCACTTCTTTTGTTAATAAGTTTCATATGATTTTATTCACATTTTCTTTTGAAGTTATACTGGAAACTATTATATTAATATTTCAATGTTTATTTTTAAAATATTTGCTTTGATGTTATTTTTGGTTTATTTTTCATATAATTAAATTTAATGTGTATTGGTTTTTTAAAATTTCAATTTTTTTCATAAGAAATTTGGCTAAATGTATATAATATTGTTAAATTTTATTAAATATACATTCTTTACTGATTTATTGTATATTTTTTAAGTTTATATTTTCCATGCATATTTATTTAATCTATAAAACTCAAAAAAAAAATTTCTCATATTGAAGAGCTTTAGTTATAAGAATATACATAAGACAAGTTATATTACCATTGCAACAAATTGATATGTAAATATGACCTTTACTGTTATTTTTTCTTGTTCGTGTCATATTTTTTCAAAGTAGTGCTTTTAAATGATTATTTATTTTCATACTTTTGTAAACTTTAGAAAACTATGTTGTTAGTTTTTATCAGAATCCACGAGAAATTAGTGGATTTTGAATTGTTTCTCATATGTCATTTTAGTTTCATAAATTTTATTACAATTTATATTTCAGTTTCTTTTTATCCCAATTTTTTCTTTATCCTGATTTATTAATATTACATGTACAAATTTTTATTCTTTCTTTTATGTATTTTCTGAATTTTCAATTCATACGATTTAATATATATTCTCAATTTGATATTCTTTTATATAACCTTTATTGAGTTAGATATACTTTATTTTCATATATATTGTCAACAAATTTATTTATCTAGGTGTTTTTTTCCCTTTCCTTTTTACATGAACCACGAGTGAAACTAAATGACTCACAACATTTCCAATAAAGTAATTTGTTGGATTATGATTCAACATGGGAAAACATAATCAATTTTGTTTGAACTTGAATGTTGTGAAAAAATAATCAATTTTGTTTGAGTTGGTTTAAACAAAATAAATAGAAATACTTATTTGTGCCCATAAAATTTTCTGATCAGTTCCGTTATAGATTCTTTGTAATAATTATCTTTGATTATTTTCATAGCACAAGAGAATTTTGTTGGATAAGGATGAAGATGAAAAGCACTGAAGACAATTAGTAAAGGGAGGTTTTGATGATTTCCAAAACTTCAAATTTGCTAAGTAAAAGTTAACTTAGCTGATATCCCTTAGAAGAATTTTGACCAAGTAAGAAGACATCAGACGGGTCAAATATTCAAGGTCCAGAAGACTACTGATCTGCTGAAGGAAAGAAATCAGACTGATGAAGATCAGCCGACTCAAATCAGATTGGTTCAAGTTTGGGATCAACTTTGTTCATCATCAGACTTGCACTTTCGATCAGCCAAGTGGAAAGGATCAAGAAGTCATCCCAACGGTAATAAATGCCCCTGGAAGTAATAAATGCTGAAGTACAAGGTTATTAAAGACAAATGATTGAAGAAATACCTCGTATCAGCTCGGTGCATTTAATGCTGTCTGACAGAAAGTACAGCTCGCAGTACTGTCACTGTGCAGAGAGCCGTTCGCGGATTTTAAGGACCAGAAATCAAGAGATTTGAATTGTGTCTCTCTTCAACGGACATAATTCAAAGAGTGACTATAAATAGCTGAAGAGACGAGGAGAAAATAAGATACAGATACAACTTCTGAGAGATCGAATTCAAAGCAAATATTTTCTAAGTCTCAAAAGCTCAAGAACAGCTCACTCGTCTGCTGAAAGTCATTTGTTGACAGAAGCCGTTGAAGTTCAAGAAAATATTTTCTTAGTGAATCTGTGAGAGAAAAGACTTGTGAGGAGTTCTTATCCATCTTTGTGAGTGATAAGACTCTGTAGAATAGGAGTTTCTTTGTGATTTCCTATTGCGCACTTGTGGTCGTTTCATTTGTTGTTCGACGCAAGCAGAGTGTACTAATTACTTTGTGTTCTTAGTATAACCCAAGATCTGTGTGACTTGAAAAAGTGGACTAAAGGATATTTAAATCCATATAACCACTATAAAAATTCTAGTGTTTGTTTTTGCATAAGTTTTTCTGCATATTTTAAGATCTGCATAAAACACTCTAAAAACTGTTTGAAAATTAAATTAAAGGAGTTTACAAAACTGGGGAAACAATTTTTAGACTGCTAAGTTTACTTGTAATAAACACTTTGAAAATCCGCTGCAAGTACTCTAGTATTAAAACTGATTTTAGCAAAAATCAGCTAAGTTATTATCAGATTAGTGGTCAACAAAGCTATTCAAAGACTTGTTCGCGATCAGCCTTGTAAAATTACAGTTCGGTAACAGCTTAGTCTGTTTAAGTTTGAACAACAGTTTTGAAGTTTAAAATTTGTTAAAAAGTTTCAGAGGTCTATTCACCCCTCCCCCTCTAGACCTCATCTGACCACTTGGGACCAACAAGTGGTATCAGAGCAGGTGGTTCATAAGAATCAGCTGCCTGATCAACGAGCTTGATCCGAGTGTTTTTCAAAGGTTTTCAAACTTTTCAAAAGAGCATATTTTTGAAAAATTAAAATTTTTGAAAAATGGATTGTATCGGCCATGTTCCCCACATAGCTGGTATGAGCTTTGAAGACTGGAAGATCAGAATGGAGATCTTCTTAGCAGCCTACAATGATAACATGTACACATGTATCATCAAAGGTCCATTCAAATTCACCAAGATAATTAAGGTTGATGAAGTCGATATAGTGGTGGAGAAAGACTTAACAGAGATGACAGCCGAAGAAATAAAGCTGTTCAACCTGGACAAAGTTGGGCGTTTCATCATGACCAAGGCCCTTGACAATGCCAGATTTGACAAAGTAAAGCACTGCAAGACTGCCAAAGAAATGTGGGATAGGTCCGTGATATGAGCGAGGGAAACGACGCTATCAAAGAGCATCAGCTGATTGTTGCTCTTGAAAAGCTGGACAACTTCAAGATGAAGTCTGCTGAAACCATTGATCAGATGGATACAAGGTTTACAAGGACGCTGAATGAAGTGTTGAAGTTTGGAAAAACCTTCACTGATAAGGAGATAACCGTGAGAGTGTTGAAGGCTCTACCTCCGAAATTCAACATGAAGGTGATAGCCATGGAGGAGTCAAGAGACTTGGGAAAGATCTCACTCACCGAGCTGTTCTCAGTACTCAAGGCATACGAGTATAAACAGCCAAGAATGGATTTTGAAGAAACCTCTACTTCAAGTCCCACAGCTGCTCTGGTTGCTGCTGAAATTCCTAGAAGACCAGCCTAGAAAAGCAAAGATGTGGATTCATCTGATGAAGCCACAATACTCAAC
The DNA here is from genome assembly GCA_038501285.1 of Penstemon eatonii. NCBI lineage: Eukaryota > Viridiplantae > Streptophyta > Magnoliopsida > Lamiales > Plantaginaceae > Penstemon > Penstemon eatonii. The sequence continues at coordinate 16,608,897 of CM076710.1, read as the reverse complement.
AAAAAGGAGTACACTGCTGGAGATGTTGCATTACTGATGAACAACTTCAAGAAGTTCTACAAACGAAAAATGAAGAACAAATACAACAATGTTTCTACTTCTAACCCCACTTCTTCTTCTCAAGATAAAGATTCTTATAAATCTAAAATGATGTGCTCTAACTGCAGGAAATTGGGTCCATCAGAGACTGCCCATATCCTAAAGTTGAAAAGTACACAGAAGAAGAAAAGAGAATCAGAAAGGAAAGAAAGCATCAGAAAGGCAAAGTGCTGGTGGCAGAAGCGGAAAAGCTAGCTGCTATCTACTCATCAAATTCGAATTCAGACACTTCTGATGAAAAGTCCTCTGATGAAGATAGACCTGCTCTTCTCTGCCTGATAGCTAAGGAATCTGATGGCTCTGAGGATGATGAGGTAACTCCTCTACATAATGAATTATTTAATTCGTTTGAACAAATATGCTTAACAATACTACTATTGCTGAAGCATTTAGTAAGCTTAAGGAAGAGATGATATTGCTAATAGAGCAAAACAGTTCTCTGAAACTCAAGGCTGAAAAGCCAAAAGAATCAGATGAATATAAACAGCTCGAGCAAGAAAATGAATCTCTGAAAGCTGAATGTGAAGTCCTTAAAGGAAAAATCATGGAACTTGAGAAAACAATTGAGTCTCATGAAAAGTCATTTGTTGCATCCACTCACATGTCTAGTAAACAGAAGACACCTTTAGATCAGGATAAGTTAGAACTGAAACATACTGAAAAATTTATATCAGCTGATAATAGTAAGGTCATTTTGTATGTTCAGACTACTAAACCTTCTTCACCTGAGAAAGTGTTAAAGGAGACGAAAACTCCTAAGGCTAAAAAGAGCAAAGAGCCTAGTGTAGGAAAACAGACTGGTAAGTCCAAACACAAGAGTCCTAGGAAGTCTTCTGATAAGGTCAAAACCAATCAGACTAGTGATAAAACTAAGTCGTCTGTTAATGAGCAAGCATCTAGTAAACCAAAGAAGCATAAAAACAAGAAAAATCAAAATGCTTGGTATGGAAATGAGTCATATTATGTGCAACCTGCTGCATATCCTCCTATGTATCATGCACCTCAATTTCCAACTTACTATGCACCATATCCTGTTCACCCAATGCATGCATATCCTGCTTATCATGCATATTATTCTGCTTATGAACATTATCCTTATCATGCTGATTATCAATAACATGGCAAATCTGATGAACGTGATAAAGGCAAAGCTGTTCATGCTCCTGTTGAAACTCAAAAGCCTAAGAAGCCTAAGACATCAACATCTTGGGTTGTCAAAGGTGGAACTAATCCTTCAGGACCCTCTCAATAAGGGTACCTAAAACAATTTTATTTTGTTTTGTAGGTTAGGATTAGGAGTAGGAGTAAAGTAGAGATGATTTGGTACTTGGACAGTGGCTGTTCAAGACACATTTGTGGAAACATACATGAGCTGACTGATGTTGTTGATGTGGATGGTCCAAAAGTCACTTTTGGAGACAGCAAGGAAGGCAAGATTGTAGCAAGTGGAAAGCTGATCAAAGGCAACATTGAGATATCTGACGTCTCTTATGTTAAAGGCTTCAAATACAATTTGCTGAGCATAAGTCAATTTTGTGACAAAGGATATTCAGTCATCTTTTCAACAGATAAGTGCTACATTGAACAGATTGGTACAAAGAAGGTTATTTTATCTGGAAGACGACAAGGGAATGTCTACACAGTGGACTGGAATTCTGTTGACAAGAATTCAAGTGTTTGTTTGGTGGCATCAACACCAAGTGAAGTCAGTTGGCTGTGGCACAAAAGAATGAATCATGTGAATTTCAAGATCATCAACAGACTTATCCAGAATGATCTGGTAGAATGAATTCCAAAGACAGTCATGAGCAAAGATAAGCTTTGTGAAGCATGTCAGAAGGGTAAGCAAATCAAGTCATCATTCAAAAGCAAGAAGCATCAATCTTCTGGAAGAATATTGGAGTTTCTACATATGGACTTATTTGGATCCATTGATCAAGTCAGCAATGGTGGAAAGAAATAGTGCCTAGCTGTTGTGGATGATTATTCAAGATACACTTGGGTGATTTTCATGAAGAAGAAAAGCGAAACCAAGGAGCATCTTACAAATCTGATGGAGCAAATTCAGAATAAAAAGAGTATGAAGATACTAAAAATCAGATCAAATAGAGGGACAAAATTTACATACTCTACTGTTGAAGAGTATTGTAATGCCAGAGGAATCAGCCATGAGTACTCTGCTGCCAGAACCCCTCAACAGAACGGAGTTGCTGAAAGGAGAAACAAAACTCTGAAGGAAGCTACCAGGACAATGATAGCTGAAGCTAAGCTGCCTCAAAGATTTTGGGCAGAAGCAACAAATACAACATGCTTTACCCAAAACAGATGCATGATCCACAAGCACCAAAACAAGACTCCATATGAAGTTTGGAACAACAGGAAGCCAAACATTCATTATTTTAGAATCTTTGGTTGTAAATGCTTTGTTTTAAATAATGGGAAAAATCACCTTACTGCTTTTGCAGAGAAGGCTGATAAAGCAGTATTTGTAGGATACTCTACTGTTAGTAAGGCTTATAGAGTCTTTAACAAAATAACTTTACTTGTAGAAGAATCCATTCATGTTGTATTTGATGAACCTAGTCAATCTTCTGAAAAGAATCAAAGTACTGATCAGAATCTGTCTATTGATTTTCAGAAATTGAGTGTTGAAAAGAATGAAGAATATATTCCCATCATACTACCTGATCTCAACTCAGCTGCTAACTCAAGTGTTGTTCAAGATCACAGTGCTGATTGTCTAACAGAGGAGTTGCAAACAGCTGACAGACCAGAGAATGTTCAACAGACAACTGCTGTTCAACAGACTCCTACTGGAACTCCAACAGTAGTGTTGCAAGATCACAACAGAGGACAACATTATGATTTGCATCCTGATCTTAGATGGCTCAAGAATCACCCACCAGAGCTAGTGATTGGTGATCCTTTGGATAGAGTAAAGACAAGGAGAGCTGCTGCAAGTGAAGCAATGTTTGTTAGCTTTCTATCTCAAATTGAGCCCGAACAGATTGAAGAAGCTCTAAATGATTCAAATTGGATTGAAGCTATGCAAGAAGAGCTAAATCAATTTGAAAGGAATGAAGTCTGGTACTTAGTTCCTAGACCAAGTCATCAAAGAGTTATTGGCACTAAATGGGTATTCAGGAATAAAATGAATGGGGATGGTGTTGTCACCAGAAATAAAGCAAGATTAGTTGCCAAAGGTTATTATCAAGAAGAAGGTAATGACTTTGATGAAACTTTTGCACCAGTAGCAAGATTAGAGGCAATCAGACTCTTTCTTGCCTATGCTGCTCATAAGAATTTCACAGTCTATCAGATGGATGTGAAATCAGCTTTTCTCAATGGAGAATTGCAAGAAGAAGTTTATGTTGAACAACCACTTGGATTTGAAGCCTATCAAGAAGAAGACAAGGTGTATCGTCTGAAGAAAACTCTCTATGGACTGAAACAGGCTCCAAAAGCATGGTATGATACCCTATCTGATTTTCTTTTAATTAAAGGATTTCGTAAAGGTAAGGTAGACAAGAGCATGTTCACTATTGAATGGGAAGAACATATTTTGCTTGTGCAAATATATGTGGACGACATCATTTTTGGTTCAACAAATCAACAGATGTGTGATAAGTTCTGAAAGCTGATGCAGAACAAGTTTGAAATGAGCATGATGGGAGAACTTAATTATTTTATTGGCTTGCAAGTAAGACAGTTGCCTGATGGAATATTCATCACCCAAGCAAAATACACAAATGATCTGTTCAAGAAATTTGGTATGGAAACTAGCTCTACTGCTAATATTCCAATGTCTACAAGTGTTCGTTTGGATAAAGATGAAGATGGCAAATCAGTGGACATAACCAAGTACAGAGAAATTATTGGGTCACTGTTATACTTAACAGCTAGCAGACCTGATATCATGTACTCTGTTGGGGTTTGTGCTAGGTATCAATCAAATCCTAAGGAATCTCATCTCCTAGCTGCCAAAAGGATACTCAAATATCTTAAAGGTACTGAATATTTGGGATTGTGGTATTTTAGGGAATCTGGATTTGAACTTATTGGATATTCAGATTCTGACCTTGCTGGCTGCAAGATTGACAGGAAAAGCACAACAGGTGCCTGTCAGTTCTTAGGTAGTCGTCTGATCTCTTGGATGAGTAACAGACTTCAGTATCCATATCAACTGCTGAAGTTGAATATATAGCTGCTGGAGCTTGATGTGCACAAATATTATGGTTGAAGCATCAACTAGAAGATTACAACATAAAAATCAGTGGAATCCCTATCTACTGTGACAATACAAGTGCAATCAACATTACTCAAAATACTACAAGTCATTCAAGGACTAAGCATATTGAGATCAAACATCATTTCATTAGAGATCATGTGGAAAAAGGAAATGTCATGATAGAATATGTGTTTACTGAAAATCAGATTGCTGACATCTTCACAAAACCTCTAAGTGAGACAAGGTTTTCAACTCTAAGAGCTGAACTAGGTCTACTAAAATTGGATGCATAAGCTGAGGGGGAACTCAACAGAAGACTAAAGTTCATCAGCTTACACATCATATTATCTTCAAGGTTAACTCTCAACAGACTAGTTAACTTATGGATTCTTAAAGTCAGGGGGAACGTGTATGACTAGCGGTACTTCTGATCAAAAGATGAAATTTGTTGATGAAAGTTAGTTGAAGTTATGTTTTCACCAGAAGATCAAAGCTTGAAGACTGACGATTAATTATCTAGCTGGATTGACAAACAGCCGAGGAAGGTTATCAGTTATTGGCTTTCACTGATAACAGCTTTGTCATCAGGACGGTAGTCCTATCAGATAAGTGTTTTAATTACCCGTCTGATCAACTGTATAAAAGCTAAGTGTATTAAAAATGTTTTATCTAAAACACGCTTTTATTAGTACAGTAAGGCGGTTTGATTCCCGCCTCTCATTTAATGCTTTTTGAATTTGAAACGGCATAACTGATGCCGCACGATCAGGACTGACAAGAAACGGATCTAACGGTTAGCGAGTATCACGGAAACCAAAATACCCTAACTCTATAAATCCAGATCTGATCAGACTTGTCGTTCTTTACGCACCCTAAAATACTTAGAGCATTTTTGAGAAAATTCCTTGCACTCTACTTTATGCAATTATGCTATTTCACTAACTTCTACAGATTCAAGATGAGTTCTGGTGTTGAAGCTAAAGTTGAGGGTATGTATCTGGTCTATGATGCATACTACCAGTCTGGTACGGAGTTGATGAAACAATTGCTGGAGAAATTCAAAGCTGCTTCGCTGGTGAATTTCATGGAGTTACATGAAGGTCTGGTCTGGAAGGACCAAGTTCGGGAGTATTACGGATCAGTTGAAGTGGATTTCACGAAGATGGAGATCAAAGCCACTGTTGGGGGAAAATCTGTGGTCATAACCCCTGCTCTACTCCATGAGACTTTTGGCTTGCCAAATAGTGGTCGACATGACGTCACCGATCTTGCTGAAGAGAAACTTCAGGAATTCTGGGTCATCTGTGCCAAAGAAGGAGAGATGTTGACTGGCAACATAAAAAAGAGGCAACTAAAAGATGAGTATCAGTGCATGGCTGATATGGTCGCAAAGCTGATAGAGAACTGCACATTCTCCTTGGATGCTGTTACGATGAAGAGGTACAGCATCATGATTGCTATTTACTACTCTTTAGAAGTGAACTGGTCAGTTTTCGTCTGGTACATCCTGGCTCACTTTCACGAGAAGAAAGGAAAGAAGTCTACTCCACGAACCAATCACAGGATTACTTTAAGCTATCTGCTTCACAGTATGGGATGTGTAATGACAAATGGAAATGAGATATATACTTCTAAAGCAATGGCCAAGTATGTGCCTGTTCTGAAGAGAAAATCTGATGAGGTGGAGACTGCTGAAGAATTGGAGGAACCTAAGGAAGAGGTTCCTGCCAAAAGGCAAAGAAAGTTGGTAAAAACAGCTCAGTTTGCTGATAAGAAGAAAGCTAATGAGCCCAAGGAAGTGGCTCAAAAGAAGAAAGCAAAGACTTCTGTTTAAACAGCCTGCCTGCTGTTGAAGCCAGAACAGATCAGTCTGAAGCAAAGGAGGTAGCTGATGCCATTATCAATCAGACTATTGCGGAGATACATAATATATCTCCTGCTTCTTCTTCAAGAACGCCATCTGCGAAGCGTCCTGATGAGAATGTTGCTCACATGACAAGAAGTCAAATTCGGGACACAGGAGCTTCTTTGCCTGCTCAGGGAAGGGCAAGAAGGACTGCGAGAAAGAAAATGACTTTCATTGACTCACCCACTGAGTTAATTGATTTGGTTAGAGAAAGTCCTCAAATAGCTGAGAGGCCTGTTGGAGCTGAAGAAACGTCTACTGCTGAACAGACTAATGTGCAACAAACTGTTCAAGAAAAACCAACAGCTGAGGTTTCCAAACCTCAAGATGATCCAGACGTGATGATCATAAATCCCATAGCAGCTGCACCTCTTGCATCTGCTGGTCCCGCTCCTGCCCTAGCTGATAAAGGAAAAAGAAAAATACTTATCAAAAGAAAGAAGATTTCAGCTGCAGATAAGAAAAAGAGGGAGGAGGCTGAGCAAAGAAAAAGGGACGAGCAAGAAGAGAAAAGAGTCCTTGAACTTAGCAAAATTCAGGCAGCAAAGGATGAAGAAAGAAGAAAAATATCTGAAGCCGAAAGGAAGGCTGCTGAAGATGTTGAACTTGCTATGGTCATTGAAATGAGCAAGACAGATGCTCATGGACATGTTCATGCGGAGGGATTAAGATTGGAGATTCAAAAGAAGCTAAGCCAAAAATGCCTGCTGGTGCTGTCAAGCCAAAGGCAAAGTTTGAAGTTAGAAGATCGTTTGATATTGTCAACTCTGATAAAGCTATCTTCAACAGATTTGAAAAGGCCTTAGCTTACTATGATAAAAAACTGATGATGAAGACTATGTTCACCCATGAGAAGCCTAGATACATAAAGTGGAGGGACTATAGACTGAACAAGTCTATTGAAGAGCTTCATAGTTGGAAGGAGTTAGCTGATGAAGAAAGGTGGGTTCTTAATTGGCTGAAGACTGACTCCATTCAATAGGCTTTGGATCCTGATTATGTAAGGGATGCTATGCATCATTATGCAAAGGAGTTTGCAACAGGGGAGGCCAAAATAATTTAAAACACTTTGCCTGCAAAGAAAAGAAAATCTGATGATGCTGTTGAAAGGGCAATTCAGATTGCTGTTATCACTGCCTTGAAGAGATGGGCTGCTAAGTCAAGATATCAGCAAAGTTCATCAAGTGAGCTACCCTCGCTGCCAAGCATTCAACAGATCACGTTTGGCAAAGAAGTAAGAGATTACTATGAAAAGCCTAAGGTAAAGCCATCTGCTCCAAAGCTATGGCCTGTTGTAAGACAAATCCGTCAAACAACAACCTTTACTGATGACGGCAAAATCATAAGTAAGATCTTTGAAGACGTTACTGATCAGCCCAAAGCTGCTGAAGAACCCTTAACACTTGAGTGGAAAGCTAAGGAGTCCAAAGCTGATCAGGAAACTGACCTAAAGAATGCTCCTGTCCACCAGGAGAGTGAAGATGATCAAGCTGCTGCTGATTCTGCTTCATCAGCTGATTTGCATTCATCACTGATGGAAGCCTTCCAGCTGTTAATGGAAAATTCTATGAAGGAAATGGAAGAGAGGAACAGCACGCAGTTGAAGAAGTTGCAGCAAGAATTGACAGAATCCAACAGATTACAACTTGAGAGCATGCAACTACTTACTGCAAGGACGATCAAGAACGCAATTGACAATTTTCCTCTGCCTGAGGATCATACCACGCAAATGACTCAAAGTGTTGTAGAAATGAATAGAAACATTGAAGATGTGAAGGCTGATGTCAACCATCTTCATATTGCTTTAAAGAGAGTTGAAAACAACATATCTGATCTCACTACTTCTTTCATCAGAGTCAGTGAAGAAGAAAAAGCAGTCAATCTTCGTTTGTTGCAGGAAGTTCATCAAGCTGGAACGGTTATACAAAACGAACTTGCCACTATGCAACTTAACATTGATTGTTTTAATGATCAGACTGACACCATCAGCACCACTCTCAATCATATTACTGCCAGTCACGATGTGGTCAATCAGAACTTGAAGGCTCTATGTGCTGCTATGAAAATTCAGTCTGCTGCACTCAACCCTCCTATCAGACCTGCCAGTGTCACCATTTCTGATGATGACAAAAAGGGGCAAGAGAAGAAGGAAGAGGAAAAAGTGGAGGAAACTGCTGCCACTGAACCTGAAAAGCCTGAAGCAGCTGAAGAGACTGAAGCTGCTAAAAATGTTGAAGATAAAGACGTAGCTGCTGAAGAAGCCAAGGATAAAGCTAAGGAAACAGCTGCATCCAAGGATTCTGATGGAGATAAATCAGAGCCCTTTACCAAATTCAAGGATGAAGAGAGGATCAAGAGGAAGATGGACGAAATAGCTAGAGAAGAAGAGATCAAAGCTAAAATGGAAGCTGTTAAGTCCAATCTACTTTTGGATGAGGATGCCGATGAAGATGAGGAAGAAGAAGTAGATGAAGAATCTTCTTATGAGTATGAAGAAGTGCTTGAAGAAGATGATGAAGAAGCTGATGACTAGTATAGGCAAATCTTTTGAAATCAGTTATCTTTATTTCTTTCTCAGTCATCTTATCTGAACAGAAATTGTAACTTGTAATCTTTTATCTTATTATCAATAAAAAGTACAAGTTCTGTTTCCAACACACTTTTTCTATCTCAGAAAATTTTGAGGATCAAAACTTTAGTATAGGTAAAACATGTACTTAGCTGAAGTTTTGTCATCATCAAAAAGGGGGAAATTGTTGGATAAGGATGAAGATGAAAATCACTGAAGACAATTAGTAAAGGGAAGTTTTGATGATTTCCAAAACTTCAAATCTGCTAAGTAAAAGTTAACTTAGCTGATATCCCTTAGAAGAATTTTGACCAAGTAAGAAGACATTAGACGGGTCAAATATTCAAGGTCCAGAAGACTACTGATATGCTGAAGGAAAGAAATCAGACTGATGAAGATCAACCGACTCAAATTAGATTGGTTCAAGTTTGGGATCAGGTCTGTTCATCAGCAGACTTGAACTTTCGATCAGCCAAGTGGAAAGGATCAAGAAGTCATCCCAACTGTAATAAATGCGTCTGGAAGTAATAAATGCTGAAGTACAAGGTTATTAAAGACAAATGATTGAAGAAAGACCTCGTATCAGCTCGGTGCATTTAATGCTGCCTGACAGAAAGTACAGCTCGCAGTACTGTCACTGTGCAGAGAGCCATTCGCGGATTTTAAGGACCAGAAATCAAGAGATTTGAATTGTGTCTCTCTTCAATGGACATAATTCAAAGAGTGACTATAAATAGCTGAAGAGACGAAGAGAAAACAAGCTACAGATACAACTTCTGAGAGATCGAATTCAAAGCAAATATTTTCTAAGTCTCAAAAGCTCAAGAACAACTCACTCGTCTGCTGAAAGTCATTTGTTGACAGAAGCCGTTGAAGTTCAAGAAAACATTTTCTGAGTGAATCTGTTAGAGAAAAGAGTTGTGAGGAGTTCTTATCCATCTTTGTGAGTGATAAGACTCTGTAGAATAGGAGTTTCTTTGTGATTTCCTATTGCGCACTTGTGGTCGTTTCATTTGTTGTTCGACGCAAGCAGAGTGTACTAATTACTTTGTGTTCTTAGTATAACCCAAGATCTGTGTGACTTGGAAGAGTGGAGTAAAGGATATTTAAATCCATATAACCACTATAAAAATTCTGGTGTTTGTTTTTGCATAAGTTTTTCTGCATATTTTCAGATCTGCATAAAACACTCTAAAAACTGTTTGAAAATTAAATTAAAGGAGTTTACAAAACTGGGGAAACAATTTTCAGACTGCTAAGTTTACTTGTGAAAAACACTTTGAAAATCCGCTACAAGTACTCTAGTTTTAAAACTGATTTTAGCAAAAATCAGCTAAGTGATTATAAGATTAGTGGTCAACAAAGCTGTTCAAAGACTTGTTCGCGATCAGCCTTGTAAAATTACAGTTCGGTAACAGCTTAGTCTGTTTAAGTTTGAACAACAATTTTGAAGTTTAAAATTTGTTAAAAAGTTTCAGAGGTTGTTGGGATTTATGGGGTTCCAGCAGTCACCCTTACGGATTCGTTGTGGCGCTTGCTACATCGGAGTCTGGCAGCCCAACTTGCCGAGGTTCACGGAGGAGACCCGAGGATCCACGTAAATTCTTGCGAAGCCCCTCATGTCCGTCCACCGCTTAGTGTGGGGCTCTGCGCTGCCGTTGTGAACTGTAGGGGGTGCCCTACAGGAATCAACCTTGGGTTAAAGATTAATAGTTGCGCCATCACTAACAGCAATTGCTTTTGGTGCAGTGGTAAAGCGCTTGAGATCCTACAGAGGTCTATTCACCCCTCCCCCCCTTCTAGACCTCATCTGACCACTTGGGACCAACAAATTTGTTGTCGTGTGATTTTTTTTATTTTTTTATTTTTAGTGCATAGCATGATATTTTATTAATAAGTCATATCAATAATCTTATCATTGATGCATTGTTTAGAATGTTGTGAAAAAATAATCAATTTTGTTTGAGCTGGTTTAAACAAAATAAATAGAAATACTTATTTGTGCCCATAAAATTTTCTGATCAGTTCCGTTATAGATTCTTTGTAATAATTATCTTTGATTATTTTCATAGCACAAGAGAATTTGTTGTCGTGTGATTTTTTTTATTTTTTAATTTTTGGTTCATAGCACGATATTTTTCTAATAAGTCATATCAATAATCTTATCATTGATGCATTGTTTAGAATGTTGTGAAAAAATAATCAATTTTGTTTGAGTTGTTTAAACAAAATAAATAGAAATACTTATTTGTGCCCATAAAATTTTCTGATCAGTTCCGTTATAGGTTCTTTGTAATAATTATCTTTGATTATTTTCATAGCACAAGAGAATTTGTTGTCGTGTGATTTTTTTTATTTTTTATTTTTGGTGCATAGCTCGATATTTTATTAATAAGTCATATCAATAATCTTATCATTGATACATTGTTTAGAATAATATTTTTATTTTATTTTGTGCATAGTACGGGAATAAGCTAGTATATATGAGAATGTCCTTTGACCAATTTAGACTGAAATTCTAGTTTCTGGTGTTTTTGAATTATTTTTATTATCTTGAAAATTGTAATTGGTTGATTATAATAGATATTGTCAGCAAAAAAATTTAGTAATAAAAGTAGCTAAAATCATGACTAAATGTTAGCTATGAGTTAAAGACGTAATGATTTCACATTTTAATTATGTACACCTACAAGTTTGGAAGGTTTACAAATTTCAAACTTGATTTTATTTTATTTAAAGAATCTTACGTTACTAAATTATAAGCTAATACTTAGGCATGGTTTTAGTTACTTTGATTATAAAATTTTGGTGTACTATAAATTTCCTTTTCATATTCTCTTTATGTTTATGCTTATAAATCTTTCCTTCTCTATTGGTTCTTCTTCATTTTTAATTATCACGTTTTTTGTTATAAGGGGGAAAAATGATTATCACGTTTTTTTGGTTATGTTGATTTTTAAGACGATTTAAGGAATCTCGGTTCTATTTGAAAGGGTGATGACTTGATTTTGCGGGTCTCGATTTCACAAACCTCAATCTTCATTTGTCATTTGTTTAAATCTATCTCTTTATTTGTTTTTCATGTATGCTTTCTAATTATTTGGAGTATTTTCAGTCATTGTTTTATTTATGCAATGATTTTTATTATTATATATAGTAGTGGTTTCTATTTTTTTATTTCCATGTGATGAATGCTTGATTTGCAGGTATTGGTGTTAGCGAAGCTAAATTAAGAGGGGAAAGTGGTGAAATCAAGAATGATATTGGTTGCTCTTCTCCGGTAAGACTAAAGTCAGGAAATTATGCTTATATTAAATATCACTACATATATTTATTAGATTGATTCTTGAAGTTTAATTGTTTAGATGAGCTTTGCCTGTTTTAAATTGTTATATATAGTTGTTTTCTTTCTGAATTGTAGATTATTTGTTATTTTTTTTTTATATTTTCATAAAAAAAAATTTTACATTGTTTAATTCATCATTTTATTTATATACCTTTTTTATTGGCAAACTTGATTTTTTTATCATATTAGATGTGATGGTTTTCTTTGACATCAATTCGTAAGTTTTGACTCGATTATTTTTTCTTAGAATTTTGAGTTTTTTTTAATGAAAAAAAAATGATTGGGTATTCTCTTATCTACAAAAGCTTCAAGAATTTTTAACATTTGAGTCAATTTTAGTTAAAAAATATTTTAACCAATTAATTGATATGCTAAAATAGATATCCTTAATTACGGAAATTAGTATAGTAATAGAAATTGAGTTCATTATAAAAATTAGCGTCTTAAACTTTTGCTCAAAACATGCTTTGGCTCGTTATTTGATTTTGTATCATTTTCTTCAATTATTTAATCTGTATTGTTTCTCTATATTTTTTCTTTTACATTGTAGATTAAGCATGTTTTTTTTCTTTCTTTCAGGTTTGACTTTGAACATCTTGATCTTTTGCTCAGAACAACATTCTTCATTCCTTTGCTGATTGTTTTAGTTCATATCTTCGATTACTTAATAAACTATATTTTTCTATATTTTTTTGTTTGTTTTAAGACATCTTTGATATAATGATATTTATCATTTTTTTTTGACACAAATGATGTGTTTTTAATGGAACGTTATTCGGGAGTTTAAGACCTAAAAATAAATTCTAATTTTGAATTGTAAGTTTTTGGTTAGTACCACTACAAGTAGAAATTGTTTGACAAGAGACCTGCACTGTCATTATCAATAAAGAACTTTGTAAAAATTTGGTTACAAAATGATATTAAAGAAGGGCATGGAGTTCGTTATCTTCAAATGTAATATTGTATATACTTTGTTTTCTTTCTTCTATTACTTTTTATTCGAACTTTATTTACATTTTTTTTATATGTTGATTGTCACATTGTATATGAAAAAAATAATTCATTCATGACATGAAATTTATAATAAACTACTTTACGAGAGATTATTATTTTATTTATTTATTTATTTACAGTTAGTGTAATGTTAATTGTTTTAATTATGGTTTATTGCATCTACAAGTCTAATTTAACATGTTCTCCACTTGAGCATAAATTGATATTATGGGTAATAGCACAAATTACACATAAGATTCAGCGAACATACATAGACCACCCTTCGAGTTTAGAAATTACACAAGCTACAATATTTGAGGCTGAAATCCATTAAAAAAAAAACTAACTAAATTGCTAGAATTATCAATATGTCGTCGCATAGATGATGAAGGCAGTGGATCCAATACCTCGGAGGTGTTTGGGTAATTACACTAAACCTAATGGGTGGTTTATAATTTTTTTTTAAATCATGAAATAATATCAAACGAATTTATTGAATAAAAATTATTTTTATGATGACATCTCAACAAGTGGCACAATGACGAGGTAACATGATAAATGTTATGAATCCAATACGCATGGGTTAACTTATCAAACTTTTATAGTTGTTCGTGTACTCACAATAAATTTGAGGGATAATTTGAGTAAATTTTCCTTAATATTATTGAGTTAAATATATTCAAAGTCCAGATCACATGAAGAAAAAAGATATATGATACATCTGTTTTGATTAAATTATATATACTTACAAATATTTTTAGCACTGCAAAAAGGTATTCAAATTATAATTTTGAGAGGCATGAAAATTATAGTGATCAAAATGCATTGTAATTGAAATAAAATATTTTTGGGCTTGTGCATAGTACGGGAATAAGCTAGTACATATATATATTTGAAGGATGTCTTTTGACCCAAATTAGTTGTTTTGACCAAAATCCTAATATTCTAGAATTTTGAATTTTTTTAATAATTTTTTTTTTATTGTTTTATGAATGTAATAACTCCTATATATAATAATTATTCCTTAACTTATCCTTAAAACATGCTAAAGTTATAGTCAACTTAATTATCCCTTAAATTTAGTCTTAAGAATTCGAATTTGATATATATATATATATATATATATATATATATACTGCATCATTTTCTTCTCTAGATCTTCTCTCATAGCTAATTCATAGTTTTTTTATTTTATTTTGAATTTTATGAGTGGTGTTTTCTTTTACGATTTTGTTGAATTGTATGATAAGTCATACTTTTTTTTTCTTCATTTCATTGAAAGCTTCAAATATTTATTTCTTTGTAAATTTCTTGCTTCAATTTTTGGTTATCATACTTTGTTGTAGATGAATTTTATACATACCTATATTTTAGTTTTTGTTTGATTCATATTTCACTATTTTTTCTTTGTAAATTTCTTGCTTCAATTAGTTTCAGCTTCTCCCTTTTTCTTTTTTTTTCTTTCTTTTTTTTTTCTTTTTGCGTTTTGACCTAATTTGATGATAGATATTTTATTTGATCTTATATTATTCCTTTTCCATTTGAATTTTCATATTTTTTTTGTAATATGTGCAATTGTCATTGATTTTTCGTTTTAATTTTATCATATCTCCTTTTGTTTTGCTTTTTTATTTAATTAATTTCTTTCAATATTAGATATACTATTTTAATTTGAATATTCATAATTTATGTTTTATTATTTTGCATTTTTCATTGTTTTTCTTATAAATTTTATTTTGGGTTTCATCCTTCGGTCTAATGAGATTATAGGTGGAAGGACCCAGAGGACCCCCCGACTGGTGCCAGGTACCCCTAGGTGGGAGGACCCCCCCGACGTATACCTATATAGATTGATTTAATTTTTATTTTAGATAATTTCATTTTTATGTTTAGCCTTTTGGTTTAATTTGATGATAGATTAATTTCTTTTAATTTTAGATACATTATTTCAAATTGAATATTCGTAAATTTTGTTTTATTATTTTGAACTTTTCATTGTTTTTCTTATAGATTTTATTTCGGGTTTCATCTTTCGATTTAGTGAGCTTATAGATTGATTTATTTTGATTCTAGATAAATTTTTTTTTTATTTTCACAAGTTTCATTAATATTTGCAGCTGTCATTAATATTGTTATAGATTTAATTTCATCTTCTTTCTTTTGGGTTTCATCTTTTGAAATAATGTGATTATAAATTGATTTGTTTTGATTTTAGATCATTTCATTTTTTTTTTCGCAAGTTCTTATTTCTTTCTTTTTTTCCCACTATTTTGCATTTGTCATTACAGTTTTACATCTATCTATACAAACACACATTTGAATAATAATGTTGACTCCAATTAGTATTTTTTTTATTAATTAAATATTGAGTTGAATTAAAATTTGATTTTTTTAGCACATAGAGATTCTTTATTGGTTGAATTATTTAAAAAAGTTTGCCTAATACTATATAGATATATAATATAAACTTTGTTATTTGTTTAACTTATCCATTCCAAGTTATTTGAAGTGGTCAATTTTAGATAGATTATAATTTGTCATTATTTACTATTATAAATTATAATTTTTATTATCATTTTCTGTTTTTCTCTTTAATTAATTATGTATGTCCTCGACTTCGTGATGGCTATTATAAATATTTGTATATAATAAATGTTGTTCTAAAATATGATCTTATATTAAGTAGTTTTCTTACAACAAGTAATTATTTATTTAGTAGTATATATAATTAAATTTGTAATTTTTTTTAAGTTTTTGTTTTCACATTTTAAAAATATTTGATGATTCTATATCATATCATATATATACTTTCATAAAATTTAACTTAAAATAGTTCCGTGCATAGCACGGGTCTTAAGCTAGTATGTATATATATATATATATATATATATATATATATATATATATATATATATATATATATATATACAATTTGTATTTACTATCAAATATACATAAATTAAATCAATGATAAATTTTGATATATGGTAAGTATATTATATATTTAATCAACATTAAGAATAATTACTTACACCCCTTGAAATTATGTGAAATTACATGATCAACCTTTGAAGTTTCAATAATTACAAAACAAAATTTGAAGTATCTAAAAAAACAACTTAACATAAACTACTTTTTACCACTTCACTATACCTATAACATTAAGATAAATATCAAAAATATTAAATGATTATTGGTTAAGTAAAAAAAGTTAAATTTTAATTTTAATTAAAAAATCTCATAAAACATTTATAATATTACATTAAATGGAGAGAGTACAGGGTGAACAGATCTGTTGAAGAGACCCAAAGCAGGGAAGAGTTTGCTAATGAAGAGAAGCGGGTTCTGAATTGGCTGCAGACTTCTTCCATCACCAAAGCATTGGATCTAGACTTTGTTAGAGATAGAATGCACAAGTATGCACAGGAGTTTGCTATTAAAGAAGCAAAGATTATCTCTAACTCTTTCCCAGCCAGGAAACAAAAGCATGATGATCCAATAGAAAGAGCTGTGCAAATTGCTAGTATGAAAGCCTTGGAGAATTGGGCTGCCAGATCAAGATATGAACAAGGCTCTCCAAGTGATCTACCCTCTATGCCTGGTGTACAGCAGATCACATTTGGCAAAGAAGTAAAAAGTTATCAAGAAATGCCTAAAGTGAAGAAACCTGCTCCTAATAAGATGTCTGTTGTAAGGATGATTCGTCAAACAACAGTCTTCACTGATGATGGCAAGATTGTTAACAAGATCTTTGAAGATGTCACAGATCAGCCTGATGCTGCTAAAGAGCCTTTAGCCATTGAGTGGAAAGCTAAGGAGACAACTGCTGAAAAAAGAGTCTGATCTACAAGATGCACCTGTCCACCAGGAGACTGAAAATGACCAGCCTGCTACTCCTTCTGCTTCATCAGCTGATATGCACTCATCACTGATGGAAGCCTTCCAGATGTTGCTGGAGAACTCCTTAAAAGAAATGGAAGAAAGGAACATATTACAGCTGGAGAAAATGCAGCAAGACATGGAAGAAATCAATAGGCTGCAACTGGAACAAATGCAGAAATCCAATGCAAGAATAGTACAGGATGCTATTGACAACTTCCCTCTGCCTGATGATATCACTTTGAAGAGGAGTGTGCTAGACATGAACAAAAGCATTGAAGATGTTAAGGCAGATGTGAATCATCTTCATACTGCTCTAAAAAGAAGTGAAGACACCATTTCTCGTCTAACAGAAACCTTCATCAAAGTCAGTGAAGAGAAGAAAGCAACAAATGTGGCATTATTGCAAGACGTACATATAGCTGGAGATGTTATTCACGAGGAACTTGCCACTATGCAACTCAACGTTGACTGTCTGAATGATCAGAATGATATCATCACCACAACTCTCAATCATCTCACTGCAAGCCATGATTTGGTAAATCAGAACGTCAAGGCCTTGTGTGCTGCCCTGAAGATTCAGCCTGTTGCACTCAAACCTCCTATCAACCCTGATGATGACAAAAGGGGGGATGCGAAAAGGGAAGAGCCAACTCTTCAAGTTGCTGATAACAGTCAAGAACTTGAAGAAAAAGCTGAGGAAGCTGCTACTGCTGAAACAATTTTTTTTTTTTTTTGGTTTCATCTTTTGAAATAATGTGATTATAAATTGATTTGTTTTGATTTTAGATCGTTTCATTTTTTTTTATTTTCGCAAGTTCTTCTTTCTTTCTTTTTTTCCGCACTATTTTGCATTTGTCATTACAGTTTTACATCTATCTATACAAACACACGTTTGAATAATAATGTTGACTCCAATTAGTATTTTTTTTTTATTAATTAAATATTGAGTTGAATTAAAATTTGATTTTTTAGCACATTGAGATTCTTTATTGATTGAATTATTTAAAAAAGTTTGCCTAATACTATATAGATGTATAATATAAACTTTGTTATTTGTTTAACTTATCCATTCCAAGTTATTTGAAGTGGTCAATTTTAGATAGATTATAATTTGTCATTATTTACTATTATAAATTATAATTTTTATCATCATTTTCTGTTTTTCTCTTTAATTAATTATGTATGTCCTCGACTTCATGAAGGCCAATCTTTTGTTTTACATATTTATTTTTTTATTAAAATTCTTTTTAACCTTTTCTTATGTGGATATGACAAATGACTGCAAGCTATTATAAATATTTGTATATAATAAATGTTGTTCTAAAATATGATCTTATATTAAGTAGTTTTCTTACAACAAGTAATTATTTATTTATTAGTATATATAATTAAATTTGAATTTTTTTTTTTAGTTTTTGTTTTCACATTTGAAAAATATTTGATGATTCTATATCATATCATATATATACTTTCACAAAGTTTAACTTAAAATAGTTCCGTGCATAGCACGGGCCTTAAGCTAGTATATATATATAATTTTTATTTACTATCAAATATACATAAATTAAATCAATGATAAATTTTGATGTATGGTAAGTATATTATATATTTAATCAACATTAAGAATAATTACTTACACCCCTTGAAATTATGTGAAATTACATGATCATCCTTTAAAGTTTCAATAATTACAAAACAACATTTGAAGTCTCTAAAAAAACTAAACATAAACTACTTTTTACCACTTCACTCTACCTATAAAATTAAGATAAATATCAAAAATATTAAATGATTATTGGTTGAGTAAAAAAAGTTAAATTTTAATTTTAATTAAAAAATCTCATAAAACATTTATAATATTATATAAATGGAACATTTTTGTTAACATGTGTAAAATATTAAAAATGGATTTCATTCCTTGAGTTTACCAAACATTTGAAAAGAAATTTATTACATTCCTTCCTGAAATCCCGAGTGTTACCCAAACATTATAATGGAGTTATGTTCCTAATAATCACATTCATAGAAATCAAATTGCTAGAATTAGATTCTATTCCCGTCAAACGAACGAGTTCTTAATGTAATCGGGTTCCCGATCGAATAGGAGTCAACACCCGAAACTCATTTTGATTTTTCTGATTTTGGGTATCCCAAAACTCAGAAGTAACCAAAACTCGGTCTCGGTTGCCCACCCCTAATTTAGACTCAGGGTCTGGTTGTCACCCTTTTTAATTTTGTTTCAAACAATAAATTTTGTTTTTAGATAAAAGATGTTGGACAAAGATAAAGATGGAGTGCACTAAATTTAAATTAGTTAAGGGAGGTTTTGATGATTTCCAAAACTTCAAGTCAACTGAGTAAAGACAACTTAGTTGAAATCCCTTGGAAGAATTTTGATCAAGTAAGAAGACATATCAGACGGGTCAATTATTCAAGGTCCAGAAGACTACTGATCTGCTGAAGGGAAGAAATCAGACTGGTGTAAATTAGCCGACTCAAATAGATTGGTTCAAGTTTGAGATCAACTATGTTCATCATCAGACGTGTTCTCTCATCAGCTAAGTGGAAAGATCAAGAAATCGTCCCAACGGTAATAAATGCCACTGGAGTAATAAATGCTGAAGTCCGAGGTTATTAATGGCAAATGATTGAAGAAATAACTCGTATCAGCTCGGTGCATTTAATGCTATCTAACAGAAAGTACTGTCACTGTGCAGAGAGCCGTTCGCGGAAATTAAGGACCAGAAATCAAGAGATTTGAATTTTGTCCCACTTCAACGGACATTATTCAAAGAGTGAGTATAAATAGCTGAAAGAGACGAAAAGAAACACACACAACATCTGAGAGATTGAATTCGAAGCAAAATATTTTCTAAGTCTCAAAGCTCAAGAACAGCTCACTCGTCTGCTGAAGTCATTTGTTGACAGAAGCCGTTGAAGTTCAAAGATTATACATTTTCTGAGTGAATCTGTAAAAGAGAGTGTTGTGAGGAGTAGATATCCATCTTTGTGAGTGATATTACTTCAGAGAGTAGAAATTTCTTTGTGATTTCCTATTGCGAACTTGTGGCTTATCATTTGTTGTAAAGCACAAGCAGAGTGTACTAACTACTTTGTGTTCTTAGTATAACCCAAGATCTGTGTGACTTGGAAGAGTGGACTAAAGGATATTTAAATCCATATAACCACTATAAAAATCATTGTGTTTTTACATTGCCTTTTACTTGCATACTTTCAGACTTGTATAAAACACATTACAAAACTGTTTGAAAATGGTTTAAAGGAGTTTTCAAAAACTGGGGATAAAATCTTCAAACTACTAAGTATACTTGTGAAAAACACATTAAAAATCCGCTGCAAGTAATCTGGTATTAAAATTGATTTTAACAAAAATCAGCTAAGTAACCATCAGACTAGTGGTCAAAAAAACTGTCTAAAGATTTGTTAGCGATCAGCCTTGTAAGCTTACTGCTCTGTATCAGCTTAGTCTGCCTACAGTTAAGCAAAAGTTTGAAGTTAAAATTTGATTAAAAAGTTTGAAGAGGTCTATTCACACCCCCCCCCTTCTAGACCTCATCCGACCACTTGGGACCAACAAGTGGTATCAGAGCAGGTGGTTCATTAGAATCAGCTGCCTGATCAACGAGCTTGATCCGAGTGTTTTTCAAAGGTTTTAAAACTTTTCAAAAGAGCACCTTTTTGAAAAATTAAAATTTTTGAAAAATGGATTGTATCAACCATGTTCCCCACATAGCTGGTATGAGCTTCGAAGACTGGAAGATCAGAATGGAGATCTTCTTGGCTGCCTACAATGATAACATGTACACATGTATCATCAAAGGTCCATTCAAATTCACCAAAAGACCATCAAAGTTGATGAAGTCGATATAACGGTGGAAAAGGATTTACACGAATGACAGCCGAAGAAATAAAGTTGTTCAACCAGGACAAAGTTGGGCGATTCATCATGACCAAGGCCCTTGACAACGATAGATTTGACAAAGTCAAGCATTGCAAGACTGCCAAAGAAATGTGGGATAAGGTTCGTGATATGAGCGAAGGAAACGACGCTATCAAAGAGCATCAACTGAGTGTTGCTCTGGAAAAGCTGGACAACTTGAAGATGAAGTCTGCGGAAACCATTGATCAGATGGATACAAGGTTCACAAGGACGCTGAATGAAGTTCTGAAGCTTGGAAAAACCTTCACTGATAAGGAGATAACCGTCAGAGTACTGAAGGCTCTACCTCCAAAGTTCAACATGAAGGTGACAGCCATGGAAGAGTCAAGAGATTTAGGAAAAATCTCACTCACAGAGCTGTTCTCAGTACTCAAGGCCTACGAGTATAAACTGCCAAGAATGGGTGTTGAAGAAACCTCAACTTCAAGTCCCACAACTGCCCTGGTTGCTGCTGAAAATCCCAGAGGACCAGCTTACAAAAGTAAAGATGTGGACTCATCTGATGAAGCCTCAATACTCAACAAAAAGGAGTACACTGCTGGAGACATTGTGTTGGAAAAGGATAAAGACGAAGGCACTAAAGGAAGTTTGATAAGGGAGGTTTTGATGCATTCCAAAACTTCATATTTGGCTAAGTATGGAGTAACTTAGCTGATAAACTTATCAGGGAATTTTGACTAAGTAAAGAAGACATCAGAAGAGTCAAAGTTTCAAGGTCCAAGACTTCTGATCTGCTGAAGAAAAGTTATCAGACTGATGAAGATCAGCCGACTCAAATCAGATTTGTTCAAGATTGAGATCAGCTTTGTTCGCCATCAGATGCGTACTTTATCAGTCAAGTGAAGAAGATCATTAAGTGTTCCCAACGGTAATAAATGCCCCTTGGTGTAATAAATGCTGAAGTACAAGGTTATTAAAGACAAATGATTGAAGATTTGCTTCGCATCAGCTGGGTGCATTTAATGCTGCATTTAATGCTGCCTGCAGAATAGTACTGTTCACAGTACGGACAGACTGCAAAAGAGCCGTTCGCGGATTTTAAGGACCGGTACTCGAGGAATTTGAATCTTGTCTCTCTTCAATGGACATTTTTCAATCCTCAAGTATAATAGCTGAAAGAGACGAAGAAGAAACAAGCAACACAATCTCTGAGAAATTTTTGAAGCAGAATTCTTTAAGTCTCAAGAACAGCTCACTCATCAGCTGAGTCATTTGTTGACGAAAGCAGAGTTGAATAATCAAGCCAAATACATCTTCTGAGTGAATTTGTAAACATTGAGTGTTGTGAGAAGTAGATATCCATCTAAGTGAGTGATATTACTTCAGAGAAGTAGGATTTCTTTGTGACTTCTTACTGCGAACTTACGACCTGTTCATTTGTTGTAAGGCGTAAGCAGAGTATACTAATTACTGAGTGTTTTTAGTATAACCCAAGATCTTTATGACTTGGAAGAGTGGACTAAAGGATATTCAAATCCATATAACCACTATAAAAATTGCTTGTGTTTTATTTGCATTTTACCTGCATATTTTCAGTTGCATAAAACACATTAAGTTAACTGTTTGAAAAAGGATTTAAAAAGAGAATTTACAAAGCTGGGGAAACAATTTTCAAACTGCTAGGACTACTTGTGAAAAACACTTTGAAAATCCGCTGCAAGTACTCTAAGTATCAAAACTGATTTTAACAAAATCAGCTAAGTAACAATCAGACGAGTGGTCAACAAAGCTGTTCAAAGATTGGTTCGCGAACAGAATTGTAACTAACAAATCTGATCAGCTTAGTCTGTTCAGTTAGAGTAAAGGTTTTAAAGTTAAAATTGAAGAAAATTTTTAAAGAGGTTTATTCACCCCCCCTCTAAACCTCTTCTGACCACTTGGGACCAACACCTTGCATTGCTGATGAACAACATCAAGAAGTTCTATAAAAGAAAAATGAAGAACAAATACAACAATGATTCTACTTCTAACCCTGCTTCAACTTCTCATGACAACGATTCTTATAAATCTAAAATGATGTGCTATAACTGCAGGAAATTGGGTCATTTCATCAGAGACTGCCCATATCCTAAAGCTGAGACGTATACAGAAGAAGAAAAGAGAATCATAACGGAAAGAAAGCATCAGAAAGACAAGGTGCTAGTAGCAGAAGCGAAAAAGCTAGCTGCTATCTACTCATCAGATTCGGATTCAGACACATCTGATGAAGAGTCATCTGATGAAGAGAGTCCTGCTCTTCTCTGCCTGATGGCTAAGGAATTTGATAGCTCTGGTATGTCTTTTGAGGATTGGAAAATCAGAATGGAGATTTTCCTTGCTGCTTATAATGATAACATGTACACATGTATCATTAAAGGTCCATTCAGATTCACAAAGACCATAAAAATCAAAGAAGTTGATACGGTTGTGGAGAAAGACTTACACGAGATGACTGCGGAAGAAATAAAGCTGTTCAATCTTGACAAAGTCGGAAGATTCATCATGACTAAAGCCCTGGACAATGATCGGTTTGACAAAGTCAAACATTGCAAAACTGCGAAGGAGATGTGGGATAAAGTCAGAGATATGAGCGAAGGAAACGACGCCATAAAAGAGCATTAGCTGAGTGTTGCTCTAGAAAAGCTGGACAACTTCAAGATGAAGTCTGCGGAAACCATTGATCAGATGGATACAAGGTTTACAAGGACGTTGAATGAAGTTCTGAAGCTTGGAAAAACCTTCACAGACAAGGAGATAACCGTCAGAGTTCTGAAGGCTCTACCTCCCAAGTTAAACATGAAGGTGACAGCAATGGAAGAATCAAGAGATCTGGGCAAGATTTCTCTTACGGAGCTGTTCTCAGTACTCAAGGCGTATGAGTATAAACTGCCTAGGATGGGTGTTGAAGAAACCTCAACTTCAAGTCCCACAGCTGCACTGGTTGCTGCTGAAAACTCAAGAAGGCCAGCCTACAGAAGTAAAGATGTGGACTCATCTGATGAAACCACACTGCTCAACAAAAAGGAGTATACTGCTGGAGACGTTGCATTGCTGATAAACAATTTCAAGAAGTTCTACAAGAGAAAATTGAAGAACAAATATAACAATGCTTCTACTTCTAAACCTAACTTTTCCTCTCAAGATAAAGATGATTATAAAGCAAAACTAATGTGTTACAACTGCAGGAAATTGGGACACTTCATCAAAGACTGCCCATATCCAAAAGCAGAAAAGTACACTAAGGAAGAGAAGAAAATGAGAAAAGAAAGAAAGCATCAGAAAGGCAAGGCTATGATGGCGGAAGCAGAAAAGCTAGCTGCTGTCTACTCATCTGATTCAGATTCAGACACGTCTGATGAAGGAAACCCTGCTCTCCTGTGCCTGATGGCAAAGGAATCTGATGACTCTGAGGATGAGGTAACTCCTCTTGACAATGAATTATTTAATTCATTTGAACAAATGATGCTCAACAATACTAGCATTGCTGATGCATTTAAAAAGCTTAAGGAAGAGATGATATTGCTAAAAGAGCAAAACAGTTCACTGAAACTCACAGCTGAAAAGCTTAGAGAATCAGCTGAATATAAACAGCTTGAGCAAGAACATGAATCTCTGAAAGCTGAATGTGAGGTTTATAAAGGAAAAATCATGGAACTTGAAAAAGTCATTGAGTCTCATGAGAAATCATCTGTTGCATCCACGCATACATCTAGTAAACAGAAGATACCTTTAGAAAAGGATAAATTAGAATTGAATCATACTGAAAAGTTCATTTCTGCTGACAACAGTAAGGTCATCTTGTATGTTCAAACCTCTAAACCTACCTCAACTGATAAAGAATTAAAGGAGAAGAAATCTCCTAAGGCTAAAAAGAGCAAAGAGCCTAGTGTAGGATATCAGATTAGTAAGACCAAACAACAGAGTCCTAAGAAGTCTGCTGATAAAGCTAAAGTCAACCAGACTAGTGGTAAAACTAAGTCAAAATCAAATGAGCAAGCATCTAGTAAACCAAAGAAGCATAAAAATAAGAAAAATCAAAATGCTTGGTATGGAAATGAGTCATATTATGTGCAACCTGCTGCATATCCTCCTATGTATCATGCACCTCAATTTCCAGGTTACTATGCACCTTACCCTGCTCATCCAATGCATGCATACCCTGCTTATCATGCATCTTACCCTGCTTATGAACACTATTCTTATCATACTGATCATCAACATGACTTATCTGATACTTATGATAAAAATTAAACTGTTCATGCTCCTGTTAAAACTCAGAAGCCTAAGAAGCCTAAGACATCAACATCTTGGGTTGTCAAAGGTGGAACTAATCCTTCAGGACCCTCTCAATAAGGGTACCTAAAACAATTTTATTTTTGTTTGTACGTTAGGATTAGGAGTAGGAGTAAAGTAGAGAAGATTTGGTACTTGGACAGTGGATGTTCAAGGCACATGTGTGGATGCATACATGAGCTGACTGATGCAGTTGCTGTGGATGGTCCAAGTGTTACATTTGCAGACAGCAAAGAAGGCAAGATTGTAGCTAAAGGAAGGATAATCAAAGGAAACATTGAGATAGCTGACGTCTCATATGTTAAAGGCCTAAAGTACAACCTGCTGAGCATAAGTCAATTTTGTGACAAAGGATATTCAGTCATCTTCTCAACAGATAAGTGCTATGTTGAACAGATTGGTACAAAGAAGGTAATTTTATCTGGAAGACGACAAGCGAATGTCTACATAGTCGACTGGAATTCTGCTGATAAGGATTCAAATGTTTGTTTGGTGGCTTCTACACCAAGTGAAGTTAGTTGGCTATGGCACAAAAGAATGAATCACTTAAACTTCAAGACCATCAATAGATTAATCAAGAATGATTTGGTAGAAGGGATTCCAAAAACAGTCATGAGCAAAGACAAGGCATGTGACGCATGTCAGAAGGGTAAACAAATCAAGTCATCTTTCAAAAGCAAGAAGCATCAATCTTCTGAAAGAATATTGGAGCTACTACATATGGACTTATTTGGACCCATTGATCCAGTCAGCAATGGTGGAAAGAAATACTGTCTAGCTGTTGTGGATGATTTTTCAAGATATACTTGGGTGATTTTCATGAAAAAGAAAAGTGAAACCAAGGAACATTTCACCAATCTGATGGAACTGATTCAGAATGAGAAAAGTATAAAGATATTGAAGATCAGATCAGATAGAGGGACAGAGTTCACAAACTCCACTGTTGAAGAGTATTGTAACATGAAAGGAATACATCATGAGTATTCAGCTGCTAGAACCCCTCAACAAAATGGTGTTGCTGAAAGGAGAAACAGAACACTAAAGGAAGCTGTCAGAACCATGATAGCTGAAGCTAAGCTGCCACAAAGATTTTGGGCAGAAGCAACAAATACAGCATGCTTTACCCAAAACAGATGCATGATCAACAAAAATCAGAACAAGACTCCATATGAAGTTTGGAACAACAGAAAACCAAACATTCATTACTTTAAAAATTTTGGTTGTAAATGCTTTGTATTGAATAATGGGAAAAATCACCTTACTGCCTTTGCAGAAAAGGCTGATGAAGCTGTTTTTGTAGGATACTCTACTGTTAGTAAGGCTTATAGAGTTTTCAACAAAAGAACATTACTAGTAGAAGAATCCATTCATGTAGTATTTGATGAACCAAACCAATCTTCTGAAAAGAATCAAAGCACTAATCAAGATCTATCTACTGATCTACAGAAGTTAAGTGTTGGAAGGAATGAAGAATATGTTCCCATCATACTACCTGATCTTAATCCAGCTGCCAACTCAAGTGCTGTTCAAAATCAGATCACTGATTGTCTAACAGACGAGTTACAACCAGCTAACAGACCAGAGACTGTTCAACAGACGACAAATGTTCAACAGACTACGACTGCAACTCCAACAGTGGTGTTGCAAGATCACAACAGAGGACAACATTCAGACCTGCAACCTTGTTGGATGAAGATGAAGAGAAAAGAAGTTAGTTATTAAGGGAAGGTTTTGATGATTTCCCAAACATCATAATCAGCTAAGTGTGGAAAGCTTAGTTCTCTTAGAAGGATCTTTGAACAAGCAAAGAAGATATCAGAAGAGTTCAATGTTCAAAGACCAGAAGACTAGTGATCTCTTGCTGAAATAGCAAACAGAAGGATAGGTCATCAGCCGAGTCAGATCAGATTAGTTCAGTATTTGATCAGCAGAGTGCCTATCAGATGGGTTGCTTCGATCAGCAGAGTAGAAGAGATCATGAGATCAGTTCAACGGTAATAAATGCACCTGGTGTAATAAATGCTGAAAGAGAAGGGTAGTAATGGCAAATGATTGAAGATATTCTCGGATCAGCAGAGTGCATTTAATGCAGCATTTAATGCGATGGACAGAAAGTACTGTACATTGTACGGACTGCTGCAGGAAGCCGTTTCAAATGAGCTGAAGAATGGATTTGATTTGTGACTTGGCTTCAACGGTCATGTTTTCAATTCCATGTATAAATAAAGCTGAATTTCAATCGAGCAAAAAAAACACAACAACAATCAGAGATTTCGTTTTTGAAGCAAAATTATTTTAAGTCTCAAAAGCTCGAACAGCTCACTCATCTGGTGGAAGTCATCTGTTGACAGAAGCCTAGTTGAAGAAAAACAGAAAAACATTATCTGAGTGATCTTGTAAAAGCTGAGTGTTGTGCGGAGTTGTGATCCATCTTTGTGAGTGATCAAACTTCAGAGAGTAGAATTTCTTAGTGATTTTCTATTGTGAGCTTATAGCCTTTTCATTAGTTGTCTAGGTATAAGTGGAGAAATATTGTAATCTGTGTGATTATAGTATAACCCAGAATCTAAGTGATCTGGAAGAGTGGACTAAAGGATTTTAATCCATATAACCACTATAAAATTCTTTGTGTTATCTTGCATTTAAGTTCTCTTGCATATTTTAAAGATTGCATATTTAAACACTTTGAATTATTGAAAAGATTTTATAAGGAGTTTCAAAACTGGGGATAAAATCTTTTAAGAACTTAGTTTACTTGTGAAAAACACTTTCAAACAATCCGCTGCAAGTATACTCTTTGGAAAACTGCTTTGCTGAAAAACAGCTAAGTCATTGTAAGAAGAGTGGTTAGTCTGCTGTTCAAGATTTGTTCACGATCAGCTTAGTCTGCTTACTGTTCTTCATCAGCTTAGTCTGCTGACAGAACACTGAAAAGTTTTTAAGTTCAAAAATTTTCAGAGATCTATTCACCCCCCCCCCCCCCCTCTAGACCTCATCTGACCACTTGGGACCAACAAGTGGTATCAGAGCAGGTGGTTCATTAGAATCTGCTGCCTGATCAACGAGCTTGATCCAAGTGTTTTTCAAAGGTTTTCAAAAACTTTTCAAAAGAGCATCTTTTTGAAAAATCAAAACTTTTTTAAAAAGGGATTGTATCAGCCATGTTCCCCACATTGCTGGTATGTCCTTTGAGGACTGGAAAATTAGAATGGAAATTTTCCTAGCTGCTTATAATGACAACATGTATACATGTATCATTAAAGGTCCATTCAGATTCACAAAGACCATAAAAATAAATGAGATTGATACGGTTGTGGAAAAAGACCTTCATGAGATGACTCCAGAAGAGATAAAGCTTTACAATCTAGATAAAGTTGGGAGATTCATCATGACTAAAGCCCTGGATAATGATCGGTTTGACAAAGTCAAACATTGCAAGACTGCAAAAGAGATGTGGGACAAAGTCAGAGATATGAGCGAAGGCAATGATGCAATAAAAGAGCATCAGCTCACTGTTGCCTTGGAGAAACTTGACAACTTCAAAATGAAGTCTGGAGAAACCATTGATCAGATGGATACCAGATTCACCAGAACTCTGAATGAAGTTTTAAAGTTGGGAAAGACCTTCACTGACAAAGAGATCACTGTCAGAGTACTAAAAGCCCTACCCCCAAAGTTCAACATGAAAGTGACAGCAATGGCAAAATCAAGGGATTTGGGAAAAATCTCTCTTACTGAGCTGTTCTCTGTACTCAAGGCATTCGAGTATAAACTGCCTAGGATGGGAATTGAAGAAACCTCAACTTCAGGACCCACAGCTGCACTTGTTGCTGCTGAAAACACCAGAAGACCAGCACAGAAAAGCAAAGAAGTGGACTCATCTGATGAAGCCACTCTACTCAACAAAAGGGAGTACACTGCTGGAGATGTTGCACTGTTGATGAACAATTTCAAGAAGTTCTACAAAAGAAAAATGAAGAACAAATACAACAATGCTTCTACTTCTAAACCTAACTTTTCTTCTCAAGATAAAGATGATTTTAAAGCAAAACTAATGTGTTACAACTGCAGGAAATTGGGACACTTCATCAAAGACTGTCCATATCCAAAAGCAGAAAAGTACACTGAAGAGGAAAAGAAAATGAGAAAAGAAAGAAAGCATCAGAGAGGCAAGGCAATGATGGCTGAAGCAGAAAAGCTGACTGCTGTCTACTCATCTGACTCAGATTCAGACACGTCTGATGAAGAAAAATCTGCTCTCCTGTGCCTGATGGCAAAGGAATCTGATGACTCTGAGGATGAGGTAACTCCTCTTGACAATGAATTATTTAATTCATTTGAACAAATGATGATCAACAATACTAGCATTGCTGATGCATTTAAAAAGCTTAAGGAAGAGATGATATTGCTAAAAGAGCAAAATAGTTCACTGAAACTTTTAGCTGAAAAGCCAAAGGAATCAGCTGAATATAAACAGCTTGAGCAAGAACATGAATCTCTGAAAGCTGAATGTGAGGTTTATAAAGGAAAAATCATGGAACTTGAAAAGATTATTGAGTCTCATGAAAAATCATCTGTTGCATTAAATCACATGTCTAGTAAACAGAAGATGCCTTTAGAACAGGATAAGCAAGAGTTGAATCATACTGAGAAATTTATATCTGCTGACAATAGTAAGGTCATTCTGTATGTTCAAACTGCTAGACCTACCTCATCTGAGAAAGAATTAAAGGAGAAGAAATCTCCTAAGGCTAAAAAGAGCAAAGAGCCTAGTATAGGAAATCAGACTAGTAAGACCAAACAGCAGAGTCCTAAGAAGTCTGCTGATAAAGCTAAAGTCAATCAATCTGTTGGTAAAACTAAGTCAAAACCAAATGAGCAAGCATCAAGTAAACCAAAGAAGCATAAGAACAAGAAAAATCAAAATACTTGGTATGGAAATGAGTCTTATTATGTGCAACCTGCTGCATATCATCCTATGTATCATGCACCTCAATTTCCAGGTTACTATGCACCTTACCCTGCTCATCCAATGCATGCATACCCTGCTTATCATGCACCTTACCCTGCTTATGAACATTTTCCTTATCATACTGATTATCAACATGACTTATCTGACAATTATGATAAAAATGAAACTGTTCATGCTCCTGTTAAAACTCAGAAGCCTAAGAAGCCTAAGAAATCAACATCTTGGGTTGTCAAAGGTGAAACTAATCCTTCAGGACCCTCTCAATAAGGGTACCTAAAACAATTTTATTTTTGTTTTGTAGGTTAGGATTAGGAGTAGGAGTAAAGTAGAGAAGATTTGGTACTTGGACAGTGGATGTTCAAGACACATGTGTGGAAACATACATGAACTGACTGATGCAGTTGCTGTGGATGGTCCAAGTGTTACATTTGGAGACAGCAAAGAAGGCAAGATTAAAGCTAAAGGAAGATTAATCAGGGGAAACATAGAGATATCTGACGTCTCATATGTTAAAGGCCTAAAGTATAATCTGCTGAGCATAAGTCAATTTTGTGACAAAGGATATTCAGTCATCTTCTCAACAGATAAGTGCTACGTTGAACAGATTGGTACAAAGAAGGTAATTTTATCTGGAAGACGACAAGGAAATGTCTATATAGTCGACTGGAATTCTGCTGATAAGAATTCAAGTGTTTGTTTGTTGGCATCTGCACCAAGTGAAGTCAGTTGGCTATGGCACAAGAGAATGAATCATCTAAACTTCAAGACCATAAACAGATTAATCAAGAATGATCTGGTAGAAGGGATTCCAAAGGCAGTCATGAGCAAAGACAAGCTCTGTGACGCATGTCAGAAGGGTAAACAAATCAAGTCATCATTCAAAGGAAAGAAGCACCAATCTTCTGGAAGAATATTGGAGCTACTGCATATGGATTTATTTGGACCCATTGATCCAGTCAGCAATGGTGGAAAGAAATACTGCCTAGCTGTTGTGGATGACTATTCAAGATATACTTGGGTGATTTTCATGAAGAAGAAAAGTGAAACCAAGGAACATCTTACCAATCTGATGGAACTGATCCAGAATGAGAAAAGTATCAAAATATTGAAGATCAGATCAGATAGAGGGACAAAGTTTACAAACTCTACTGTTGAAGAGTATTGTAATATCAAAGGAATACATCATGGGTATTCAGCTGCTAGAACCCCTCAACAGAATGATGTTGCTGAAAGGAGAAACAGAACACTAAAAGAAGCTGTCAGGACCATGATAGCTGAAGCTAAACAGCCACAAAGATTTTGGGCAGAAGCAACAAATACAGCATGCTTTACCCAGAACAGATGTATGATCAACAAAAATCAGAACAAGACTCCATATGAAGTTTGGAACAACAGAAAACCAAATATTCATTACTTTAAGATTTTTGGTTGTAAATGCTTTGTATTGAATAATGGGAAAAATCACCTTACTGCATTTGCAGAAAAGGCTGATGAAGCTATCTTTGTAGGATACTCTACTGTTAGTAAGGCTTATAGAGTTTTTAACAAAAGAACACTGCTAATAGAAGAATCTATCCATGTAGTATTTGATGAGCCAAGTCAATCTTCTGAAAAGAATCAAAATGTTAACCAAGATCTGTCTACTGATCTACAGAAGTTAGACATTGGAAGAAATGAAGAATATGTTCCCATCATACTACCTAATCTCAGTTCAGCTGCCAACTCAAGTGCTGTTCAAAATCACAGTGCTGATAGTCTAACAGACGAGTTACAAACAGCTGACAGACCAGAGACTGTTCAACAGACTGCAAACGTTCAACAGACTACTACTAGAACTCCAACAGTAGTGTTGCAAGATCAAGACAGAGGACAACATCCTGATCTGCAACCTGATCTCAGATGGCTCAAGAATCACCCACCTGAGTTAGTAATTGGTGATCCTTTAGATAGAGTGAAAACAAGAAGAGCTGTTGCACAAGATGCTATGTTTGTCACATTTCTATCTCAAATAGAGCCTAAGCAAATTGAAGAAGCTCTAAATGATTCCTTCTGGATAGAAGCCATGCAAGAAGAGTTGAATCAATTTGAAAGAAATGAAGTCTGGTACTTAGTTCCCAGACCAAGTCATCAAAGAGTAATTGGCACTAAGTGGGTATTCAGAAATAAGATGAATGAAGATGGTATTGTTACCAGAAACAAAGCAAGATTAGTGGCCAAAGGTTATTGTCAAGAAGAAGGAATTGACTTTGATGAAACTTTTGCACCAGTAGCAAGACTTGAAGCAATCAGACTGTTTCTAGCCTATGCTGCTTACAAGAACTTCACTGTCTATCAGATGGATGTGAAGTCTGCTTTTCTCAATGGAGAATTGCAAGAAGAAATGTATGTTGAACAACCTCCTGGATTTGAAGTCTATCAATAAGAGGACAAGGTATATCGTTTGAAGAAAGCCCTTTATGGACTGAAACAGGCTCCAAAAGCATGGTATGATACCCTATCTGATTTTCTTTTAATTAAAGGATTTCGTAAAGGTAAGGTAGATAAAACCTTGTTTACAATTGAATGGGAAAATCATATATTACTTGTGCAAATATATGTGGACAATATTATTTTTGGTTCAACTAACCAACAGATGTGTGATAAGTTCTCCAAGCTGATGCAGAATAAGTTTGAAATGAGCATGATGGGTGAACTTAATTATTTTCTTGGTCTGCAAGTTAGACAGTTGCCTGATGGAATATTCATCAGCCAAGCAAAATACACAAGAGATCTGTTCAAGAAATTTGGTATGGAAACTAGCTCAACTGCTACCATTCCTATGTCTACAAGTCTTCGTTTGGATAAAGATGAAGATGGCAAATCAGTGGACATAACCAAATATAGAGGCATTATTGGTTCATTGTTGTATCTAAATGCAAGTAGACCTGATATAATGTACTCAGTTGGAGTCTGTGCAAGATTTCAATCAAATCCCAAGGAATCTCATCTCTTAGCTGCCAAGAGGATATTGAAATACATTAAAGGCACTCAAGAATTGGGATTGTGGTATCCTAGAGAATCTGGATTTGAGCTCATTGGTTATTCAGATTCAGACCTTGCTGGCTGCAAGATTGACAGAAAAAGCACAACAGGTGCTTGTCAGTTCTTAGGTAGTCGTCTGATCTCATGGATGAGTAAGAAACAGACTTCAGTTTCTATATCTACTGCTGAAGCTGAATATATAGCTGCTGGAGCTTGTTGTGCACAAATACTTTGGTTGAAACATCAACTAGAAGACTACAACATCAGGATCAGTGGAATTCCAATCTACTGTGATAATACAAGTGGAATCTCTGTTACTCAGAACACTACAAGTCATTCAAGGACTAAACATATTGAGATCAAGTATCACTTCATTAGAGATCATGTTGAAAAAGGTAATGTAATGATTGAGTATGTTCATACAGATAATCAGATTGCTGATATTTTCACTAAACCTTTAAGTGAAGTAAGGTTCTCAACTCTAAGAGCAGAGCTAGGACTACTTAATTTGGATGCATAAGCTGAGGGGGAACCTATCAGAAGACTGAAGTTCAACAGCTTAGTTATCCGTTATTCTATTCAAGGATTAACTTTCAACAGACTAGTTAGCTTATGGATTCTTAAAGTCAGGGGGAACGTGTAAGACTAGCGGTACTTCTGTTCTAAAGATGAAATCAGTTAATGACAGTTAGTTGAAGTTAAGTAATCAGAAGATATGTTCTTAATTCTTGAAGACTGAAGATTATTTTATCTTGCTGGATTGACAAACAGCAGAGGAAGATTACTAGCTATTGGCTTTCTCTAGTAATATCAGATAACAGATCACTCGTCTGTCAGATAAGTTTAACTCTACTCATCTGATATCTTATATAAGCATGGTTATAAATCGCTTCTTTAGAAACGCGCTTTTATAAGTGACAGATTAGTGTCGATAGAGTTTCCCGCCCATCTGACATTAAAATAATAAAATTGAAATCCGCTACTCCCATTCACACGATTAAAAACTGTCAGATTAGATCATCGGTTCAGATCAATCACGGAAACCTAACTAAAGGAAACCTATAAAGTCCGATCTGAAACAGCATAGTCGTCTTACGCACTCAAACACTCTCAAACTCTCTAACTCTCAAACTCTCTTGTTTCGAAAGTTCACTGTTTTTGTAGATTCATACTCTCTAATCCCAGAAATGGAGAAGATTATCGATGGAAGATACTTGAACTACAGCAAATTTCACTTCTCTTGTACTGATCTGATGCGCTCACTCATGGAGAAAATCAAAGAGGCATCTTTAGTTCCGGTTCTGGAAGCACACGAAGACAGGGTCTACTTAGAAGACGTATATCACTTCTATATGACCAGGGAATTTAATGATGATGAAACTGTTATGTCTGCTGTTATCGGTGGTAAGAAAATTGTTGTCTCTGCTGCTGTTTTAAGTGAAATTTACAAACTTACGAATAAAGGAGGAGATGTGGCAGACCTAGGGTCTGAGAAAGAGGAAGAATTTTGGGAAATTTGTGCTAAAAAGGGAGAAGAGATGACTGGATCTCTGATGAAGACTCAGTTGAAAGATGAGTATCAGAGATTCGCAGACATCATTGCGAAGGTGCTGGATTGTAGCACGAGTTCATTAGATGGGTTACCTAGGAGGAGGTACTACACCATGATCTGTATATACTATGGACTGAAAGTTAACTGGGCTGCTCACGTCTATGAGCTGCTGAGTGATAAGAGGCATTCTCATGCCATCTTACTCAGTAATCTGTTTGCATCTCTGCAATGTCCTATGGGTGGTGGAAAGACCACTCACGGTAGCAAGGAGTTCAAACTGTATGAACCAGTAAGAAAAGTGGTGGCAGAACCAAAAAGAAAGGCCACTGCAAAATCCAAAAAGGGCCTCTCTAAGAAGAGCAAGAAGGAGGGTCAGACAAGTCAACCTGCTGAGCCAACAGCACAGACTGCTGTTGTGGCTGGATCAGCACAACTTAAAGATGCAGTTCCAGAAAAGATAATTGAAGATTTCACCAAGGAGATTGAACAAATGGAGACAGGTTCCTCTTCAAAGGTTGAAGAGGTTGAGAACCAGAAGTGAGGCAAGGGGACCTCCTGCTGCCAACCCCCCTGCCAAAAGAATTGCTAAATCAAAGGCCAAGAGAAAGGTTACTTTCTCTGTGGAGCCAGTTGCAACAGTAAGAGAAGCAACAACAGAAGCAGAAAGGCCATTAACCATTGAAGAACCTGCTGTCAAGGCTGCTAAAGCTGCTGCTGCTGAAACTGAAATTGTTTCTACAATTAGAGTGTCTACAGAAGACTCATCTGCTACACTATCTGCTGAAGTTGAAGAAGCACAGCAGACTAGTACAACATATGAAGGAGATGCACTCTTGCTGCATCCTACTCCAGTTGCTGCAACCCCTCTTCAAGCAATTGAAAGTCCTGAATCAAGAAGGAAGAGGACTGGCATGATTGCCACTTACCTAACTGCCGCAGAAAAGAAAAGACAAGATACTGCTGAAAAGCTAAGGATAACTACAGAAAAGGCAGAAGAAGAAAGGCTGAAAAGCCTAGAGTTAAAAAGGCTGGAAGAAGAGGCCAGCAAGATGACTCAAGAGCAAAGGGATGTTGTTGAGGCAGCAGAGTTGGCTGCTGCTATTTAAGCAAGCACAAAGGATGCTCATGGACATCAGCATACTGGTGGGATAGTTATTGATGAACAAAGAGATCCAAACAAACCAATACCAGCTATGCCTGCACCAAAGATAAAGCCAAAAAGAAGAGAAGAGATTAGATTATCTTTAGAGATTGTCAGGGATGATCCTGCTATCTTTGAAGAATTCCTCAAGAGGCTAGATGCTGAAAGTGAAAGAATCAACCGTCTGACGTTGTTTAATGCTGAAAAGATCAGATACAACAGATGGAGAGAATTCAGACTGACAAAGAGTCCAGCTGAAATGGCCAAGTGGAAATCATTCACTGCTGAAGAAGCCTGGGTGTTAAAGTGGCTTGAAACTGGATCACTCATGCAAGCACTTGATTCAGAATTCTTTCTGCACAAGTTAAGGCTAAGGATAAGTCACATAGTCAAAGCTGAAGCAAAGAAGATCTTTGAGTCTGTTCCTGAGGATTATGATGAATCAGAAGACCTCAAGGAAAGATCAATCAAGTTGGCTATTGCTCAAGCAATGGAGCTTTGGGCGAAGAAATCAAGGAAGCTAAAGGGACAACCCAGCTCAATGGTCCCTCTTCCAAACATAAAGCACATTGTCTATGGTCCTAACATCAAACCATATGAAGAGCTACCTGAGGAACCATACTCACCTTTTATTCCTCTTGACAATTTTACATGGATTTCTAACAGGTCAGCTGTAGACAATGAGGGATTGCTGAAAACAGTTGAGACTGTTAAGAAGATCATATCCCCTGCTGACAAAGACAAAGAAGAGTCTTCTGATCAACAAAAAGAGGGTACATCTGACCCTTCTGATCAGAACACAGATCAGAATGATAAGACTGAAACAGCTGATGATTCCAAGAAAGAAGAAGTTATTCCAGCTGATCAGATCAAGGATAAGGAAGCTGCTGATGAAAAAGATGATCAGACTAAGGAGAAGGAAAGCACTCCTAGTCATGCTGATAAAGCCAAGGAAGTTGAGTCCATCTCTGGTCCAGCAGATCAGTCTCTTGAACTGATGATTCAAACATCAGAGCAACCTATCAAAGAAACACCTCTTACTTTGCCTACTATTCCAACAGATGTTCCTTCATCTTCTCAAAATGCTCAGACAAATTTGTTGGACTCCATCCAACCAATGATTGCCAAATCACTGAAGGAAATAAAGGAGGAGTTAACAGCAGATGTGTTGGCTGCTGTACGTCAACCCAGTCAGAAAGTTGCTGCTGTTCCAACCGATCTGATAGAAGATACTGCTCAAAATGTTAAGTCCATTTGTCAAGATATGGACATACTCAGAAGAAGGACTCAGAGCACTGCTGCTGGTTGGAGACGAATTGAAGAAACAGTTGAAACGGCCCTCCAAGCAGAAGATGAAGTCATGGAAAATATGATGAAAAACTTCACTGCTTCATCAAATTGGATTTTAGGAACTCAAATTCAATTGGGTGATCAAGGAGAGGATCTGCTCAAAGAAATGAAAGATTTTAAGGCCAATCAACTCAAACAACAAGCTCAAATAAATGCCATGGAAGAAAACATCAAACTTCTCTGTGAATCACTTCAGATTACACCAGCTTTACCACAATATCCAATCCACCCTGCTGATGATGACAAAAAGGGGGAAGAGAGGATATTTGGACAGAAAAGAGTTGGAACTTTCTTTGAAAGGGAAGAAGAAAATCAAGATGGTGCTGAAGAAACTGAAGTGTTGGAAGAATCTGCTGGTGAGACTGATAAAAACATGAAAGAAACAAGCAGACCAACAGATGAGAAGATCACAGAAGAAGAGAAAGCTGAAAATGAAGAAGTTGATAATGCTGAAGCTGAAGCAAAAGCCAAGTCTGATAAAGAAATAGCTGCTGCCAAAGACTCAACTGAAGAACAGCTTGATCCTGATGTCAAATATAAGAAGATAGAGCTGTTGAGGAAAAGATTCTTTGAAAAATTGGAAGCTGAAACTTCCAAACTATCTGATGAAGAATCTGAAAAAGAAGACAAGGAAGCTGAAGAAGAGAAGAAGGGAGAAGACTAGTTTAGGCTAGATTTCCTTTTATCTTAAAAATCCTTGTAATCTTTTAAAGTACTTTGCACTTTTCATCCTTCAACACTTGTAATATGTAATCAACTCAAATATCTATAAAATTGCAAGTTTGAATCCAACACACTATTTCTATCTCAGAAATTTTTGAGGATCAGAACTTTAGTTTAGGTACAGGTACTTAGCTGGAGTTTTGTCATCATCAAAAAGGGGGAAATTGTTGGATGAAGATGAAGAGAAAAGAAGTTAGTTATTAAGGGAAGGTTTTGATGATTTCCAAAACATCATAATCAGCTAAGTGTGGAAAGCTTAGTTCTCTTAGAAGGATCTTTGAACAAGCAAAGAAGATATCAGAAGAGTTCAATGTTCAAAGACCAGAAGACTAGTGATACCTTGCTGAAACAGCAAACAGAAGGATAGGTCATCAGCCGAGTCAGATCAGATTAGTTCAGTATTTGATCAGCAGAGTGCCTATCAGATGGGTTGCTTCGATCAGCAGAGTAGAAGAGATCATGAGATCAGTTCAACGATAATAAATGCACCTGGTGTAATAAATGCTGAAAGAGAAGGGTAGTAATGGCAAATGATTGAAGATATTCTCGGATCAGCAGAGTGCATTTAATGCAGCATTTAATGCGATGGACAGAAAGTACTGTACATTGTACGGACTGCTGCAGGAAGCCGTTTCAAATGAGCTGAAGAATGGATTTGATTTGTGACTTGGCTTCAACGGTCATATTTTCAATTCCATGTATAAATAAAGCTGAATTTCAATCGAGCAAAAAAAACACAACAACAATCAGAGATTTCGTTTTTGAAGCAAAATTATTCTAAGTCTCAAAAGCTCGAACAGCTCACTCATCTGGTGGAAGTCATCTGTTGACAGAAGCCTAGTTGAAGAAAAACAGAAAAACATTATCTGAGTGATCTTGTAAAAGCTGAGTGTTGTGCGGAGTCGTGATCCATCTTTGTGAGTGATCGAACTTCAGAGAGTAGAATTTCTTAGTGATTTTCTATTGTGAGCTTATAGCCTTTTCATTAGTTGTCTAGGTATAAGTGGAGAAATATTGTAATCTGTGTGATTATAGTATAACCCAGAATCTAAGTGATCTGGAAGAGTGGACTAAAGGATTTTAATCCATATAACCACTATAAAATTCTTTGTGTTATCTTGCATTTAAGTTCTCTTGCATATTTTAAAGATTGCATATTTAAACACTTTGAATTATTGAAAAGATTTTATAAGGAGTTTCAAAACTGGGGATAAAATCTTTTAAGAACTTAGTTTACTTGTGAAAAACACTTTCAAACAATCCGCTGCAAGTATACTCTTTGGAAAACTGCTTTGCTGAAAAACAGCTAAGTCATTGTAAGAAGAGTGGTCAGTCTGCTGTTCAAGATTTGTTCACGATCAGCTTAGTCTGCTTATTGTTCTTCATCAGCTTAGTCTGCTGACAGAACACTGAAAAGTTTTTAAGTTCAAAAATTTTCAGAGGTCTATTCACCCCCCCCCCCCTCTAGACCTCATCTGACCACTTGGGACCAACAAACCTGATCTAAGATGGCTCAGAAATCACCCACATGAGTTAGTGATTGGTGATCCTTTAGATAGAGTGAAAACAAGAAGAGCTGCTGCACAAGATGCTATGTTTGTCACTTTCCTATCTCAAATAGAACCTAAGCAAATTGAAGAAGCTCTCAGTGATTCCTTCTGGATAGAAGCTATGCAAGAAGAGTTGAATCAATTTGAAAGGAATGAAGTCTGGTACTTAGTTCCTAGACCAAGTCATCAAAGAGTCATTGGCACTAAATGGGTATTCAGAAATAAGATGAATGAAGATGGTGTTGTCACCAGAAACAAAGCAAGATTAGTGGCCAAGGGATATTGTCAAGAAGAAGGCATTGACTTTGATGAAACTTTTGCACCAGTAGCAAGACTTGAAGCAATCAGACTGTTTCTAGCCTATGCTGCTTACAAGAACTTCACTGTCTATCAGATGGATGTGAAGTCTGCTTTTCTCAATGGAGAACTGCAAGAAGAAGTATATGTTGAACAACCTCCTGGATTTGAAGTCTATCAAGAAGAGGATAAGGTATATCGTCTGAAGAAAGCCCTCTATGGACTGAAACAGGCTCCAAGAGCATGGTATGATACCCTATCTAATTTTCTTTTAACTAAAGGATTTCATAAAGGTAAGGTAGATAAAACCTTGTTCACTATTGAATGGGAAAGTCATATATTGATTGTGCAAATATATGTAGAACGATATTATTTTTGGTTCAACTAACCAACAGATGTGTGACAAGTTCTCTAAGCTGATGCAGAATAAGTTTGAAATGAGCATGATGGGAGATCTTAATTATTTTCTTGGTTTACAAGTTAAACAGCTGCCTGACGGAATCTTTATAAACCAAACAAAATACACAAGAGATCTGTTTAAAAAGTTTGGTATGGAAACTAGCTCTACTGCTAATATTCCAATGTCTACAAGTCTTCGTTTGGATAAAGATAAAGATGGCAAATCAGTAGACATAACCAAATACAGAGGCATTATAGGGTCACTGTTATATCTAACAGCAAGCAGACCTGACATAATGTACTCAGTAGGGGTTTGTGCAAGATTTCAATCAAATCCCAAGGAATCTCATCTCTTAGCTGCCAAGAGGATATTAAAATATGTTAAAGGCACTCAAGTATTGGGATTGTGGTATCCTAGAGAATCTGGATTTGAGCTTATCGGTTATTCAGATTCAGACCTTGCTGGCTGCAAGATTGACAGAAAAAGCACAACAGGTGCCTGTCAGTTCTTAGGTAGTCGTCTGATCTCATGGATGAGTAAGAAACAGACTTCAGTATTCATATCTACTGTTGAAGCTGAATATATAGCTGCTGGAGCGTGCTGTGCACAGATATTATGGTTGAAGCATCAACTAGAAGATTACAACATCAAAATCAGTGGAATTCCAATCTACTGTGACAATACAAGTGCAATCTCTCTTACTCAGAACACTACAAGTCATTCAAGGACTAAGCATATTGAGATCAAGCATCACTTCATTAGAGATCATGTGGAAAAAGGCAATGTTATGATTGAATATGTTCACACTGACAATCAGATTGCTGATATTTTCACCAAACCTTTAAGTGAAGTAAGGTTTTCAACCTTAAGAGCTGAACTAGGACTACTTAATTTGGATGCATAAGCTGAGGGGGAACCTATCAGAAGACTGAAGTTCAACAGCTTAGTCATTCGTTACTATCTTCAAGGATTAACTTTCAACAGACTAGTTAACTTATGAACTCTTGAACTCAGGGGGAACGTGTAAGACTAGCGGTACTTCTGAATCAAAGATGAAATTTGTTAATGTCAGTTAGTTGAAGTTATGTTTTCATCAGAAGACTCAACTATCGAAGAATAAAGCTATATTATCTGGCTGGATTGACAAACAGC
Source organism: Penstemon eatonii (assembly GCA_038501285.1). Lineage (NCBI taxonomy): Eukaryota > Viridiplantae > Streptophyta > Magnoliopsida > Lamiales > Plantaginaceae > Penstemon > Penstemon eatonii. The sequence goes on along the minus strand of CM076710.1, from coordinate 16,567,483 downwards.
TGAGGAAGGTTATCAGCTATTGGCATTCTCTGATAACAATTATGTCATCAGGACAGTAGTCCATCAGATAAGTGTTTATTTTACTCATCTGATCTATTAAATAAAAGCGGAACTATTTAAAACGTTATTCAAAAATACGCTTTTATAAGTAACTGAAGGGCGGTATGTATTCCCGCTCCTCATTAAATATCTTTTGAATTTGAAAGGTCGTAACTGACGCCGCACGATCAGCACTGACAGAAAAACGGATCTAACGGTTGGCGGATATCACGGAAACCAACATACCCCAACTCTATAAATCCCCATCTGATCAGTCGAGTAGCTCTTTACGCATCCTAAATATTCAAAAGCACTTGTGAAAAATTTGAGCAATTTTTCTGCAAAACTCTTCCTTTTTTCTCTAACTTTCAACAGATCAAGATGGCCGCTGAAGGAATGTTCCTAGTTTATGAATCCTACTACCAAACTGGTACGAGTTTGATGAAGGAACTGTTGGAGAAATTCAAATCTGCACAGTTGGTGAATTTCATGGAGTACAACGAGGGCATAATCTGGACTGACCAGGTTATGGAGTATTACAAGACGGCGTCTGCTGATTACAACTCTATGGAAATCAAAGAAACAGTTGGTGACAAATCTGTGGTCATCACACCTGCTGTTCTGCACGAGACGTTTGGTCTCCCAAACAGAGGAAGACACGATGTTACTGTGCTGACTGAAGCAAAGCACCAACAATTCTGGGCGATCTGCGCCAAAGAAGGAGAAATGTTGTCTGGCAACATTAGGAAGAAACAGCTGAAGGACGAATATCAGAGGATGGCTGATATGGTCTCTAAGCTGATAGAGAACTGTACCTTTTCTTTAGATGTTGTTACCATGAAGAGGTTCAGCATCATGGCTGCTATTTACTATGGAATGGAAGTCAACTGGTCCATAATAGTATGGTATATCTTCGCTGATTTCCTGGAAGTGAAGAAAGGAAAAGGCCCCTCCACCAACCACAGAATCACTCTCAGCTACCTTCTGTCAAAACTGGGGTGTGTTATGCTAAATGGAAAAGAAATTCACAAATCCAAGGCAATGTCAAAATACTTGCCTGTTATGAAGAGAAAGGCTGGTGAGCCTGAAGAGGACGAAGATGAGGGACCAAAGGAGGTTCCTGCCAAAAGGCAAAGGAAACTAGTCAAAACAGCTGACTTGGCTGTTGAGACTAAAAAGAAGAAGGCTACTGATAAGCCTAAGGAGAAGGACTCAAAGAAAATGGAGTCAGTGACTGCTGCTGATCAGGTCACGAAGATTATTGATCAAGTCATTGCTGATGTCAGGACTGCTTCACCTGCATCACCCTCAAGGACTCCGTCTGCTGATAAACCTGCTGAAAATGTCTCTCACAGAACAAGGAGCCAACTAAGGGATACTGCTGCTTCAAGGCCTATTCAAGGTCTGACAAAGAAATCAGCAAGGAAGCAGATGACATTTTTAGAGAAAGACACTGAACTGGTGGACTTTGTGAGAACAGGTCCTGAGTCTGCTGAAAAACCCCTTGAAGCTGTTGGAGCTTCTGTTGCTGACAAAGCTGATGTGCAACAGTTGCCTCGAATCACATCAACAGCTGAGGTTGCTCAACCTCAAGAAGATCCAGATGTCCAAATCATCCATCCTATAGCTGCTGCTCCCATATCATCTGCTGGACCAGCTCCTGCTCCAACTGATAAAGGCAAGAGGAAAATAGTGCTGAGGAAAAAGAAAATTTTCAAGGCTGACAAGAAAGCAAGGGAGGAAGCTGAACAAAGGAAACAAGATGAGTTGGAGGAAAAGAAGGCACTTGAGCTAAGCAAAGCTCAAGAAGCAAAGGATAAAGCCAGAAGGCAAATGTCTGAAGCAGAGAGGAAAGCTGCTGAGGATGCTGAAATGGCTATGGTTTTGGAAATGAGCAAAGTTGATGCCTATGGACCTGTCCATGGAGGTGGCATCAAGATTAATGAGGCTAAAGGAGGAGAAGAACCCCGAAAAGTGAAGATGCCTGCTGGGGAAGTAAAACCAAAGGAAAAGTTTGAAGTGAAGAAAGCTTTCAAGATTATATATGACAATAAAGAGCTTTTCCAGAAGTTTGAAAAGTCCTTAGCCTACTACAACCATAAGTTAATGTTGAAGACTATGTTCACCCAGGAGAAGCCTAGATATATCAGATGGAGAGACAATAGGCTGAACAGGTCCATCATTGAACTTCAGAATCTGAAGGACTTAGCTGCTGAAGAGGAATGGGTACTAAAGTGGCTAAAGACAGATTCTATCCAAAAAGCTTTGGATCCTCATTATGTTAGGGATGCTATGCATCACTATGCCAGGGAATTTGCCCATGAGGAAGCTAAGCTGATCCAGAGCACCTTGCCTGAAAAGAGGAAGAAGACTGATAATGTTGAAGAAAGGGCTGTGAAAATTGCTGTTATCACTGCACTGAACAAGTGGGCAGAAAAGTCCAGATATCAGCAAGGGCATTCAAGCGAACTCCCTCAACTGCCAAGTATTCAACATGTAATCTTTGGCAGGGAAATGAAAGATTTTAGTGAAGTGCCAGAGGGTAACAACGCGCCTGTCAACCCTTGGATCATTGTGAGGCAAATTCGTCAGACGACCTGCTTCAATGATGATGGCACCATCACGAATCTGATGTATGAAGATGTCACTGATGAACAAAAGAAGACTGAAGAAAAGAAAGTTGAAGAGCCTCTAGCAATTGACTGGAATGCTAAGGACTCTGAGGACAATCAGATGACAGATTTGGAAGAAGTCCCTGTTCAACAGGCGACTGAAGAAAAGGAAGCTGATGCTACTGCTTCTGCTTCATCAGCTGATCAACATTCATCACTGATGGAAGCACTCCAGGTGTTATTGGAAGATTCACTAAGGGAACTAGAACAGAAGCAAAATCAACAGCTAACAAAAGTCAAAGAGGAGCTGAAGAATGAACTTAAAGCAGAATTGGGAGAGTCAAACAGACTTCAGCTGGAAACTGTTCAAGGATCAACAGCAGAGATCATCAAGAAAGAAATTGACAGTATTCCTATTCCTCAAGACAATTCATTGCAGTTAGTGCACAGCTTAAGAGAACTGAACAAGAATGTTGAAGATGTGAAGGGTGATGTCAACCACCTTCATACTGCACTAAAAACAGCTGAGCACAAGATTGTTGATCTAACTGCAACCTTCATAAAAGTCAGTGAAGAAGAGAAGGCAGTCAACTTAGGTTTCTTGCAAGAAGTATCAAATGCTACACAAGAACTACAACATGAGATTGCAACCATAAACCTGAACATTGACTACTTCAATGATCACACTGACGCCATCAGCACTGATATTCTTCATCTAACAGCAAGCCATGATGTTACAAATCAAAATCTGAAGGCTTTGTGCGCTGAATTGAAAGTTCCAACAGTTGCTCTCAACCCTACTGCTAAACTTGCAGAAGTCATCAGATCTGATGATGACAAAAAGGGGGAAGAAAAAGAGGAAGAAACAACTAAGAAAACTGCTGCTGCTGCTGTGGAAGAATCTGGAAAAGTACAAGGCAAAGACAAGTCTGAAGAAGAGACCAAGGAAAAAGCCAAAACTGATGAAGTAATGGCTGAATCCAAAGACTCTGCTGCTGATAAATCAGAACCTTTGACCAAGTACAGAAATACAGAATCAGCCAGGAAGGCCATGGAAGCTTTGAATGAACAAAAACTTAAAGAGAAAATGGAAGATGCCAAAGCAAACATGGACCTGGATGATGAAGCTGATGAAGAAGAAGAAGAAAAAGACGACGATGAGTCTTCTTATGAATATGAAGAAGTGCTTGAAGGATCAGATGAAGAAGCTGATAGTTAGAATTGATAAAATCTTGTAATCAGTTTACTTTTATCTATCTTTCAGAAATCTTATCTGAAGAACTTGTACTTGTATTTGTAACAGTCTTATCATATCAATAAAAAGTCAAGTTCATTCCAACATACTATTTTCTATCTCAGAAAATTTTTGAGGATTACATTCTTTAGTTTAGGTATTCAACAGGTACTCAACTAAAGTTTTGTCATCATCAAAAAGGGGGAAATTGTTGGAAAAGGATAAAGATGAAGGCACTAAAGGAAGTTTGATAAGGGAGGTTTTGATGCATTCCAAAACTTCATATTTGGCTAAGTATGGAGTAACTTAGTTGATAAACTTATCGGGGAATTTTGACTAAGTAAAGAAGACATCAGAAGAGTCAAAGTTTCAAGGTCCAAGACTTCTGATCTGCTGAAGAAAAGTTATCAGACTGATGAAGATCAGCCGACTCAAATCAGATTTGTTCAAGATTGAGATCAACTTTGTTCGCCATCAGATGCGTACTTTATCAGTCAAGTGAAGAAGATCATTAAGTGTTCCCAACGGTAATAAATGCCCCTTGGTGTAATAAATGCTGAAGTACAAGGTTATTAAAGACAAATGATTGAAGATTTGCTTCGCATCAGCTGGGTGCATTTAATGCTGCATTTAATGCTGCCTGCAGAATAGTACTATTCACAGTACGGACAGACTGCAAAAGAGCCATTCGCGGATTTTAAGGACCAGTACTCGAGGAATTTGAATCTTGTCTCTCTTCAACGGACATTTTTCAATCCTCAAGTATAAATAGCTGAAAGAGACGAAGAAGAAACAAGCAACACAATCTCTGAGAAATTTTCGAAGCAGAATTCTTCAAGTCTCAAGAACAGCTCACTCATCAGCTGAGTCATTTGTTGACGAAAGCAGAGTTGAAGAATCAATCCAAATACATCTTCTGAGTGAATTTGTAAACATTGAGTGTTGTGAGAAGTAGATATCCATCTAAGTGAGTGATATTACTTCAGAGAAGTAGGATTTCTTTGTGACTTCTTACTGCGAACTTACGGCCTGTTCATTTGTTGTAAGGCGTAAGCAGAGTATACTAATTACTGAGTGTTTTTAGTATAACCCAAGATCTTTGTGACTTGGAAGAGTGGACTAAAGGATATTCAAATCCATATAACCACTATAAAAATTGCTTGTGTTTTATTTGCATTTTACCTGCATATTTTCAGTTGTATAAAACACATTAAGTTAACTGTTTGAAAAAGGATTTAAAAAGAGATTTTACAAAGCTGGGGAAACAATTTTCAAACTTCTAGGACTACTTGTGAAAAACACTTTGAAAATCCGCTGCAAGTACTCTAAGTATCAAAACTGATTTTAACAAAATCAGCTAAGTAACAATCAGACGAGTGGTCAACAAAGCTGTTCAAAGATTGGTTCGCGAACAGAATTGTAACTAACAAATCTGATCAGCTTAGTCTGTTCAGTTAGAGTAAAGGTTTTAAAGTTAAAATTGAAGAAATTTTTTAAAGAGGTTTATTCACCCCCCCTCTAAACCTCTTCTGACCACTTGGGACCAACACCTTGCATTGCTGATGAACAACATCAAGAAGTTCTATAAAAGAAAAATGAAGAACAAATACAACAATGCTTCTACTTCTAACCCTGCTTCTACTTCTCATGACAAAGATTCTTATAAATCTAAAATGATGTGCTATAACTGCAGGAAATTGGGTCATTTCATCAGAGACTGCCCATATCCTAAAGCTGAGACGTATACAGAAGAAGAAAAGAGAATCATAAAGGAAAGAAAGCATCAGAAAGGCAAGGTGCTAGTAGCAGAAGCGAAAAAGCTAGCTGCTATCTACTCATCAGATTCGGATTCAGACACATCTGATGAAGAGTCCTCTGATGAAGAGAGTCCTGCTCTTCTCTGCCTGATGGCTAAGGAATTTGATAGCTCTGAGGATGAAGATGTAACTCCTCTTGATAATGAATTATTTAATTCATTTGAACAAATGATGCTTAACAATACCATTATTGCTGAAGCATTTACAAAGCTTAAGGAAGAGATGATATTGCTAAGAGAGAAAAACAGTTCACTGAAACTCAAGGCTGAAAAGCTAAAAGAATCAGATTAATATAAACAGCTTTAGCAAGAAAAAAGAAAATGAATCTCTGTAAGCTGAATGTGAAGTTCTTAAAGGAAAAGTCGTGGAACTTGAGACAACAATTGAGTCTCATGAAAAGTCATTTGTTGCATCAACTCACTTGTCTAGTAAACAAAAGACACCTTTAGATCAGGATAAGTTAGAACTGAACCATACTGAAAAGTTTATATCAGCTGACAACAGTAAGGTCATTTTGTATGTTCAGGCTACTAAACCTGCTTCACCTAAGAAAGAGTTAAAGGAGACGAAAACTCCTAAGGCTAAAAAGAGCAAGGAGCCTAGTGTAGGAAAACAGACTGGTAAGCCTAAACAGAAGAGCCCTAAGAAGTCTTCTCATAAAGTTAAAACCAACCAGACTAGTGATAAAACTAAGTTGTCTGTTAATGAGCAAGTATCTAGTAAACCAAAGAAGCATAATAACAAGAAAAATCAAAATGCTTGGTATGGAAATGAGTCTTATTATGTGCAACCTGCTGCATATCCTCCTATGTATCATGCACCTCAATTTCCAACTTACTATGCACCATATCCTGCTCATCCAATGCATGCATATCCTGCTTATGAACATTATCCTTATCATGCTGATTATCAACAACATAGCAAATCTGATAAACATGATAAAAACAAAACTGTTCATGCTCCTGTTGAAACTCAGAAACCTAAGAAGCCTAAGACTTCAACATCTTGGGTTGTCAAAGGTGGAACTAATCCTTCAGGACCCTCTCAATAAGGGTACCTAAAAAATTTTATTTTGTTTTGTAGGTTAGGATTAGGAGTTGGAGTAAAGTAGAGAAGACTTGGTACTTGGACAGTGGATGTTCAAGACACATGTGTGGAAACATACATGAGCTGACTGATGATGTTGTTGTGGATGGTCCAAAAGTCACTTTTGGAGACAGCAAGGAAGGCAAAATTGTAGCAAATGGAAAGCTGATCAAAGGCAACATTGAGATATCTGACGTCTCTTATGTTAACGGCCTAAAATACAATTTGCTGAGCATAAGTCAATTTTGTGACAACGGATATTCAATCATTTTCTCAACAGATAAGTGCTACGTTGAACATATTGGTACAAAGAAGGTTATTTTATCTGGAAGACGACAAGGGAATGTCTACACAGTGGACTGGAATTCTGTTGACAAGAATTCAAGTATTTGTTTGGTGGCATCATCACCAAGTGAAGTCAGTTGGCTATGGCACAAAAGGATGAATCACGTGAATTTCAAGACCATCAACAGACTTATCAAGAATGATCTGGTAGAAGGAATTCCAAAGACAGTCATGAGCAAAGACAAGCTTTGTAACGCATGTCAGAAGGGTAAACAAATCAAGTCATCATTCAAAAGCAAGAAGCACCAATCATCTGGAAGGATTTTGGAGCTACTACATATGGACTTATTTGGACCCATTGATCCAATCAGCAATGGTGGAAAGAAGTACTGCCTAGATGTTGTGGATGATTATTTAAGATACACTTGGGTGATTTTCATGAAGAAGAAAAGTGAAACCAAGGAACATCTTACAAATCTGATGGAGCTAATCCAAAATAAGAAGAGTGTGAAGATACTAAAGATCAGACCAGATAGAGGGACTGAATTTACAAACTCTACTGTTGAAGAGTATTGTAATGCCAGATGAATCAGCCATGAGTACTCTGCTGCCAGAACTCCTCAACAGAACGGAGTTGCTGAAAAGAGAAACAGAACTCTGAAAGAAGCTACCAGAACGATGATAGCTGAAGCAAAGTTGCCTCAAAGATTTTGGGCAGAAGCAACAAATACAGCATGCTTCACCCAAAACAGATGCATGATCAACAAGCACCAAACAAGACTCCATATGAAGTTTGGAACAACAGGAAGCCAAACGTTCGTTACTTTAGAATTTTTGGTTGTAAATGCTTTGTTTTAAATAATGGGGGAAATCACCTTACTGCTTTTGCAGAGAAGGCTGATGAAGCAGTATGTGTAGGATCCTCTACTGTTAGTAAAGCTAATAGAGTCTTTAACAAAAGAACTTTACTAGTAGAAGAATCCATTCATGTAGTATTTGATGAACCTAATCAATCTTCTGAAAAGAATAAAGTACTGAACAAAATCTGTCTACTGATTTTCAGAAATTGAGTGTTGAAAGAAATGAAGAATATGTTCCCATCATACTACCTGATCTCAACTCAGCTGCTAAATCAAGTGCTGTTCAAAATCACAATGTTGATTGTCTAACAGAAGAGTTGCAAACAGCTGACAGACCAGAGACTGTTCAACAGACAACTACTGGAACTCCAACAGTAGTGTTGCAAGATCAAAACAAGGGACAACATTATGATTTGCAACCTGATCTTAGATGGCTCAAGAATCACCCACCAGAGCTGATGATTGGTGATCCTTTGGATAGAGTAAAGACAAGGAGAGCTACTGCAAGTGAAGCAATGTTCGTCAGCTTCTTATCTCAAATAGAGCCTAAACAGATTGAAGAAGCTCTTAACGATTCAAATTGGATTGAAGCTATACAAGAAGAGCTAAATCAATTTGAAAGGAATGAAGTCTGGTACTTAGTTCCTAGACCAAGTCATCAAAGAGTAATTGGCACTAAATGGGTATTCAGGAATAAAATGAATGAAGATGGTGTTGTCACCAAAAATAAAGCAAGATTAGTTGCCAAAGGTTATTGCCAAGAAGAATGTATTGACTTTGATGAAACTTTTGCACCAGTAGCAAGACTAGAGGCAATCAAACTCTTTCTTGCCTATGCTGCTCATAAGAATTTCACAGTCTATCAAATGGATGTGAAATCAGCTTTTCTCAATGGAGAATTGTAAGAAGTAGTTTATGTTGAACAACCACCTGGATTTGAAGCCTATCAAGAAGAATACAAGGTGTATCGTCTGAAGAAAGCCATATATGGACTGAAACAGGCTCCAAGAGCTTAGTATGATACCCTATCTGATTTTCTTTTAATTAAAGGATTTCGCAAAGGTAAGGTAGACAAGACCTTGTTCACTATTGAATGGGAAAATCATATAAGGTTGTGCAAATATATGTGGACGACATCATTTTCGGTTCAACAAATCAACAGATGTGTGATAAGTTCTCAAAGCTGATGCAGAACAAGTTTGAAATGAGCATGATGGGAGAACTTAACTATTTTCTTGGCTTGCAAGTAAGACAGTTGTCTGATGGAATATTCATCAGCTAAGCAAAATACACAAAGGATCTGTTCAAGAAATTTGGTATGGAAACTAGCTCTACTGCTAATATTCCATTGTCTACTAGTCATCGTTTGGATAAAGATGAGGATGACAAATCAGTAGACATAACCAAGTACAGAGGAATTATTGGGTCACTGTTATACCTAACAGCTAGCAGACCTGATATCATGTACTATGTTGGGGTTTGTGGGAGATATCAATCAAACCCTAAGGAATCTCATCTCTTAGCTGCCAAAAGAATACTTAAATATCTCCAAGGCACTGAAGAATTGGGATTGTGGTACCCTAGAGAATCTAGATTTGAGCTTATTGGTTATTCAGACTCTGACCTTGCTGGCTGTAAGATTGACAGGAAAAGCACAACAGGTGCCTGTCAGTTCTTAGGTAGTCGTATGATCTCTTGGATGAGTAAGAAACAGACTTCAGTATCCATATCTACTGCTGAAGCTGAATACGTAGCTGTTGGAGCTTGTTGTGCACAGATATTATGATTGAAGCATCAACTAGAAGATTAGAACATCAAAATCAGTGGAATACCTATCTACTGTGACAATACAAGTGCAATCAGTCTTACTCAAAACACTACAAGTCATTCAAGGACTAAACATATTGAGATCAAACATCACTTCATCAGAGATCATGTGGAGAAAGGAAATGTCATGGTAGAATATGTTTTCACTGAAAATCAGATTGTTGACATCTTCACAAAACCTCTAAGTGAGACAAGGTTTTCAACTCTAAGAGCTGAACTAGGTCTACTAAAATTGGATGCATAAGCTGAGAGGGAACTTAACAGAAGACTGAAGTTCATCAGCTTACACATCATATTATCTTCAAGGTTAACTCTCAACAGACTAGTTAACTTATGGATTCTTAAAGTCAGGGGGAACGTGTAAGACTAGCGGTACTTCTTATTAAAAGATGAAATTTGTTGATGAAAGTTAGTTGAAGTTATGTTTTCACCAGAAGATCAAAGCTTGAAGACTGACGATTAATTATCTAGCTGGATTGACAAAAAGCCGAGGAAGGTTATCAGTTATTGGCTTTCACTGATAACAGCCTGTCATCAGGACACTAGTCCATCAGATAAGTACTTTAGTTACTCGTCTGATCAGTTAAGTAAAAGTTGTGTATGTTAAAAACGTTTTATTTGAAACACGCTTTTATAAGTATACTAAGGCGGTTCGCATTCCCGCCTGTCATTTAATGCTTTTTGAATTTTGAATCGCGTAACTGACGCCCGCACGATCAGAACTGACACAAACGTATCTAACAGTTAGCGTGTATCACGGAAATCAAAAAACCCTAACTCTATAAATCCAGATCTGATCAAACTTGTGACTCTTTACGCACTCAAATACATTCAAGAGCACTTGTGAAAAATTTTGCCTTCTATCTTCTGCAAATTCTCTGTCTTTCACTAACTTTTTACAGAATCAAGATGAATCCTGCTCAAGAAGCTAATGCCGAAGGTATGTATCTGGTCTATGATGCATATCACCAGTCCAGTACCGATGTGATGAAGCAACTACTGGAAAAATTCAAGGCCCCATCACTGGTGAACCTCATGGAATCTCACGAAGAAATAATTTGGACAGACCAAGTTTTGGAGTACTACAGAACTGCTGAAGTTGACTTTGATAAACTGGAAATCAAAGCAACTGTAGGAGGAAAGTCCATCACCATTACTCCTGCTTTGTTGCACGAGAAATTTGGATTATCAAACTAAGGACGACATGATGTTGTTACTCTGGCGGAGGAGAAACTCCAAGATTTCTGGGCAATCTGTGCCAAAGAAGGAGAAATGCTGACTGGGAACATCAGGAAGAAACAGCTAAAGGACGAATATCAGCGCATGGCTGATATGGTCTCTAAGCTGATAGAGAACTGCATATTCTCTCTCGATGCAGTTACCATGAAGAGGTACTGTATCATGCTGGCAATTTACTATGGCTTAGAGGTAAATTGGTCAGTTGTTATCTGGTACATCTTTGCATATTTTTGTGAAAAGAAGGGAAAACAGACAAACCACATAATTACCCTGAGTTTTCTGTTTTCAAATATGGGTTGTATGATGACAAATGGAAAGGAAATCCATAACGCCAAGGCAATGGCCAAATATGTGCCTGTTATGAAGAGAAAGATTGAAGAAGTAGAAGAAGTAGAAGAGGAGGAACCGAAGGAAGAGGTTCCTGCCAAGAAGCAGAGGAAAGGCACCAAAACAGCTCAGCCTGCTATTCAGGCTAAAAAGAAGAAGGCTGATGAGCCAAAGGAGGTAGCTCCAAAGAAAAAGACTTAGGCTTCTGTTCAAACAACCCAGCCAGCTGTTGAAGCCAGAACAGAAGAGCCTGCTGAGAAGGAGGTTGCTGATCAGATCATAAATCAGACAACTGCAGAGATAAGAAACATGTCTCCTGCCTCCCCATCAAGAACAAAATCTGCTGAACGTCCTGCGGAAAATGTAGCTTATAGGACGAGGAGTCAATTGAGAGATACAGGAGCTTCCCATCATGTTCAAGGAAGAAGAGCAAGAAAAACAATAAGGAAGAAAATGACCTTTATTGATTCCCCCACTGAGTTATCAGACTTGCTAAGAGAGAGTACTCATTCAGCAGAGAGGCCTGCTGGAGCTGAAGAAGAGTCTGCCAAGGAGAAGCAAGATTCTGATCAAACTGCCCAACAGACCACTTCAACAGCACCAACAGCTGAGGTTGATCAACCTCATGATGATCCAGACGTGCAGATCATCAATCCAATAGCAGCTGCACCACTTGCATCTGCTGGACCTGCTCCTGAACCTGCCCCTGCTGATAAGAGCAAAGGGAAAAGAAAAATAATTATCAAGAAGAAGAAGATCTCTGCTGCTGATAAGAAGAAGAGAGAAGAGGCTGAGCAGAGGAAGAGGGATGAACAGGAGGAACAAAAGGTCATAGAACTCAGCAAAATTCAGGCTGAAAAAGAGGAGCAGAGAAGAAAGTTATCTGAAGCAGAACGCAAAGCTGCTGAAGATGATGAGCTAGCTGCTGTCATTGAGCTCAGCAAGAAGGATGCTCATGGCCCTGAAATTGCTGGAGGAATAAAGATTGGAGAATCTTTACAGGCCAAGAAGAAGATGCCTGCTGGCATGGTTAAAGAAAAGAAGAAGTTTGAAGTAAGAAGAGCATTTGAAATTATAAACTCAGACTCTTCTATTTTTAACAGGTTTGAAAAGGCACTGGCTCACTTTGACAAGAAGCTGATACTTAATACTTTGTTCACTCACGAAAAGAAAAGATACATTAAATGGAGAGAGTACAGGGTGAACAGATCTGTTGAAGAGATCCAAAGCTGGGAAGAGTTTGCTAATGAAGAGAAGCGGGTTCTGAATTGGCTGCAGACTTCTTCCATCACCAAAGCATTGGATCTAGACTTTGTTAGAGATAGAATGCACAAGTATGCACATGAGTTTGCTACTCAAGAAGCAAAGATTATCTCTAACTCTTTGCCAGCCAAGAAACGAAAGCATGATGATCCAATAGAAAGAGTTGTGCAAATTGCTAGTATGAAAGCCTTGGAGAATTGGGCTGCTAGATCAAGATATGAACAAGGCTCTCCAAGTGATCTGCCCTCTATGCCTGGTGTACAGCAGATCACCTTTGGCAAAGAAGTAAAAAGTTATCAAGAAATGCCTAAAGTGAAGAAACCTGCTCCTAATAAGCTGCATGTTGTAAGGATGATTCGTCAAATAACAGTCTTCACTGATGATGGCAAGATTGTTAACAAGATCTTTGAAGATGTCACAGATCAGCCTGATGCTGCTAAAGAGCCCTTAGCCATTGAGTGGAAAGCTAAGGAGACAACTGCTGAAAAAGAGACTGATCTACAAGATGCACATGTCCACCAGGAGACTGAAAATGACCAGCCTGCTACTCCTTCTACTTCATCAGCTGATATGCACTCATCACTGATGGAAGCCTTCCAGATGTTGCTGGAGAACTCCTTAAAAGAAATGGAAGAAAGGAACAGATTACAGCTGGAGAAAATGCAGCAAGACATGGAAGAAACCAACAGGCTGCAACTGGAACAAATGCAGAAATCCACTGCAAGAATAGTACATGATGCTATTGACAACTTCCCTCTGTCTGATGATAGCACTTTGAAGAGGAGTGTGCTAGACATGAACAAAAACATTGAAGATGTTAAGGCAGATGTGAATCATCTTCATTCTGCTCTAAAAAGAAGTGAAGACACCATTTCTCGTCTAACAGAAACCTTCATCAAAGTCAGTGAAGAGGAGAAAGCAACAAATGTGGCATTATTGCAAGACTTACATATAGCTGGAGATGTTATTCACGAGGAACTTGCCACTATGCAACTTAACGTTGACTGTCTGAATGATCAGGATGATATCATCACCACAACTCTCAATCATCTCACTGCAAGCCATGATTTGGTAAATCAGAACATCAAGGCCTTGTGTGCTGCCATGAAGATTCAGCCTGTTGCACTCAACTCTCCTATCAACCCTGATGATGACAAAAAGGGGGAAGAGAAAAGGGAAGAGCCAACTCTTCAAGCTGCTGATAACAGTCAAGTATTTGAAGAAAAAGCTGAGGAAGCTGCTGCTGCTGAAACAGTTTTTTTTTTGGGTTTCATCTTTTGAAATAATGTGATTGTAAATTGATTTGTTTTGATTTTAGATCATTTCATTTTTTTATTCGCAAGTTCTTCTTTCTTTCTTTTTTTCCGCACTATTTTGCATTCGTCATTACAATTTTACATCTATCTATACAAACACACATTTGAATAATAATGTTGACTCCAATTAGTATTTTTTTATTAATTAAATATTGAGTTGAATTAAAATTTGATTTTTTTAGCACATAGAGATTCTTTATTGACTGAATTATTTAAAAAAGTTTGCCTAATACTATATAGATGTATAATATAAACTTTGTTATTTGTTTAACTTATCCATTCCAAGTTATTTGAAGTGGTCAATTTTAGATAGATTATAATTTGTCATTATTTACTATTATAAATTATAATTTTTATTATCATTTTCTGTTTTTCTCTTTAATTAATTATGTATGTCCTCGACTTCATGAAGGCCAATCTTTTGTTTTACATATTTATTTTTTTATTAAAATTCTTTTTAACTTTTTCTTATGTGGATATGACAAATGAATGCAAGCTATTATAAATATTTGTATATAATATATGTTGTTCTAAAATATGATCTTATATTAAGTAGTTTTCTTACAACAAGTAATTATTTATTTAGTAGTATATATAATTAAATTTGTAATTTTTTTTAAGTTTTTGTTTTCACATTTGAAAAATATTTGATGATTCTATATCATATCATATATATATACTTTCACAAAATTTAACTTAAAATAGTACCGTGCATAGCACGGGTCTTAAGCTAGTATATATATATAATTTGTATTTACTATCAAATATACATAAATTAAATCAATGATAAATTTTGATGTATGGTAAGTATATTATATATTTAATCAACATTAAGAATAATTACTTACACCCCTTGAAATTATGTGAAATTACATGATCATCCTTTGAAGTTTCAATAATTACAAAACAACAATTGAAGTCTCTAAAAAAACAACTTAACATAAACTACTTTTTACCACTTCACTATACCTATAAAATTAAGATAAATATCAAAAATATTAAATGATTATTGGTTGAGTAAAAAAGTTAAATTTTAATTTTAATTAAAAAATCTCATAAAACATTTATAATAATATATAAATGGAACATTTTTGTTAACATGTGTAAAATATTAAAAATGGATTTCATTCCTTGAGTTTATTAAACATTTGAAAAAAAATTTATTACATTCCTTCCTGAAATCCCGAGTGTTACCCAAACATTATAATGGAGTTATGTTCCTAATAATCACATTCATAGAAATCAAATTGCTAGAATCAGATTCCATTCCCGTCTAACAAACGAGTTCTTAATGTAATCGGGTTCCCAATCGAATAGGAGTCAACACCCGAAACTCACTTTGATTTTTCTGATTTTGGGTATCCCAAAACTCAGAAGTAACCAAAACTCGGTCTCGGTTGCCCACCCCTAATTTAGACTCAGGGTCTGGTTGTCACCCTTTTTTATTTTGTTTCAAACAATAAATTTTGTTTTTAGATAAAAGATGTTGGATAAAGATGAAGATGGAGTACACTAAATTTAAATTAGTTAAGGAAGGTTTTGATGATTTCCAAAACTTCAAGTCAACTGAGTAAAGACAATTTAGTTGTAATCCCTTGGAAGAATTTTGACCAAGTAAGAAGACATATCAGACGGGTCAATTATTCAAGGTCCAGAAGACTACTGATCTGCTGAAGGGAAGAAATCAGACTGGTGTAAATCAGCCGACTCAAATCAGATTGGTTCAAGTTTGAGATCAGCTCTGTTCATCATCAGACGTGTTCTCTCATCAGCCAAGTGGAAAGATCAAGAAGTCGTCCCAACGGTAATAAATGCCACAGGAGTAATAAATGCTGAAGTCCGAGGTTATTAATGGCAAATGATTTAAGAAATAACTCGTATCAGCTCGGTGCATTTAATGCTGTCTGACAGAAAATACAGTCTGCAGTACTGTCACTGTGTAGAGAGCCGTTCGCGGAAATTAAGGACCAGAAATCAAGAGATTTGAATTTTGTCTCACTTCAACGGACATAATTCAAAGAGTGAGTATAAATAGCTGAAAGAGACGAAAAGAAACACACACAACATCTGAGAGATTGAATTCGAAGCAAAATATTTTCTAAGTCTCAAAGCTCAAGAACAGCTCACTCGTCTGCTGAAGTCATTTGTTGACAGAAGCCGTTGAAGTTCAAAGATTATACATTTTCTGAGTAAATCTGTAAAAGAGAGTGTTGTGAGGAGTAGATATCCATCTTTGTGAGTGATATTACTTCGGAGAGTAGGAATTTCTTTGTGATTTCCTTTTGCGAACTTGTGGCTTATCATTTGTTGTAAAGCACAAGCAGAGTGTACTAACTACTTTGTGTTCTTAGTATAACCCAAGATCTGTGTGACTTGGAAGAGTGGACTAAAGGATATTTACATCCATATAACCACTATAAAAATCATTGTGTTTTTACATTGCCTTTTACTTGCATACTTTCAGACTTGCATAAAACACATTACAAAACTCTTTGAAAAAGGTTTAAAAGAGTTTTCAAAAACTGGGGATAAAACCTTCAAACTACTAAGTATACTTGTGAAAAACACTTTAAAAATCCGCTGCAAGTATTCTGGTATTAAAACTGATTTTAACTAAAATCAGCTAAGTAACCATCAGACTAGTGGTCAACAAAGTTGTTCAAAGATTTGTTAGCGATCAGCCTTGTAAGCTTACTGCTCTGTATCAGCTTAGTCTGCCTACAGTTAAGCAAAAGTTTTGAAGTTAAAATTTGATTAAAAAGTTTGAAGAGGTCTATTCAACCCCCTCCCCCCTCTAGACCTCATCTGACCACTTGGGACTAACAAAAGAAAATCAAGTTTTCGTGTTTTTTTTTGGGTTACGAAGGGTACAAAATTAAACACACTAAATATCTCAATTTTTGTGATGTTTATTTGAACATTATAGTTTTGTAGTTTTTATTCCAAAAATACTCCCACCCTTTTCATAAATAATAAATTTCTTTATTAATTATGAATCCATTCATCCCTCAAACAATATTATGTTTCATTCTTTTCATTTCTTTAGTTTCCTTCCTTTTTTCGATCTCAAACTTTTTCTTTATTTTCATCTCATTTTTTTCTAGCCGAAGGAAACCAAAGAAATGAATAAATTGAAACAAATACTGTTTGGTGGATAGATGAATTCAAAGAATCAAAATTAATAAAGTTTTTTTTTATAATGAAATGAAGAAAATGAAATATAATATTGTTTGATGTGAAACTTGAATTTTGCGAAAAAGAATTTTAAGGAGAATTACTCAACATTTTGAATAATAATTCCTACAAAATGAGATAATTATCACCAAATAAAAACTCAAAAAAATATAAACAAAAAATTTAGATAGAAAAAAAAATTTGAAACATAAAATAAAGAAAACAAATTGAAACAGAAATAATGAAAAAAAAAATAAGATTAAAATAAAGAAAAAATTTGAGACATAAAATCGAATGAAAAACAAGAAATGAATAAATTGAAATATAATATAGTTTCGTGGATGGATTGATGAATCATAGTTACTAAATATTTTTTTTTGAAAAATTAATAAAAAAATAATTTATTTGTTATAAAAGAGGCATGGGTAGTTTTGGAATAAAATTTACAATACTATAACAGAGGGGGGTAAGTGTTACAATTGATACTTTAAGGGGGTAATTGATACTACCCTTATACTTTAAGGGGGGAAACAGTATGTCACCCTAAATTACTATGATAATTAACTAAAATTAATATTTTACACATTATCAATAAAAATAAAAATAAATTTTAGTTTTATGACATAATTTCTTATTAAAAAAATTTCTGTAAGATATTTCTTTTCAACTCTATTAATTTTAGGATAAAGTGTGTCAAAGTTTGAATGTCAAATCGATATATTATGCAAATTTAAATATTAGACTTGTATATATAATTTATTTTAAAATTTATTAATCTTTTAGTTGTTGTATTTTTAACTTATACTTTTATATTTTAATTAAATAAATATAATCATTTTATATTTCTACGAGCTTACTAATTAGTATTATATTACTGTTATAATATAAGTTAGATAAATATTATATGGTTTAATGTAAATATAATCTAAGTTTTGTGTATTTTTTATCAATTATAAGATAATGTTTAAATTTTATGCATATTGCATATACTTCAATAATTATTATATAATCATGACATCATCTGATCTGATAAGTGGTCCGACTGATTTGACTAGTAAACTCACCAGTTCATTGCCTTGATCAAGGCATAATTGCCTTGTCAACCCCTTTATTCATTTAACTTGATGAAATCCACCACTTTAAATTCAAATCTAACTTCCCACTCCAACATAGGAGATGCCCTAAGGGCGGCACTGAAAATCCTTTTTTAAGATCGTCTAATAAGGTAGGTATAAGCCCCCGAAAAGGGTCTTAAAAAGCACAATATTAAGTTGTTCTGCAAAACTATCAAAATTAAATTTCAAAGAGATTCAACTCAAATCATTCATGAAAAAAAAAAAAGTAAAAGCTACAGTTGAAAGGGCTTCATTCCCCCAAAGTTCTAGGAACGGACTTGGAGTCACAAAAAACTAGGGCTGGGAATTTGGTACGTGATTTCGGGAACCCGTCCCATACCGAACGGGTTTTTACCAAATGGGAGCAAAAATTCCGGGTTTTGCGGGTTTCGGGAAAACCCGATTCCCGAAAAATAAAAATCGGTACGGGAATCGGGTAGTAGTCCCTTCCCGAACGGGAACCCGTATATATATGTCTAGTTGGGCTGGTTGCAATATCAGATTATGTTGGGGCCTTTCATAGTATTAATATTATTAGGCCCATTATTTGTCTTCAGTTCAAGTCCACCCAAAAAATTGAAAAAACCAAACTCCAAACCCTATACCACTCAATTGTCGGCTGCTGCCTGCTCCAAGCCTCCAACTCTCCACTTCTACTCCACTTGAAGTCTTGAATTGCCTTGCCCACTACATTGTCGCCGAATTCTGGCTAGCCCACAGGTTATATCTTTATCTCTTTTTAGTTTCAAAGTTTCTACTAATTTCTTTTTTATTTTTATTTTTGCTCAAAAGTCATAAGATTAGGATATGGCTAGAGATTATTATAGTATCTTGCAAGAACACAAAGATATAATAGGCAAATCATTAAAATAGAATATGGCAAACAAAATCTGAGACATAAAAGTGCATATGACAACTTGAAATAGCTTAAATCCTGAAATTTATTTTATTTCCTTTTCCTCTGGTACATTCAAACTTTCTACCCTTAGTATATAGTCATATGCTATGTTTTATTTTTTTGGGTTGTTGAAGTTATTACATTACAGTTGCTAAAATATTTTGAATTTTATCATGTCAAAAAGTGAATTGGAATGAGATTGAAGGTTCTGAATTTTTATTTTGATTATAACTCCACTCACAATGGGTTATTGGTTTCAAGATTGAGATTAATTAACATTATTATTTTAATTAACAATGTAGTAATCTGTAATCATTTTTGTGTATCAGATTTTGAAACAAGGTATGGACTCTCATTCAAAGGCAAATTTAAAGCGTTCTAGAGAGATTGGTTCTAGTCAACTACCACCAATAGATGAAAATGTTATTGAGAATGTTGGTGAGGGTAAGAATGACAATGAAAATAATAGAACAAATGAGGTCAATGAAGCAGATGGGGCGAATGCTATAAAAGATGAGAATGAGAATGTTGATGCACCCAAACTTAAGAAAAGAAAGCCAATGGAGAAGAGATCGAGATTTTGGGCACATTTTGAAGAGTTTGAAGATGAAAATGATAATAAAATGAAGAAGGGGAAGTGTCTTTATTGTGGTAGGGTAATTAGAGCTAGTAATAGTGTACATGGAACTGCGGGTCTTAAACACCACTATGAAGCTTGCAAGAAAAAGCCACATGAAGTTGCGACGAACCAAGCTCGCTTGCAATTTCAATCAACCCAACCGGGACAAAAGGGTGGGGGTCTTGTTAATTGGCAATTTGACCAAACAAAAAGTATAGATGCGCTATGTCGATATATAATTGTGGATGAACAACCATTTAGGATGGTGGAAAAACCTGGGTTTAGGTACTTTATGTCGGTTGTATGTCCAATGTTTAATATTCCATCAAGAAAGACTATAACCAAGGATATATTCAACATGTATTTGAATGAAAAATCACAGTTGAAGAATTTGTTAAAAGCTCATGCTCAAAGGGTTTCTATCACCACTGATACATGGACATCTATTCAGAAAGTGAATTACATGTGTCTTACTGTCCATTTCATTGATCAAGAATGGAATTTGCAGAAAAAGATTTTGAACTTTTGTCCTATATCTGGTCACAAGGGTGAACAGTTGGGTAAGGCTATTGTCAAATGTTTAAAAGACTGGGGGATTGACAAAAAAGTTTTCACTGTCACAGTAGATAATGCTTATTCAAATGATGGTGCAGTTGCATACTTGAAGGAGCGATTTGACGATATAGACAATGCTAACATTTTAGGCGGGAAGTATATGCACATGAGGTGTATTGCACATATAATTAACTTGGTTGTGCAAGATGGTTTGAAGGGAAAAGATGAGAGTGTAGCTATCACTCGTATTAGAGGGGCTGTGAGGTATGTGAGAAGTTCTCCCGCTAGGTACCAAAAGTTTAATAATTATGCCCAACTTGAAAACTTAGAATCAAACAAGATGTTGTGTCTTGATGTACCTACGCGTTGGAACTCCACCTACTTGATGTTGGAGGCTGCTACAAATCTTAAAAAGGTTTTTCAATCATATGAAAATGAAGAAAGCTCTTTTAGGTCGGATCTTGATGATGGTGTTCCTAATAGATATGATTGGGATAGAGCTAGTCTTTTGTTGAAGTTTTTGAGCCATTTTTACAATCTTACTTTAAAAGTCTCGGGCTCCTTATATGTTACAACTAATTTGGTGTTTAAAGAAATAAGTTCAATTGACATGCTACTTACTATGTGGATCAATAGTAATGATTTTGAATTAAGTGACATGGCAAGAAAAATGAAGGAGAAGTACGACAAATATTGGGGATCACTTGATAAAATGAACAAGATCATATATTTTGCTGTGATTCTTGATCCACGCCGTAAGTGGGCTTACTTGGAGTTTTCGTTCGACAAAATGTATCCTAAAATTTCAGCAAGTAGAATTGAAAATTCGAAAGGTGAACAAATGAAAGAACAAGTGTTAAGAGGTTTTAAGGAGTTGTTTGATGAGTATGTTAGACTCTATGCCAACACAATTCAATCAAGTCATAATTCAAGAGTAAACAGTGAGAGTTCATCTCAAAATATTAGCGGGAATGAAATTTATGACTTGGATGATGAATTTGAGAAGTTGAAGAAAGGGAAAGAGACACACGAGAGATCCGAGTTGGATAAATACATGAATGAGGATTGTGAACGTGGTATCGCGGACTTTGATATCTTGGGATGGTGGAAAGTAGAGGCTCATAGGTTTCCAATTCTTTCTAAGATGGCTCGTGATATTTTGGCGGTTCCAGTGTCGACAGTTGCTTCAGAAGCTGCATTTAGCACCGGAGGACGTATTCTTGATGCTTTTAGGAGCTCTTTGTCACCTAAAATAGCTCAAGCTCTTATTTGTGCTCAAGATTGGTTTCGTGCGGATTCAAAGCCTGTGTCGGTGGAGGAGGACTTGTGTGAACTAGATAAAATTGATAAAGGTAAATTTATTTTTCTTATCGTTGTTTTCCTTCACATATTTTTAAAGGATATTGTGCTACTTATACTTATGTTTTCTCGTTTTATTCTTGTAGAGTTGATAGCGCTTGGAGTAGATTCTTCTGTCCTTGATCCTTGAACTTACAAGTGGTGATTTTGACCTTTTTAATGTAGTTAAAATGGAAGTTACGATACTTAGTATTTCTAATATTAATGGTTTGTAATTTGGTTTACTAGACTTTGTTTTGGGGCAACCCTTTGAATTATGAAACTTGTGTAATTTGTGATGGATGTCAAGACGATTGGATTTTAGTATGTTGTTTTGTGATGATTGATGATGTTTCTTTTAAATTGTTGATGTGTTGATTGTTTAATAATTAATATGTTTGACTGTTTAGGGATATATTACAGGGCAAAGTGTAGTTTTGGAATCAAATTAATATGTAGTTTTGGAATTGGAGAAAAACATGTGGACTAAAGTAAAAATGGGATTTCCCGAACCCATTTCCCGAATTCCCGAAATATTTCGGGAACCCGAATTACCGGGAAGCAAGTAACCCGGGACGGGTTTCGGGAAGTAAAATTGGAATCCCGAATCCCGTAATCCCGTTCCCGAATTTCCCGAAACCCGAAAAACCCGTACCGATCCCACCCCTACAAAAAACCTTTCGATACAAGATAAGGTAGTTCAATTGAAAGAAGAAAATTCTTCCTTTTATACTTCTTTCTCTTTTCCCCTCGGGATTTTGGAGAAAGGGTAGAGGCTTAGGCCTACCTATCTCGATAGGACCCCATAAAAGAATGGGAGTTTTTGAGAGGTTCCAAGTTGAAGAAGTGTCAACTGAATCTTAAGGCCACTTAGGGTGTGATGCAAATTTTAGAAAATAAGTTGACGCTCGAGATTGTGAGTTAAATTCAACATAATCAAAAACACTTTAAGAGAAGCTTACGCCTATGAGCTTAAAATAGCAATGTGAAAAGAAGGAGAAGAAAGTCATTGTACTACCTCAATTGAAGCTACTCTTCCTCTATTGCCTGCATCGGAACATATAATTGATGAAATAGTTACTTTTTTCACAAACCTAACACACATGAATGAATCCAAAGGAGAGAATTATATTTGGTATAGAGCTTTAACAAATTGTGACACATTTGGTACAACAGTTAAAAATTGTCGTTAAGTGATTACGTGGCAGTTAAGTCTAATTGCAAAGTTGATGACATTACTTATGATGACTGATAATTTTAACCCTCTCCAAATTTAGTGACGATTTTAGTCCAAGACCACGTGTGGACCAATTTGAATATTTTACTTATTTTATATAACTAATTTGATTTATAAATAGTTTTAATAAATTAAATAATACTTTAACATAAATATCACCAAAATTAAGAAAAGATATTCTTTTTAAATATAAAATTTATAAGAGCATTAATATATTTAATATTTATTAAAATTATAAATTATATAATTAAAAACTATTTAATATTTATTAAAATAATAAATAATTATAATTTAAAAAAAATCCCCCCCCCACCCCCAATTTCCATGTCGCCTGTAAGGGGGGGGGGGGGTAGGAGGTAGGTGGGGTTAGGAAAATTTTTAAAATTATAATTATTTATTTTTTATTATTTTAATAAATATTAAATAGTTTTTAATTATATAATTTATTATTAAATATATTAATATCATTATATCAATCTTATATTTAAAAAGAATATATTTTCTTAATTTAGGTGATATTTATGTTAAATTATTATTTAATTTATTAATATTATTTATAAATCAAATTAGTTATTTAAATAAAATAAGTAAAAGATTCAAATTGGTCCGCACGTGGTCTTACTCGAGTTAATTTTAAAATTTGACAACAATGTGGACTAAAATCGTCACTAAATTTGAAGATGTGGGGCTTTTTTGGTAACCTAAAATATTATGAGGTAAAATTCTCAGTCAACATGAATAATGATATCAACTTTGCAATTATACTTAACTGCCACGTCATCACTTAACGGCTGTACCAAATGTGTCACAATTTGTTAAAGCTCTGTCCCAAATGTGTTAGACCCATAAAACTCAGTACCAAAAGTAAGAATAGACATATAGCTATGTACCAAAAATGCAATTCCATCTAATCCAAAGTATTAAAATCAACATTATAGAGTTATAAACAATGAAACCGAATAATTCAAAGCTATTCCATATGACTATATATTCAAATTAACTGCCGAATTTAAAAAACTAAAGAAGCCTAAAATCAAACAATAAGTGTGCATGCCACCAATGGACTAATATACCAAATAAGTAGGCATGATAAGATGGGTTTGAACCCACGGGTCGGCCCGTGACCCGTCTAGGTCCATCCAGACCCAACCCATTAATTTTTATGTTTGTTGGGTTGGGTTGATCTTGGGTCAACTTTATAATTAATGGGTCTTTAATGGGTCTTCTAATTGGTTGTAAAAACAAAATAAAATAAAGGATTGGGCCCAATTTAAAAGTAATTTTGCTATTATCTTTAATTCCAAAAAGAAAATCATATTATATCTTGTTTGCTATCATAAAATTGAAGACCTAGACCTAACTTTTATTATTTTGTAATTACTAACCCATTATTTCGAAGAAAAAAATTAAATTATTAAAATATCTTAAAATCGTTGGTCTTTTCTCTACCAATTTCATGGCCACTTTTGACTAATAAAATATTAGTATCGACTTTCGAAAGGGTTTTTTATTTATTTTTACGTAATATATTTCTTATATTTCTATTCCTTTATATTTCTTAGATATAAGAGAATAATAAAAATTATATTTTCAAATCATATAATTAATGTTTTATTATTTGCATGTTAACTTTATTCTTTCAAATCTTGGCATCAATTACTCCCATTTTTCAACTCATGTTACAACAAATTTTTGTGAATTTTTTAAGGGAAAAAAAAAAGATAAGGATTAAAGGGCCGACCCAGACCTGTTAAAGACCCGACCCGTTTCGATCCGACCCGCAAATTTGTAGCACAATAAATGCTACAGTACATTATATTGTATTGGCACAATCTACAGAATTTAAATCAATTGATAAATTAAAGTTGTAATTGGAGAAAACTCACAAAACCATTAATCAATCATGAAGAAATGAAGAAACTGAGAGCGAGTGCGAGAGCGAGGTAAAGAGTAAGAAAGAAAAAAGGTACCTGATTGGAGAGAGAATATACCACAGAAATCGCTAAGTGAAATGAAGGAACGAGGCCCGTTTAATTTGGAAATCACGCTATTTCTTCTGTTGCATAAAGTTCAACTTACTTTCTTAATTTGAAAGAGAACACTTCTCCCCCAATAAAAATTAGAAAGGAGCAATTTACCTTCTGTAATGGTTTCTCTCAATTTGATCTTGAAAGTTTTTCTGCTTGTATGATTTGTCCATTGTAGATTTAGCAAAAGTTATTTTCTTCATTCATAACTAATTGGTATTTATAAGGATGGAGAATTATGTCCGTTGAAAGAAAGGCATACTTCCTGGAATGCCCTCATTTCTTTCACCAGTCTTCAACGGCTAGAAATGTCTGCAGGCGGCTCTGTCATTGTAACAATACTATACATTGTACCATTATGTCAGTCGCATTAAATGGATCCTGTTGTACGAGGTATTTGAATTTATTCCTTATGATTAGAATACATTCATCTGGTCATCGTACAAGAGATACTTCATTAAGTATATATGCCGTTTTAATCATTCACTGAATTAACTCTTGAACTAATTAGTTGATGGATGTTGATCAAAACTACTCCGTTGTTTTTTACTAAGTTATCGTACTTCTTCTGTTCCTCTATGAAGTCTTTTATCTGATGTCTTCATTTAACTTTGAGGCCTTCACTGAAACATTACTGATGGTGAATATGTTCTTTGTTAATCAGTCAAAATCAAATTGATTAACTTATTCAAACTTTCTTTGAATACCATATTTGGGTATTTTCTCAGTATTCCCATTTATTTGAATCTTTGTCAACTTAGATCTTTTATATTTTAGCTATTTTGATTAGGTTTCTGAATCTAATTTAACTTTTATTATCATCAAATTCTATCAATTAACTCAACTAAATGTTTCTTAGCTGTTAGCTTTGAGTTAATAAATTTTCCAACAATCATTGAAACTAGCTCCCACATGCTTGGATTTCCCCTTTGTACAAGAACTTGCAACATGGTCTTAACAATCTGCAAGTGGAACAATGGAGTGGCATGTTTCTCTAGTCATGTTTGTAAGATTGGCAGTGGCCTTATCAATCCTCTGAGGCTTGCCAATACTTGAAGCAAGCTTCAAAAGTGCCTCTAGATAAAAAGTTGAGGGTAGTCCTTTGAGGTAAATCCAACATGAAACGACAGATGATTCCTAAGTGGGCTTAAAACCAAGAAACCGTTTGGACACCTTCATCCACAATTTTTGGTGTAATCTTCCTCTAAAGCAGACAAATGGAAACATGATTGAGATCCATCGATCATCCCCGAGTTCCATTCCCTCTTAAGACCAATATTAGAGAAAGCTTTTCTCAAAGCGATAAATCCAGGAGCACCATAATTAAATTTTCCCACCAGCATGAATCAAAAGGCTTCCATAGTTTCTCAATCTCAATTTCAGTGAATTGCACATAGGGTTTACCTTAATAGGGAAAACGTGGTTTGGGAACAACAACCCTCTCACTCAACGGCCTACGTGAAACTTCAATTAAGGGTTTGTTCTTACTCCTTGGGTCTTTGTTCCAATTCACAATTCAAGTGGAATTCTTAAAACTTTAAGCAAAAGTAAAGTCCAGGGGTGATTGGAAGGGGGTCAGAAATTATGGGCTGATTTTGCTAACTACCCATCAACACCATTGTTGAATGTCGTTAAACCCATAGTAAAACATCAAAATTGAACAAAATTAAAGTTACCCCCTTGTAATTGAAACTACAAGGACTAAATTTGAGCCCCAAACAATAGAAATCAAGCAACAAATCCTCTTAATCAGCAGCAAACAAAAAACCATTAAATTATGGGTTTATCTTGAAATTGGGCAGCCCCTTAGGCGGAGCTCCACTTGCATGCCTAGATAAAATCGTAATGAGCATTATTTATTAAAATGATAAACTTACTCGTGTAAATAAAAAAATTGAGAAGCAATGCAAGGGCATTTTAGTAATATAGAAACAAACTTTCAGAATTAGATACTCCCTCTGTCCCATTTTAAGTGTCGTTTTGGAGAATTTTTTTTTGTCCCAAATTATCTGTCACTTTAGAGTTTCAATGCACTATTAATTACATATTTTCCCATTTTGCCCTTTGCTTTTTCTCGCTCTTACTTTATTACTCCAAGAGAGATAGAAAGAGAAAGATAGAGAGAATAAAAGAACCCCAATTCTAAAATAAGATTCCATGATAGGTAACTTTTCTTGAGATATGTCAATCTGAGCCTTTAAATTTAAAAAAAATAAATCTAGACCGTTTATATTTGTGCAACTGTACAAATAATCATGATAATTTTGCACATGTACAATAAAATGTTGTACAGTCACAATGACGATAATACCCTTATATAAAAGAGAAAAATATTAGCATAAAACTAATTTTTCTTCAAAACAATCTCATGTTCCTCTCCACAATTTTTTTCTCCCAACCACCCGAATCCTTCAAAATAGATCAACCACCTACTCTTATGCCAATAAATTGCATAATAAAATGGCCAGTTCTTTTTGTCTCAGACAGATCTTACTCCGGCGGGGCGGCGCGTTTCATTTTAGCACAAAAACTCTCGGTTAGTCAATTTTTAGTATCAGTAGAGAGAGAGAGAGAGTTGAGAACTGATCATTGGAACTATATGAATTAAAACTAGATACATTTGTTCATTAATAAGGGTAAACTTGTAATTAATATATTAAACTATTAAAAATTAAATTAAATTAAGCCACATGTCATTTTCTGACAAGTTATCTCAAGGAATGCTTGAATCAAAGTATCTCACATTAGAAATGTCCATAAAAGAAAAGGAAGAGAGAGAATATAAGGGTATATTAGGAATATCATTTGTTTTTTCCCTAAAATTGAGACAACTAAATAGGTGCCTTAATATGTGTGAAAACACCTAAAACGACACTTAAAATGGGACAGAGGGAGTACAACGCGAAATAGGGGCAACGAAGGGTTGTGCAGAAAACAACGATCCCTAGACTCTAGACTCTAACATTATGGGTCAAAATTTCTATCTTTTTCTGGGAAAACATCGAGAATTTCCGTTTTTGAATTAAGCGAAACGAAAATAAGATGTAATTCCGAAACTAATTGTTTGCCTTAAACTCTGTTATTTTTTTAAATTTAGTAACTTTTATTACAATTTTTCCTTAGTGTTTCCGAAATATTTTCGAAATGTCTCGAAAAGTTTCCAATATTTGGCCGACCGAAACATACACTCGATACGAAATTTCTATCCATGCCTAACATGGATAAAATATCAATTGATATCTGTCTTTTAAAATTTACATTTACAACCTGTGATGTCTCATCTTTTTTTTATAATAATTTTATGTATTTTTCGGAGTTATTTTGATGGGTAATTTGTCTATTTCGCTCTTAATTGCACAGAAATTTCACATTATTGTATTTTAGAGAGTATATATATTGATTTTTCAAGGAAGTGACAAAACTACCCTTTCCTTTTAGCCTAAACTTTACCCAGTGCTCAAACTTCAAAGTGAAAGATAAAATATGCCCATATATCATAAGTCCTAATTGTGCCAAGTGTGATAAGTTTGACATATTTCAGAATTTGTATTTTTTCATTATGCCCATATTAATTCCATAGACACCCCTTCCAAGCTCAAATCTTCGGTTAAATTCTTGACCAGTAGATTTAACCAAAAGTGAAAACGGACTTGAGCTTTTTTGGCTAATATATGTAAACAACATATATACATCATAAGAAATGAGTAAACAACATATATAGGTAAACAAGATGACAATTGTGCAAAGTAGTGAACTTGCAGGAGTATATACAAGAAGCAAATTGGAATTCTCTATTTTTGGACTCAAGAAATTGTGTTCTGTAATTTCATAGGGTTATTTAGACCTCTCCACAACAATTGCTAAACAAGATGAACCTCTAGGAAATCTTAATAACTGATCGATAATTCCAGTGCTTGGTTTCGATGAAACAGAGCTGCGGAGATAAAATTTCTTCAGATGAATTGCATTCTTCAACAAAAACATTGCCAGATGAAGTTGAGGTGTCTCGCCAGTAAATCTGTGAAATCTGACATCTTCGAGGTACGACACAATACATGATGGTATGAATTCGACCCCATCGTAATCATAAACATCCAAACCGTTCTGGAAAATACATAGTCAAATGTACCAAGTCAGTAGCTTATTTATAACTATACATTCGTATAAAGAGTTCATGTCAATTTACCCCCTGTGATTGGCATAATGTTCAATTTACTTCCCTGTGATATGAAAAAGAGCATTTTACCCCCTCTGTAATCTTATAAAATTTTCACACCGCCTCCCTAGTTTATGTGGCACTTTAACCCACCATCTTATTATATCTGTGGCACTTTACCCTCTCGTGTCATGATAAATGTGGCAATGTACCCCCTGTGATATGATAAATGTGGCAATATACCCCCATATGTTACGATAAGTGTTGCACTTTACACCCCTATGCTACAAAAATACATTTCATGCCACTCTCAATTTCGGCGAGTGACTTACACTCTCCGGCTGAAGGATTTTAATTTTTTTTACAAGGGTTAAAGTGCTCTTTTTCAAATCACATGGGAGTAATTGAGCATCATGCATTTCACAAGGGGGTAAATAAATTGGCATTAGCTCCATTCGAGAAGGGAAAGGAAAACAGAGAACAAAGAAAGGAAAACATGTTTTGTTGCTATGCTTAAAATGAAAGAGAGAGTTTTTGTGGATCACCATTTCTAAGACCAGAACCTTGAGAGATGGCATCGCTTTAAGTAACACAAGTAGTGTTTCAACATTACAGGAAATACCGAGTCGTACCAGCACATCAAACCTAGGAATAGGAACTCCTAGTTGTGACTGGGTAATAGCCTTAATACAAATCAATCAAACAGAAACAAAAGTCATTTACAGGAAGTGAAATAAGCATTACTGGTATGTGTTAGTACGTAGACGAGCAAAAATGTCTTGTAAAAAAAAATAAAGTTAATTTCTATGTAAGTATAAATGTGAATATAAACTAACTAACCATTGCAATATCGGATGATATCAGTAAATCCTTTAAACTTGTTGAGATTCCTTTTATAAACAACTGAACTTGTAATCCGATCTTTTTGAGTAACACTAGATCAACTTTCCTCCAACGATTATAAAAAGCTGCAAGAACAGCTTGCGATCCAATCACAACAATATTTTCTGGTAAATCACCATAAGAAAAGAACATAAAAGGTCTGGTTGCATGAATCTTGATTAAATAGTCACTTAATCCAACAGTACCAAATGGGGTCGTAGACGTGAATTTGATTAGTCTAGGAGCATAGATTTCTACTAACTTCACGTTCAACCATTTGCAGCTATTTAGTTCGAACATTTCTAGGACTGGAAAAGTAAATATGAGTTGGTTCGAATTAGAACACTCGTTAACAAACTCAACTCGATCGAGATACAAGTTTGTGAGGTTAGAGTACAAACAATTGCTAACTGGAACTTTGAAAATGCAGGGCAATTTAAGTTCTAATCTTCTCAATGAAGTGCAATTCAGAAGGCTACGGGGTAAGATGATTCCGTTGTGAGGATAATTCACTTTTAAACTCTCAACATTGCGCCTCAAAACAGCAGATATACATGCTGTCATGCGATTTGAGTCGTACTTCTCACAACATGTAAGATTAAAACTTTTTATATTCTGCGAATGAAGAAGTATTCTTTCCACAAAGTTAACAAAAGTTGTATCCTTATCAGCCTTTTTCTTTGAATACAACTTACTATCGTCAATATCTATGCTGAAGATGGAGGCCCAATTGTATTCCCAATCTTTGGACAAAACACTAGTTCGCACGGCATCCTTTGTTGACATAAGGGATAGAATGTTACTTATAACGCTTCCCGGTAAATCGCTAATGCGATCTTCACCGCCGTTGCCATCATTCTTTCGAGATTTCTTACTTGTACTCATTACTTTACCAGTTCACCTGAAAATTGTAATATTGAATCATTTAGCATTTCTTAGGAAGAACGAGACAAAGAAAGCAGTAAATAAAGATAAAAACAACATCAATATAAATATTATTCTATTAAGATTGCTCATGACTTTAAACTTAAGTTATTCAGGTTCAAATGTGTACTACTACATTGTGCTATATATCTTTTCGGGAATTGAGGTATTTAAGGACGGGATATCGGGTTTTGGGATATCAAATTCACAACCCGAAACCCGTAAGGATAAGCATGAACGCGGTACTTCGTTTAACCGATTTAATCCAAGATCGGATTTTACTGGACAACCCCTATAATTATTCGTACATTGGTACAGTAAAATAAAATTTAAATATTTAAGCAGCATATATAGAGAGGAATTTTGGGAATACCCCAATAATTTAGCTAAAAATAACTATTTTAGAGTGAATAGCAATGAGACTTCCACCATTAATATCAACGAAACAATGATGAAAAACAATAGGTCAAGGTACATTACAAACCTAAGAAAGAGATTGAAGAAATAATCAATCGGGTAGTACAAGACGGTCGGAGTATCGTCGCCGGAGGGACGAGCGACGGCGGGAGAAGAAGGTTGGAACTTGCAAGGTTTAGAGAAGGGTTATTTGAAGGTGGCTGACATGAATAGGGCAGTGAAAGAATTGATACGTTTATTTAAGTTTTATACTTAAGCCTTAAATATTCTTCTGAAATAAAAAAATAAAAAAAATAAAAAAAAATAAAAAAAAATAAAAAAAAAAAAAGAAAAAGGGAAGAAAGAGTTTATTATTAATGTGTACTTCTTTTCTTTTTTGTTTTCTTTTTAACGTTAGACTAGTTAATGTAAGGCTAGTAATATTGTTTGACTAATAATTGGTGTTGTAAGAGCAAATCAACTGAACTACCTAATTTGCCCTTTAAAATCAACATATTTAAGAGGATCACTTTATTTTGAGAAAGGAAACGGCTCCATAAATTTTCCTTAATTTCCAAAAAGTTTCTCCAAATCATGGCAGTGAAAATATTTACTACCTACCTTAATTAGCTTAGCTTAGGTATATATCCTTTTAGTAGAAAAATATATGTAGGGCTGTAATCGAGTCGAGTAGTACCGAACGACACATTGTTCAAGCTTGGTTCGATTTTTATCGAGCTTGAAATTTTGTGTTTGAGCTTGGTTTGATTTTCAATCGAGCCGAGCTCAAACGAGCTTTTATCGAACGAGCTCGAGCCGAGTATCGAGTAGCTTGATATTTTACATGTGTTTTTTCAATTTTTAGCTTATCGAGTCGAGCTCGAGCCGAGCTTCAAAAGTTATCGAACAAAAAAAGATGTTCAAGCTTGTTTGATTAGTGTGACGAATCGAGCTCAAACGAGCTTTTATCGAACGAGCTCGAGTCGAGTATCGAGTAGCTTGGTTTGATTTTCAGCCCTAAATATATGTGAATGTGATGTGCCGTGATGAAAATGGCCCCGTCTTCCTTCTTTTTTTATTTTTTTATTTTTTTTATTTCGAAGTGGTTAGTTAAGTGGGGACATTGTGTAAATCTGTAAGAGTATAGATTCTAATTATCATATAAAAAAAATGTAAAATTGCAGAAAACGTCCCAAACTAATTACTAATTACTAATTTTGAATTTTCGTCCCGAACTATTTAAATTGGCTAATTTCATCCCGTAATTTTATCTTTTTTTGGAATGTCGTCCCAAACTAATTACTAATTTTGATTTTTCATCCCAAACTATATCAATTCGCCAAATTTCGTCCCATAATTTACCATTTTGTATGAATTTAGTCCCAATATTAAATTTCTAATTTAATGAAAATGAGGTTCAATCTTGTAATTAATTTGGGACGAACTCTGCAATATTATATAATTATTCATGTTAAAATTTACGATGTCATGACACTTAAGTAGCCATGTGATAATTCATCGGTAAATGTGCAATTCTGTCTTATAATTATGGTGGGACGATATTCCAAAAATATATTAAATTACGGGACGAAATTCGCCAAATTAAATAGTTTGGGACGAAAATCCAAAATCAATGATTAGTTTGGGACGATTTTTGCAATTTTGCCAAAAAAAAAAAGTATGAGTTCAAAGATGAGAATTTAAAAGCAGTGGTTATAGGTTTCCTACAAGAAAATTCACCTCCCAAACTTTTCAACCATGGAGGATCCATCCAGAAGCTGATCCAGGTAAGGACTAATGAGGTCTACAGCCCTCACTCAAATATTTTTAAGCAACGTTAGGAGAGTTACTTTTCTTAATTTTGAAATTTAAAACATAGTTTGTTGTACAAAGTAAATCTCCCAATTCTTCACGGATTATCCTTAACATACGAGCTAAGGGACTCAATTGTCAATTTTCCTCTATAATTCTTAATACATATCTAGTCTTTTTATCTTTCTTAACAATTGTACTTTTAGTTACTTTATTTTCTTAATATATTTTATTTCGTACTAATTATTTTAATTCTATTTCATTCTTAATACTCCTTCTGTTTGTCACTTTGGGAAGAATTTCTTATTTCATATAATTTGTCGTTTTGGAAGTCCAATACTAAATTAAATTTTTGTTTTCATATTTACCCTTTCATCATAATTGTTCTAACTCCTAATAAAAAATAAAGGAGAGGAAGAAAAATCATTATTACTCCAATGAGGATATTTTTGAATTTTTATCTTCAAATGATGGTTATTTAATAGGTTTCTTAATCTATATGTCATAACTCAAAGTGACAAATAATATGAAATGGAGGGAGTAACTATCAAGAAAATTCAAATTATTATTTTTTATAATACGGTTTCTTCATATTATTTTTTTATTTAATACATTACTACGCAATTTTTTGCCTCCCAAGAAATATTGATCTAGCTCCGCCTCGCCTATTATTGGCCGATTTTAAAAAATAAAAAATAGATGCGGTCATTGTGAATACCATATATTGACATGCATATGAATATTTTTTAGGGCATTTTCGTCCGTTCACTATTAAGACTATTTGAGATATTATTTAATTGGTGAGCAATTTTGGTGTTTAAAAAAAATTAAGAAAAAACTTTAGTTTGTACGATTAAGTTGGAAAGATTCACAATGACCGCATTACTACGCAACTTTAGTTTGTACGATTTAGTTTGAAAAAGATTCTTAATACTCCCTCTGTTTGTATACTTTCATTCTATTATTTTAAGTTTTTGTTTTCACATTTGAAAAATATTTGATTATTCTATATCATATCATATATATACTTTCATAAAATTTAACTTAAAATAGTTCCGTGCATAGCACGGGTCTTAAGCTAGTATATATATATAATTTGTATTTACTATCAAATATACATAAATTAAATAAATGATAGATTTTGATGTATGGTAAGTATATTATATATTTATGTTGGGATTCGGTAAGATAAACAGCCCTAGGTACAGCGGAATATAAAATTTTTAGGACCTCTTACGGAATCTTGCCAGGATACTACTCTAGGTGTATATATATAAATATTAATTAAAACGATAGTATAAGTTTACACGTTATACCTATCTCCTTGCAAATCCAAGTTGGCAGTCAGCAAAAACGAACTCTGATTTCTGCTCCAGCAAAATCGATCCAAGCTCTGCACTAGCGCCCCACGTGTTGCGCCTCTACGAGTTGATACACCACAATATCACGAAAATAATATATCTTGATCGACTATAACACAAGGTATATTAAGATCTAGGAATTAGGAACGATTTAGGAACAAAATCGAAAAACGAAAAATTCTTCCAAGCACAGGAAGGGTTCGGCCGATCTGGTGAGGGAGAGGAGAGAATTTTTGCTCTGCTCAAATTTTGCTTGTTGAGTTGTGTGAAAAATAACTACAAGAAAGCTACTTATAGTTATCTCACTAACCTAGTCCTATTAGGACTAGGGTTCCTCTCTCCTACATGGGTCATGACCCTCTTTAATTCAGAAGACTAAGTCTTCTAATTAATTCATGGCCCAGTTAATTAATTTTGACCAGGCTTTATTTAATCTCCCAATTAAATAGCCCAATTAATTAACTAGTCTCCCAATTAATCAATTTTGACTCTAAGTCTAATTAATTAATTATTCCTTTAATTAATTAAATCCAACTTAATTAATTAACTCACAAATTAAATTCCAATTTAATTTATGATCCTGATCCAATTCCAATTGGATCCCATTTTGTTCCAACTGGGTCGACCCAGTCGACCCACCCATAATAATCGACCCAGTCGATTATTCACCCAGTCGTCGACTCGGTCATTCTTATTTCCTCGCTTTCGCTTCATGTGTATTGTGTATGCCCCCGTAGGTTCACCACATAATTGGCCGTGGGTTATAATTAAATATTATTTAATTATTCGAGTAAGACTTACTCTAAATCAATCGAACACTCTGTCGATTGACCATTCCAAAATTAGAACCCCTGCCAATTTGGGAGTTCTCCCACACTCCACGGTCGATGTCCAACCACAAGCCCATGGAGCCCAATCACTGGTGAATTAATTCAGTGAACCTTTTATCATTTATAATTTCCATATACGACATAATCTCTCCATCGATCAATCTCCCAGTCGAGACATAAGGGTATGGTCTTTCATCGGATTCCCTTTTTCTTTTGTCTTGACCTTATGTACTCTGATCTCGAAATAAATTCTCTTTGACTTAATCTTTATGAGCTACTTACATAAAGTCGTCAGATACCTTGGCCAAGGATTTTACCAGAATTAATTTCTCATAGAAATCCACAGGAGAATTTCCCAACCTATCAAGTCGGGTCAATGGATCCTTTGTTGATGATATGAATCTGCATACGAGTTCCTCCATATCCAATATGAGTCCACAGAGACTTTCTGGCGATCCCCAGTCAGTCGGAACTCATATAAAAGCATAGACGTTCTCGCACCAGATAAACCCTATCACCTCAAGTAGTTAGGGATCGTTCCTCGTATACTATTATAAATTTGGAATAACTTCAACCCCGATATGCGACTACCGCTTCCATGGTGAGTTATTTCCTAATTTGGGGTATTCAGTGCGCTTGCCATCCCAGCAAACCACCCACTTATGTGTATCGACCATCCAAGTCACGCTCGTGGACCCCAGCGTTCTCCAATTCATCGGAGTATACACAACAGTGAGAGTCTAACCGAATCCTACGATGTCCTATCTCGATTGGATTCTACGACTCTTGAAAATGTTCAAGATCACGGCCTTGGAGATCAGTCCACGGGTTGTCCCATAGCCCTGTGATCTAAGGACTTCTATCCTTATGCGTATATAATTATTACATAAGATAAAGTTGATCATTTAATGAAGTGCATTTATTAATCAAAATTGAATAGTTCCTCATTTATTACAATAAATGCTCGCCATACAGCTGGCTTGCAGGACACTATTTCTATCAATTTAATCAACATTAAGAATAATTACTTACATCCCTTGAAATTATGTGAAATTACATGATCATCCTTTGAAGTTTCAATAATTACAAAACAACATTTGGAGTCTCTAAAAAAACTAACTTAACATAAACTACTTTTTACCACTTCACCATACCTATAAAATTAAGAAAAATATCAAAAATATTAAATCATTATTGGTTGAGTAAAAAAGTTAAATTTTAATTTTAATTAAAAAATCTCATAAAACATTTATAATAATACATAAATGGAACATTTTTGTTAACATGTGTAAAATATTAAAATGGATTTCATTCCTTGAGTTTACCAAACATTTGAAAAGAAATTTATTACATTTCTTCCTGAAATCCCGAGTGTTACCCAAATATTATAATGGAGTTATGTTCCTAATAATCACATTCATAGAAATCAAATTGCTGGAATCAGATTCCATTCCCGTCAAACAAACGAGTTCTTAATGTAATCGGGTTCCCGATCGAATAGGAGTAGTCAACACCCGAAACTCATTTTGATTTTTCTGATTTTGGGTATCCCAAAACTCAGAAGTAACCAAAACTCGGTCTCGGTTGCCCACCCCTAATTTAGACTCAGGGTCTGGTTGTCACCCTTTTTAATTTTGTTTCAAACAATAAATTGTGTTTTTAGATAACAGAAAATCAAGTTTTCGTGTTTTTTTTTGGGGTTACGAAGGGTACAAAATTAAACACACTAAATATCTCAATTTTTGTGATGTTTATTTAAACATTATAGTTGTGTAGTTTTTATTCCAAAAATACTCCCACCTTTTTCATAAATAATAAATTTCTTTATTAATTATGAATTCATTCATCCCTCAAACAATATTATGTTTCATTTTTTTCATTTCTTTAGTTTCCTTCCTTTTTTCGATCTCAAACTTTTTCTTTATTTTCATCTCATTTTTTTCTAGCCGAAGGAAACCAAAGTAATGAATAAATTGAAACAAATATTGTTTGGTGGATAGATAAATTCAAAGAATCAAAATTAATAAAGTTTTTTTTATAAAGAAATGAAGAAATTGAAATATAATATTGTTTGATGTCAATCTTGAATTTTGCGAAAAGAATTTGAAGGAGAATTACTCAACATTTTGAATATAATTCCTACAGAATGAGATAATTATCACCAAATAAAAACTCAAAAAAATATAAACAAAAAATTTAGATAGAAACAAAAAAAATTTGAAACATAAAATAAAGAAAACGAATTGAAATAGAAATAATGAAAAGAAAAAAATAGATTAAAATAAAAAAAAATTGAGACATAAAATCGAATGAAAAACAAGAAATGAATAAATTGAAATATAATATAGTTTGGTGGATGGATTGATGAATCATAGTTAATAAATATTTTTTTTGAAAAATTAATAAAGAAATAATTTATTTGTTATAAAAGAGGCATGGGTAGTTTTAGAATAAAATGTACAATACTATAACAGAGGGGATAAGTGTTACAATTGATACTTTAGGGGGGTAATTGATACTACTCTTATACTTTAAGGGGGAAAATAGTATGTCACCCTAAATTAGTATGATAATTAACTCAAATTAATATTTTACACATTATCAATAAAAGTTAAAATTAATTTTAGTTTTATGACATAATTTCTTATTAAAAGTTTTTCTATAAGATATTTCTTTTCAACTCTATTAACTTTAGGATAAAGTGTGTCAAAGTTTAAATGTCAAATCGATATATTATGCAAATTTAAATATTAGACTTGTATAAATAATTATATTTTAAAATTTATTAATCTTTTAGTTGTTGTGTTTTTAACTTATACTTTTTATTTTAATTAAATAAATATATTCATTTTATATTTATACGAGCTTACTAATTAGTTTTATATTACTGTTATAATATAAGTTAGATAAAATTATATAGTTTAATTTAAATATAATTTAAGATTTTGTATTTTTTCAATCAGTTATAGGATAATATTTAAATTATATGCATATTGTATATATTTCAATAATTATTATATAATCATGACATCATCTAATCTGATCAGTGGTCCGACTGATTTGACTAGTAGACTCACCAGTTCATTGTTCGGTTTGGTTCCGAAAATATTGTTTTTAACAGCACTTCCCCACCCGAAAATAGGTATAGAAAAAATAAAATAAAAATTAGAGGACTTGTGGCCCAAAAATTTTCACATAATTATATTTTCCTCTGTTATATGTGGTTCAGAAACATTCATTATCCTCATCCCAATAACTCTCCTCTGGGCCCACGTCTATTGTCTCTAGGCTGTATGAATCGATTTTTTCTTGCTTTAGTTATGACGTGGTGAAAAAGTTCAAAAAGGTCAGACCGTCTCCACCACCTGATGACACATCATCATCTAATCTGATCCTCATCCAAGTCCAACCACCACCACATGTTGTATTAATCAAACCCCTTTTTCTTGTCTTATAAAGTACTTTTATTTTGAGAAGATCTTCGGCAAGATATTTTAGGTTTTTAATGGAAAATTCGTGTCCGACTCAATTTGGTCAATCTTATTTAACCATCTAGAAAATATATTGTATTTGTTTTATAATTGGTCATTTTTTTAGAATTTACATTCAATCACAAATCAAGTATATTACATTTGTCATATAATTACTTTGGACTTGACCGAATCTCGTCTGGGATAAAATTTCCCTTTTCCATACCCCCTTCAATTTCTTTGTTTGGAAACAATTAAATTAGATAAAGAAAAAAATTAAAAAAAAAGAGAGATTATTTATATTATACTCGTAAATCATGGATAACTTTTTTATATATTTCGAATGAATATTTTATTTTTTTAATCAATTGATATGACATTATAGAACAAATTTTATTTTAATATGTTTGTTTGATTTAAGATTTCTAGAAATTTTGAACCGAGTTATTGAAATTTTGTTAACAATTAACTTTCAAAAACATAATATTTTAATTAATGCGTAAGCTAAAAACTCAATCAATAGATTATGCTCTTTATTTTGTTGTTTAATTTCTTTGTCCTAATTTGACATAAAAGTGTTGATGAAAGATTAAAATATTGTATCTTTCTTCTTTTTTTCTTTTTACATTTTAGATTATATAATTGAAAATTAAAGTTGTCAGTTACTCTATTATTGAAAATAATATCTCTGAGAGAGAGAGAGAAAATGTTCAAGCATATTTTAGGCTGCAGGATATTTTGCTTTTTGGGAAATATTAGTGGGGATATTTTGTGTCTTTTATGTGGGACATGGTCTTTTGATAAATAAAAAAAACAATGTGGGACAGGGTTTTGTAGGTTGTCATGACAATAACTGAAAAAGCGCATTGTATCCACCGAATATAATAAAAACATACGGGCCACCGCCCCACCCTATAAATTAATTTCTAATTAAGACATTTCTTTTCAAGGGGTACTCTTGCCCCTTATTTTTTTGTTACTTCATCCTTCATTAAATTTTTTAAGTTTAGATTGTTTTATCCTATTTTTGTTGCGCAAGGTTTAGGGCATGTTTTGTTTGGCGTTTTCTAAAAAAAAATTCGTATTTAAAAAATATCAAATAAATATGTTTATTATTTTTTCAAATAAATTTTTTATTTTTCAATTTTTTCAAACTACTCTCTCAAAAGTCAAACAAATAATAATTTTCAAACAAAACCTATATAAATTCTACTCTGATTTGACATAAATTAACATATCACTTACACCATTTATCTCCGATAACAAACATGATTTAACATATAGTCTTATACATCTTACACCTACAACCTCACTCCAAAAAAAATCTACATCTACTTAATTTCTTAAATCACTCTCTCAAAATCCAAACAAACAACATTACGCAAATCGAGATTATTTCACAAACATCCACTACTCTTCTAAACTACTTTCCAAAACACAAACTGAATTAAGCAAGTCCTTAATCTCTTTTAAAACACGTCAAAAATATTATATTAGAACTTGAATCGGCATTTTGGAGTATTATTAAAATGAAAGTATCCATTATAATATGTATATATCTATTATCAAATTCCCAATCGTATTCATTTATAATGGAGTATCTAATTACTATATTAATTCACATGGATGGTAATTTTGTTGGCATTTGTATCCAAAAATCCAGATTAAATTATGTTTATTGACAGAGGTATTGTATCTAATAAATGAGTTAGTTTTCATAATGTGACGAACTCATATTTAAACTTTTTTGAAAGAAAATATAATGTGTTGATCTGTTTAAATTTTATTTTGAGTGAAATCAATTTTTTTTTATTCAAGAGACATTTCAATAATTCTAATACTAATTCATTTGGCTATTCTGCAAATTCTCGTGAACTTTAAATAGGGGTATGAGAAATGTAGATTTTCGTTACTACAAATGAAGATATAAAAGGCTCGACTAAAAAAGCTTTAAACGAATGTTACTTTCAAATATCAACCTACGCGATAGACCATCTTTATAGTCGATCCTAGAGGTGGGCGCGGGTCGAATATTTCGGCTCGGGTCACACTCAAAATTCGTCGCGGCCGGTTCCTGGAATTTTTATATGTTTTTTATTTATATATGTATTTTATACAAGAAACTTAAATTATTTAATATAGTAAAACATTTGATACTATTTAAAGTGCAAACATGTAACACAATGCATGAGACTTATTTGAGGATGATATTTATACAACATAGAAGTATATTACTTGTCATCAACACAACATTTTCAGTTATTACATGTTAACATATTATATGTAAAATTATAAATCAAATAGTAATAACAAATATGAGAAAAGAAAAAGGTAGTCAAACATCCTATTTAATTTTCATTTTCATACTATTATTATATGGCTGCCAAGTATGATGTCCAGCTAAAAGAACAACCATCTACTTCAACTTTTACACGTGGCGCTCATTCTGTGGCAAGTACGAACTATTATTTGTAAACTCGCGCGTTGGATTTTATAACTGACAATGCACAAGGCACGTGTCCTTGCCTCCATTTCAATTTCAACCACAAAATTCCATGTATTTCTCGATCGTTCTAATGCCATTATTCAACACTTTTAAACCCCACAAATTTAATAAATAACAGTTTAGTCCTGCTGACGTGGCAACCTTGTTCCTTCTACTTCTTTCTTTTTCCCCTTCATAAAAATCGAACCCAGAAGATATTTTTCTTTACTTCTCAATTTCCTCTCATTTTCTGCTCTCCTCTCTCAAATTTTTTCTTTGCTGAACAAATCTGGGATTTAATTAAATTGATGGTTTCTGAAGCTATGGCTGTACAGGTGAGATTTAATGGTGGATTTTGTACTTGATTTGTTTATGAGATTGTTTACCCTGTTTATATAGCTTTTTTTTTTTTTTATTGTAAATTAAAATTAAGATACAATTAAGGAGATAATTTAGACTATTAATCAGAGAGATTAAAATATTTTCTTGCTCTGTTGCTCAAGCTTAGATAAAATAAAATTTCAGGCGGCAAGATCTATGCTGATTTTGTTATTAACATATGCTATGAATCTTTGTTAGATGGTTAACAAATTCTGATTTTGTAGTTTCATTTTTCATCTATTTTTAGAAAGGATTTATGGACCTTAATAGAACAAGAATTGCCATTTTTGTTAAGAAATTTGGTGAAGTTTTTTGAGGATATATGTTTAGGAGCCTTCTAATTTTAGATCTCGCTATTTTCCGAATATTGGCGTATTTAGTAAACTGATGTTGATTGGTTTAATTTGAAGATTGATCTGAAATGAAGAGCAAAAAAAAATAGGCATCTTATTAATAATGTTTTTATACAAGGTTGAATGCTAGATTTATTACAAATGCATATTGAATTTAAACAAGTATGGATTAAGGAGTTATTTAAAATTTAATTCTTGATCTTTCTATTGCAGGAACAATACAGAATTTCATTAGACATGGATGATGACTTTGCTCCAAAGGTTTGTTTCCTATTTGGTTATTTATATTTATTAAATAGAGAATTTAAATGGAAAATTCAACTTATCTTACTTTTTGTATCTATATTTGAATAGGTGAGAAAGGTTTATACAATCACGAAACAAAGAGAAAGATGGACACAAGATGAACATAAGAAATTTCTTGATGCGTTGAAACTTCACGGTCGAGCATGGAGAAAAATCGAAGGTAACTAATTGATTAACTTGGATATATATCTTGCCTCTAGGCTCTAATTTTTCTAGTATTTAATGTAATTGTAATTTGAAAAATTCTAATTTTTTTTGTTGGGTCATGTTTTTTTCAGAGCATGTAGGTTCAAAAACCGCAGTGCAAATTCGAAGCCATGCCCAGAAATTTTTCTCTAAGGTTTATATCTATATATATGCTGCCTATTTGAGTGATTCATATCTTTTATGAATGATGAAACTTGGGTGTGATTTTGTATATATGCCTAAATGTCTCTTTGGCGTTTAGGTTGTTCGTGAGTCTAACACCGATGATGCGAGCTCGACCAAGCCAATTGAAATTCCGCCACCTAGGCCTAAGAGGAAGCCGATGCACCCTTATCCTCGTAAATCCGTTTCTCCACTAAAAAACGGAATCTTGGTACCCGAGAAACCTAATAGATCCACATCGCCAAATTTGTCTCAATCTCCTACATCAGTGTTATCTCCAGTCAGTTCTGAAATACTCAACATATCGGAAGAGGAGAGATCATCTGGGCCCGGCCACGAACACGATGAAGATTCGAAAGAATTAGCTTTGTCAAGCTTCAAGTTGTTTGGGAAGATATTGTTAGTAGAGAATCCTCAAGGACCGGTTTACTCGACGCAGTTCGCTTGCAAGCCCGAGTCATTAGACACAAGTGAGGAAACCGGTTTACTCGACTCGGTTTCATGGTTGACCCTTTGTGGCAATGCATCACTTCCGACTCTAGGAGTGCATAATCCGACCCCAATCAAAGCTTGGGGATTATTTGATAGGAAAGAATCCATGGATATAGATGAAGAGAAGGAGGTGTCCATGTGTTCAACTGGTTCAAATACCGACTTAGTTCGCCCATCGTCTGACGGAGAAAAGAACTGCGATGTCGATAGCTCTCCTTTTTCATTTGAAAACAAAAGAAAGTTCGGAAAATCATTTTCGTCTTCAAAATTGAGTATGAGAAGTTCGGAAAATTCTTGTAGGAAGGGCTTTGTGCCATACAAAAGATGTTTTGTAGAGAAGGGTTGTAGATAATGTAGAGGGATTTCGTAATCGAGTGCTCATCCTACTTGAGGCACCATAGCAATTGACATGTATGATAGTTCGATAACTGGATGGATATCTGTAGGCGAAGCATGGCCTATCTTGTAATTTTGTTCGACTAATCCGGTTATTTTTTTGTTGTTGGAATTTGTCTTAGAATGTTTTTGCAAATTTTCATGTGAATGAATGTGGAAATTTTCATTTGTGTTTGTAAGAGGTTGTGCAGAGTTTAGTGGATGTTTTACCGGCTCATAAAACAATGCTGTTGTGAAAATTGAAACCACAAGAATGTTCGTCATTGGCAGAAGAAATTAGTAAAATGTCTTTTCATAATTAACCTACAATTCAAGTGGTCATGATAGATTATATAGCCCAAGATTTATTTCCAAGATTATACTATCCAAGTTTCTGATTTGGTGTAATTCATTTTTTATCTGGTTTAATCATTTCAAGGCTTTGTGAGATATATTATGTGGGGACATCTCGCAATGGGAATTGGAATTCAAATATGTGTTCGCACATTGTGATTTGTGAGGATTAGTTTTGTCTAGGCAAAATTTTATTCTTGACTTCACTTGTCATACTAAACTCCACTTTTCATACTAAACTCGTTAAAAACGTAGGAATTCTTGATAGACGTTACAAAAGTGATACTTTCATTGAGATTGAAGCCATGGTTCAATAGAGCAAGATGACATAAGATTGAAGCCAAGGTTCAACGGAGCAAGATGACATGAAAATTTCTGAAAAAGGTGGAGAAATAAGGCCGTAATTGCGATTTGAAACTTGTGAGGAAAAGGGTTTCGCGATTTGGATTTTCAAATGCAAAAATTGAATGATTCACTAAATGGAATATGAAATTTATTATATGTATGTGTTCGAGTTGAAGAGACGAACAAACCCCTCTCCTATTTACAACGAATAATTGTCAGAGGATGATGGTCATATATGCGTGAGGAAGGAGGCGGGTTCAATTCGCAAAAACTGCCAAATTACTAATTTGTAAAATCGTCAAAGTTTAATCATTTTTATTAATCTTAATATTATAAAAAAATATTAGTGGTTTAAATTTTTACTGCCACGTGGCAATTCTATCAACCAAACTAAGGGGAATATCACTTTTATTACGTCTATCAAGAATCGATATGCTTTTTGCGAATTTGGCATAAAAAGTTAAATCTGCCAGTTCTGTGGCATGAAATTTTTTTTTTTTTTTTTTTTTTTTTTTTTTTTTGCAGTTTTGTTCATTATCAAATTATCTGTATGGACCATATTTTTAGTCGATGGTTTTTGCAATATCTTAAATCTAGCAAGCAGTGCGTAATGCCATGTTTGGATGTATTTTTTAGTCTTGCGAAAATTCGTGAATGGAACATGGGACGGAGCTGTATCCACCAAATTGAATCTCCAATACGAGTGTTATAACTCAGAATAATAATATCTTAGTAAATTCATTCATCGTAT
This sequence comes from Penstemon eatonii, assembly GCA_038501285.1. NCBI lineage: Eukaryota > Viridiplantae > Streptophyta > Magnoliopsida > Lamiales > Plantaginaceae > Penstemon > Penstemon eatonii. The sequence continues at coordinate 16,522,573 of CM076710.1, read as the reverse complement.
AATATAATATTAACCATTTATATTAAGAAATATAATTTCACATTTACTACTTAATTTTTTCCTTCAAAATTTCCACGTTCAAAATATATTGAAATCATGACCCATATGTTGAAACTAAACCTTGCTCTTAAGTTTACATTTATTTTACTCTCAAAGTATATAGTCAATACATAAATCAATTTATTTTGCACAAGTTTGAGGATTTTTAATTGGACTTTGTTTCTCTGGTAGGTGTAGTTCGATTTTTATTGAGCTTGCTAGGACACTTCCTATTGCTCCAATAAAGTGCTTGCTAGACCTCAACATATCGCACTAACGCGTGTTTATAATAACCCTCTATAATATCGCACAAAAAATATGCTTGCTAGGACACCTTCTATCGCACTATTACAAATAAGACGATTTTGAAGTAGTACAATGAATACTTCTCTCGAGTAAGATGTACACAAATATATTCACTAATCTTTCTTTTAACCTCTCAAAATATCTCAAAGTTGTAAAAAAGATCATCCTTTCACACAAAAATATTTCTGCAAGTGTAAATGTTTAAGTAAAAATGAATTTTTGCTTTTCAAATGATTTTCACAAATTAAAGTATGAAAAAACAAGAGTAGTTTTCTCAAAGTAAAGCTCTGATTTTTCTATCAAAGTTGGCGTGTCTGAAAATCGATATGAAGAGCTCTTTTTATTGGTGAACATTTCGGATACAATAAGGGTAATATTTCAAGACAAAAATCATTTTTTAATTGAAAATAATTTTGTCACAATTTAAAAAGATAAGATCCGATTTCTTATTAAAATGACAAAAAATTGTTTTGAACCAAGTTCATTGAATAAGGGCACAATTAAGAACAATTGAAATTTTTTCTTTCCTTTAACAAAAGATCTGCGGCTAAGGAGTTTGGAAGAAAATCTTCCCAATATAAAAATATATTTTTCTTTGGCCGAGAATATGGTCACAAGAAAGGTAAGATAAAAGTAATATTTTATTCCGTGCATTAGTTATTATAAAAGTGCAATTGATGCCTTATATAAAGATTTCCAAAGCATTTAATTATTTCTCTCACAAGTAAATCGGCTGTTTAGAAAATAAGGGAAGAATTCAAATTTTCACAAAACAATTTTGAGGGCAATGTTTTCAAAATCGGACCGGACAGTGAACCGGTGAGCCGACTGGTTACTGGTTTAACTGGTCAAACCGATCGGACCGGATGACGTCATAATAATATAATAAATATATTTAATTTTATAGTATATGTACTGTGCGTAAAATTTAAACATTATCCTACAATTGATTAAAAATATAAAAGTTGTTATATTATACTAAAATTAAATCATATAATATTTATCTAACTTATATCAGAACGGTAATATGGTACTAATTTGTATGCTCATATAAATGATTATATTTCTTTATAAAAATTTAAAAGTGTAAATTAAAAATACAACATATTAAGAAATTCATAAATTTTAAAATATGGTTATGTATAAAAGTCTAATATTCAAAGTCAAACTTGCATATTATATCGATTTGACTCTTTATCCTAAAAATAATATTGAAAATAAATATTTTATAGAATAAATTATTAAAATTTATTATTTGAGTAGTAATTCTCATTCATAATGTGTAAAATATTTATTTGAGTTAATTATCTAATTTATAAATAAATTTGGCTATAAGTTTCTATAATTTATAAATTTTAATTTGTACTAAAAGTTCAACAAATTTGATGTAGCTCAAATGGTAAGAAAGTCATGTTCACTCTAAAGGTTAAGTGTTCAAGTCCCAACTTTTACAAGAATTTTTAATTTATTTTTAACATTAGAAAAAATAAAAAAAATAAAAAGGAAATTCAAAACCGGGTTCAACCCGGTTCAAACTGGGTTTTGGAGTAAGTGATTTTAAGGAATAAATCAGATCGGACCAACCTCCGGTTCGCGGTCCAACCGGTCGGACCGACCGATCCGGTCCGATTTTAATAACATTGTTTGAGGGTTGATTTTAGCTTCAAAATAATTTGGGCTAATTTTGAAAAATAATTTTTAAGGGCTTAATTTAAAATGTTTGGCCAAAAATAATTTTTCTTGCTCTTAATATTTTGAGATATTTAATACCTATATGACCTCAATTTTCTTGTGTAAAAAATTGGGCCCTTTCAAAGGGTGCATGAGACTTCAAACTATTCGTCGATTGATCATTTTTAATTGATGGGCTTGTAAGATCTTTATTTGACATTTTCTTCTCAATTGAGTTGTATTCGTCAACGGGCCTTTTCTTTGCAAATTGACCACTTCAATTAATGTATTCAACTTTATAAATGGGCCTTTGACTATTCATCAAAGAACAAGCTAAACTTTTTGAGTCCATTTTTACTCTTGCTAAAATCGTTTTTCTCAAAAGTTCAAATTATTTTTCTTCTTGCATTTTAAACTTTGAAATTACTTACGAATTGACCACAATTTTATTTCCTTGAACAAGAGAATTAATTGTAGCATATCATTTATTATCCCTAATGAAAGTCAAATTTGCATAGAAATTTCTAACATTTTCAGAATTCACCATGCAAAGACCTTATTTTGTCCCTATCCATAAATTTAATCCAATCAGCCACAACTCAATTTTCAAACATAGAGAGATAAATACATGTGTATATTTTGAGTTCGTCTTTCCATCATCATATTGTGCATAATCATGTACAGTGGCGGAGCTAACAAATATTTGGGGGAGGGTGGTGGGAATTTTTGTCAAATACTTTCTTAATATTTTGTTATAATGACAAAAATACAAGAAAGTAATACAATGTTGTCCCACAAACGTTGAAAATATTGTTTATATAAAATAATAAGAATTATTTAAACTGTAATAGATTTTATTGAATATAAATCATCTATTATCAAGTCCGTATTAAAAGTATCAACAATTTCATTTTAAAAAGTATAATATATAAGTATGTAATAAAAAAAAAAACTCATTTTTATTCAATTATGTTATGAGATTTACTTTAACATAAGATGTTTGTTTAATGTTTATTCTTGAAAAATTAGAAGAAACAATTTGTTAAGTAACAGAAGATGAGATATGTTAATCTATATTAATTAGTTAATTAGATGTACAATGAGACTGAAAAATATGTACAAAATGTTTAAAAGGAAATAGTTAATAAATTCATTCAAAGTTTATTAACTAACTTAATAATAAAAATGTAATTTGACATTTATTAATAATATAACATTCAAAATATATTGAAACCACCGCCCATATGTTGAAAATAAACTAGCTATTAAAAAATGAACATTTCTTTCACTCTAAAAATATCTAGTCAAACGTATACATAAATTAACTTCTTTTGCACAAAATAGTTTTTAAAATATATCTTACTAAAATATTTTGCACGAAACATTAAGACAAATCAGGCCAAAGTACATCCAAACAAGACCACTACGATTAAGAATCGGCTAACTGCAATTTATTGGCTATGTGCATGGTGGCAGTTAGGGCTGTCAATGGCCCGGATTCATAGCGGATCTGGGTGACTCCGGATCCGAATCCGAAAATCAATAGTTGTATTCGGATCCAATCCAAGATCCTACCGGATATTCAAAAGAGCTACAGAATTCGAATCCGAATCCGAAGATATCCGATATATATCCGACTCAAAAATCCGGATCCGAAAAAAAAAAAAAAGTTAATTTATATTTTAACTTTAAAAGATAAAAAAACTATGAATTATCAAATCAAAAAATATATACAAGCTAAAGAGAAATGAAAATAATTGCAGGTAATTTGTAGGAACAAAATACAAAGTTTACCAATTTTACAATAACCGGTAAAATTCTACACCTACTTATAATCGAAGGAGGTAGATTGTTGGTAATACCAACTTATACATGTTTCATTGGAAACATTACCACAACATAATTATACCATAACTACAATATCCAAATAGAAGTTGAACGAAGGGGTCATATCCCATAAGACTTTGTTTATTTATGGTAAATATGTTGTTTTTCTTTTTTTATCTCAAAACAGGCAGCCTATTTTCGATAAATTTATGAAGTTTATGGAATTATTAAAATTGTATCTTGGTCGGTGGATACTTATAATCAACATTAACAAATTATGTACATAACCAACATTCTAATTGCACGTGAAAGGTGAAACATGAAAAAATTAAATGTATATACTATTATATCAAATATTATACGGATGCGAATCTTTAACGGATCGGATCACCCTAGACCCATATTTGCTCCATATAATTCGGATTACGGATCTTCTTAATCGGATCAGCTCTATCGAATCTCTAATCGGACAATTATCCTAATCAATGGAACCAAATTCGGATCGAATCCGAATTGAAATCCGCCCCATTGACAGCCCTAGTGGCAGTGTTTGGACAGATATTCAATGAGGCCCAATTTCTATACGTGGGAGTTGGGACTAATTTGAATTTGTTTGTCTGTTAGATGTTAGTTGTTTGATCTTTTTAGGCGTCTTAATTTTTTTATCCCTTGATATAGTTGATAAAAAATTATAATTAATAATTTAATTATAAATAACAGAAAGAAGTAAATTAGACATTTACAGAACTATTAAACAAGAAGATGGTCAAAATGTTGAAAATGCTGTTTATACACTTATAGTTACAATTTTAGAACACTTTACCGGAAGAATTTCTGATAATAGTGAAAATATAAGAACTATGTTACAAAATCTAAGATGTAAAACTCTTACAGATTTTAGATGGTACAAAGATACTTTCTTGAGTAGAGTTATGGAATTACCAGAGTGTAATAACCCTCATTGAAAATCAAAATTTATTGATGGATTGCCTAACTTATTCGCTGAAAGAGTTAGGAAAAATCTTAGAAAAAATAGGATTAATATACCCTATGAAGATTATACTTATGGTAAATTAATTGGTACTTGTATTCAAGAAGGATTAGCTTTATGTAATGAGATAAAACTAAATCAACAAATTAAAAGACAAAACTTAAATGAAAAGAGTCAATTAGGACAGTTTTGTAACCAATTTGGTATGAATATTGCAACTACTTCAAGAAAAGGAAAGAATTATAAATCTAATTCGGGAACATATAATGTTTCTTACCATAAGAAAAGAAGACATCTTTCTAAAAAAAATTAGAACAAAAGAATAAACAGAAGGAAGAAAAATCTTCTAATAAAAAGAAAATTATTTGTTATAAATGTGGTAGAATAGGCCATTACACTAATAGATGTAAAATGAAGAAAAAGATAAATGAATTAAAAATTGATGAATCTATGAAAGAAAATTTAGAAAAATTATTAATAAATTCTGATTCAGAACCTGAAGAATCTCAGGATAGAGATAATTCTAGTAATAATTCTTCCGAAGAAATTGATATGCTAGAAGAAGAAGAAATAGCTTCCCAGGATTCTAGCTATTATTGTGATTCTTGTGCCCAAGGAGGTATTTGTGAGATTCCTGGAGAGAAAGAGGATTATTATAAAGTCCTGTCCCAATTTAAAAACATGCATCTAAATGTTTTAACTTCAGGAAATATGTTAGAATTCCTAAAACAAATTAAAGATCCAGAGTTAAGATTAAAACTAATAGATCAAATGCAAGTAGAAGACATTCCTTCGACTAGTAAAGATTCTGATAGAATCCAACCACCTATACCTATAAGTTCTTCAGAACCTTATACTATGAATAAAGTTTATCAACTTTTAAAAGAAAGGCAGAATATTGAAATACCTACTTCTGTTAATGATCTAAATAAAGAAATAAAGAATTTAAAAATAGAGATTTCAAATTTGAAAAATACGAATCAACAATTAGAAGAGAGAATTACTCGTTTAGAAATGGTTAAACAAATAAATACTCATGTGGAATATGGACATAATGAGTTTGATGAAAATATTATCCAAGAAAATTTCTTGGCTAATCTCAATATGGTTATTTCTGAAAAATGGTTTATAAAAATCAAGTTACTTATAGATAATCAGTTCAAAAAAGAAATTATAGCTCTTGTTGATAGTGGAGCAGATATGAATGTTATACAAGAAGGGATAATTCCTACTAGATATTTTCATAAAACTACAAATTCTCTTAGTCATGCTGGAGGAGAAAAACTAGAAATAAAATTTAAAATTCCTTTAGCTTATATTTGCAAAGATAAGGTTTGCATTCCAACAAGTTTTTTATTTGTTAAAAATATTACTAATCAAGTTATCCTTGGTACTCCTTTTATTGATCAGATTTATCCTTTAACTAGAGTTTATAACTCAGGAATTACAGGAACTTTTGAAAGAAAAGAAATAACTTTTAAATTTATTACTAGGCCATTTCCTAAACTTATACATGAATTAAAAGATTTATTAGATCATAAGGTCTCTCATTTAAATTATTTAAAACAAGAGGTTAGTATTCTCACTCTTGAAGAGAAACTTCAAAGTCATACTTTGCAAGAGAAAATAAAATTAATTTATAATAAATTATCTTTAGAAATCTGTAATGATCATCCTAATGCTTTTTGGGAAAGAAAAAGACATATTGTTGAGCTTCATTATGAGGAAAATTTTGATGAAAGAAAAATTCCTACTAAGGCTAGGCCTTGTCAGATGAATTCTGAATATTTAGAATTATGTAAAAAAGAAATAGAATCTCTTTTACAGAAAGGTTTAATAAACCCATCTAATTCACCTTGGTCTTGTACAGCCTTCTATGTTAACAAACATAGTGAACAGGAGAGAGGAGTTCCTAGATTAGTCATAAACTATAAACCATTGAATAAAGTCTTAAAATGGATTAGACATCCTATACCTAATAAGAAAGACCTTTTAGATAGGTTGTATGATGCGATTATATTCTCTAAATTTGATTTAAAGTCAGGATACTGGCAAATACAAATATGTGATAAAGATCAATATAAAACTGCTTTTAATGTCCCTTTTGGACATTATGAATGGAAAGTTATGCCTTTTGGTTTGAAAAATGCCCCTTCTGAGTTTCAGAAAATCATGAATGATATTTTCATACATTATAGTGATTTTATAATTGTTTATATTGATGATATTTTGGTATTTTCAAAAACTATTGAAAGTCATTTTAAACACCTAGAAATATTTAAAAAGGTCGTCATTCAACATGGTTTGGTTATTTCTAAACCAAAGATGTCTATTTTTCAAACTAATATTAGATTTCTTGGTCACAATATTGAAAAAGGAAAAATAATTCCTATTAATAGAAGTATAGAATTTGCTTCTAAATTTCCTAATGTTATAGCAGATAAAACTCAACTCCAAAGATTTCTTGGAAGTTTAAATTATATTTCGTCTTATTATAAAGACTTAGCTATTGATGCAGCTGTTTTATATGATAGACTTAAAAAATCTCATACTCATTGGACATATATACATACTAATGCTGTCAAACTAATTAAGAGTAAAGTGAAATCACTTCCTTGTTTAATGCTTGCTAATCCCACTTGGGAAAAAGTTATTGAAACTGACGCCTCTGATATAGGTTTTGGAGGAGTTCTTAAGCAAATATGCCCTATTACAAAACAAGTATTTTTAGTAAGATTCCATTCCGGAAAATGGAATAACAGTCAGAAAAATTATGCTACTATTGCTAAAGAAATTCTTGCTATACTTAAATGTGTTTTGAAATTTCAAAATGATTTATATAATCAAAAATTTAAATTTTTTACTGATTGTAAATCTGCCAAATATATGTTTGATAAAGATTTTAAACATGATGTTTCTAAACAAATGTTTGCAAGATGGCAGGCTCATTTAGCCCATTTTGATTTTGAAATACATTATAAAAAAGGAGAAGATAATCATCTTCCTGATTTTCTAACCCGAGAATATTTACAAGAAACCTAATAATGATTGATTCTCATATAGTTCTACAAATTGTCTTACATGATATGATACCTCGAGACTCTTCATTCCGAGGACGGCCTCAAAATTATAGAGGTCGAGGAGGTAGGGGGAACATAATCTCCCAGATTCATGGTAAAAAATTGGTTGCAGAAAATATTTCTGGAGTGGGTGAATCATCCACATCATCAAAGGGAAATTCCCAAACATTTGCAAATATTTTGCAAGAAAATGAATATGATGATAGCATAAATTATGCGAGAATAATAAAAAAGAAGTCATACTTCATCTGGAATATTCCGATTTGAAATGGGAAGAGGACCCATGGTTCCTAATGAACAGGTATATTGATAATACTCAATTTACTGCTTGGACAGATATACATACTAATGCTGTCAAACTAATTAGGAGTAAAGTGAAATCACTTTCTTGTTTAATGCTTGCTAATCCCACTTGGGAAAAAGTTATTGAAACTGACGCCTCTGATATAGATTTTGGAGGAGTTCTTAAGCAAATATGCCCTATTACAAAACAAGTATTTTTAGTAAGATTCCATTCCGGAAAATGGAATAACAGTCAGAAAAATTATGCTACTATTGCTAAAGAAATTCTTGTTATACTTAAATGTGTTTTGAAATTTCAAAATGATTTATATAATCAAAAATTTAAAATTTTTACTGATTGTAAATCTGCCAAATATAAGTTTGATAAAGATTTTAAACATGATGTTTCTAACAAATGTTTGCAAGATGGCAGACTCATTTAGCCCATTTTGATTTTGAAATACATTATAAAAAAGGAGAAGATAATCATCTTCCTGATTTTCTAACCCGAGAATATTTACAAGAAACCTAATAATGATTGATTCTCATATAGTTCTACAAATTGTCTTACAGGATATGATACCTCGAGACTCTTCATTCCGAGGACGGCCTCAAAATTATAGAGGTCGAGGAGGTAGGGGGAACATAATCTCCCAGATTCATGGTAAAAAATTGGTTGCAGAAAATATTTCTGGAGTGGGTGAATCATCCACATCATCAAAGGGAAATTCCCAAACATTTGCAAATATTTTGCAAGAAAATGAATATGATGATAGCATAAATTATGCGAGAATAATAAAAAAGAAGTCATACATCATCTGGAATATTCCGATTTGAAATGGGAAGAGGACCCATGGTTCCTAATGAACAGGTATATTGATAATACTCAATTTACTGCTTGGACAGATATACATACTAATGCTGTCAAACTAATTAAGAGTAAAGTGAAATCACTTTCCTTGTTTAATGCTTGCTAATCCCACTTGGGAAAAAGTTATTGAAACTGACGCCTCTGATATAGGTTTTGGAGGAGTTCTTAAGCAAATATGCCCTATTACAAAACAAGTATTTTTAGTAAGATTCCATTCCGGAAAATGGAATAACAGTCAGAAAAATTATGCTACTATTGCTAAAGAAATTCTTGTTATACTTAAATGTGTTTTGAAATTTCAAAATGATTTATATAATCAAAAATTTAAAATTTTTACTGATTGTAAATCTGCCAAATATATATTTGATAAAGATTTTAAACATGATGTTTCTAACAAATGTTTGCAAGATGGCAGACTCATTTAGCCCATTTTGATTTTGAAATACATTATAAAAAAGGAGAAGATAATCATCTTCCTGATTTTCTAACCCGAGAATATTTACAAGAAACCTAATAATGATTGATTCTCATATAGTTCTACAAATTGTCTTACAGGATATGATACCTCGAGACTCTTCATTCCGAGGACGGCCTCAAAATTATAGAGGTCGAGGAGGTAGGGGGAACATAATCTCCCAGATTCATGGTAAAAAATTGGTTGCAGAAAATATTTCTGGAGTGGGTGAATCATCCACATCATCAAAGGGAAATTCCCAAACATTTGCAAATATTTTGCAAGAAAATGAATATGATGATAGCATAAATTATGCTGAAAATAATAAAAAAGAAGTCATACTTCATCTGGAATATTCCGATTTGAAATGGGAAGAGGACCCATGCTTCCTAATCTAATCCTAATAGTAATAAATATCCAAATCTAAGGCTTAGGATTAGATTTGGATATTTATTACAGAATATAAATCTAGACGGTTAATAATCTTAATAAACTCATTTTCAATATCAAAAAGCCCAAGAAAACGCCTTCAAATGGCAAAGGAGGGCAAGGATATTTACTAGTGAATTAGTAAGATTATTATTTCCAGAAATATTTTCTTACCCATAATCCTAGTTCCTTATATTATTCAAGACCCATGTTCAAAATAATATTAAAACCCATTGGGTTTATGATACATAGTTATATATGGTTCAACACATGATTAAAAAGTATTTAGCCTGTCATTAGACTAAATATAACACACAAATATAAAATTAATAACAGAAAAGTAAAAAGGAATTCCTCAGATGAAACTCCAAACCAAAGCTCTTATTTATTTCTTCAATATATTACAAGATTTTTTTACAAACTTAAAAGTTAAATATAATACTGGATTTTTACAAGTGATAGAAGTAGTAGTAGTAGAGTAGTAGCAGTAGCAATTTCGGAAGATGCTTCCTCCGGCTGGGATCCTCCCTATTTATAGACGGATGTAATATCACCCGTGATATGTTGATGATTCATCTTTGGCATTTACCTTAATTAGAATCTTTGGCATTTACCTTAATTAAGCTTATCATCCGTGATATGTTGAGGATAGGCATTTACCTTAATCAAAACTTTTGGCCTTTTCCTTGATTAAGACTTTTGGCTTTTACCCCTTTCTTGATCAGAATTTCTCAAATATAGATTCGAGATTATCAGCATTGAGCAGATCTTCATCATCCTCATATGGATCTTGGGATTCCCCTGCTAAATCATCTTTTGGTGCCGACGTCATAGACGTGTAAGATTTTGAATCATCTTCCAGGAATTCTTTGAAATTCTTTTTCAAATCCCTTTTCATTTCGTCCATATATGCTTTAATAATTTCAGCTTTAGACAAATCTTGTCTCTTCATTTTTAATTTTCCAGATATAACTTGGAATGGACTAGGAGTATCTTCCTGATCTTTACTTTTATAAGTTAGAAGTTTAGACTGAATTAATTCTTCAGTTTCTGCTCCGAATAATTTTCCAGAGGATGGATCAGCCTTGTTCATTTTTTTCCAAAATTTTGAGAATGAAGTCCTATAAAGACAAGGGGTCTGGTGTTCTGTATAACCCACCACAGGGATCCACTTTGATATCCAAGGAATTGAAAATTCAATAAAAAAGTGCATTGAAGCTATAAGCTCATCTGCCTTTTGTGAAGTTATTAACTGAGAAATCTGAGGGGATAAATCTATCCATTCTGAATATAAATTTTTCCATTTATCAGGAAGAATTTTATAAGAAGGACCGTGGTATGACCACCAATTGACAAACCAATTTGGTATAGGAGATTTATATACTTCTCCACAAATCTTTATAAACCACGTATGTTTTTTCTTATTATTTTGGTAATATAATACCTTATCAAAAGCTGAGATATAATCCCAGTAATTAAACTTGATAGAAATATTTTTCTCGGAAAAGATATAATCTTTTTCCTTGAATGTGGATAAACCCCATTCTTGACATGAAAAAATCTTTTTCACAATGATCTTGCTAAAAGTATAACTTTTCTGATCATTTGAAGCAAAGTGAGTTATTTCACAGCTTTCAGTTGCTTTAAGCAAATTTTCATAAAAATTTCTCTGTTTGTATGACGTAGCAGCAAATTGAGTATTATCAATATACCTGTTCATTAGGAACCATGGGTCCTCTTCCCATTTCAAATCGGAATATTCCAGATGAAGTATGACTTCTTTTTTATTATTCTCAGCATAATTTATGCTATCATCATATTCCTTTTGTTGCAAAATATTTGCAAATGTTTGGGAATTTCCCTTTGATGATGTGGATGATTCACCCACTCCAGAAATATTTTCTGCAACCAATTTTTTACCATGAATCTGGGAGATTATGTTCCCCCTACCTCCTCGACCTCTATAATTTTGAGGCCGTCCTCGGAATGAAGAGTCTCGAGGTATCATATCCTGTAAGACAATTTGTAGAACTATATGAGAATCAATCATTATTAGGTTTCTTGTAAATATTCTCGGGTTAGAAAATCAGGAAGATGATTATCTTCTCCTTTTTTATAATGTATTTCAAAATCAAAAAGGGGCTAAATGAGCCTGCCATCTTACAAACATTTGTTTAGAAACATCATGTTTAAAATCTTTATCAAACATATATTTGGCAGATTTACAATCAGTAAAAATTTTAAATTTTTTATTATATAAATCATTTTGAAATTTCAAAACACATTTAAGTATAGCAAGAATTTCTTTAGCAATAGTAGCATAATTTTTCTGACTGTTATTCCATTTTTCGGAATGGAATCTTACTAAAAATACTTGTTTTGTAATAGGGCATATTTGCTTAAGAACTCCTCCAAAACCTATATCAGAGGCATCAGTTTCAATAACTTTTTCCCAAGTGGGATTAGCAAGCATTAAACAAGGAAGTGATTTCACTTTACTCTTAATTAGTTTGACAGCATTAATATGTATATCTGTCCAAGGAGTAGGAGACTTTTTAAGTCTATCATATAAAACAACTGCATCAATAGCTAAGTCTTTATAATAAGACGAAATATAATTTAAACTTCCAAGAAATCTTTGGAGTTGAGTTTTATCTGCTATAACATCAGGAAGTTTAGAAGCAAATTCTATACTTCTATTAATAGGAATTATTTTTCTTTTTTTAATATTGTGACCAAGAAATCTAATATTAGTTTGAAAAATAGACATCTTTGGTTTAGAAATAACCAAACCATGTTGAATGACGACCTTTTTAAATATTTCTAGGTGTTTAAAATGACTTTCAATAGTTTTTGAAAATACCAAAATATCATCAATATAAACAATTATAAAATCACTATAATGTATGAAAATATCATTCATGATTTTCTGAAACTCAGAAGGGGCATTTTTCAAACCAAAAGGCATAACTTTCCATTCATAATGTCCAAAAGGGACATTAAAAGCAGTTTTATATTGATCTTTATCACATATTTGTATTTGCCAGTATCCTGACTTTAAATCAAATTTAGAGAATATAATCGCATCATACAACCTATCTAAAAGGTCTTTCTTATTAGGTATAGGATGTCTAATCCATTTTAAGACTTTATTCAATGGTTTATAGTTTATGACTAATCTAGGAACTCCTCTCTCCTGTTCACTATGTTTGTTAACATAGAAGGCTGTACAAGACCAAGGTGAATTAGATGGGTTTATTAAACCTTTCTGTAAAAGAGATTCTATTTCTTTTTTACATAATTCTAAATATTCAGAATTCATCTGACAAGGTGATAACGCCATTAAAACGTCGTTATTACCTATCTCTTTAAGCCCAAAACATTTTGTTTTGATCCGAGTTTTTTGTGTGTCTTTGCGTGTTTTCGTGTCTTTTGTGTTTTTGGCCCCTTTGTTTGGCCTTTGTTCGTTTTTGTGTTCTTGTTCTCGTATTGATCGTTTTCTCCGTGGTTTGTAGGTATTAACATCATAGAGAGATTCGGAGTTGCGTATCAATGATGCGAGTCGCTCTACCCACCCCGCGAGTCAAGCTTGAGCTTCAAAGCAATTAGAACCCGGAGCAAATTGTACAAGAATGAAGATAGCTGCTCACTAGAACATGCATAAATATTTCATAGATGATCCAAATGAGCTGAATTTTGGATATGTCATAGATGAGTGAGTTAGCTACGCTACGGACTTTACGGATCCACAATCGGAGTTCAGATTCAAAAGATATGCTGCTCGGAAGGAAGTGCGGCAGAGCAGAAAACTGCCTACGGCACAAACCTCGCCGCGGCGAGTTGGCAGCAGAAAAATCAAGTTTACCTACGGCATAAACCTCGCCGCGGCAAGGTGGGACCTCGCCGCAGCGAGGTCTGCTCTGTTTTTCTGCGTATTTTGAGGGTCTTTTTGTATATTGCCCTTCTCCCACTTGTAAATACAACTTCCTTTAGGACTTTTTGGCCTTTGTTACTATAGTTTGGAGGGTAACTTAGGCATGATGAACTTGTTGTTCCTCTAGGTTAGAGGCTTAAAGGGGAATCATTCAACCAACTTCAACTCATTCTACACTTTTACTTTCCTCTTGCCTCTTTTGAAGAAAAGAGAAGGGTTTGCACTTTGGAAAGAAGAACTCTCACTTGGACTCCCAAAGAAGATAAAAAGGCATTGAGGGAGAAGTTGTTGAAGACCTCATCACCTAAGCTTGCTCTAACTCTATCTTTCTTGTTTTGTTCATTTACATTTATGGATTTCATTAATGTAATGAATGATTTATTTAATGTTATGAGTAGCTAATCTCCTTTATTCTATGTTTTTATTGATCCTATGTTTGGTTCTTGATTCTTGATTAAATGATGAGTTAATGGTTGTTGCTATGCTTGTATACAAGTGTTAGTTAAACTAGTTTGAGCTTTTGTCAACTTGTGGTTTGATCAACCATAGGATGAAATGAATTGATCTTTAATTGCTAGGTATAGTGGATTAAAGATAAGATTGTAAAACTAGGTTGTGATTTGATTTTAGGATAAAAATATACCTAGGTCATTTCATGTTCTTATAAGTTTTGAGAATTAAAGCATCACTTAGGCTAATCCTCTTAGACATAAATTGGATTAGTCTACTTTGGTAGGTTCGTACGATATCGAAAGATACGTATGAATATTTTATGAAATCTTGAACAACAAACATAAGTGTGGTTGCCAATTGTTGAGTCGTTTGTCTTGAATTGAACTAGGTGACGTAAAAGCCTAGAAGTCTTTACATATTGTTAAGTCAAGTGTTAGTTTCCTTAGTCACCTTAATTGAGTTGTAGTATCAAAACCACCATCACCTCACCAAACTCAACTTACAAATCTAAGTCGAAGTAACAAGACGTTAGTTGGTAATTAATTGAACAATTCCTCGTGGGTTCGACACTCATTTATCACTTTATTACTTGTAACGACCGTATACTTGCGTGTTTGCGTATTAGTATTTGGAACGCAACAAGTTTTTGGCGCCGTTGTCGGGGAGTTGTAACGATTATTTGCCAATTTATATTCTTGTATATCTTAGCTTGGATTTGTTATTTACGTTGTGATCTTTGTCTTCCTAGGTACGATGGCCTACAATGATTGCTATCCAAGGTCAACCGAGGGAACATCACTTTGTTATTGTATGCATTGCATGGGGGAGAGCACAATCGCCGGTTGCCCAATGAATCCAACTCATTTTCAATATGAGAATTCATACATGGGTAATCATTATGAGCCGAGTCCCACTTACAATGGCTACAATATCGAATGGGGAGATGGCCCGTATTATCCAAGGAACATTGAGTGGAGAGGTGGACCACACCCGAATATGATGATGACTACCCCGTTCATCCAACCGAACTATCATGAATATTCTCAACCTCCGGTAGAGGCACAATCATCTTTGGAAGAAGCATTCACTAAGTTCATGGAGCACACCACTAAATACATGGTTAACAATGATTCTAAATTGGAAGAGGTTTCCAAACAATTGGAAGAGGTTTCCAAACAGTTGCAAGAAGACTCGGGGACATTAAGGGATCTTCAAACACAAATGGAGAAAATCTCACAAGCTTTAAGCATAAGACCCCCGGGAGCTTTGCCGAGTGAAATTGAATCAGTTGCTCCTAATGAAAGCTTTAATGAACCGAGTGAAATGTTAGAAACAAATGGGCTTCCTACTAGAAATGAAGATCAAGGTGGATCGAAAGAGCTTGCGAGGGAAGAAAAATTCATCATGGATGAAGAGTTTGATCAAAAGGTCATCAAATGTTCTTATGTGGACTTGATTATTCCCAAAGAAGACAAGTGGATCCACCCGAGCAAAGCGACATGGATAATTATGGGTAAAGATTATAAGAGATTTGAACCGGGAGATAAAAGATTTCGATTTGATATGTGGTTCAAATCCGTCCCAAAAGACCGTACAATGAAAATATTAAGGCGTGGGACGAATTCAAAAGCAAAGAGGCTGGGGCTCATACTTGATCCCGAGGGGATCCTATTCGATTATTGGCCACCCTAAAAGAAAAGAGAAGCTTCAAGTCGAGCTTTCGACTATAAACAAGCGCTTCTCGGGAGGCAACCCGAGCCTATTGCTTTTTCCTTTGTTGTTTTGTGTTTTGTGTTGTTTTTGTTGTCGTTTTTGCGTTTTGTGTTGTAGGTAAATGAGCGCGGGTGAAAGATCGAGGATTGACAAGCACAAATCGAGCGAGGTCCAGCGAATGAACCATGGTTCACGAACGTCGTAAAGGTGAGTAGTTGTACTTTATTAAAAAAAAAAAAAAAATTTAAAAACTACACTACTCACTCACCATTTTAAATTTCTCATACAAACTCTCTTCCCTCTCTCACGACCTCTCAAGCTCACTCACTCAATTCTTCCCAAACTCACATAAATTTCTCTCTCAATCACATAATCTCCCAAATCCCACAAACAAGCCACCAATTCACCCCTAAAATCCTCCATTTCCATCATACTTTACCAAAAAACGGGAGTCAACACTCAAGGGTTCGAAAGGCAAAATTCTTCGATTACGATCCAAAGGTAAGTGTGGCTTGACTTAATTGGTATTGGTGTGTCGGTGTTGAACTGTTTGGTATTGAAAAAATTTTGGGTTGAAGTTCTTGTAAACTTTGAAGAGAAGTAGTAATTTTGGGTGTGCACTCAAGGTGTTCGATAAATTGCTTGTGAGAGTAGTTTTGCCAACTTTGCTAGTTTTCGATTGTGGAGTTGCCGACATATTAGTTTGTTGAAGTTGTGTGATTGCAGCACAAGTTTGGGGGAATTTTGCGCATTTGGAATAAAAGGGAAGAGTACGGGAAAGCAATGGAGCGTGCCCTCAATGCACGAAACCACTGAAGACGGGAGCAACCACGGGATGCATACGAAAAGGGACGTTGGATTTAAATTTACGCAGTCCCGTCGGTTTAAATTGAGCGTACAATGTTTTAATTATATTCTCGTCTTGTGTTGGTTTTGTTATTAACTCTTGAGAGATATTGGCATGTTTACTCGTTTCAATTTATAACATTTGCTTGTTGGAATTAATTAGAGCCGTGCTCGCTCATTTATCGTTTTGTTTTGTTTTGTTTTGCTTGTGTTTTTGTTGTGTTCTTGTTTTTGTCGTGTCGTACCTTATTCCGTCACTCTCAATTCACACAATGGGGACATTGTGCATTTTAAGTTTGGGGGAGTAAGGTCACTTGTTGCGTACTAAGTCGACCCGCCAAAATTTTTCAAATTCTTATTATTATTTGAACATGCTCTACAAAGTTCAAAGCACATTGGCTAAGGTTAGGTAATATTTAAAGTGGATAACGAACTTTAGCGATAATAGGTTCTAGGACTCCTTTTGCTTAACTTAGAATCCCTCCAATCCATAGCTTGGAATCTAAATGTAAAAAGAGCATAAATGGCCTAAGTTTGGGGGAGTAAACCCTTTTCGAGAATGAAAAACCTTTGAACACCTAACTCTTAAAAGAAATGAGTAGAGAAGTTGCTAAAATGTACGCACTTCTTTGAGAGAAAAGAAAGGCTAAGCCTTCAATCGTTAGTTCTCATTGATCATTTTTGGTAATTTCTCTATCTCATTGTTTTAGTGCAAAAATTGTAATAGAAGAAAAGAGAGTGGTGCTAGTAGCCCACAAAAGCAAAAATTGCATCAAATTCGCCATTAGTGCTAATATCGTACTGTAATATTCTTGTAAAGCACAAAGTGCCTTGTTTCATTGTAAAAACAAGTATGGTGAGAAAAGAGTTAGGAGCTAAAATCGTCAATTAACTCAAGAATAGGGACAACACTCTTAAATTACCTATAACTTAGTCCCGTGAAGTGATTTGAGCATTAAGTTTGTAATCTACGGTGAGGAAAGATTCTTTGTCAAACATTAAAAGTCCTTGCAAATAGAACCGATGATTTTGACCTATGGGGACGTATTCACCTAAAATAAAATCTAGCCGAAGCCATCACACACACGTGGAGCTTGTTTAAAGAATAATTTGAAAGTGTTAAGTTTTAGCATTTCGATCTTAAGTATGTTTGTTTTGTTCTTGTTTTGTTTTCTTTGCTCGAGGACGAGCAAGTGTTTAAGTTTGGGGGTGTTGATAACGCCATTAAAACGTCGTTATTACCTATCTCTTTAAGCCCAAAACATTTTGTTTTGATCCGAGTTTTTGTGTGTCTTTGCGTGTTTTCGTGTCTTTTGTGTTTTTGGCCCCTTTGTTTGGCCTTTGTTCGTTTTTGTGTTCTTGTTCTCGTATTGATCATTTTCTCCGTGGTTTGTAGGTATTAACATCATAGAGAGATTCGGAGTTGCGTATCAATGATGCGAGTCGCTCTACCCACCCCGCGAGTCAAGCTTGAGCTTCAAAGCAATTAGAACCCGGAGCAAATTGTACAAGAATGAAGATAGCTGCTCACTAGAACATGCATAAATATTTCATAGATGATCCAAATGAGCTGAATTTTGGATATGTCATAGATGAGTGAGTTAGCTACGCTACGGACTTTACGGATCCACAATCGGAGTTCAGATTCAAAAGATATGCTGCTCGGAAGGAAGTGCGGCAGAGCAGAAAACTGCCTACGGCACAAACCTCGCCGCGGCGAGTTGGCAGCAGAAAAATCAAGTTTACCTACGGCATAAACCTCGCCGCGGCAAGGTGGGACCTCGCCGCAGCGAGGTCTGCTCTGTTTTTCTGCGTATTTTGAGGGTCTTTTTGTATATTGCCCTTCTCCCACTTGTAAATACAACTTCCTTTAGGACTTTTTGGCCTTTGTTACTATAGTTTGGAGGGTAACTTAGGCATGATGAACTTGTTGTTCCTCTAGGTTAGAGGCTTAAAGGGGAATCATTCAACCAACTTCAACTCATTCTACACTTTTACTTTCCTCTTGCCTCTTTTGAAGAAAAGAGAAGGGTTTGCACTTTGGAAAGAAGAACTCTCACTTGGACTCCCAAAGAAGATAAAAAGGCATTGAGGGAGAAGTTGTTGAAGACCTCATCACCTAAGCTTGCTCTAACTCTATCTTTCTTGTTTTGTTCATTTACATTTATGGATTTCATTAATGTAATGAATGATTTATTTAATGTTATGAGTAGCTAATCTCCTTTATTCTATGTTTTTATTGATCCTATGTTTGATTCTTGATTCTTGATTAAATGATGAGTTAATGGTTGTTGCTATGCTTGTATACAAGTGTTAGTTAAACTAGTTTGAGCTTTTGTCAACTTGTGGTTTGATCAACCATAGGATGAAATGAATTGATCTTTAATTGCTAGGTATAGTGGATTAAAGATAAGATTGTAAAACTAGGTTGTGATTTGATTTTAGGATAGAAATATACCTAGGTCATTTCATGTTCTTATAAGTTTTGAGAATTAAAGCATCACTTAGGCTAATCCTCTTAGACATAAATTGGATTAGTCTACTTTGGTAGGTTCGTACGATATCGAAAGATACGTATGAATATTTTATGAAATCTTGAACAACAAACATAAGTGTGGTTGCCAATTGTTGAGTCGTTTGTCTTGAATTGAACTAGGTGACGTAAAAGCCTAGAAGTCTTTACATATTGTTAAGTCAAGTGTTAGTTTCCTTAGTCACCTTAATTGAGTTGTAGTATCAAAACCACCATCACCTCACCAAACTCAACTTACAAATCTAAGTCGAAGTAACAAGACGTTAGTTGGTAATTAATTGAACAATTCCTCGTGGGTTCGACACTCATTTATCACTTTATTACTTGTAACGACCGTATACTTGCGTGTTTGCGTATTAGTATTTGGAACGCAACACAAGGCCTAGCCTTAGTAGGAATTTTTCTTTCATCAAAATTTTCCTCATAATGAAGCTCAACAATATGTCTTTTTCTTTCCCAAAAAGCATTAGGATGATCATTACAGATTTCTAAAGATAATTTATTATAAATTAATTTTATTTTCTCTTGCAAAGTATGACTTTGAAGTTTCTTTTCAAGAGTGAGAATACTAACCTCTTGTTTTAAATAATTTAAATGAGAGACCTTATGATCTAATAAATCTTTTAATTCATGTATAAGTTTAGGAAATGGCCTAGTAATAAATTTAAAAGTTATTTCTTTTCTTTCAAAAGTTCCTGTAATTCCTGAGTTATCAACTCTAGTTAAAGGATAAATCTGATCAATAAAAGGAGTACCAAGGATAACTTGATTAGTAATATTTTTAACAAATAAAAAACTTGTTGGAATGCAAACCTTATCTTTGCAAATATAAGCTAAAGGAATTTTAAATTTTATTTCTAGTTTTTCTCCTCCAGCATGACTAAGAGAATTTGTAGTTTTATGAAAATATCTAGTAGGAATTATCCCTTCTTGTATAACATTCATATCTGCTCCACTATCAACAAGAGCTATAATTTCTTTTTTAAACTGATTATCTATAAGTAACGTGATTTATATAAACCATTTTTGAGAAATAACCATATTGAGATTAGTCAAGAATTTTTTTTGGATAATATTTTCATCAAACTCATTATGTCCATATTCCACATGAGTATTTATTTGTTTAACCATTTCTAAACGAGTAATTCTCTCTTCTAATTGTTGATTCGTATTTTTCAAATTTGAAATCTCTATTTTTAAATTCTTTATTTCTTTATTTAGATCATTAACAGAAGTAGGTATTTCAATATTCTGCCTTTCTTTTAAAAGTTGATAAACTTTATTCATAGTATAAGGTTCTGAAGAACTTATAGGTATATATAGGTGGTTGGATTCTATCAGAATCTTTACGAGTCGAAGGAATGTCTTCTACTTGCATTTGATCTATTAGTTTTAATCTTAACTCTGGATCTTTAATTTGTTTTAGGAATTCTAACATATTTCCTGAAGTTAAAACATTTAGATGCATGTTTTTAAATTGGGACAGGACTTTATAATAATCCTCTTTCTCTCCAAGAATCTCACAAATACCTCCTTGGGCACAAGAATCACAACATTAGCTAGAATCCTGGGAAGCTATTTCTTCTTCTTCTTGCATATCAATTTCTTCGGAAGAATTATTACTAGAATTATCTCTATCCTGAGATTCTTCAGGTTCTGAATCAGAATTTATTAATAATTTTTCTAAATTTTCTTTCATAGATTCATCAATTTTTAATTCATTTATCTTTTTCTTCATTTTACATCTATTAGCGTAATGGCCTATTCTACCACATTTATAACAAACAATTTTCTTTTTATTAGAAGATTTTTCTTCCTTCTGTTTATTCTTTTGTTCTAATTTCTTTTTAGAAAGATGTCTTCTTTTCTTATGGTAAGAAACATTATATGTTCCTGAATTAGACTTATAATTCTTTCATTTTCTTGAAGTAGTTGGAATATCCATACCAAATTGGTTACAAAACTGTCCTAATTGACTCTTTTCATTTAAGTTTTGTCTTTTAATTTGTTGATTTAGTTTTATCTCATTACATAAAGCTAATCCTTCTTGAATACAAGTACCAATTAATTTACCATAAGTATAATCTTCATAGGGTATATTAATCCTATCTTTTCTAAGATTTTTCTTAACTTTTTCAGCGAATAAGTTAGGCAATCCATCAATAAATTTTGATTTTCAATAAGGGTTATTACACTCTGGTAATTCCATAACTCTACTCAAGAAAGTATCTTTGTACCATCTAAAATCTGTAAGAGTTTTACATCTTTGATTTTGTAACATAGTTCTTATATTTTCACTATTATCATAAATTCTTCCGGTAAAGTGTTCTAAAATTGTAACTATAAGTGTATAAACAACATTTTCAACATTTTAACCATCTTCTTGTTTAATAGTTCTGTAAATGTCTAATTTACTTCTTTCTGTTAAATAATTATCCCACCAGCCTTTTAATTGGCCAGTAAATCCAGCAACTATCATTTTAGCAACAGTACTATCACTGTTATTATTACTCTTACAAATAGTACTATACATAAGCATCCTATGGGCTAAAGTATAGATCTGTTTTTCAGTGTAACCATCTAGATTCCATTCATATATATTTTTCCCATTATAACTGTTATTAACAGTATACTCCTATTCTTCATGTAAGGTATCCATAGGTGAAGGTCTCCTATAGTAATATAACCTTTGAGTAGGCCTATCGGCGAATCTTTCAATTTTATTTAATTCATCGTTTATCTTTTCTTTGTAGTTATCTTTACTAATACTTTCAGTAAACTCATAATTTAAAGTATTTAATTTTAATCCTTTAAATTTTTCTTCTAGAAATTTTTCTAGTTCTTTATGAGATTTTAATTTAAAATCTGTTATTTCAGGTGGTGGCTGAAGATGGGATGTAGAGACAATACCATTTATAGGCTTTTCTTCTAGAACTATCATAGGTCTTATGTTTTTTATTACAGAGAAGATTTCTTGTACTCTATTATGTAATTCTTTAATTTGATCTCCTAAGATATTTAGATACAGATTTGTATAATTATTTTGTTGTAATATACTATTTATATTACTGGTTGTTATTTGTAAAGCATCATTTTCTAATAATTTAGAAAAAGCTGTAAAATTTATCGTTTTATGGTCATTACCAACAGTAAACGAACTCTGGGGAGGGAAAACACTCCTTAAAACATCTCCATTAGATAATTTGTAAGTTCTTTCTAAAACTGAAATATGATTTTCAAGATGTGTTATAACAAACCAAAGAACAAAATGGATAATTTTATTTTGTAAAGTAGTGAATTTATAAAATTCATTTTGAAAATAATTTTGGTCTTCTTTAGAAATATTCTTAAAAAACCATTCTCTAAAAAGTTTCCATTTTGGAAGATTAAATTCTGTTTTAATTAATTGTCTTGCCTGAGAACCAGGACTAAAATTAATTTTTGGTGTACAATCCATTAAATCATCAAAGTTTGCTTCTGAGGGAGTTGTATCTGCCTCTCCTATATTTCTGACAGAAGTTGCCGAATTATCTTCTTCAGTATTTTTATAAATACCTTTTCCTATGTTGTCTTTGTTGAGAATAATTTTTTCAACTTTATTACAATCAGTATTTTCTCTAAATTGGGATGTAGAATTTCTAGCAGGAAATCTCTCGTATTCATACGAAGTTGAAGTTCTAGTAGGTATAACTAATTCATCTAAAGGTGATATAAAAGACCTAACTGAAGAGCTTCTAGAAATATTATTTCTAGTACTATTTTCTATCATTTTTATAGAAATATCTCCTGTTTGAGATTGAAATATTTTAGAAAAATCATTACATATTTGAGGTTTGGGTTTGACCGCATTCGTTATTTTCCATGTATCAGGAAAGGGAATTTCATCCCACTTAATTGTTCTTCTAGTGGTTATATTTGATTTACCAAGATTGGTTTCAATTATCACGGTTTCATTTATTTTCTTATCCATTATCCTGCAATTTGGATTTAAAGTATAAAGAGGTTTAAAATAAACTCTATACCAGACACACATAACTTTTGTTCCATGTTCATAGTCATAACCATGAGTTTTAACATTTAAAGTCAAAGCGTCTAATAAATTAACATCAGTTAATGATAACTGTAAATTAGGATAAACATTAAAATAAACTGGTCCATGTGCCAGACTAGATTGTATTATTCCCATCAATGATTTTTTCCAATTTAGATTCTTACCATCACGTAGTGCTGCAATAAAGCTTTCTGGTAATCCTACCAAAGTTAATGGTTTAAAAGCAATTTGTACTAATCCTATATGGATAAATTTATGAGTATATTTATAAGGTAAAGTATCATTTTCATTTAATAATCTAATAGTTAATTCATCATTATCAAGAGATATAGATTCTTCTGTAGTCTTAACAATCTGTTTAAGTCCAATTCTTTCAAAAGTACCCATTTTATAAATGGTTCTTGGTTCAATTCTTGGAATAGTCCACTTATTAAGTAGATCAAGATTCTGAGGAATATCATATTCCTGGTTCAAACTATTTTTAATATTTTCATTTTTTCGGAATCTATTCATGTTCAGGAAATTTTAATCATGTGTTAATCCATATAATTAAAATATATCTTCTACTTTTTCCCAAGTGGGATTAGCAAGCATTAAACAAGGAAGTGATTTCACTTTACTCTTAATTAGTTTGACAGCATTAGTATGTATATCTGTCCAAGGAGTAGGAGACTTTTTAATTCTATCATATAAAACAGCTGAATCAATAGCTAAGTCTTTATAATAAGACGAAATATAATTTAAACTTCCAAGAAATCTTTGGAGTTGAGTTTTATCTGCTATAACATCAGGAAATTTAGAAGCAAATTCTATACTTCTATTAATAGGAATTATTTTTCTTTTTTCAATATTGTGACCAAGAAATCTAATATTAGTTTGAAAAATAGACATCTTTGGTTTAGAAATAACCAAACCATGTTGAATGACGACATTTTTAAATATTTCTAGGTGTTTAAAATGACTTTCAATAGTTTTTGAAAATACCAAAATATCATCAATATAAACAATTATAAAATCACTATAATGTATGAAAATATCATTCATGATTTTCTGAAACTCAGAAGGGGCATTTTTCAAACCAAAAGGCATAACTTTCCATTCATAATGTCCAAAAGGGACATTAAAAGCAGTTTTATATTGATCTTTATCACATATTTGTATTTGCCAGTATCCTGACTTTAAATCAAATTTAGAGAATATAATCGCATCATACAACCTATCTAAAAGGTCTTTCTTATTAGGTATAGGATGTCTAATCCATTTTAAGACTTTATTCAATGGTTTATAGTTTATGACTAATCTAGGAACTCCTCTCTCCTGTTCACTATGTTTGTTAACATAGAAGGCTGTACAAGACCAAGGTGAATTAGATGGGTTTATTAAACCTTTCTGTAAAAGAGATTCTATTTCTTTTTTACATAATTCTAAATATTCAGAATTCATCTGACAAGGCCTAGCCTTAGTAGGAATTTTTCTTTCATCAAAATTTTCCTCATAAGGAATCTCAACAATATGTCTTTTTCTTTCCCAAAAAGCATTAGGATGATCATTACAGATTTCTAAAGATAATTTATTATAAATTAATTTTATTTTCTCTTGCAAAGTATGACTTTGAAGTTTCTCTTCAAGAGTGAGAATACTAACCTCTTGTTTTAAATAATTTAAATGAGAGACCTTATGATCTAATAAATCTTTTCATTCATGTATAAGTTTAGGAAATGGCCTAGTAATAAATTTAAAAGTTATTTCTTTTCTTTCAAAAGTTCCTGTAATTCCTGAGTTATCAACTCTAGTTAAAGGATAAATCTGATCAATAAAAGGAGTACCAAGGATAACTTGATTAGTAATATTTTTAACAAGTAAAAAACTTGTTGGAATGCAAACCTTATCTTTGCAAATATAAGCTAAAGGAATTTTAAATTTTATTTCTAGTTTTTCTCCTCCAGCATGACTAAGAGAATTTGTAGTTTTATGAAAATATCTAGTAGGAATTATCCCTTCTTGTATAACATTCATATCTGCTCCACTATCAACAAGAGCTATAATTTCTTTTTTAAACTGATTATCTATAAGTAATGTGATTTTTGTAAACCATTTTTGAGAAATAACCATATTGAGATTAGCCAAGAAATTTTCTTGGATAATATTTTCATCAAACTCATTATGTCCATATTCCACATGAGTATTTATTTGTTTAACCATTTCTAAACGAGTAATTCTCTCTTCTAATTGTTGATTCGTATTTTTCAAATTTGAAATCTCTATTTTTAAATTCTTTATTTCTTTATTTAGATCATTAACAGAAGTAGGTATTTCAATATTCTGTCTTTCTTTTAAAAGTTGATAAACTTTATTCATAGTATAAGGTTCTGAAGAACTTATAGGTATATATAGGTGGTTGGATTCTATCAGAATCTTTACGAGTCGAAGGAATGTCTTCTACTTGCATTTGATCTATTAGTTTTAATCTTAACTCTGGATCTTTAATTTGTTTTAGGAATTCTAACATATTTCCTGAAGTTAAAACATTTAGATGCATGTTTTTAAATTGGGACAGGACTTTATAATAATCCTCTTTCTCTCCAGGAATCTCACAAATACCTCCTTGGGCACAAGAATCACAACAATAGCTAGAATCCTGGGAAGCTATTTCTTCTTCTTCTAGCATATCAATTTCTTCGGAAGAATTATTACTAGAATTATCTCTATCCTGAGATTCTTCAGGTTCTGAATCAAAATTTATTAATAATTTTTCTAAATTTTCTTTCATAGATTCATCAATTTTTAATTCATTTATCTTTTTCTTCATTTTACATCTATTAGCGTAATGGCCTATTCTACCACATTTATAACAAACAATTTTCTTTTTATTAGAAGATTTTTCTTCCTTCTGTTTATTCTTTTGTTCTAATTTCTTTTTAGAAAAATGTCTTCTTTTCTTATGGTAAGAAACATTATTTGTTCCTGAATTAGATTTATAATTCTTTCCTTTTCTTGAAGTAGTTGGAATATCCATACCAAATTGGTTACAAAACTGTCCTAATTGACTCTTTTCATTTAAGTTTTGTCTTTTAATTTGTTGATTTAGTTTTATCTCATTACATAAAGTTAATCCTTCTTGAATACAAGTACCAATTAATTTACCATAAGTATAATCTTCATAGGGTATATTAATCCTATCTTTTCTAAGATTTTTCCTAACTCTTTCAGCGAATAAGTTAGGCAATCCATCAATAAATTTTGATTTCCAATGAGGGTTATTACACTCTGGTAATTCCATAACTCTACTCAAGAAAGTATCTTTGTACCATCTAAAATCTGTAAGAGTTTTACATCTTAGATTTTGTAACATAGTTCTTATATTTTCACTATTATCAGAAATTCTTCCGGTAAAGTGTTCTAAAATTGTAACTATAAGTGTATAAACAGCATTTTCAACATTTTGACCATCTTCTTGTTTAATAGTTCTGTAAATGTCTAATTTACTTCTTTCTGTTAAATCCAGCAACTATCATTTTAGCAACAGTACTATCACTGTTATTATTACTCTTACAAATAGTACTATACATAAGCATCCTATGGGCTAAAGTATAGATCTGTTTTTCAATGTAACCATCTAGATTCCATTCATATATATTTTTCCCATTATAACTGTTATTAACAGTATACTCCTGTTCTTCATGTAAGGTATCCATAGGTGAAGGTCTCCTATAGTAATATAACCTTTGAGTAGGCCTATCGGCGAATCTTTCAATTTTATTTAATTCATCGTTTATCTTTTCTTTGTAGTTATCTTTACTAATACTTTCAGTAAACTCATAATTTAAAGTATTTAATTTTAATCCTTTAAATTTTTTTTCTAGAAATTTTTCTAGTTCTTTATGAGATTTTAATTTAAAATCTGTTATTTCAGGTGGTGGCTGAAGATGGGATGTAGAGACAATACCATTTATAGGCTTTTCTTCTAGATCTATCATAGGTCTTTTGTTTTTTATTACAGAGAAGATTTCTTCTACTCTATTATGTAATTCTTTAATTTGATCTCCTAAGATATTTAGATACAGATTTGTATAATTATTTTGTTGTAATATACTATTTATATTACTGGTTGTTATTTGTAAAGCATCATTTTCTAATAATTTAGAAAAAGCTTTAAAATTTATCGTCTTATGGTCATTACCAACAGTAAACGAACTCTGGGGTGGGAAAACACTCCTTAAAACATCTCCATTAGATAATTTGTATGTTCTTTCTAAAACTGAAATATGATTTTCAAGATGTGTTATAACAAACCAAGGAACAAAATGGATAATTTTATTTTGTAAAGTAGTGAATTTATAAAATTCATTTTGAAAATAATTTTGGTCTTCTTTAGAAATATTCTTAAAAAACCATTCTCTAAAAAGTTTCCATTTTGGAAGATTAAATTCTGTTTTAATTAATTGTCTTGCCTGAGAACCAGGACTAAAATTAATTTTTGGTGTACAATCCATTAAATATCATCAAAGTTTGCTTCTGAGGGAGTTATATCTGCCTCTCCTATATTTCTGACAGAAGTTGCCGAATTATCTTCTTCAGTATTTTTATAAATACCTTTTCCTATGTTGTCTTTGTTGAGAAGAATTTTTTCAACTTTATTATAATCAGTATTTTCTCTAAATTGGGATGTAGAATTTCTAGCAGGAAATCTCTCATATTCATACGAAGTTGAAGTTCTAGTAGGTATAACTAATTCATCTAAAGGTGATATAAAAGACCTAACTGAAGAGCTTCTAGAAATATTATTTCTAGTACTATTTTCTATCATTTTTATAGAAATATCTCCTTTTTGAGATTGAAATATTTTAGAAAAATCATTACATATTTGAGGTTTGGGTTTGACAAATTGACTTATTTTTGCTTTTCAGAATTTTAAAAGTAATTAATTACATGCTTAATGTGATACAGAAAAAGAATGTACCAAAAAAAAGGGCAAGTCTTGTGTGAGGTTAAATATTTTGTGTCATTAATTAATAATTTTTTTCTTGATTTAGAGTCAATTCTTAGGCTTTTGTGTGAGAAAAATTCGTATGACAAATTTTATTTTTAAGGTTGATGGCATAAATTTCTGGTCAATTAGCAACCAATTTTTTTTTTTATGATTTTCTTACCATGCATAATAAAATCATTATGTTGACATAAATTATGGGTTTAATTAGTAACTGATGGTTTATATGAATTTATTTCCATTTACATGTTTAATAAGTTTATATGAATTATGTTGACGTAAATGTTGTAAGATTTATATGGTTATTGGTTTTACTAATATAAATAATTTAGACAATAAAAATAATTCAAAATCACTAAAAATTAGAATTGATATATATATATATATATATATATATATAAAAGATCTTCACGTACAATTAGTTGGATGGGAAATTCTTACCCAAACCGGGTTTGGCCAAACCCAAAGTAACTAAAAAGCAAGTGCAATACACTTGTTTTGGGATTGGATGTAACTCCCAGGAAAGTGACCAATCACAAAGCAAGTGCAATACACTTGCTTGGTGGTTGGATAGGTTTGGCCAAGCCAGGCTTGGACAAGAATTTTCCGTAATGAATGCCTGACATTGTTCGTTAATTATATGTATTATTATTCAGCGACAATTGATATTCATTCTTGTAGTTCAAATGTCTCAAGAAAAGGACGAGGAGGAGCAGAACAAGGTTATTAAACCTGATCATGAACCTAAAGTCCACTCCGAACATGAGTTGATGTCTATGTTTGAGTCTTGGATGAAAAAATATTGGTATTACAGTGATTTGGAGCAGAGAAAGATGAGGTTCGAGGCTTTTAAGGAAACTGTGAGGATTATAGAGAAGAAGGACCCATCGGTGACGACGCTTGGTCTGAACGGTTTCTCTTGTCTTACCGATGAGGAGTTCCATGATATGTATCTTTGTTGTATGGACCCCTCTTGCAATATCGGCAGATGTTCTAACAAAACCGGCTCATGTTCTGAAAAAACCGACTCGCCTTCTTGCCAAACAATGCCGTTGTGTTCTGACGCGCCAATCGGGGTGTTAGGGAAGAAGCCAAAAAGCACCAAAAAGAAAAAAAAGTTGAAGAGTAGATTAACTTGAACTACTTTCCAAATCTATTTTGGTGCTAAGATTTATCTGGTGTGGAGGTTAAGGAGAATTTGAATGAAGATTATGATGGTTATAATTTGTAGCTTATGGCTCTAAAAAACTGTACTGCTCTTTTTTTTGGGTTCCTTAACTCATACAATTTTGATTCTTAGAGGTGGATTTATGATGTTCTTATTTGTAAAGGGGATTATCTATCTTGAATTACTACCATATTACAAAAGTCCCCTACTATTTAATCAAATTACATAAACTCCCCTTGAGGTTGATTTTGTTTTGTCTTACAAATTGAATTCCTAAAAAAAATAATTGATTTTCTTCCAAACTTGGGTAGTATCAAGCATGCACATATTTGGCCTCGTAACGAAGGAGTTATGCCAAAAATTGACATAGAAAGAAAATGTAAATTTTTTTTCTTTCAATTTTGATATTAAATATGTTTTTTTTTGGTAGGTTTTGTACAAAATATCTAAAGTAGGTAAACTTTTGATACAAAAAATGAAATTTCCTTGTCAAATTTCATACTAATTCTTAGAAGTTTATTTTTTCAGAAATTAACATATTTGTCTATGACCCACATAATAAAAAGGATACTAAATCAAATGATAAAAACTTTTTTTTTTAGAAAAACGGTGGATATATTAGAATAAAAAATCATCAATAGTTACAAGATGTTTAATGTGCTTCCATAAATCAATTAAATCTATTGAGGGTAATCTTGTTAAAGAATGAACTACTTAATTACCTTCTCTACGAGTAAAGTTAATATCTGAAAAATAAAAAACTTTCAAAAACATCTTTATATATGCAATAATCGTCCTGTAGATTAAAAGTCTTCTTCATATGATAGAATTTTGTTAATCACAGACTTACAGTCATCTTCAAGGACGATATGCGATCATTGGTATATACGTGCCATCTCAATTGCGCGCAATTATGCCAAGACTTCAACGTGTTCTGGTAATAAATTTTGTGGAATCCTTTGTGAAAACCAAGCTAAACAATGACCACTTGTGTCCCTAGCAATCACCCCAATCCCCACATGGCCATTTTTTCTAAAAATTGCACCATCAAAATTGATTTGATTTGATTTCTACAAGGTAGCTTCCAAGAACAAAGAGTTGTTCCCTCATCACCAATATTGCTCTTTATTTCCTTTAATACTCGGCTATTACTAGCTCTGTACCTCTCAATGAATGAGCTTGCTTGATGTACAACATCGAAAGGATTCCATGAACCATTGTTTATTTCCTTCATGCAGGCTCGTTTATGAACCATTGTCCCAAGGGGACAAATATCACTAGAACAAATTCTTTGCCTCTTCAAGTTTTCTAATATATGAATAACTCCTTTACAAATCCTCCATAATAAAATCTTTACTTTCTCCGGTATGGGCGTAGCTACAACATGAAGTTGAGTGGGGTGCAATGACCCCACTCAACTTTTGTACTTTGTATAACAATTGTATGTATAATATATACTTGTAAAAATTAAATATATCTTTCAATTGCTTTAAATGGATCCCACTCAATAAAACTAAAATTTATATGGCAACGGGGCCATGCTTTATTAAAATATATTTATCTTTCACTAATAAATTTTTATGAATTAATATGTTAATAGTAAGAGACAAATTCCAATTTTTAGGATTGTGAGATATGGATGTTCAACGAAACCGCAAAACCACCAAAATTGATCAATCATACCCAAACCGGTTGCAATTTGTAGGAAGATTTGATGGATTGGTCATGGTAATCCTGAAAAAAAGACCGTAAGTTATATCGGGTTTGTTTTATACTTTTTTCTGCATTTAACCGCTCTATTTATAAATTACTATTTTTATATGCATTTAGTTAGTAGTCTTGATATCATGAAAATTAGAAATATAATTGAAATATATAATTTAACAAAAAAAAATATACTATTACGATTAAAAAAAATATACTCGACTTCAGTGAAATTTTATTCTGGCTACGCCACAATCTCCGGTATATTAATGATAAAACTTTGAGAATGCAAAATGGACTCATTTTTTTTTGTGGACAAATTCATTTATATATTACCAGAAATTTACTAAATCTCGTAAAGATTGTCACGTCAGTCCGTCAACCTCATACACTGAAATGAAATGATAATTAGGAACGAATACAAGTTAGTATTATCAAATAAATATATTATTAAAGCTTGATTCAAGTTTTCGTAATTAATTTGACTAACTAATTTCAGGGATATTTGTAATTTACCAAAATATTAATATTGTATATCATTATAAAAATTCGATCAACCATTCATTGAACCGATTTAAGTCATTTAACCGATGAACTAGTAATTAATAAGATATGGGTTCCAAGTTCTTGGACTTTTGGTAATTAATTTCTATTTGGGCCTCACATTATCTTGTATTGGCCTGTTAGCTTTTAATATTAAACCAGGACCCTTTATTAATTATCATTGGACCGATTTAAATTTCATGTGGATTGAAAATCAGAAATGAGACATTAATTTATTATTTATTAGAGATGATGCTGCAAGGATTTGAAGATTGATTTTCTGGAAGGAAATGCAGAAGGCTCAATTATCAATTATTTGGAATTAGGGCTCGATAGTTTGTTTTAGGGATTATTGTTATTAAAATTATTTGTATATTATATTTTTTGTACGGCTTAGATTAGATGATAGAAGGATGGCTAGGATTAGTTATGAGTTAACCGCCTTATACATGTATTTAAGTTATAGGTTCGAACATTTTTGTACACATTCTGAATATTAATTTTTTTTATCTTCTTCATTCAATTCTCTCCAAGAATCTCTCAAACAATTATTTCAATTCTCTTATACATAATTCACAGATTGTAACATGGTATCAGTAATTTCTCACTAAATTTTTTCGCTGTTATCTCTCTTGATCATCTTCTTCTTCTTTCATCTTTTCTTGTTGCCATTCTTCTTCTTTCGTTTCTGAATTCTTGATCAGTATCAATGGCTGATTCTACTCCTTCTATCACATCTACCACCACTGGCTCTTCCCGTTCACGGCTGCCTTTGGAGGATCCTTCTTCTCCTTTCTTTCTCCATCCATCAGACGGCCCTGGGCTTCTTCTTGTCCAGATCAAACTTACCAGTGACAATTATTCCACTTGGTCTCGTTCCATGCGGCTGGCCCTGAATGTCAAGAATAAAATTGGTTTCATTACTGGGTCAATTCCAAATCCAGGTATTACAGATCCAATTTTACATGATGCATGGTCAAGAAACAACGATATTGTTGTTTCTTGGCTCCTAAATTCAGTCTCCTCATCCATCTACTCAAGTATCATATATACCAACAATGCTAAAGAGATTTGGGATGATCTTCGAACCAGATTTCAGCAGTCTAATGGCCCTCGTGTTTTCCAATTACGAAGGGATTTGGCCACTATTTCTCAAAACACAGATTCTGTCAATGATTATTTTACAAGGTTGAAGTCCCTTTGGGATGAATTTCAGACTTACATACCTATTATGGATCCTTGCACTTGCAAGAATGCCCAGAAAACACATGATCACAATCAGGAAGAGTACACAATGACCTTTTTGATGGGTCTTAATTCATCTTTTGACAACTCACGTGAACAAATTCTTATCATGGATCCACTCCCCCCCATCACTAGGGTGTTTTCTCTTGCCACCCAAGCAGAAAGACAGAAGATTGTTGGCAATATAAACACCCCTGACAACTCCTTTTCTTTTGCTGCCAGGAACACCAACAATAATCAAACAAGACCTTATAATCAATTCAAGACTCAGTCTCCTAACCCACCCATTATCTCTCAACCACCTACTTTTAATCCCTCTTTCAAGAAACCAAATAGACCAATATGTGCTCATTGTAAAATACCAGGACACACAATTGATAAATGCTTTAAGCTTCATGGTTATCCCCCAGGATACCAACCTAAACAAAGACAGTCTCCTGCTCAAAATTCAGCTATCAATCAAGTTTTTGAGGAACCTACTGCTCCACAGACTCAACAACAGCAATCTTATCATAACTTTCAATCACAAGATATACAACATAATAATATTTCTGCCCTTAATCCTATGCTACAGAGTTTTTCTAATGAGCAGTGTCAGTTTCTGATGAACTTATTCTCCAGTCAGATGACCACATCAAACAATTCCACTACTAATGATTCTGCACACATATCTTGTGTGTCAGGTATTTGTTCCAATACCTATACTTTTGATTATAATTTTTTTAAAGACTCTTGGGTCTTAGATTCTGGTGCTTCCAAGCACATATGCAACAATAAACTTTTTTTAAATCACTTACTCCTATACAAAATGCCAAAGTTATTCTTCCTGATAATTCTTCTTTTGTTGTTACAGAGGTTGGTGATATTTTTCTCACATCTACTCTAATTCTTAAAGATGTCTTTTATATTCCACAATTTAAGTTCAATTTAATTTCAGTTAGTAATCTATTAGGATCAAATGATTTAGCTATTGAATTTACACCTACCTCATTTATAATTCAGGACAAAAACAGGAAGATGATTGGAAAGGGTAGTTTGCTACATGGCTTATATGTTTTGGACTCATACACTACAAGACTCAGCTTACAAGCTTTCTGTAATAAAGTTTCTGCCATCACCTGGCACAGAAGACTAGGACACATTCCTTTTAAGAACATGAGTAGATTTGGATTTGCTTATGATTTAGGTAGCACTAGTAGTTGTAATAATCAACTTTGTTACATTTGTCCCTTAGCTAAACACAAGAGATTACCTTTTCCTAAATCTGTTTCTACTTCTAATAAAATTTTTGAACTAGTCCATTGTGATGTTTGGGGACCTTTTAGGGTTCCTTCTACTTCTGGTTATAAGTTTTTTGCTACTATAATTGATGATTTTTCCAGATTTACCTGGATTTGTTTCTTGCATAATAAATCTGATATGTCTACAGTGGTGCCTAATTTCTTGACCATGGTCAAAAATCAATTTAATTGTTCCATTAAAACCTTTAGGAGTGATAATGCTCCTGAATTATGTTTTAAGGACTTATTTGCTAAATTGGGCATTATTCACTAGTTTTCCTGTGTTGAAACCCCTCAACAAAATTCTATTGTTGAAAGGAAACATCAACATCTTCTTAACATTGCAAGGGCTCTCTATTTAGAATCTAAAGTCCCTATCACCCTATGGACAGAATGCATTGCCACTGCTGCCTTTCTTATCAATAGAACACCCTCCAAAGTTTTACATTTTAAAACCCCTTATGAATTACTTTTTCAAAAACCTGTTGATTATACTAATTTTAGAACCTTTCGTTGTTTGGCTTTTGCTTCAACTCTTAAACAGGGCAGACATAAATTTAATCCTAGGGCAAGAATTTGTGTTTTTATTGGGTAGCCTTTTGGTATAAAAGTATACAAACTTTTTGATATTCAAACTCAAGAAACTTTCATTTCTAGAGATGTTATTTTTAATGAAGGAATTTTTCCTTTTCATAATATTATTCAGAATCAGTCTAATAACAATTTTTTACATACTCCTATATTTCCTTCTAACAACTATGTTGAGGATTATCCTACCACAGATTTTTTTGATTACACTGATAATAATGATCCTGATTATATTCCACCTGATTCAGCTACTACTGCATCCTCTGATTCTAACATCAATTCAGGTATGCTCTCTTCTGTTCCTCTTAGAAAGTCTACCAGAGTTATTAAGAAGCCTTCATATTTGGAAGATTATCATTGTAACTTTGTTAAACCAATCATTTACACTTCTAAATATCCTATATGTCAGTATTTACATTATGATAATTTGGCTCCTACATATAAATCTTTTATTTTCAACATTTCTTCCATAACTGAACCAACTTACTATCATCAGGCTGTTACTGATTCTAGATGGAGAGATGCTATGTTTGATGAGATTAAAGCTCTAGAAGACACTAATACTTGGACCATAGTCCCTTTGCCTCTAAATAAAAAGACTGTTGGTTGCAGATGGGTATATAAAATTAAAAGAAATGCTGATGGTAGTATAGATAGATTTAAGGCAAGATTGGTTGCCAAAGGGTATACTCAAGAAGAAAGCATAGATTATAATGAGACCTTTTCTCTTGTTGCTAAACTAGTAACTGTTAAACTTCTCCTAGCCTTAGCTGCTTCTAAAGGTTGGGCTCTATGTCAACTTGACATTAATAATGCCTTCTTGTATGGAGACTTAGAAGAGGAAGTATATATGGATTTACCTCTAGGTTATCCTAGAACTAAAAGTCAGAGTTCTTCTAAACTTGTTTGCAAATTGCAAAAATCTTTATATGGTCTAAAACAGGCCTCAAGACAGTGGAATACCAAGTTTACTGACACACTTTTAACTTTTGGTTTTGTTCAGTCCAAATCTGATTATTCTTTGTTCACTAAAGGTTCTGGTGATGATTTTATTATCTTACTTTTATATGTTGATGATATTGTTATTTCAGGACCTAATTTACATGTTCTTACCAGTTTAAAATCTTATTTACAATCAATCTTTAAACTTAAGGATATGGGTAACTTAAAATACTTTTTAGGTTTAGAAATTGCTAGGACATCAAAGGGTATTTGTCTTAATCAGAGACAATATACCTTACAAATATTGGAGGAAACAGGTTATCTCAATTCTAAGCCTTTAGCTTTACCTATGAATCCCAAAGCCAAATTTAATTCACAAGAAGGGGATATTCTGGAAGACATTACTCAATACAGAAGGCTTATTGGGAGACTTTTATATCTCACCATTACAAGACCTGACATCAGCTATGCAGTTCATAAGCTGAGTCAGTTTGTTTCCAAACCAAGACTACCTCATTTACAGGCACTTCATCATATCCTGAGATATTTGAAGTCATGTCCAGGTAAGGGTTTATTTTATTCCTCACATAATTCACTAATTCTAAACTCTTTTGCAGATGCAGATTGGGCCTCTTGCTTGGACACAAGGAGGTCTACTACTGGATACTGCATTTTTCTTGGAAATTCCTTAGTTTCATGGAAATCTAAAAAGCAAATTACAGTTTCTAGGTCTTCTGCCGAAGCAGAATATAGAGCACTTGCTACTGTGTCTAGTGAACTGCTATGGATTCAGCAACTACTTAGAGACCTACAGATTTCACCACAGATTCCTACCCTACTGTTTTGTGACAATTTATCAGCAATACATATAGCCACAAATCCTATTTTTCATGAGAGGACTAAACACATAGATATTGACTGTCACTTCATACGAGAGCAAGTCACAAACAAGAAAATTAAGCTCATGCCAATTAATTCAGAAAATCAGCTCGCAGATGTATTTACAAAATCCTTACCTTTACCGCGTTTTTCTTCTTTATTATCCAAGATGCAGCTCCCGGACATCCATGCGCCTTCATCTTGAGGGGGAGTATTAGAGATGATGCTGCAAGGATTTGAAGATTGATTTTCTGGAAGGAAATGCAGAAGGCTCAATTATCAATTATTTGGAATTAGGGCTCGATAGTTTGTTTTAGGGATTATTGTTATTAAAATTATTTGTATATTATATTTTTTGTACGGCTTAGATTAGATGATAGAAGGATTGCTAGGATTAGTTATGAGTTAACCGCCTTATACATGTATTTAAGTTATAGGTTCGAACATTTTTGTACACATTCTGAATATTAATTTTTTTTATCTTCTTCATTCAATTCTCTCCAAGAATCTCTCAAACAATTATTTCAATTCTCTTATACATAATTCACAGATTGTAACATTATTTTAGATTAAGATTCAATTTGGAATATTAAAAAATAAAAATCATGTACACTGCATCATATAATAATAATGCATTTGGAACTTTTTTTTTTTATATATTCTCGTTCAAACGTAACACTAAAATGTTTTTTTTTCCATTTTATTTTTATTTTTCTTGGAGGCACACCACTATTTCGCGCCACATGAAAAACCGAGGAAAAACAACCGTTCAGTTAAAGCATTCAACACGACCCCCTGCATTCTTTGCTATTCACAAAACTACCCCAAAACTTTCCACATTCCCCCACTCTATCATCATATATAATATATCATCCATCTTTTGATTCTCGTCTCTTCTCTTTTCTAGACACATCAATTTTCTTTGGATCCTGAAATTGAAGTGAAATAAAATTAATAATAATCACAAAGAAAAAGAAATGGCTGCTGCTGCAAAACTTAGCAACACCGATGCCGAGAAGCTCTCCAAGCTTAAATCTGACGTCGCCACACTCAATCAAATCAGGTTTTTTTTTTTTCCCCTAAAATTGTCATGGTTAATTTTATTAAATATAGTTTATAATAGATCTTGATCGCGAATGTTATTCGTTCACTTTTTATTGTCAGTGAAAATGAGAAATCTGGATTCATCAATCTCGTAGCTCGCTACCTCAGGTACTTCAATGTATAATTTATTTTTTTGAAATTCCTAATGGAGCTATATAGAATCTCATTTGGATGTTTAGTTTGATTGGAAATGAATAGAATTAGTTTAATTATAATCAGAGTAATTGCATTCAGTTTATTTTGGAGGAAAAAATGGTAAAATAGATTTGGATAGTGTTAGGTGTCAAAGGATTGGAGCTTTGAAGAATTGAAATTAAATAGTTTCGTTCAATTAGAATTCTCTATGGAGCTTGATTGAGTTTTTGGTTTATAAGAAGCTGATTTTTATTTTTATTGGTTGTAATCGAAGTGGTGAAGCTCAACATATAGAGTGGAGCAAGATCCAGACACCCACTGATGAGGTGGTAGTGCCTTATGACACCTTAACCCCTGTGCCTGAAGGTCCCTGTTTTTCGTCTTAAACAATTAATTTTGGTGTGGAGTTTGATTATACTATTGGTGAGTCAATAATATGGATAATTTTTGCTATTCATTGTTCGCGCAGATCCTGCAGAAACCAAGAAGCTTTTGGACAAACTTGTGGTTTTGAAGCTCAATGGAGGCTTGGGAACAACAATGGGATGTACTGGTCCAAAGTATGTGTAATTATTTAATATCTTGGTTGGATCAAATATACTTTTTAGTTAATTTTTTATTTGTGTCTCGTTACTGAGGCTTTTGTAAACTAATGATCGTATTGATGGTGATCATATATTTGTCAAATAGTTAGTAAATCTTCGTCATCATTTTTCTTGCCATTGATATGAATGTTTTGATTATTTTATACTCAAGAGTTTTAGTATAACTTTATTCAACTTTAGATTGCAACTATCTTTCTTTAATGTAGGTCTGTTATTGAAGTTCGTAATGGTTTGACATTTCTCGACTTAATTGTGATCCAAATTGAGGTACATGCGTGCAATAAACACTCTAATGTTCAGTCTTCTTTCATGGTGCGTGCAACTAATATCCAGTTATTTACAGACACTTAATGCCAAGTACGGATGCAGTGTGCCCCTGCTTTTAATGAATTCATTCAACACTCATGATGACACATTGAAGGTGAAATATCAGCCATACCTACATGCATGACTATCCACATCCAACTTAAGTCATATACTGATATATTTCTCTTGCACTTTGTAGATAGTTGAAAAGTATGCTAACTCAAACATTGATATCCACACATTTAACCAGGTTTGTATATCTTATATATTTGTTCTTTAGTAATACAATTATGGAATTACGGTGGTCACTTGAGGCAGCTTTTGACATAATTTGGTTTGATTTCTTGAAATCTCAGAGTCAGTACCCACGTCTAGTTGTTGACGATTTCTCGCCACTTCCCTCCAAAGGAAATGCTGGCAAGGATGCATGGTATATTGTGTTATTCAGCTCTTTCTTCTTATGATACTTGGAAGTTCCATTTTGACGAATTAATTCAATATTATGTGTTATTTGTGATATATTGCCTTGAATAGGCAACACCCCCTTTTTTTTTTATGCCATAATCTAGTAAATCAGAAACTTGGTGAATATTTTACTCTTTGCAGAAACTTGGTTAATAAACGTTCCTTTTAAATTTTGTTTATTCTCATATTATATTTCTTTTTTTTACATTTTTTATTTACATTCAATGATATTATATACAGTTGTTTTTTCCCTGAATCATCTGAAGCCTCTGCTTCATATTTATAAGTGCTCTAGTGCTGAACTTGTAGCAATTTCAGAGATTTTTATTCAAAGCACTCAATTTGGCAACTCTAATATCTTGCTTTTAGCTCATGAATATATTTTTCTAGTACAGGTACCCACCTGGACATGGAGATGTCTTTCAATCCTTGATGAATAGTGGTAAGCTTGATGCATTGCTATCACAGGTATACCCCTCCCGATTAACATACTCATTTAGTGTGGCATTCAACACTTCAAATTCTTGAGCATGTTGTATTGAATCTAATTCTTGTTTTCCTTGTTTGTTTTTCTCTCAGGGCAAAGAATATGTATTTGTTGCCAATTCAGATAACTTGGGAGCTGTTGTTGATTTGAGTATCCTTGGTCACTCGAACTGGACTTTTACATCTTAATATGCTAGTTTTATGTTGATACTATTAGCTATTTCTAAAAATTGTTGCATTATTGTTATGTTGAAATCAAAGTGGTTTGCAAAAACATAGCCTTAATTCACTATTGCAGAAATTTTAAATCATTTGATCAATAACAAGAACGAATATTGCATGGAGGTACTAAGAGTGCCTCTTCTTAGATTTTAGTTTTCTTTTGTCTGCCAAATTTTTTTAGGCTTGAAGTATGTGTTTTGGCAGGTCACACCCAAAACACTAGCCGATGTGAAAGGTGGTACTTTAATATCTTATGAAGGCAAAGTGCAGGTATCATCCTAGAGCTGGTTTGAGTTTTTCTTTCTTGACCTCTCGTTTGATGTTGACATTATGGTGTTGGAGGGTTATTCATTCTTTATCTCTTGCACCTTTTCCTTATTGGCTGGTAGATTTCACAATAATATATTCAATATGTGGACTCAAGTGTTATGAATTCTTGATGCAGTCCAGTCTAGAGGGTTAACTGTTGTATGTCTAATCCCTTGAGTGCTGGGTATCCTTTAAGTGATCAAAGCTTTAATGCTACATTAAGTCTTTGATTTAAACATTAACATATGTTTCTCACGACATTTTGTTCTGGTTGGGAGAAGTTAGAAGCCTGTATGTCTGTTGTTACAATGTTATTAATAACAATTCCTCATTTGATTTTTCTGCCTATGAAATGTTTTTCCGAAGAGATATATTGATTTATTAAGCTGCATGACAGAGCGAGCTGCCAATATGAATGTATATATTGTTTGTCTGAGCATTAACATAACTACAGTGATAAGGTCCAGTTCTAACAAAATTTGGTTGTTTTGAATAATAAAAATAATTGTCTTCTTTTCAGTCCCTTAATTTCATATACTTGGGCTATCTTCATGTTTATACTATTACTTATTGTAACTCCTTCCTCATCCACGTGCAGCTCCTGGAAATTGCGCAAGTACCTGATGAACATGTGAGCTTCAGTTCTTCACTGTATTTCCTGTTTTTTCACTTGCTACTGTGGTGCTATAATCTATAATTCTTTTATAGGGAATATCATGTCAACATGGTAATCGTGTCTCATGAGTTCTAAATTTACCATTATTTACTTCATACTTGAAATACTATGACATTCACAATGGCTCATCATGCTGGATGCATTGCATGATACCGTAAATTATAAATCGCATTCTTGGTGTAAAAGTGAAGACATTAGCATATAGAAGTGCTCTTATAACAATGTGAACTTCCTTTATTTTATGTTCTTTTTGGATTACTTCCATGAAAAACGGAAGAAACCTGAGTCATGTAGGAATAATGTACTCATGAAGATCCATTTTAATTTGTGAACTAAGCACTTGGAATGGGGATTAGCATTTGGTACATTGCCAACACATTCTGGAATAATTAGAACTTCTCTGCTAACATATTACATCATTTAGCACCCTGGAAACCACGAGCAAGGAATCTTAGTGCCAGCAATAGAAGACTGTTGTAGTGTGATGCTGCATTTTTGTATGCTTTTATGTAAAATCTTTTTTCGCATTCCAAATAGTTTCTGTTATTACTGAATTCCTGCTGGTAACATTATAGCTCCACTGCCTGGTTTGATTATTATGGCTGAGTTTTTTGAGTTATGGTTCAGGTCAATGAATTCAAGTCAATTGAGAAGTTCAAAATTTTCAACACCAACAACTTGTAAGTCAGGGATCCACTCTCTGCCTAAAAATTGCTACTTTTTACGGCCACGGATGGCAATTTGAACAACTAAATCATGATGCAGGTGGGTGAA
Organism: Penstemon eatonii; assembly: GCA_038501285.1. Lineage (NCBI taxonomy): Eukaryota > Viridiplantae > Streptophyta > Magnoliopsida > Lamiales > Plantaginaceae > Penstemon > Penstemon eatonii. The sequence continues at coordinate 16,480,675 of CM076710.1, read as the reverse complement.
CCTGCAAGCAATCAAAAGGCTTGTGCAAGGAGATGCACTAAAGATGGAGATTATTCCCAACCCAAAGGTATCACTTTCATTGCTAGTTGCGGTTCTTGAATTTTATTTTTGGCCAGTCTTTTTTAATCAGATTTATTTGCTTTCTAGGAAGTGGATGGTGTCAAAGTTCTCCAACTCGAGACTGCTGCAGGAGCTGCAATAAGGGTACCACCCAATCTTTCTTAAATGTTCTATGTTGATTTCACCTCTTTAATTTGGCTAGTAATAATATCCAACATCAACAAAACTAACCCTCTCTCCCTCTCATCAAACAGTTCTTTGATCATGCTATTGGCATTAACGTTCCCCGATCACGATTCCTTCCTGTAAAAGCAACTTCAGATCTTCTTCTAGTCCAAGTAAGTTGATGTCTAATGTGAAAGTTTGAGAGCTCAAAACACATCCAAACAATGACTAACTCTGATCGTTTTGCAGTCTGACCTATACACCTTGTCTGATGGTTTTGTGACTCGAAATCCGGAAAGAGCCAATCCTGCCAATCCTTCAATCGAGTTGGGACCTGAATTCAAGAAGGTAAGGATTCATTGTTACTCGCATTAGAGTAACAAAGATCTCTCTTTAAGCATCTAATAGATCCCTTTTTCCTATAGGTTGCTAGTTTCTTAAGTCGGTTCAAGTCTATTCCAAGCATCATTGATCTGGACATCTTGAAAGTATCGGGTGACGTATGGTTTGGATCTGGCATTACTCTAAAGGTAATATAATGTTATTTTGTTATCTTTAGCTCTAATTAAACACAAATGGTATTATAATTCTAAACCTTTTGATACTCGATTTATTTCTTGGGCCATTACTTACCCCATTCAGGGTAAAGTGACTATTGCTGCGAAATCTGGTGTGAAGCTAGAAATCCCTGATGGAGCTGTAATTGCTGACAAGGTAAAATGCTAAAGCCCTGGATCGAATTAAAATTTACAAGATAAAAGGTTGGTGTCCTTACTCTTGTTTATTTTGTGTCTAGGAAATCAATGGTCCTGATGATATATAAAGGATTTGCTTCTCTTGAAGTTGAGTGTTTCTTAGAAGTTCATGATCCAGAATAAGTGGGATTTTGTTTTATAAATTTATGTAATAACCATTAGAAATGCTAAAGGTCACATCTTATCGGCAAGCTCTGCAAATTGGTTGTATATCTAGTAGAATAATCGAGTGAAACGTTAAAAGCTTGTTCTTTGGCCTCCAAAATGGATTTTGAGAGTTAAATTCTTTGATAATATGGATTTTTGGCAATCATTTTTGTAAAATTGAGAAATATGTGGAATATCCGAATATATGGAGTACGAGATAGTTTACTAATTAAAGAGAAAATTTGGAAACTTTTTACCTATTTTATTTATTACGATAATTATAGTTTATCCTCAATTTTCTCATTCTATTGAGAAATTATATATTCTTCCATCTCAATTTTTTGGGAAAATTGCAAGTTACTCCTCTGTGTTATGCTAAATCTGCAAGAAACTACCATGTAAAATTTTTATGGCTTCAAACTTTCTTGTATTTTGAAAAATCCTGCAAGAAATACCCAATTTGTAAAAATTAGGTCGTTTTGGATCGATAAATTTCAAGAAATAATTTTTAAAATATATCAAGTGAAGTTGTAGGGATCAACTTGAAGTATTTTATAAATGATTTTTTGAAATATATCGATTCAAAACGATCTGTTTTTTTTACAAATTGGGTGTTTTTTGCAAGGTTTTTAAAAATTCAAAGATTGACGCAATAAAAATTTTACAGGATAGTTTCTTACAGATTTAGCATAACATAGGAGACTATTTTGCATTTACCCCCAATTTTTTTGTATTTTATCTGAATTCTGAACTTAATTGACAAATGGTGTTTTTTCCATCGAGTGACTATTACATTCAAACACACATTTTACTTGATTTTCACTTTTTGAAACGTCAAAAAATTATGGAATGGTGGTTAGGGTAAAAACACTACTTTAGGAAAAGAATAATAATTCTTGTATATACAATGTACAATGTGTGGGATGTATCTTATTAGGATAGTCAATATAAAATTTATTACTTTAAAATTTGGGAGGCTTTGGTTTTTTCCCCGGCTGATGTTGTGTCGTCCGCACGCAATTTCTATCAAAGATTCACAAATTCTAGAGTTTCTTCTTCTCATCTTCATAGGACCAGACCAACTGCTCCAAACTGGACCCCTCCACCCTTGGGGGTTGTTAAAATTAATGTAGATGCTGCAGTTAACGAAAGAGCTGGTAGTCTCGGAATTGGCTGCATCATCCGTGACCATCATGGTGCCTGCTTGAATTGGCAGTCAAGCATTTATGACTTTCCACTTGATCCTACTGCTGCGGAGGCTTTAGCTATGTTGCGGGGTATTGAATTTGGTATCACTAAGGGATGGAGGCAATTAATTTTGGAAGGGGACTGCTCTCCTGTTGTCAACGGCATTTTGGGTCATAAAGTGCATAATTCTTTTCTTCCCCTGGGGCATATTTATGAAGATATCAAGCTTCTTGCTAGGAGCTTAGATTCTTTTTCTTGTGTTCACATTTTTAGGGAAAATAATTCCGTTGCTCATGCGTTGGCCAAATTGGCTTTTTGTTTTTCCCCGTCTTCTCCTGTTATACCTAATTATATTCTCGATCTTGTAACTCGTGACATTGTTGATTAATGCATCCCCCTCTGCGGGTTCCTCTCAAAAAAAAAAAAGATGCGACTGTTTATACTTTTATTTTTACTAAAAATTGTATCAATTACATTGCAAATGACACATTTTACTGGTATTTTGTCTACTGATAGAAAAATATAAAAATAAAATAAAATTAATAAAGTTCCAAATTTATTTTCTTTTTATTTCAAAATTATTATTTTTAATCAATTTAATCTTATTTTACACCCTAAAAAATGCATAAGTTTGGCACTTTGTACCTTCGAAAAAAATCAATCATACTTTGCACCCTCAATACATATATCTTCTTTCACTTTGTACTCGGGGTGAATTTTTGACAAAAAAATTGTTGGATCTAGAGGTATTTTCGTCAATCCCTTAAAAATTCAACTCTCATTATTCTCTTCCACCATAGCTAGTTCATTTTCCTCCATTTTCAACAACATATTTTCCTCCAAAAGTATTAAATATTTACAATCGAAAGAATAAAATAAATTCACCTCATTCAATTAATTTTAGCAGCACAAAATTCACAAATCTTTTTTCCCATCTCAGTCAATTTCTCTCCAAAAGCAGCATATATTTTATTTTTGTGTACGTTTTTCAGTGGCATTATATGTGACAAAACTAACTAATCTCTTTTCTTAGTTTTTTTTCTTTTTCACTTAACTGGTTTTTTTATATTATATCATTTAAAACTTACCATTAAACGGGCTCTCTTCGTTCAATTATCTAAGTACACAAACCATTATACATTCTTTCCAAATTCAAGTTTAATTTAAAAAAAAATGGAGAAATCTAAACTCTAATCGCTGTGGTTATGCTGGGAGAAGGGGAATCTGATAATTTGTTTAGTGTTATTTTGATAAGTAATTTGTCAATTTCCCTTAATTGCATGAATCTCCATGTTTTGGGGGGAAATATATATTGATTTTTCAAGAGATTGACCAAAATACCCCTGTTTTTGGGCCAAAAATTTACCTAGAGTGCAAAGTGAAAGAATATATATGTTTTGAGGGTGTAAAGTAAAATAAATTTTTTTCGAGAGTTCAAAATACTAAATTGATACATTTTAAGATTGTAAAGTGAGATTAAGCCTTTTTTATTTTTTGTAAGTTTATAGATATCAAGGTTATCAAGTGATATGTGAGACGCTAGTGATAACCTTTTGTTAAAGAGGATATAAGTATTAAATGTGGTATATAAGAGAGACAAAATGTGCGATTCACCCAGGCTCAATTTGAGATATTTTGTGGCATGTGGGCGGATCCAGGAATTTGGGTCAGGGGTGCTAAACTTATACACAAAAAAAAAAAAAAAAAAAAATCAAACAGTTAAACATAAAGTTTATATTATTCACATAAGAACTCAAAATATCTACATATTTACTTTAATAATTGACAACGACGGTTTTTCATCTTTTGAAACCGGTTCATGATAGCATCATTTGAAATATTACTAAATATGTATCTCTCTATAAAGACAACTAAACTATCATTTAGACATTGATCGCTCATTCGGTTACGAAGTCGATTCTTTACTATCTTCATAGCCGAAAAAACTCTCTCCACTGATGCAATTGCAATGGGTAGAATAAGCGCCAATGTCACAAGTTTGTAAACCATCGAGAATGCGACATGTCTTTTAGTTGCAACCATCTTCTTAGCAAGATCACCAATCTCTTTCAAACTAGAAATATCATCATTTGATCGAACATCCCTAATATAATTTTCAAGTTGATTGGGAAGAGCCGAGAGCTCAAGAAAAGAAAAGTCATTTGGATAAAATTCGGCAAGACGAACAAGTTTTCCTTTGTCAAAAGCTTCAAAGTGATTGGAGATGGGTTTAAGCATGCAACACAAAGAAGCAACTCCGTCTTTACTTCATTGAAACGGTTGTTCAACTCTTGCAATTGTCTATCTATCACCGAATTGAATCTCTCAACTTTGTAATGATGTTCGATAGTCACTTGTTCAATCCTACGCTTTGGCCTCCCATATGGAACATAAACATTACTCATTGAAGGAACTTCAATTTCATGTTTAGAACAAAAAGAAGTAACATCCTCTAACAAAGTTTCCCATCCATCATCTCTTATCTCTTGAAGACGATCTTTAGCTAATTTGACTAATTTCATAGCATTCACTATATCTTGATCTTTTCTTTGTAAAGCTTGAGACAAGTCATTAGTGATCCCCAATATCGACGCCATCAAATGTAAATTGAAGACAAAGAAAAATGATTACAATATTATCAATAGATTGCTTGCTTTTCCATTCGGTGCACTCCTCAACTATGAAACCAAGAATGTCAATCACGGAAGAGAACATGTGAATTACACTCATCAAAGTACCATAATGTGATCCCCAACATGTGTTATTGGGCTTAAAATTGGGGCTTACAATTGGAAGAGTAAGTCATTGTTAAAGTGTGTATATTAATTGGACTTGAAATTATATTTGGGCTATTGGGCTAATATATTAAATTTTTTGTTAAAAAAAATGACAACGCATATATAAAAAAAAAAAATTCCGATCCGCCAGTGGATGTGAGGTAAAAATATCATTATGTTGTAAAACTAGCTAAGGATAAAATGCATGAACAAATTATATTAGACGAAGGAACAATGAAAGAGAGATATAAGATTATGTACATAAAGCTCATTCAACTCTTTTATTCTATTGTACATTTTTATAGTTGTGTGTATAAAATGAGGGATAAACTCATCCATTTATATTACATCAAGGTTACTAGACATTAGCCACTTGTTATATATGTGTAAATCATGAAATTGTGATACATGACAACAACACTACATCTTTAAACACTTGTATATTTTTAGAGTCTCTCACTTTGCACATAATTTGTCACACTTCTTCTTGCTTTGCCATATATAAGATTATGTGTTAGCTCTTTGTTTCACCAAGTGAAAGTCATGTATAGCTAGCCACATTATATCTTGAATGGTAAATTCTCAATGAATAATTGCGACCATAGTGCCAGACAACTTGGACCGGCAGGTGGAGCCCCCGGTATGGAGGGACCTAAAATTTTATACTTAGGTTTATGATTAGTTTGTAAAATAAATATCACTCCCTCTGTCCCAATTTATGTATCGTTTTAGAGAATTTTTTTTGTCCCAAATTATTTGTCACTTTAGAATTTCAATGCACTATTAATTACATATTTTTCCATTCTGCCCTTATTTATTATATCTAAAACTCTCTCTTTAAGAGAAAAAGTAAGAGAGAGAATGTAAGGTTATTTTAGTGTGTATATATATTATTATAAAATATTGTCAAGTGAGTTTGACTTTTCAATTTGATTTATTAAAAGTTGTCTTTTTAATGTGTTATGGGTATATTAGTTATATGATTATATTTCAATTATATAATGCATATATTACGTATATGATACATATTTAATATTACTTTGTAAAAAATATTAATATTTAATTAAAAGGTTGTTGTATTTATTTAACTATACATATAAATAATTGTCCATTTATGTACTTCTAATTTCTAAATAGTAAATATATTTACTAGAATTATCATATGCAATATATTCACATTAAATGATATTAATATAATGCATTTATTTGATTGTGTTACTATAATTTACTTGAAGGATGGCAAATTGGGATAATCGGGATCCGGAATGGGACCATGCGACTTTGAAGGATCCCAATGATAAAAGCAAAGGTCTAGTGTGCATTTATTGTTCTAAAGTTATGCATGGAGGTATATCGAGGGCAAAACAGCATTTTGCAGGGGGTTTAAGAATGTTGCAGCCTGCACGAGGGTCCATTTTGAGATTAAGCATTTCTTTATAGATTATTATGCAGTCAAAAAACCCGCAAAGAGGGTTCCAGACTTAATCCCGCGCTTTGATGAGGTTGCCGACGAAGAAAGAGAAGAAAGGGAGAGAGAGGAGCAAGATGAACGTGTGGAGCGCGCTCATGGTAAAAGGCCTATTAACACTTGAGGTGACCCCCAATCCAAAAAGCCGAGACAACTAGATCCTATTGATTTGTTATTCAACAAAAAACCAAACGAGGGGCAAAAATGTGATGCATCCAATACATTCACTGAAGCTCAAAAGAAATTGAGAGTCAGATGCGGTTCAAAAGTTTTCTAGATGGATGTACGATGCCGACTTTCCATTTAATACCGTGAACTATGATAGCTTTGGTCCTATGATTGAAGCAATTAGGCAATTCGGTCCTGGAATGAAACCTCCGAATTATTATGAGGTAAGAGTGGCAAATTTGAAGAAAGAGGTGGAACACACAAAACAACTTATGAGGCCGAATGAAGAAGAAGAAGCAAAGTATGGTTGTTCTTTAATAGCGGATGGTTGGAGCGATGGAAAACAAAGATCATTGATTAATTTTTTAGTCAATATTCCTAGAGGGAGCATGTTTGTGGAATCGGTAGATGAATCAAGTTATTCTCACACGGGTGACAAAATGTTTGAGTTGCTTGACAATTTTATACGTGTTAAAGAAAAGAGCGTGATACAAGTTATCACAAATAGTGCAAGTGAAAACATGTATGCCGGTAAGTAATAAATCATTATCAAAGTGTAGTTGATATTTATATAATATCTTTTGACAATTTCACTATCGCAAGTCTTAATTTTATTTTCTATTGTTCAATTAACAGGGAAGAGGTTGGAGACAAGATATCCTCACCTATTTTGGACTCTGTGTGCTGCTCATTGCTTGGATCTAATGTTTGAAGACATTTTCAAAATAAAAGAATTGAGAAAAACACTTGAGCGTGCAATTACGGTGAATGGGTACATTTATAATCATACTATGGTCTTGAACATGATGAGAGAATTCACAAGTCAAAGAGATATGGTTAGGACATGATCAACTCGTTCTGCAACGGAATTTTTAACCTTGAGAAGGTTTCAAAAACATAGGACACAACTGATGATTTCTATAAAATTCTCAAACTCTCTGGAGGTTGTGCCTATAGTATAGTAAGTTAAAATCGAGAAAGGTGGACACGGATGTCATTCATAAGTATGTTGCGGTGGAAGGATCTGCATGAAACTATAAGAAAAATGGGAAAATCAAGAACATCGACAGAAGAGCTTTGAAACCACATGCTAAAGTTTGGCATTCTTTCTTAATCTCAAGATTGATGCCCACTAAGAATCTCGATCTTCTCATATTAAAGAGATGCTATCTCCTATATTGCATCATCAAAGGGCACCCTATCAATGTAGGAGCTCTCATTGAGGATCAAATCCTAAAGGCATCTACATCCAAACCTCCGAGGTGGCTATTCCAATCCCTCATCCACGCTCTTTGCATACAAGCTGGAGTTCAATTTTTTCGATCTGAAGAACAAGTGAAATCCTTGAAAGACATCTCAGATTCCGTCGCCATGGGTATGATGGTTAGAGAGACTTCTCTACCTACCACTAATGCACCTTCTTCCTCCATTCAATCATCACTGACTACTGATGAGCGTCTATCTCAGCTAGAAAAGAACATGGCGTCACTGGTTGAGCAATGTAAACGCAATGAGCAAAAACTGACGAGGCACTGGCAATGGGAAGACAAAATACACAACACTAATTTAGTCTGTTATTACTTGATGAGCTTGTTTTGATATTCATTTGGAGTACTTTCCTTCTAATCTAAATTTTGATTCTCTTTGGCCCTCCATGTATCAATGATGTATACCATAGCCATTATCAGTCATTACATTTTTGTTTTGGCATTTGTATTAATAAATAATAATACACTTGTGAGGTCATTTTGCGATGGAGTACAGATATCCAAAGAAACTTATTCTCTCAAGAAATGAATTATAGGACAATAAATCAAATTGGTGATTGTGACTTGCCATACATGGAACTCACACTATAGGTTTTTCATACTGGGATTTGTTTAATTACACAATATTTTGTTTGAATATTATTATGGCTCCATAGAAACGTCCACGGAAGGAAAATGTTGTAGTTTTTGGAGACGATAGGTTTATTAATGATGCGGTTTGTGATAAATTCATAGAAGATATGGCGGACGGAACTTTTGTGCTAGAGAGAGGATTGACAACCACGTTCTCACAACAATTTGTTGAGCCCATTCAGAATAATGAATGGAAGGAGGTCGTCAAACCACAGGCAGGCGCAGGGTGTGAATTGGTAAGAGAATTATGCGCGAGTTTAATTCAAATAGAAATGGTTTAACCTATCAGCGTGCGTGTTAAGACTGTGAGTTGGGACGTGACGACAATTAATGATTTCTATAAAATTCACAAACTCTCTGGAGGTTGTGCCTATAGTAAGTTAATATCGGGAAAGGTGGACACGGATGTCATTCTTAATTATGTTGCGGTGGAAGGAACGACATGGAATTATAAGAAAAATGGGGAAATCAAGAACATCGACATAAGAGATTTGAAGCCACATGCTAAGGTTTGGCAATCGTTCTTAATCTCAAGATTGATGCCCACTAAAAATCTCGATCTTATTATATTAAATAGATGTTACCTCCTATTTTGCATCCTCAAAGAGCACCCTATCAATGTAGGAGCTCTCATTGAGGATCAAATCCTAAAGGCATCTACATCCAAACCTCTGAGATGACTATTCCCATCCCTCATCCACGCTCTTTGCATACAAGTTGGGGTTCGATTTTTTCGATCTGAAGAACAAGTGAAAGCCTTGAAAGACATCTTGGATTCCGTCGCCATGGATACGATGGTCAGAGAGACTTCTCTACCTACCACTAATGCACCTTCTTTCTCCATCCAATCATCACTGCCTACAGATGAGCGTCTATCTCAGCTAGAAAAGAACTTGGCGTCACTGGTTGAGCAAGGTAAACGCAATGAGCAAAAACCGAAAGCGGCATTGGCAATGGGAAGAAAATATACACAACACTAATTTAGTCTGTTATTACTTCATGAGTTTGTTTTGATTTTCATTCGGAGTAGTTTTCTGTAATCTAAATTTTAATGAATTGTAGGACAATAAATCAAATTAGTGATTGTGGGTTGCCATATAAGGAACTCGCACTATAAGTTGTTCATACTGGGATTTGTAAAATTACACAATCTTTTATTTGAATATTATTATGGATCCATAGAAACGTCCACGGACGGAAAATGTTGTAGTTTTCGGAGACGAGAGGTTTATTAATGATGCGGTTCGTGATAAATTCATAGAAGATATGGCGGACGGAACTTTTGTGCAAGGAAGAGGATTGACAACCAAATTCTCACAACAATTTGTTGAGCCCATTCAGAGTAATGAATGGAAAGTATTCGTCAAACCACCGACAGGCGCAGGGTGTGAATTGGTAAGAGAATTCTACGCGGGTTTATCTCAAATAGAAAACGTTCAACCTATCAGTGTGCGTGGTATGTCCGTGAGTTGGGACGCGAGGACAATTAATGATTTCTATAAAATTCCCAAACTCTCTGAAGATTGTGCCTATAGTAAGTTAATATCGGAAAAGATGGACACGGATGTCATTCTTAAGTGTATTGCGGTGGAACGAGCGACATGGAACTATAAGAAAAATGGACATCGACATAACAACTTTGAAACAACATGCTAAGGTTTGTCATTCTTTCTTAATCTCAATATTGATGACCACTAAGAATCTCAATCTTCTGATATTAAAGAGATGCTACCTCCTGTATTGCATCCCTAAAGGGCACCCTATCTATGTAGAAGCTCTCATCGAGGATCAAATCCTAAAGGCATCTACATCCAAACCTCCAAGATGGCTATTCCCATCCCTCATCCACGCTCTTTGCATGTAAGCTGTGGTTCGATTTTTCCGATCTGAAGAACAAGTGACAACCTTGAAAGATATCTCCGATTCCGTCGCCATGGGTATGATGGTCAGAGAGACTTCTCTACCTACCACTAATGCACCATCTTCCTCCATCCAATCGTCACTGCCTACCGATGAGCGTCTATCTCAACTAGAGAAGAATATGACGTCACTGGTTGAGCAAGGTAAACGAAATGAGCAAAAATCGGACGAGGCATTGACAATGGAAAGATAAAAGACACAATAGTAATTAAGCCTGTTATTACTTCATGAGCTTGTTTTGATCTTCATTATGAGTAGTTTTCTTTTAATCTAAATTTCAATATCTTCGGGCCTCCATGTATTAGTGATATATACCATAGCCATTATCAGTAATTACATTTTTGTTTTGGCATTTGTATGAATAAATAGTATTGTACTTCTGAGGTCATTTTGTTATGGAGTTCAGATATCCAAAGAAACTTATTCTCTCAAGAAATGAATTGTAGGACACTAATCATATTGGTGATTGTGGGTTGCCATATATGGAACTCGCAATATATGTTTTTCATACTGGGATTTGTTTAATTACACGATCTTTTGATTGAATAATATTATGGCTCCATAGAAACGTCCACGGAAGGAAAATGTTGTAGTTTTACAATAGGTTTGTTAATGATGCGGTTCGTGATAAATTCATAGAGGATGTGGCGGACGGAACTTTTGGGCAAGAAAGAGGATTGACAACCTCATTCTCACAATAATTGGTGGAGCCCTCAGAGTAATGAATGGAAAGAGTTCGTAAAACCACCAGCAGGCGCATGGTGTGTATTGGTAAGAGAATTCTACGCGAGTTTATCTAAAACAGAAAAAGGTTCAACCTATCAGCATGCGTTGTAAGTCCGTGAGTTGGGACGCGAGGACAATTAATGATTTCTATAAAATTCCCAAACTCTCTTGAGGTTATGCCTATAGTAAGTTAATATCGGGAAAGGTGGAAACCACATGCTAAGGTTTGGTATTCTTTCTTAATCTCAAGATTGATGTCCACTAAGAATCTCGATCTTCTGATATTAAAGAGATGCTACCTTCTATATTGCATCCTCAAAGGGCACCCTATCAATGTAGGAGCTCTCATTGAGGATCAAATCCTAAAGGCATCTACATCCAAACCTCCGAGATGGCTATTCCCATCCCACATCCACGCTCTTTGCATACAGGCTGAGGTTCGATTTTTTCGATCTGATGAACAAGTGAAAACCTTGAAAGACATCTCGGATTCCTTCGCCATGGGTATGATGGTCAGATAGACTATTCTACTTACCACTAATGCACCATCTTACTCCATCCAATCATCACTGCCTACCGATGAACGTCTATCTCAGATAGAAAAGAACACGGCGCCACTGGTTGAGCAAAGTAAATGCAATGAGCAAAAACCGGACGAGGCATTGGCAATGGGAAAACAAAATACACAACACTAACTTAGTCTGTTATTACTTCATGAGCAAGTTTTGATCTTCATTTGGAGTAGTTTTCTTCTATTCTAAATTTTGATTCTCTTTGGCCATCCATGTATCAGTGATGAATACCATAGCCATTATCAGTCATTACATTTTCGTTTTGGCATTTGTATTAATAAATAATAATGCATTTGTGAGGTCGTTTTGTTATGGAGTACAGATATCCAAATAAACTTATTATCTCAAGAAATAAATTGTAGGACAGTAAATCAAATTGGTGATTGTGGGTTGCCATATATGAAACTCAAACTATAGGTTTTTCATACTGGAATTTGTTTAATTACACAATCTTTTGTTTGAATATTATTATGGTTCCATAGAAACGTCCACGGAAGAAAAATGTTATTTTCGGAGACGATAGGTTTGTTAATGATGCGGTTCGTGATATATTCATAGAAGATGTGGCAGGCGGAACTTTTGATCTAGAAAGAGAATTGACAACCACATTCTCACAACAATTTGTGGAGCCCATTCAGAGTAATGAATGGAAGGAGTTCGTCAAATCACCGGCATGTGCAGTGTGTGAATTGGTAAGAGAATTCTACGCGAATTTATCTAAAACAGAAAAGGTTCAACCTATTAGCGTGCGTGGTAATTCCGTGAGTTGGGACGCGAGGACAATTAATGATTTCTATAAAATCCCCAAACTCTCCGGAGGTTGTGCCTATAGTAAGTTAATATCGGGAAAAGTGGACACGGATGTCATTCTTAAGTGCATTGCTGTGGAAGGAGCGACATGTAACTATAAGAAAAATGGGGAAATCAAGAACATCGACAGAAGAGCTTTGAAACCACATGCTAAGGTTTGGCATTCTTTCTTAATCTCAAGGTTGATGCCCACTAAGAATCTCGATCTTCTGATATTAAAGAGTTGCTACCTCTTATATTGCATCCTCAAAGGGCACCCTATCAATGTAGGAGCTCTAATTGAGGATCAAATCTTAAAGGCATCTGCATCCAAACCTCCGAGATGGCTATTTCCATCCCTCATCCATGCTCTTTGCATAGAAGCTGGGTTCGATTTTTTCGATCTGAAGAACAAGTGAAAACCTAGAAAGACATCTCGGATTCCGTCGCCATGGGTATGATGGTCCAGAGACTTCTCTACCACCACTAATGCACCTTCTTCCTCCATCCAATGATCACAGCCTACAGATGAACGTCTATCTCAGCTAGAAAAGAACACGGCATCACTGGTTGAGCAAAGTAAATACAATGAGCAAAAATCGGATGAGGCATTGACAATGGGAAGACAAAATACACAACACTAATTTGGTCTGTTATTACTTAATGAGCTTGTTTTGATATTTATTTGGAGTAGTTTTCTTCTATTCTAAATTTTGATTCACTTTGGCCATCCATATATCAGTGATGAATACCATAGCCGTTATTAGTCATTACATCTTTGTTTTGGCATTTGTATTAATAAATAATAATGCACTTGTGAGGTCATTTTGTTATGGAGTACAAATATCCAAATAAACTTATTATCTCAAGAAATAAATTGAAGGATAGTAAATCAAATTGGTGATTGTGGGTTGCCATATATGAAACTCACACTATAAGTTTTTCATATACTGGGATTTGTTTAATTACACAATCTTTTGTTTGAATATTATTATGGCTCGATAGAAACGTCCACGGAAGGAAAATGTTGTAGTTTTCGGAGACGATAGCTTTGTTAATGATGCGGTTCGTGGTAAATTCATAGAAGATGTGGCGGACGGAACTTTTGTGCTAGAAAGAGGATAGACAACCACACTCTCACCACAAATTGTTGAGCCCATTCAGAGTAATGAATGGAAGGAGTTCGTCAAACCACCGGCAGGCGTAGGGTGTGAATTGGTAAGAGAATTCTACGCGAGTTTATCTAAAATAAAAAAGGTTCAACCTATCAGCCTGCGTGGTAATTCTGTGAGTTGGGACGCGAGGACAATTAATGATTTCTATAAAATTCCCAAACTCTCCGGAGGTTGTGCCTATAGTAATTTAATATCGGGAAAAGTGGACACGGATGTCATTCTTAAGTGTTTTGTTGTGGAAGGAGCGACATATAATTATAAGAAAAATGGGAAAATCAAGAACATCGACAAAAGAGCTTTGAAAACACATGCTAATGTTTGGCATTCTTTCTTAATCTCAAGATTGATAACCACTAAGAATCTCGACCTTCTGATATTAAAGAGTTGCTACCTCCTATATTGCATCCTCAAAGGGCACCCTATCAATGTAGGAGCTCTAATTGAGGATCAATTCTTAAAGGCATCTGCATCAAATCCTCCGAGATGGCTATTTCCATCCCTCATCCACGCTCTTTGCAACAAGCTGGGTTCGATTTTTTCGATCTGAAGAACAAGTGAAAACCTAGAAAGACATCTCGGATTCCGTCGCCATGGGTATGATGGTCCAGAGACTTCTCTACCACCACTAATGCACCTTCTTCCTCCATCCAATGATCACAGCCTACCGATGAACGTCTATCTAAACTAGAAAAGAACACGGCGTCACTGGTTGAGCAAAGTAAATACAATGAGCAAAAATCGGACGAGGCATTGACAATGGGAAGACAAAATACACAACACTAATTTGGTCTGTTATTACTTCATGAGCTTGTTTTGATCTTTATTTGGAGTAGTTTTCTTCTATTCTAAATTTTGATTCTCTTTGGCCATCCATATATCAGTGATGAATACCATAGCCGTTATCAGTTATTACATTTTTGTTTTGGCATTTGTATTAATAAATAATAATGCACTTGTGAGGTCATTTTGTTATGGAGTACAGATATCCAAAGAAACTTATTATCTCAAGAATTAAATTGTAGGATAGTAAATCAAATTGGTGATTGTGGGTTGCCATATATGAAACTCACACTATAAGTTTTTCATACTGGGATTTGTTTAATTACACAATCTTTTGTTTGAATATTATTATGGCTCGATAGAAACGTCCACGGAAGGAAAATGTTGTAGTTTTCGGAGACGATAGCTTTGTTAATGATGCGGTTCGTGGTAAATTCGTAGAAGATGTGGTGGACGGAACTTTTGTGCTAGAAGAGGATAGAAAACCACACTCTCACCACAAATTGTTGAGCCCATTCAGAGTAATGAATGGAAGGAGTTCGTCAAACCACCGGCAGGCGTAGGGTGTGAATTGGTAAGAGAATTCTGCGCGATTTTATCTAAAACAGAAAAGATTCAACCTATCAGCGTGCGTGGTAATTCCGTGAGTTAGGACGCGAGGACAATTAATGATTTCTATAAAATTCCCAAACTCTCTGGAGGTTGTGCCTATAGTAATTTAATATCGGGAAAAGTGGACATGGATGTCATTCTTAAGTGTTTTCTTGTGGAAGAAGCGACATATAACTATAAGAAAAATGGGGAAATCAAGAACATCGACAAAAGAGCTTTGAAACCACATGCTAAGGTTTGGCATTCTTTCTTAATCTCAAGATTGATGCCCACTAAGAATCTCGATCTTATGATATTAAAGAGTTGCTACCTCCTATATTGTATCCTCAAAGGACACCCTATCAATGCCGGAGCTCTAATTGATGATCAATTCTTAAAGGCATCTGCATCCAATCCTCCGAGATGGCTATTTACATCCTTCATCAACGCTCTTTGCATACAAGCTGGGATCGATTTTTTTGATCTGAAGAACAAGTGAAAACCAAGAAAGACATCTCGGATTTCGTAGCCATGGGTATGATGGTCCAGAGACTTCTCTACCACCACTAATGCACCTTCTTCCTCCATCCAATGATCACAGCCTACCGATGAACGTCTATCTCAGCTAGAAAAGAACACGGCGTCACTGGTTGAGCAAAGTAAATACATTGAGCAAAAATCGGACGAGGCATTGGCAATGGGAAGAAAAAATACACAACACTAATTTGGTCTGTTATTATTTCATGAGCTCGATTGAAACGTCCACGGAAGGAAAATGTTGTAGTTTTCGGAGACGACAGCTTTGTTAATGATGCGGTTCGTGGTAAATTCATAGAAGATGTGGCGGACGGAACTTTTGTGCTAGAAAGAAGATAGACAACCACACTCTCACCACAAATTGTTGAGCCCATTCAGAGTAATGAATGGAAGGAGTTTGTCAAACCAACGGCAGGCGTAGGGTGTGAATTGGTAAGATAATTGGTAAGAGAATTCTACGCGAGTTTATCTAAAACAGAAAAGGTTCAACCTATCAGCGTGCGTGGTAATTCCGTGAGTTGGGACGCGAGGACAATTAATGATTTCTATAAAATTCCCAAACTCTCCGGAGGTTGTGCCTATAGTAAGTTAATATCGGAAAAAGTGGACACGGATGTCATTCTTAAGTGTATTGTTTTGGAAGGAGCGACATGTAACTATAAGAAAAATGGGGAAATCAAGAACATCGACAAAAGAGCTTTGAAACCACATGCTAAGGTTTGGCATTCTTTCTTAATCTCAAGATTGATGCCCACTAAGAATCTCGATCTTTTGATATTAAAGAGTTGCTACCTCCTATATTGCATCCTCAAAGGGCACCCTATCAATGTAGTAGCTCTAATTGAGGATCAATTCTTAAGGGCATCTGCATCCAATCCTCAGAGATGGGTATTCCCATCCCTCATCCACGCTCTTTGCATACAAGATGGGTTCGATTTTTTCAATCTGAAGAACAAGTGAAAACCTAGAAAGACATCTCGGATTCCGTTGCCATGGGTATGATGGTCAGAAAGACTTCTCTACCACCACTAATGCACCTTCTTCCTCAATCCAATGATCACAGCCTACCGATGAACGTCAATCTCAGCTAGAAAAGAACATGGCGTCGTTGGTTGAGCAAGTTAAACGCAATGAGCAAAAACCGGGCTAGACATTGGCAATGGGAAGACAAAATAAACAACACTAATTTAGTCTGTTATTACTTAATAAGCTTGTTTTGATCTTCGTTTGGAGTAGTTTTCTTCTAATCTAAATTTTGATTCTCTTTGGCCATCCATGTATCAGTGATGTATACCGTAGCCATTATCAGTCATTACATTTTTGTTTTGGCATTTGTATTAATAAATAATAATGCACTTGTGAGGTCATTTTATTATGGAGTATAGTTATCCAAAGAAACTTATTTTCTCAAGAAATTAATTGTAGGACAACAAATCAAATTTGTGATTGTGGGTTGCCATATATGAAACTCACACTATAAGTTTTTCATACTGGGATTTGTTTAATTACACAATCTTTTGTTTGAATATTATTATGGCTCGATAAAAACGTCCACTGAAGGAAAATATTGTTGTTTTCGGAGACGATAGGTTTGTTAATGATGCGGTTCGTGTTAAATTCATAGAAGATGTGGCAGACGGAACTTTTGTGCTAGAAAGAGGATAGACAACCACATTATCACCACAAATTGTTGAGCCCATTCAGAGTAATGAATGGAAGGAGTTCGTCAAACCACCGGCAGGCGTAGGGTGTGAATTGGTAAGAGAATTCTACGCGAGATTATCTCAAACAGAAAAGGTTCAACCTATCAGCGTGCATGGTAAGTCCTTGAGTTTGGACGCGGGGGACAATTAATGATTTCTATAAAATTCCCAAACTCTCTGAAGGTAGTGACTATATTAAGTTAATATCGGGAAAAGTGCACACGGATATCATTCTTAAAGGTATTGAAGTGGAAGGAGCGACATGGAACTATAAGAAAAATGGGTATATCAAGAACATCGACAGAAGAGCTTTGAATCCACATGCTAAGGTTTGGCATTCTTTCTTAATCTCAAGATTGATGCCCACTAAGATTCTCGATCTTCTTATATTAAAGAGATGCTACCTCCTATATTGCATCCTTAAAGGGCACCCTATCTATGTAGGAGCTCTCATTGAGGATCAAATCCTAAAGGCATCTACATCCAAACCTCCGAGATGGCTATTCCCATCCCCCATCCACGCTCTTTGCATACAAGCTGGGGTTCGATTTTTTCAATTTGATGAACAAGTGAAAACCTTGAAAGACATCTCGGATTCCTTCGCCATGGGTATGATGGTCAGAGAGACTTCTCTACCTGCCACTAATGCACCTTCTTCCTCCATCCATTCATCACTGCCTACCGATTAGCGTCTATCTCAGTTAGAGAGTAATATGGCTTCACTATTTGAGCAAGGTAAACGAAATGAACAAAAACCGAACGAGGCATTGGCAATGGGAAGATAAAATACACAACAGTAATTTAGTCTGTTATTACTTAATGAGCTTGTTTTGATCTTCATTTGGGATAGTTTTCTTCAAATCTAAATTTTTATTCTCTATGTCCATCCATGTATCAGTGATGTATACCATAGCCATTATCAGTCATTACATTTTAGTTTTGGAATTTGTATTAATAAATAATAATACAATTTCGAGGTCATTTTGTTATGGAGTACAGATATCCAAATAAACTTATTCTCTCAAGAAATAAATTGTAGAATAGTAAATCAAATTGGTGATTGTGGTTTGCTATATATGAAACTCACACTATATATTTTTCATACTGAGATTTGTTTAATTACACAATCTTTTGTTTGAATATTATTATGGCTCCATAGAAACGTCCACGGAAGGAAAATGTTGTAGTTTTCGGAGACGATAGGTTTCTTAATGATGCGGTTCGTGATAAATTCAAAGAAGATGTGGCGGACGGAACTTTTGTGCTAGAAAGAGGACTGACAACCTCATTCTCACAACAATTTGTGGATCCCATTCAGAGTAACGAATGGAAGGAGTTCGTCAACCCACCAGCAGGCGCATGGTGTGTATTGGTAAGAAAATTCTACGCGATTTTATCTAAAACAGAAAAGGTTCAATCTATCAGCCTGCGAGGTAAGTTCGTGAGTTGGGACGCGAGGACAATTAATGATTTCTATAAAATTCCCAATCTCTCTGGAGGTTGTGCCTATAGTAAGTTAATATCGGGAAAGGTGGACACCAATGTCATTCTTAAGTGTATTGCGGTGGAAGGAGAGATATGAAACTATAAGAAAAATGGGTAAATCAAGAACATCGACAGAAGAGCTTTGAAACTACATGCTAAGGTTTGGTATTCTTTCTTAATCTCAAGATTGATGTCCACTAGGAATCTCGATTTTCTTATATTAAAGAGATGCTACCTCCTATATTGCATCCTCAAAGGGCACCCTATCAATGTAGGAGCTCTCATTGAGGATCAAATCCTAAAGTCATCTACATTCAAACCTCCGAAATGGCTATTCCCATCCCCCATCCACGCTCTTTGCATACAAGCTAGGGTTCGATTATTTCGATCTGATGAACAAGTGAAAACCTTGAAAGACATCTCGGATTCCTTCGCCATGGGTATGATGGTCAGAGAGACTTCTCTAACTGCCACTAATGCACCTTCTTCCTCCATACAATCATCACTGCCTACAGATGAGCGTCTATCTCAGCTAGAAAAGAACACGGCGTCACTGGTTGAGCAAAGTAAATGCAATGAGCAAAAATCGGACGAGGCGTTGGCAATGGGAAGACAAAATACACAACACTAATTTGGTTTCTTATTACTTCATGAGCTTGTTTTGATCTTCATTTGGAGTAGTTTTCTTCTATTCTAAATTTTGATTCTCTTTGGCCATCCGTGTATCAGTGATGAATACCATAGCCATTATCAGTCATTACATTTTTGTTTTGGCATTTGTATTAATAAATAATAATGCACTTATGAGGTCATTTGTTATGAAGTACAGATATTCAAAGAAACTTATTCTCTCAAGAAATAAATTATAGGATAGAAAATCAAATTGGTGATTGTGGGTTGCCATATATGAAATTCACACTATAGGTTTTTCATACTGGGATTTGTTTAATTACTTAATCTTTTGTTTGAATATTATTATGGCTCAATAGAAACGTCCACGGAAGAAAAATGTTATCATTTTCGGAGACGATAGGTTTGTTATTTATGCGGTTCGTGATAAATTCATAGAAGATGTGGCGGACGGAACTTTTGTGCTAGAAAGAGGATTGACAAGCTCATTCTCAGAACAATTTATGGAGCCCATTCAGAGTAATGAATGGAAGGAGTTCGTCAAACCACCAGCAGGCGCATGGTGTGTATTGGTAAGATAATTCTAAGCGAGTTTATCTAAAACAGAAAAGGGTCAACCTATCAGCCTGCGTGGTAAGTTCGTGAGTTGGGACGCGAGGACAATTAATGATTTCTATAAAATTCCCAAACTCTCTTGAGGTTGTGCTTATAGTAAGTTAATATCGGGAAAGGTGGACACGAATTTCATTCTTAAGTGTATTGCGGTGGAAGGAGCGACATGAAACTATAAGAAAAATGGGTAAATCAAGAACATCGACAGAAGAGCTTTGAAACCACATGCTAAGATTTGGTATTCTTTCTTAATCTCAAGATTGATGTCCACTAAGAATCTCGATTTTCTGATATTAAAGAGATACTACCACCTATATTGCATCCTCAAACGGCACCCTATCAATGTAGGAGCTCTCATTGAGGATCAAATACTAAAGGCATCTACATCCAAACCTCCGAGATGGCTATTCCCATCCCCCATCCACGCTCTTTGCATACAAGTTGGGGTTCGATTTTTTCGATCTGATGAACAAGTGAAAACCTTGAAAGACATCTCGGATTCCTTCGCCATGAGTATGATGGTCAGAGAGACTTCTCTAACTGCCACTAATGCACTTTCTTCCTCCATACAATCATCGCCGCCTACAGATGAGCGACTATCTCAGCTAGAAAAGAACATGGCGTCACTTGTTGAGCAAAGTAAATGCAATGAGCAAAAACCGGACGAGGCATTGGCAATGGGAAGAAAAAATACACAACACTAATTTGGTTTTGTTAATACTTCATGAGCTTGTTTTGATCTTCATTTGGAGTAGTTTTCTTCTATTCTAAATTTTGATTCTCTTTGGTCATCCAAGTATCAGTGATGAATACCATAGCCATTATCAGTGTTTACATTTTTGTTTTGGCATTTGTATTAATAAATAATAATGTACTTGTGAAGTCATTTTGTTATGGAGTACAAATATCCAAAGATACTTATTCTCTCAAGAAATAAATTGTAGGACAGAAAATCAAATTGGTGATTGTGGGTTGCCATATATGAAACTCACACTATAGGTTTTTCATACTGGGATTTGTTTAATTACACAATCTTTTGTTTGAATATTGTTATGGGTCCATAGAAACGTCCACGGAAGGAAAATGTTGTATTTTTCGGAGACGATAGGATTGTTACTGATGCGGTTCGTGATAAATTCATAGAAGATGTGGCGGACAGAACTTTTGTGCTAGAACTTTTGTGCTAGAAAGAGAATTGACAACCTCATTCTCACAACAATTTTTGAAGCCCATTTAGAGTAATGAATGGAAGTTGTTCGTCAAACCACCAGCAGGCGCATGGTGTGTATTTGTAAGAGAATTCTACGCGAGTTTATCTAAAGCAGAAAAGGTTCAACCTAACAGCCTGCGTGGTAAGTCCGTGAGTTGGGACGCGAGGACAATTAATGATTTCTATAAAATTCCCAAAATCTCTGGAGGTTGTGCCTATAGTAAGTTAATATCGGGAAATGTGGACACGAATTTCATTCTTAAGTGTATTACGGTGGAAGGAGCGACATGAAACTACAAGAAAAATGGGTAAATCAAGAACATCGACAGAAGAGCTTTGAAACCACATGCTAAGATTTGGTATTCTTTCTTAATCTCACGATTGATGTCCACTAAGAATCTCGATTTTCTGATATTAAAGAGATGCTACCTCCTATATTGCATTCTCAAAGGGCACCCTATCAATGTAGGAGCTCTCATTGAGGATCAAATCCTAAAGGCATCAACATCTAAACCTCCGAGATGGCTATTCACATCCCCCATCCACGCTCTTTGCATACAAACTGGGTTTCGATTTTTTCGATCTGATGAACAAGTGCAAACCTTGAAAGACATCTCGGATTCCTTCGCCATGGGTATGATGGTCAGTGAGACTTCTCAACCATCCACTAATGCACCTTCTTCCTCCATCCAATTATCTAGGGGTGGGATCGGGACGGGTTTTCGGGAATTCGGGTATTTCGGGACAGGATTTCGGGTTTCGGGATCTCAAATTTAAGTCCCAAAACCCGGTAGCTCAACCAAGGTCTCGTGAGTTTCGGGTACCCGATTTAATTTCGGGATTTCGGGACGGATTCGGGTGTCCCAAAAATTTTACCTACATATACATAAATAGTGCAAAAAAAAAACTTTTCTTTGAAGCTTGCCATTAAAATATGGAATAAAAAATGACTTTTGTTTACTAGTCTATTGTACAACAAACCATGAAACAAATTCAAACATATAATCATAACCATTTCAAAAAAAGAAAAACATATCATTACAACACAATGAAATCAAGTGACAACTCCAAATAACATTATAACATAATTTAGCAATCCAAATTACCAAAATAAAGTGTACAAAATCAAACATATCCCAAAAATCATAATAAAGTCTATTAGTCTAAAACAAACCCCAAATCAATAAAGTTAAATATTTAGATTTCCAACTTCAAATCAAGCTACATCTTCAAAGTTGATCAAGGACTGAACAATCGGCTCCAAGTGCAACCAACTCTATAAGAATAAAACAAAAATTATAAGCATAAATAGCATAATATTATTTAAAAATATGCATGAAATAACTTGTGAACAAATATTAGAAAAATAAATTACCTTTCTCAATTTTTTCAAGTTCGTACAAGTCCTCCTCCACAGATATTGGCTTTGATTCCATACGGAACCAATCTTGAGCACAAATAAGGGATTGAGCTATTTTAGGAGACAAAGAGCTCCTAAAAGCATCAAGAATACGCCCTCCAGTGCTAAAGGCGGCTTCCGAAGCAACCGTAGAGACCGGAACCGCCAAAATATCACGAGCCATCTTGGATAAAATTGGAAACCTATGAGCTTCTACTTTCCACCATCCCAAGATATCAAAGCTCATTCCCCCATTTTCACAATCCTCGTTCAAATACTTATCCAACTCCGACTTCTCAAGTTTATTTTTTCCTTTCCTCAACCTCTCAAACTCATCATCCAAATCATAAATTTCATTTTGTTTGCCATTTCCACTCGAAACTTGAGTTGAACTCTCACCACTTGATGGAACATTACTCCCATGAAGTCTCTTATATTCATCAAACAACTCTTTAAAACCTTCCAAAACTTTCTCTTTCATTTCATTACATTTTGCATCCTCATTTGCATTTGTTGAAGATTTGGGATACTTTTTTTCAAACGAAAACTCTAAGTAAGCCCATTTGCGACGCGGATCAAGAATCACCGCATAGTATATAATTTTATTCATTTTTTCAAATGAACCCCAATATTTGTCGTACTTCTCTTTCATTTTTCTTGCCATTTCACTAAGTTCAAAATCATCACTATCTAACCACATAGTAAGAAGCATATCAATTGAACTTATTTCTTTGAAAACAAGATTGGTCGTAACATATAATGAGCCCGAGATTTTAAGTGTGAGATTATAAAAATGACTCAAAAACTTCAACAAAAGATTAGCCCTATCCCAATCATATCTACTAGGCACCCCATCATCAAGATCAAGCCGAAAAGAGCGTTCTTCATTTTCATATGCATGAAAAACTTTCGTAAGGGAAATTGCAGCCTCTAACATCAAGTAGGTGGAGTTCCATCTAGTTGGTACATCAAGACACAACATTTTTTTCGATGCTAAACTTTCAAGTTCCGCACAATCATTAAACATTTGGTACCTAGCGGGGGAACTCCTCACATACCTTACTGCCCCTCTAATACGAGTAATAGCCATACTCTCATCTTTGCCCTTCAAACCATCTTGCACGACCAAATTAAGTATATGAGCAATACTCCTCATGTGCATATACTTCCCACCTAAAATCAGTTGTATGTCAACTTAAATTAAAAATCAATAATATTCTTTCATTTCTTCAAACTACAAACAAGGTTACTAAAATAGAAGATGAATTACCTGATTGAAGCAATCGGAGCTTTTGAGAAACGGCCGTCAAAAGATCGGAGGCGATTTGGCAGAAAAAGCTTTGAAATTGAAACTTGAAAGATTGAAATTGGGACGATTTGGCAGAAAAAGCTTTGAAATTGAAACTTGAAAGATTGAAATTGGGACGATATGGCAGAAAAAGCTTTGAAATTGAAACTGGGACTTGACAGTGAAGAACGAGGCGGCTAGGGTTGTGTTTAAGTGGGTTTATTAATTTTTATTCTATATACTACATTACTTATTACTACATGCGGTTCAGCTGTTGAGTGTTGACTAAAATAGTAAAGAAGAATTAATAATATAACAGAGCTAGTTATTCGGGATGGGTTCCCCGATCGGGTGGGGGCCAACACCCGAAACCTGTCCCGGTTTCCATTGATCGGGTTTTCAGGTGTCCCAAATCCTGAAAAAACCCATTTTCCTTCGTCCCAAATGGGAAAACCCGATCGGGATGGGACGGGTACCCGAAACTCGGTCCCATTTACCCAGCCCTACAATTATCACTGCCTACCGATTAGCATCTATCTCAGTTAGAGAAAAATATGTCGTCACTATTTGAGCAAGGTAAACGAAATGAGCAAAAACCGAACGAGGCATTGGCAATGGGAAGATAAAATACACAACAGTAATTTGGTTTGTTATTACTTAATGAGCATGTTTAGATCTTCATTTGGGATAGTTTTCTTTAAATCTAAATTTTGATTCTCTTTGTCCATCCATGTATCAGTGATGTATACCATAGCCATTATCAGTCATTACATTGTAGTTTTGCCATTTGTATTAATAAATAATAATACAATTTTGAGGTCATTTTGTTATGTAGTACAGATATCCAAATAAACTTATTCTCTCAAGAAATAAATTGTAGGACAGTAAATCAAATTGGTGATTGTGGGTTGCTATATATGAAACTCACACTATATTTTTTTCAAACTGGGATTTGTTTAATTACACAATTTTTGTTTGAATATTATTATGGCTCCATAGAAACGTCCACGGAAGGAAAATGTTGTAGTTTTCGGAGACGATAGGTTTGTTAATGATGCGGTTTGTGATAAATTCATAGAAGATGTGGCGGACGGAACTTTTGTGCTAGAAAGAGGATTGACAACCTCATTCTCACAACAATTTGTGGAGCCCATTCAGAGTAATGAATGGAAGGAGTTCGTCAAACCACCGGCAGGCAAAGGGTGTGAATTGGTAAGAGAATTTTGCTCGAATTTATCTCAAACAGAAAAGGTTCAACCTACTAGCGTGCGTGGTAAGTCCGTGAGTTGGGACGCGAGGACAATTAATGATTTCTATAAAATTCCCAAACTCTATGGAGGTTGTGCCTATAGTAAGTTAATATCGGAAAAAATAGACACAAATGTCATTCTTAAGTGTATTGCGGTGGAAGGAGCGACATGGAAGTATAAGAAAAATCGGTAAATCAAGAACATCGACAGTAGAGCTTTGAAACCACATGCTAAGGTTTGGTATTCTTTCCTAATCTCAAGATTGATGCCCACTAAGAATCTCGATCTTCTGATATTAAAGAGATGCTACCTCCTATATTGCATCCTCAAAGGGCACCCTATCAATGTAGGAGCTCTCATTGAGGATCAAATCCTAAAGGCATCTACATCCAAACTTCCGAGATGTCTATTCTCATCCCTCATCCATGCTCTTTGCATACAAGCTGCGGTTCGATTTTTTCGATCTGAAGAACAAGTGAAAACCTTGAAATACATCTCGGATTCCATCGCCATGTGTATGATGGTTAGAGAGGCTTCTCTACCTACCACTAATGCACCTTCTTTCTCCATCCAATCAACACTGCCTACCGATGAGCGTATATCTCAGCTAGAAAAGAACATGGCGTCACTGGTTGAGTAAGGTAAACGCAATGAGCAAAAACCGGACGAGGCATTGGCAATGGGAAGACAAAATACACAACACTAATTTAGTCTGTTATTACTTCATGAGCTTGTTTTGATCTTCGTTTGGAGTAGTTTTCTTCTAATCTAAATTTTGATTCTCTTTGGACATCCATGTATCAGTGCTGTATACCATAGCCATTATCAGTCATTACATTTTGGTTTTGGCATTTGTATTAATAAATAATAATGAACTTGTGAGGTCATTTTGCTATGGATTACAGATATTCAAATAAACTTATTCTCTCAAGAAATGAATTGTAGGACAATAAATCAAATTGATGATTGTGGGTTGCCATATATGGAACACACACTATAAGTTTTTCGAATCGGGATTTGTTTAATTACACAATCTTTTGTTTGAATATTATTATGGCTCCATAGAAACGTCCACGGAAGGAAAACGTTGTGTAGTTTTTGGAGACAATATGTTTCTTAATAATATGGTTCGTGATATAATGTATATGTATGTATATATATATATATATATATATATATATATGTATATATATATATATATATATATGTATATATATATATATATATATATACATTTACATATATATACTTATATACATATAAAAATTGAATGTAATGTTAATACCACCGTCAAATAATTGGACGAAAATGAACTAATAGGTCACGTACACCTGAAATGGCCATTATCTTATCTTTTGGAAGGAAAATAGTCACGTTTCCTTCACTTTCATTATATATATATACATATACATACATATATATATATACATTTACATATATATACTTATATACATATAAAAATTGAATGTAATGTTAATACCACCGTCAAATAATTGGACGAAAATGAACTAATAGGTCACGTACACCTGAAATGGCCATTATCTTATCTTTTGGAAGGAAAATAGTCACGTTTCCTTCACTTTCATTATATATATATACATATACATACATACATATATATATATATATATCACCAATTTTTAACCAAACATTCTACTCCATAAGGCCCAAGCAGAGAATGAAACTAAAATCTCTGTTTGCAACTAATCAAGTATCAAACTTAAATACGGCAAACAAAAAACATAAACAATATGCAGTTTTCCATTATTAATGATTGGTCTTCATGTGCCATGGCATCTTCAGTGAGAAACTTCATATCACAAAACTTGCATATGAACTTTATTTTATCATCCATCTTTCTTGTGCTTCTGCTTCATGTGTTGTTTAAGGTCTCTGCCTGTTTCAAACTCTAATTCGCATGATGGGCAGTTAAATACTCCCATAAATTTATCCTAGATGACGAATAACTCAATGATATAACTGACTCAGGTGTGGAGTAAATTTGCAATAAAAAACTACTTGAGGATATGTGAAAAAAAAATCAATCTTCTAAGTCCTCATTTATAGGAGCCCAGTAATAGTAACAAAATATACATGTCCATGTTGTTTAATTAAGTTGTTTATAGCTTTTAAACGATTGTGACGTTGATGATGATGGTAGCTGGGATTGATATGTAACATAATATTGCCTCTAGTTACTTTTGGAAATTTTTTTGTGTTGGTCATGGATTTGGCCTAGTATTTTGATGTTACTCATTTTGATGAACTGCGCATCTCAGATATGTAAAAAACACCCAAGAAATTTTGAAAAGTGTTGGCTTTTATGTGAAACGTTAATAATGTATTACTTGTTAGATTTGGTGCTAGTTTTTATTTATTCATACAATAGAAATGTAGGTTTTGTTATACTACATGACTGAGAAATTAACTTCTAGAGGTGATCGATCATCTGTCCATAGTCAGTACTCATATTATGCCAAAAACTCATATTTATCGCCAGTAGCTCATTCTGTACACAAAAAGAAAAAAAATAAAGGGGACGAGAGGAGAATACTTAATAATACTCCCCATAAGACATAACACTTTCACTACTACTAACCTCTATCCGTGGTTAGGTCCAAGAATCCCATTAATTAAGGTACGTATTTAATTTCTTTAAAAAAAATAAAGCCAAAAGATGATCAATATATATATATATATATGCCGAACTTAATTACATGTATATATGTATGTATGTATGTATTGCTTTTGCATGTAGAGGAATGGCTCTAATGAAATATGATATTGAAACTGCGAGGGGGTTTTACATTTGCAAAATTGCGGGACGCACCAGGCTTTACAAGAAAATTTAATAAAGGATCATATTGAGATGAAGAAAACAGAAAAAGGGGGAGTTTTCTCTGTTCTCGTCAATGGATAACATTCAGAAAACTCCACCTGAGGATGGCAGACTTAGTATTGTGGCTAATGTCCAGTGCATCAGTTGCCAAGTAATTTTTGGAACCTATCTTCAATCTCTGGTGAAGAGCTCCGCTATCTATAAAGATGGAAGATACGCGATAATGTCACATTTATTGCTCTTACATACAGAGAATGAGTTGGTCGAACCGGTCACACAAAAACGTAAAGATTCTCTGCAACCTGCTCCGGTAGCGAGGATGAGAGAATGGAGGAGGGATGATGGCGCTGGGTCTAGTGGGACTAGTTGGGGCTCATATTGAGAATTAATATTCATTCTACGTACGTGCTGGTCAGGTCATGGAACACCTCTTCTGCCCCCAGCGCAACCATATATTGGATATTTATTTTGCTAAAAAAAAAATTAACATCTAAACACTACTCAACTTTTTATGTGGTGCATTGTGTATTAGGTATAATTTGGAGATCCAAAGTGAATTGTTCAACTATACATAAGAGCTTTATTTTGGAATATTTGGCACTTTGCTTACAATAATAAGGAAAATTGCGACTACACACACCTGAAACTGAAAATTACCACATTCTGCCCTCGCACGTAAAACAACTAATAAATGCACCTCCTATCTTATCTTTCCAATATACTGCATACATCATTTTTTTGTTAATGTTTTATATAAAATTGTAGCAATTATGGTCATAATTCATGATATTGATAAATCTATAAAATAATCATTTGTCATCATATCAAATTTTCAACTAAAGTAAATATATACAAATTATCCTAAAATTAATAAGTTGTGATTACATAACATTTTATATTTGTTGGCTATAAATATTAATATTATTTTTTTAATTACAAATATTGGTTGGCTTCTAAAGTATTAATATTAATTTTGTCGTAAAATCAAATTGATTTAAACAACATATACAAATACAATATCATAACATAAAGCAATTTGTGATGCATAATTATCAAACACTAGAAATTTTTTTTTAAAAAGTTCATACAAATAGTACAAAACATAAATATTAAAGTTTGCATTTAATAATCCAAGTCTACCATACAAATACATTAAAATATAGATATATATAACAAAAACATGTCGCAAATGTCAAACTTCTAATTGTTCTAACTTGAAGGCTTTGGAACGTTCGAAAACGAGCATGCCACACTTTTTGATGCAATACCCTATATAGTATAAATTGTATTATACAATGAGTCAATTTTTTTACAATTCATCATATTAAATACAAAATACAATAATTAGGGGATGGTTACTGTTTGTTGTTGCCAAAAAAGTGTTGTGTGTGGTCCCATAGTAGTTTCAGGACCTATATATCCCATCCCAACTGCTCTCGGTACCATCGGATATGAATGTTAAGAGTACAATGGTAGCAAACTATTGCTTAGTTGCATGCTCAAGACTAGTAGCCTATTTTCTTGCATATTAAAAGGTAACTGGGAACTGTGTTAATAAACCATATGATATATGTTGTAATTGTTGACATGACTCGCATGCGGAAGACTTTCTTCCACATGGATCTTGCATTTTGGGTTGAATTACCCACATCACTGGTGTTCTTCTTAGGGACTTATGAACTTTTCATATTTTGCTCATTATACTTCTTCGACCCCTTACCAGTGGGATGATTCTTCAACTCGCAGGTAGTTTTTTTTTTTTTTTGGTTTTCCAAGGATTTAATTCCTTTGGAGGTGGGTCGGGCACATTAATGTGGGTACCTCTCCCAACTGAGATTCGAACCTAAGTCCGCTACTTTGTAGTGACTAGTGCCTTCCACTAGAGCAATCACCTGTTGGTCACTCGCAGTTAGTTGATTTATGCAGATGAACACATGATTAGCATTAATGTTCAAAAACACTTCAAAGAATATTAACGTATATTGGCATACATACCCACATTTCTCACATCTTTGTTTCTTTGCTTTTTTTGCTCCTCTCGTCTTGTTACGAATAAGATCAGAATATGTAGTCCTCTTCTCAATATGTGGGTCTTGTATGCCATCATCACATGAATCAGTGTCATGCTTAACATTATTTTCGGAAGAAACACTACCATACGGAGATTGCTTTGATAATTCAGCTTTTGCCATTTCACTTATGTCCCTATTACGCTTCAGGGAATTGGAATATCCAAGTTCAGTTTGTAAGGAAACATATCTCAATACAAGAAATTATACATTCAATTTTGCTAAATCTTTGTTCTTGATTATCGGAAATCGGGATAGGATCAGGCAATTTTTTGCTTATTTTAGTACCTAGCTCTTTTAACCATCTACATTTTATCAAGGAAGCAGGAAACTTCTTGAAGCATAGTACTTAAAAATTGGCATGATGTGACAACATGTAATACCCTCCGACTCTAGTTTCAAGAAATCACATCGAAAATTTGAAATACGTACTATCATTGACTATAACTATGTTGAACAAAACCTCGGTTTCCTTCTCCTCTCAATATAGGAATACCTCATTTTCGTCGCTATCTTTGGTCCTATTTTCTCTCACAATACCTTAATTATCCCGTATATCCTTGCAGTTCATGTAGAAGATCTTTAAAGTTTATATGCTAAGCTCATGCTCCTTCAAGCTCCTCAATATCCATGGACCTTCTATAACTTCAAGATCATCTTTCTCCGACTCCTTCTGCATCTCCATGAAATCACTCCTGATTCTTTGTAATTAAAGTATTGACTGATTCAGCTCTCTGCATGGTGTGGTAATCATGCACATAAACTACTCCCGAAAGTATACTTATGCCCATCATTCCCTAATTTAGTAGGTGTCAAGTATCCATTTATTTTTAGACAAATTGTGATTCTCCACAATATTTGACCATGTCACCTCCAATACTATTGAGAACTTCCGATCAATCAATGAATAAAATTCATTGCAAAATGAAGAGTTCTTAATATTTTTATGAACATTGCAACATATATTCCAACTGCAAATCCGGTGTCGCGGACCAATAAATTTAGACAAAACAGCGGAACGCGTGAATGCATCTTGATCCATTAACACGACTTCATGAGTTTTACCTCCCATTGCCTTTAAAATTATTTTGCAAAACCCATGATAACGTTCACTAGTCTCAATTTGTAAAAAGCATGCACGAAATGTACAAGTGCGGCTATGGTTATTAACCCTTGAGAATATGACAAGAGGAAATAAATACTTATTCATCTTGTACTTGCTATCAAATACCAAAACATCGTCAAAATACTCGTATTCAACCCTAGATGCACCATCACACCAAAAAAGTCTTGTCAGAGTTCCTTATACGTCCAAACTGAAAAAATCTATCATCATTTTGCTTCAACTCTTTCATATTATTTACAATTGTGTTAATATCACCTTCACGGATCCTTACGGCTCTTACCATGTTCAACCAATTGTATGCAGTCTTATTTCTAAAGCTGAGCCTTCCAACACCTCCAGCTAGTTGCTTCAAGTAGTACATTACATGGGATGACTTAATTTCAATCTTTGTTATCAGACTAAGCACATCGTAGTCTGAACGCAACAATGAAATTTTTAAAAGGACATGTCAAACAACAATCAATCAATTACCTACCATTTATCAAAGAAATTATGTAAATTAGTAAAGAAAAAGTAGTAATGTACCAATTTGTTGCATTCAGCTAACCAATCCAAGCCATTTCATGAATAAAATGTGACCAATTAACCAACCAACAACTTAGAGCCGGGTCTTCTTTTCGCACTATTACGGATATGAAAATAATGGTCAAAATCAAATTCAATTGTCAACTGCCCCTATCGGAAATAGGATTGACTAGCGAAAGTTAGACTAGACTGGACCGGCACGACCCTCATAATGTTGGTCCCAAGTGGTCAGAAGAGGTTTAGAGGGGGGGTGAATAAACCTCTTTAAAAATTTTCTTCTTTTTAACTTTAAAACTTTACTCCAACTGAACAGACTAAGCTGATCAGATTAGTTAGTTACAATTCTGTTCGCGAACAAATCTTTGAACAGATTTGTTGACCACTCGTCTGATGATTACTTAGCTGATTTTGTTAAAATCAGTTTTAATACTTAGAGTACTTGCAGCGGATTTTCAAAGTGTTTTTCACAAGTAATCTTAGTAGTTTGAAAAATGATTCCCCAGTTTTATAAACTCCTTTTTATTCTTTTTCAAACAGTTAACTTAAAGTGTTTTTATGCAATCAGAAAATATGCAAGTTTAAAAGCGATGTAAAACACAATTAATTTTTATAATGGTTATATGGATTTGAATATCCTTTAGTCCACTCTTCCAAGTCACTCAGATCTTGGGTTATACTATAATCACAAAGTTTACAGTATACTCTGCTTGCGCCAATCAACAAATGAAACGGCCACAAGTGCGCAGTAGGAAATCACACAGAAATCCTACTTCTCTGAAGTAATATCACTCACTTAGACGGATATCTACTTCTCACAACACTCTAAATTTACAAAATCACTCAGAAGATGTATTTTTCTTGATTCTTCAACTCTGCTTTCGTCAACAAATGACTCAGCTGATGAGTGAGCTGTTCTTGAGACTTAAAGAATTCTGCTTCGGAAATTTCTCTCAGAAAGTGTGTTGCTTATTTCTTCTTCGTCTCTTTCAGCTATTTATACTTGAGGATTGAAAAGTGTCCGTTGAAGAGAGACAGGTTTCAAATTCCTCGAGTACTGGTCCTTAAAATCCGCGAACGGCTCTTTTGCAGTCTGTCCGTACTATGAACAGTACTTTATGCAGGCAGCATTAAATGCAGCATTAAATGCACTCGGCTGATGCGAAGCAATTCTTCAATCATTTGTCTTTAATAACCTTGTACTTCAGCATTTATTACACCAAAGGGGCATTTATTACCGTTGGGAATACTTCATGATCTTCTTCACTTGGCTGACGAAAGTACGAGTCTGATGGCGAGCTCGGCTGATCTCAAATATGAACAAATCTGATTTGAGTCGGCTGATCTTCATCAGTCTGATAACATTTCTTCAGCAGATCACAAGTCTTGGACCTTGAAACTTTGACTCTTCTGATGTCTTCTTTACTTGGTCAAAATTCCTTGATAAGTCTATCAGCTAAGTTACTCCATACTTAGCCAATCTTGAAGTTTTGGAATGCATCAAAACCTCCCTTATCAAATTTCCCTTTGTGCCTTCATCTTCATCCTTATCCAACAATTTCCCCCTTTTTGATGATGACAAAACTTCAGCTAAGTACCTGTCAAATACCTAAGCTAAAGATTGCAATCCTCAAAATTTTCTGAGATAGAAAAAGTTTATTGGATTGAACTTGACTTTTCATTGATATTGAAAAAGAGTTACAGAGTACAAGTTCATCAGATGAGATTTCTGAAGAAATAGATAAAGTAAACTGATTACAAGGATTTTACAAGTTCTAACTATCAGCTTCTTCATCTGATCCTTCAAGCACTTCTTCATATTCATAAGATGACTCTTCGTCATCTTCTTCATCATCAGCCTCTTCTTCCAGAATTGCTTTGGCAGCTTCCATTTTCTCTTTGAGTTGTTGTTCTTTGATGAGTTCCATTGCTTTCTTGGCAGATTCAGTATTCCTGTACTTGGTAGTTTCTTTTTCAATCTTTTCTTCTTCTTCTACCTTTCCAGGCTCTTTGGCCTTGTCAGTAGTGTCTTCAGTTTCCTTGGCTTCAGCAACGATTTCCTTAGGTGGTTCCTCCATCTTATCTTCCCCCTTTTTGTCATCATCAGAATTGATGATATTTGAAAGTGCAACAGCAGGGTTAAGAGCCACTGTTGGAATCTTCATTTCAGCACATAAAGCCTTCAGATTCTGATTGACAACATCATGACTTGCTGTTAGATGATGAATATCAGTGCTAATGACATCAGTCTTATCATTGAAGTAGTCAATGTTGAGGTTGATAGTTGCAATTTCAGTCTGAACTTCCTGTGAAGCCTTTGCCACTTCTTGCAACATCCCCAGATTGATTTCCTTCTCTTCTTGACTGACTTTAACGAAGGTTGCAGTTAGATC
Source organism: Penstemon eatonii (assembly GCA_038501285.1). Taxonomy (NCBI): domain Eukaryota; kingdom Viridiplantae; phylum Streptophyta; class Magnoliopsida; order Lamiales; family Plantaginaceae; genus Penstemon; species Penstemon eatonii. Next base: position 16,446,430 of record CM076710.1, on the reverse strand, counting down.
AGCAATCTTGTGCTCAGCTGTTTTTAGTGCAGTATGAAGATGATTTACATCACCCTTCACATCTTCAACATTCTGGTTTAGTTCTCTCAAGCTGTGCACTAACTGCAAAGAGTTGTCTTGGGGGATAGGAATGCTGTTAATTTCTGTCTTAATGATCTCTGCTGTTGATCCTTGAACAGATTCCAGCTGAAGTTTGTTGGTTTCTGCCAACTCTGCTTTAAGTTCATCCTTCAGCTCCTCCTTGACTTTCATCAGCTGTTGCTTGTGCTTATCTTCCAGTTCCTTTAGTTGATTTTCCATAAGCATCTGGATTGCTTCCATCAGTGATGAATGTTGATCAGCCGATGAAGCAGAAGCAGCAGCATCAGCTTCCTTCTCTTCAGTCGCCTGTTGAACAGGGACTTCTTCCATGTCCGTCATCTGATGATCTTCAGAAGTCTTAGCTGGTAGCTCAATAGCTAAGGACTTATCAGCTTCCTTGTGTTCATCAGTGACATCATCGTAAAATAAGTTGGTGATGGTGCCATCATCATTGAAGCAAGTTGTTTGTCTGATTTGCCTCACAATAATCCAAGGGTTAACAGGAGCATTGTTTCCCTTTGGCACTTCACAGTACTCTTTTACTTCCTTGCCAAAAATTATCTGTTGAATGCTTGGCAGCAGTGGTAATTCACTTGAACAGCCTTGCTGATATTTAGACCTTTTTGCCCATCTCTTCAGGGAGGTCATAACAGCAAACTTAATTGCTCTTTCATCAGCATCTTCAGACTTCTTCTTCTTATCAGGCAAGGTGCTTTTAATCTTCTTGGCCTCCTCCAATGCAAAGCCTTTTGCATAACTATGCATGACATCTCTTACATAGCTGGGATCAAGGGCCTTTTGAATGGAGTTTGTTTTCAGCCAATTTAGAACCCAACGTTCTTCATCAGCCAATTCCTTCATACTTTGAAGTTCTGTGATTGACTTGTTCAGCCTGTTATCCCTCCAACTGATATATCTTGGCTTTTCTTGGTTGAACAGAGTCCTCAACATAAGCTTCTGATCATAGTATGCTAAGGACTTCTCAAATTTCTTGAAGAGCTCCTTATCAGCATAAACTATCTCAAAGGCTTTTCTGACTTCAAACTTGTCCTTTGACTTGACTTTGGGGGCAGGCAGTAATATCTTCTTTTTGTCTTCTTCATTCTTGCCTTCTCCAATCTTGATGCCACCTCCATGGACAGGTCCATAGGCATCAACTTTGCTCAACTCCAAAACCATTTCCATCTCAGCATCTTCAGCAGCTTTTCTTTCTGCTTCAGACATGTGCCTTCTGGCTTCATCCTTTGCTTCTTGAGCTTTGCTTAGCTCAAGTGCTTTCTTCTCCTCCAACTCATCCTGTTTTCTTTGTTCAGCCTCCTCCCTTGCTTTCTTGTCAGCTTTGGAAACTTTCTTTTTCCTCAGCACAATTTTTCTTTTGCCTTTATCAGCAGGGGCTGGTCCAGCAGATGATATGGGAGCAGTAGCAATAGGAAAAATGATTTGGACATCTGGATCTTCTTGAGGTTGAGCAACCTCAGCTGTTGGTGCGTCTTGACTTGGCTGTTGCTCATCAGCTTTGTCAGTCACAACAGTCTCAACTGTTTCAACAGGCCTTTCAGCAGCTACAGGATCTTCCCTAGCTATATTTTCCAAGTCCGTAGGTTCTTCTATGAAGGACATCTGCTTTCTAGCAGTTTTCTTTGTTCTTCCTTCACGGTAAGTGGTAGTAGCTGTATCTCTCTGTTGGCTCCTTGTTCTTTGGGAGATACCTTCAGCAGGCCTCTCTGCTGATGGAGTTCTTGATGGTGATGCAAGGGATCCAGTCCTTACATCAGCAATTACATTCTCCACAATTTTAGTGGCTTCAGCAGCAGTCACTTTCTCCGTTTTCTTTGGAGCTTTTTCTTTAGGCTTATCAGCAGCCTTGACCAGTTTCCTTTGCCTTTTGGCAGGAACCTCTTTTGGTTCCTCAACATCAGCTTCTTCAGGCTCACCAGCCTTCCTCTTTTGAACAGGCATGTACTTGGACAATGCCTTGGATTTGTGGATCTCTTTTCCATTCTTCATGTCACAGCCCAGTTTTGACAGCAGATAACTAAGTGTGATTCTGTGGTTGGTGGAGGGGCCTTTTCCTTTCTTATCATCAAGAAAGTCAGCCAATATGTACCAGACTATGATTGACCAGTTGACCTCTAGTCCATAGTATATGGCAGCCATGATGCTGAACCTCTTCATGGTAACAGCATCCAGTGAGAAGGTGCAGTTCTCAATCAACTTAGACACCATATCAGCCATCCGCTGATATTCATCCTTCAGTTGCTTCTTCCTTATGTTTCCAGACATAACTTCTCCTTCCTTGGCGCAGATCGCCCAGAATTGTTGGTGCTTATCTTCCGTCAGTACAGTGACGTCATGTCGTCCACTGTTAGGAAGCCCAAACGTCTCGTGCAGAATAGCAGGAGTAATAGTGATAGATTTACCTCCCACTGTAGCCTTGATCTCTAGTGAGTTGTAGTCAGCTTTCGCAGTGTTGTAATACTCCATCACTTGGTCAGTCCAGATAATTCCTTCGTGGTATTCCATGAAGTTTACCAGCGAAGCAGCTTTGAACTTTTCGAGCAGTTCCTTCATCAGATCCGTACCGGATTGGTAGTAGGAATCATAAACGAGAAACATACCTTCAGCGGCCATTGTTAATCTGTCGAAGGTTAGGAAAACAAAGAGAGATATGCAGAGAATTGCAGATAAAATTTCTCACAAGTACTTTTGAATGCTTAGAGTGCGTAAAGAACGACTCGACTGATCAGATGGGGATTTATAGAGTTGGGGTATGTCGGTTTCCGTGATATCCGCCAACCATTAGATCCGTTTTTCTGTCAGTGCTGATCGTGCGGCGTCAGTTACGACGTTTCAAATTCAAAAGTTATTTAATGTGGAGCGGGAATATGTACCGTCCAACAGTTACTTGTAAAAGTGTGTTTTGAATAAAACGTTTTTAAACAGTTCTGCTTTTATTTAAGTAATCAGATGAGTAACATAAATACTTATCTGATGGACTACTGTCCTGATGACAGTGCTGTTATCAGAGAATGCCAATAGCTGATAACCTTCCTCAGCTGTTTGTCAATCCAGCTAGATAGTATAACTTTAATCTTCAATAGTTGAGTCTTCTGATGAAATCATAACTTCAACTAACTGACATTAACCAATTTCATCTTTAATTCAGAAGTACCGCTAGTCTTACACGTTCCCCCTGAGTTTAAGAATTCATAAGTTAACTAGTCTGTTGAAAGTTAATCCTTGAAGATAATAAATGGACAACTAAGCTATTGAACTTCAGTCTTCTGATGAGTTCCCCCTCAGCTTATGCATCCAAATTAAGTAGTCCTAACTCAGCTCTTAGAGTTGAGAACCTTACTTCACTTAAGGGTTTAGTGAAAATGTCAGCAATCTGATTGTCTGTATGAACATACTCAATCATAACATTGCCTTTTTCCACATGATCTCTAATGAAGTGATGCTTGATCTCAATATGCTTAGTCCTTGAATGACTTGTAGTGTTCTGAGTAAGAGAGATTGCACTTGTATTATCACAGTAGATTGGAATTCCACTGATCTTGATGTTGTAGTCTTCTAGTTGATGCTTCAACCAAAGTATTTGTGCACAGCAAGCTCCAGCAGCTATATATTCAGCTTCAGCAGTAGATATAGAAAATGAGGTTTGTTTCTTACTCATCCATGAGATCAGACGACTGCCCAAGAACTGACAGGCACCTGTTGTGCTCTTTCTGTCAATCTTGCAGCCAGCAAGGTCTGAATCTGAATAACCAATAAGCTCAAATCCAGATTCTCTAGGATACCACAATCTCAATTCTTGAGTGCCTTTAACATACTTCAATATCCTCTTGGCAGCTAAGAGATGAGATTCTTTGGGGTTTGATTGAAATCTTGCACAGACTCCAACTGAGTACATTATATCAGGCCTACTTGCTGTTAGATACAACAATGAACCAATAATGCCTCTATATTTGGTTATGTCCACTGATTTGCCATCTTCATCTTTATCCAAACGAAGACTTGTAGACATGGGAATTGTAGCTGTTGAGCTAGTTTCCATACCAAATTTCTTGAACAGATCTCTTGTGTACTTTGCTTGGCTGATGAATATTCCATCAGGCAACTGTCTAACTTGCAATCCAAGAAAATAGTTAAGTTCACCCATCATGCTCATTTCAAACTTATTCTGCATCAGCTTGGAGAACTTATCACACATCTGTTGGTTAGTTGAACCAAAAATAATATCGTCCACATATATTTGCACAAGTAATATATGATTTTCCCATTCAATTGTGAACAAGGTTTTATCTACCTTACCTTTACGAAATCCTTTAATTAAAAGAAAATCAGATAGGGTATCATACCATGCTCTTGGAGCCTGTTTCAGTCCATAGAGGGCTTTCTTCAGACGATATACCTTGTCCTCTTCTTGATAGACTTCAAATCCAGGAGGTTGTTCAACATACACTTCTTCTTGCAATTCTCCATTGAGAAAAGCGGACTTCACATCCATCTGATAGACAGTGAAGTTCTTGTAAGCAGCATAGGCTAGAAATAGTCTGATTGCTTCAAGTCTTGCTACTGGTGCAAAAGTTTCATCAAAGTCAATTCCTTCTTCTTGACAATAACCCTTGGCCACTAATCTTACTTTGTTTCTGGTAACAACACCATCTTCATTCATCTTATTTCTGAAAACCCATTTAGTGCCAATTACCCTTTGATGACTTGGTCTAGGAACTAAGTACCAGACTTCATTCCTTTCAAATTGATTCAACTCTTCTTGCATGGCTTCAATCCAGAAGGAATCACTGAGAGCTTCTTCAATTTGCTTAGGCTCTATTTGAGATAGAAATATGACAAACATAGCATCTTGTGCAGCAGCTCTTCTTGTTTTCACTCTATCTAAAGGATCACCAATTACTAATTCAGGAGGGTGATTCTTGAGCCATCTGAGATCAGGTTGTAGATCAGGATGTTGTCCTCTGTCTTGATCTTGCAACACTACTGTTGGAGTTCCAGTAGTAGTCTGTTGAACATTTGCAGTCTGTTGAACAGTCTCTGGTCTGTCAGCTGTTTGCAACTCGTCTGTTAGACAATCAGCACTGTGATTTTGAACAGCACTTGAGTTTGCAGCTGAACTTAGATTAGGTAGTATGATGGGAACATATTCTTCATTTCTTCCAACGTCTAACTTCTGTAAATCAGCAGACAGGTCTTGATTAACACTTTGATTCTTTTCAGAAGATTGACTTGGCTCATCAAATACTACATGGATAGATTCTTCTATTAGTAATGTTCTTTTGTTAAAAACTCTGTAAGCTTTACTAACAGTAGAGTATCCTACAAAAACAGCTTCATCAGCCTTTTCTGCAAATGCAGCAAGGTGATTTTTCCCATTATTCAATACAAAACATTTACAACCAAAAATCTTAAAGTAATGAATGTTTGGTTTTCTGTTGTTCCAAACTTCATATGGAGTCTTGTTCTGATTTTTGTTGATCATACATCTGTTTTGGGTAAAGCATGCTGTATTTGTTGCTTCTGCCCAAAATCTTTGTGGCAGTTTAGCTTCAGCTATCATGGTTCTGACAGCTTCTTTTAGTGTTCTGTTTCTCCTTTCAGCAACACCATTCTGTTGAGGGGTTCTTGCAGCTGAATACTCATGATGTATTCCTTTGATATTACAATACTCTTCAACAGTAGAGTTTGTAAATTCTGTCCCTCTATCTGATCTAATCTTCAATATTTTGATACTCTTCTCATTCTGGATCAGTTCCATCAGATTGGTAAGATGTTCCTTGGTTTCACTTTTCTTTTTCATGAAAATCACCCAAGTATATCTTGAATAATCATCCACAACAGCTAGGCAGTATTTCTTTCCACCATTGCTGACTGGATCAATGGGTCCAAATAAGTCCATATGCAGTAGCTCCAATATTCTTCCAGAAGATTGGTGCTTCTTTTCTTTGAAAGATGACTTGATTTGTTTACCCTTCTGACATGCGTCACAGAGCTTGTCTTTGCTCATGACAGCTTTTGGAATCCCTTCAACCAAATCATTCTTGATTAATCTGTTTATGGTCTTGAAGTTTAAATGATTCATTCTCTTGTGCCATAGCCAACTGACTTCACTTGGTGCAGATGCCACCAAACAAATACTTGAACTCTTATCAGCAGAGTTCCAGTCGACTATGTAGACATTTCCTTGTTGTCTTCCAGATAAAATTACCTTCTTTGTACCAATCTGTTCAACATAGCACTTATCTGTTGAGAAGATGACTGAATATCCTTTGTCACAAAATTGACTTATGCTCAGCAGATTATACTTTAGGCCTTTAACATATGAGACGTCAGATATCTCTATGTTTCCCTTGATTAATCTTCCTTTAGCTTTAATCTTGTCTTCTTTGCTGTCTCCAAATGTAACACTTGGACCATCCACAGCAACTGCATCAGTCAGCTCATGTATGTTTCCACACATGTGTCTTGAACATCCACTGTCCAAGTACCAAATCTTCTCTACTTTACTCCTACTCCTAATCCTAACCTACAAAACAAAAGTAAAATTGTTTTAGGTACCCTTATTGAGAGGGTCCTGAAGGATTAGTTCCACCTTTGACAACCCAAGATGTTGAAGTCTTAGGCTTCTTAGGCTTCTGAGTTTTAGGAGCATGAACAGTTTCATTTTTATCATAGTTATCAGATAAGTCATGTTGATGATCAGTATGATATGAATAATGTTCATAAGCAGGGTAAGGTGCATGATAAGCAGGATATGCATGCATTGGATGAGCAGGGTAAGGTGCATAGTAACTAGGAAATTGAGGTGCATGATACATAGGATGATATGCAGCAGGTTGCACATAATATGACTCATTTCCATACCAAGCATTTTGATTTTTCTTGTTTTTATGCTTCTTTGGTTTACTAGTTGCTTGCTCATTTGATTTTGACTTAGTTTTACCACTAGTCTGATTGACTTTAGCTTTATCAGCAGACTTCTTAGGACTCTGCTGTTTGGTCTTACTAGTCTGATTTCCTACACTAGGCTCTTTGCTCTTTTTAGCCTTAGGAGATTTCTTCTCCTTTAACACATTCTCAGTTGAGGTAGGTCTAGCAGTTTGAACATACAGAATGACCTTACTATTGTCAGCAGAAATAAATTTTTCAGTATGATTCAATTCTAGTTTATCATTTTCTAAAGGTGTCTCCTGTTTGCTAGATGTATGCATGGATGCAACAGTTGACTTATCATGAGACTCAATAATTTTCTCAAGTTCCATGATTTTTCCTTTATAGACCTCACATTCAGCTTTCAGAGATTCATGCTCTTGCTCAAGCTGTTTGTACTCAGCTGATTCTTTAGGCTTTTCAGCTTTAAGTTTCAGTGAGTTATTTTGCTCTTTTAGCAAGTTCATCTCTTCCTTAAGCTTAACAAATTCTCCAGCAATAGTAGTATTATTCAACATCATTTGCTCTAGAGAATTAAATAGTTCATTTTCTTGAGGAGTTACCTCATCCTCTGAATCATCAGATTCCTTTGCCATCAGGCACAGGAGAGCAGGTTTTTCTTCATCAGACGATTCTTCATCAGACGTGTCTGAATCTGAATCAGATGAGTAGACAGCAGCCAGCTTTTCTGCTTCTGCCATCATAGCCTTGCCTCTCTGATGCTTTCTTTCTTTTCTCATTTTCTTCTCCTCTTCAGTGTACTTTTCTGCTTTTGGATATGGGCAGTCTTTGATGAAGTGTCCCAATTTCCTGCAGTTATAACACATTAGTTTGGCTTTGTAATCATCTTTTTCTTGAGAAGAAAAGTTAGGTTTAGAAGTAGAAGCATTGTTGTATTTGTTCTTAATTTTTCTTTTGTAGAACTTCTTGAAGTTATTCATCAACAATGCAACATCTCCAGCAGTGTACTCCTTTTTGTTGAGTAGAGTGGCTTCATCAGATGAGTCCACTTCTATGCTTCTTTGGGCTGGTCTTCTTTGATTTTCAGCAGCAACCAGTGCAGCTGTGGGTCCTGAAGTTGAGGTTTCTTCAATTCCCATTCTTGGCAGTTTATACTCATAAGCCTTGAGTACGGAGAACAGCTCTGTAAGAGAAATCTTGCCCAGATCTCTTGATTCTTCCATTGCTGTCACCTTCATGTTAAACTTGGAAGGTAGGGCCTTCAGTACTCTGACGCTTATCTCTTTGTCAGTGAAGGTCTTTCCCAGCTTCAAAACTTCATTCAGAGTTCTGGTGAATCTGGTATCCATCTGATCAATGGTTTCTCCAGATTTCATCTTGAAGTTGTCTAGCTTCTCCAAGGAAACACTGAGCTGATGCTCTTTTATTGCATCATTGCCTTCGCTCATGTCTCTGACTTTGTCCCACATCTCCTTTGCAGTTTTGCAATGTTTGACCTTGTCAAACCGATCATTATCCAGGGCTTTAGTCATGATGAATCTCCCAACTTTGTCTAGATTGTAGAGCTTTATTTCTTCCGGAGTCATCTCATGAAGGTCTTTTTCCACAACCGTATCTACTTCATTTATTTTGATGGTCTTTGTGAATCTGAATGGACCTTTAATGATACATGTGTACATGTTGTCATTGTAAGCAGCAAGGAAAATCTCCATTCTGATTTTCCAGTCCTCAAAGGACATACCAGCAATGTGGGGAACATGGCTGATACAATCCATTTTTCAAAAAGTTTTGATTTTTCAAAAGGATGCTCTTTTGAAAAGTTTTGAAAACCTTTGAAAAACACTTGGATCAAGCTCGTTGATCAGGCAGCTGATTCTAATGAACCACCGGCTCTGATACCACTTGTTGGTCCCAAATGGTCAGAAGAGGTTTAGAGGGGGGGGGGGTGAATAAACCTCTTTAAAAATTTTCTTCTTTTTAACTTTAAAACTTTACTCCAACTGAACAGACTAAGCTGATCAGATTAGTTAGTTACAATTCTGTTCGCGAACAAATCTTTGAACAGATTTGTTGACCACTCGTCTGATGATTACTTAGCTGATTTTGTTAAAATCAGTTTTAATACTTAGAGTACTTGCAGCGGATTTTCAAAGTGTTTTTCACAAGTAATCTTAGTAGTTTGAAAAATGATTCCCCAGTTTTATAAACTCCTTTTTATTCTTTTTCAAACAGTTAACTTAAAGTGTTTTTATGCAATCAGAAAATATGCAAGTTTAAAAGCGATGTAAAACACAATCAATTTTTATAGTGGTTATATGGATTTGAATATCCTTTAGTCCACTCTTCCAAGTCACTCAGATCTTGGGTTATACTATAATCACAAAGTTTACAGTATACTCTGCTTGCGCCAATCAACAAATGAAACGGCCACAAGTGCGCAGTAGGAAATCACACAGAAATCCTACTTCTCTGAAGTAATATCACTCACTTAGACGGATATCTACTTCTCACAACACTCTAGATTTACAAAATCACTCAGAAGATGTATTTTTCTTGATTCTTCAACTCTGCTTTCGTCAACAAATGACTCAGCTGATGAGTGAGCTGTTCTTGAGACTTAAAGAATTCTGCTTTGGAAATTTCTCTCAGAAAGTGTGTTGCTTATTTCTTCTTCGTCTCTTTCAGCTATTTATATTTGAGGATTGAAAAGTGTCCGTTGAAGAGAGACAGGTTTCAAATTCCTCGAGTACTGGTCCTTAAAATCCGCGAACGGCTCTTTTGCAGTCTGTCCGTACTATGAACAGTACTTTATGCAGGCAGCATTAAATGCAGCATTAAATGCACTCGGCTGATGCGAAGCAATTCTTCAATCATTTGTCTTTAATAACCTTGTACTTCAGCATTTATTACACCAAAGGGGCATTTATTACCGTTGGGAATACTTCATGATCTTCTTCACTTGGCTGACGAAAGTACGAGTCTGATGGCGAGCTCGGCTGATCTCAAATATGAACAAATCTGATTTGAGTCGGCTGATCTTCATCAGTCTGATAACATTTCTTCAGCAGATCACAAGTCTTGGACCTTGAAACTTTGACTCTTCTGATGTCTTCTTTACTTGGTCAAAATTCCTTGATAAGTCTATCAGCTAAGTTACTCCATACTTAGCCAATCTTGAAGTTTTGGAATGCATCAAAACCTCCCTTATCAAATTTCCCTTTGTGCCTTCATCTTCATCCTTATCCAACACATAATAATATCCATAAATGACTTGTTCATGATTGTGTTTATTCACAAATCTAGAAATCATGTATTTACCCGAAATTCAGTCTCATGTAACTTGAAAAGTGGCTTTGCAGCTAGACAGAATCAATGCTTTAGCTTCACGTAGCTTATTATGCCCTTCATCATTTTTTACATGGAACCCTTCTTGGGTACAAACTAACACCATATGACTCACTTGACAAGTTGGCCATTAGAGATATCTATGCACCAGTTTGAGGGGGAATGTTGGTGTGAGATGTACATACAAATTTAACACAGAGATTTGGAGGATTAGTTAGTGGAAATTGATTCTAATCCATAATTATAGCCTTAGACAATTTATAGACAAAAATAATTTTGTTTTGTAGTATTATATACTCAGTCTTTATTGTTGTATGAATATACAAAAATGAAAAAATGACATATTTTGTCAATTCCAACAAAGCTAACTATCGCGACTAAACAATAATAATGATAAATTAATGTGCATATCATGTGCATGTTGTCATTTTAATATATTTTCATCTGATAAGAAAATTGTTATGTGACAACAATGTTTTTTCTTTGTTATCCTTAAAGAAGGTTATTCTTTAATTTAATTGTAGATTGCACATGAAAACTTTCCAACATGTACAATTTCAAGATGATTTTCACTTGTGGCGATGATCACTAGACCTTTTACCATATTTTACATTTAAAAACAACAAGAAAAACAAATTTATCACATAAAAATACTTAATAGATATCGCAATAATTTTCATGCGCAATATAATGATCTTGTATTTGTTCTTATCACATTATTTAACCAAAAAGGTCGGTAATTTGCAAGAAAATAGATAGAAAATCATTGTAAAATTAAACTAGTAACAAGAAGAATTATAGCATAAAATAAAAAAAATCTAAAAGTCAATAAAATATATTTTCATAACGTAGTACAATAAGTGAGATTATGATCAATCCAACTCAGAACAATCAAGAGCCACTTTAATCTTTTGAATTGTGGAGCTAATAAGAGTATGAACAGTGGCCACATATTCCATGTTTAGTTGCTTTGACAATGTACTACAACAAATTAATATTTGAAAAGCAACTGTTAGGAGCGAGCCGCTCGAGTTACTTGTAGTCGAACTACTTGAAGCTCGGATTCCTTTCCCGGAGCGACCATCACTAGAGATTACATATCCCGAAGGAAGGATTGGTACTTTCCTCGTGTCCTCGCCATTAACAACTGCAGTGATAGACGATAAATCCATTGGGGCATATATCATTATTGCTCCTAGTTGATCGATGCTACTTTCTTGAAGCATTAACATGTTGTTTTCTTTTGGTACAAATGGCTGATTCAGGACCACGTTAGAAATCGTAAATAAAATTAGTGATTTGGATTAAAAAAAAAAAAATATATATATATATATATATATATATATATATATATATATATATATAAATATCATAAACTTTAAAAAAAAATATGCAACTATAAGAGTATTTGCAATTTATAAGTATATTATTTAACCTTTTCCTTAAAATAAATAAATAAAGAGTATTATGTTTAAACATAATGTAGGTCAACTTCTATTCATCAAAAAACTCGAATTGAAGTTTTAGCAAATTGTCTATACTATTCTTGCATTATTGGATATTTAAATTCGCGTATAGCTTAAAATTCATGTATTTTGCACACGTATAACCAATTCACATTCTCGGGAAATAATTATAATACTTATTTGGATCACCATCATTCGTTCATTAAATCTATTGAAATCAATTGGGGGTAAAAAAATGATATTTGAAACTCAATATGTAGATAATCACAACCACGGAAGAATGTAGGAGTTCCACATTTGAATGCAATTTAATATATATGCTTAATAAAAGTTGAGTGTAATTGAAGAAAAAAAAAATTTTAACCAAAGTATTTGTAAACAATGTGTTCAATTGCTTATAGTATTGATTGTTCTATTAATCAACATAACATATAAATGCAATAGGTCAAAAATTTACATTTACCTGAATGATGGAGATACAATTTCCAGATTGTGTCCCAGTTGAAATGTGTGCAATTGCATTTACAGGATTTCCACTAGATAAGACATCCCACTGCATGAAAAAAAATACAATTAGATTACATTATAGCTTATTGCATATATGTATTAAGGGTTAATGACAATTTATCCAATGTGATTATCATAATGTGCAATTTATTCTCCTATTATTTTAAAAATACTCATACTGCCTTCCTTGAAATTTTAAGTCTTCAGAAAAAACTGAATTAACAATAATTCACTGCTATTAAGCCTTCAGAAAAAACTGAACTGATGACAATAGTACCCCTCTCAACCCCTTTTAAACCTTCTGATAAAAATGTGACAATTTGTGTAATTTTGTCATTATAAATGTGACATTTTATCCCATTTATGTGGACCATATTACCTCCAAAGGGTAATTTTATCTTTTTACACAATATAATTCACGCCCAATTTCATATTTAAGTTAGTGAGATACACTCTCCAAGAAGTAAATCGCTCCTTTAAAAAATCCCAAGAGGTGTAAATTGATTTTTTTTAAGTAAACTGAATCAAAGGGGGCAAATTGCCATCAGCCCTATATATTAAACAAAATGAAATGTAATTTGTTGTATAAAGACAAAAAGTTAAAATATTTACTCACCTGTGATCTCTTTTTCTCATCTTTGAAGAAATTGAAGAGATTCTCGTACGAAATGGGAAGCCAAAGAGATGTAGTTGCAATAACTATCAAGCCATCCGGTTGGCCTAGTCCATCACTTTTTCGTAACGCGACTCGAACGCCGCTATTATTCAATTCGGATAAATTGGGAAAATCGAGTTTATCTGACATGCCCAATACTTCACAAAAATTCATCACCATTCTATGAGAAAGCTTCATTAGATTTCTCCGACCTTCCGCAGAGTCAATGACTAAGAGAGAAAAAAAAAATTCAATTTGTGTTACCATGTATTAAAACAATTAATTAATAGTTTTGTAATGGGTTAATGGCAATATATTCCTCTCCGATTTGAAAAAGAGCAATTTACCTTCTTCGGCCGGAGAGTGTAACTTACGTGCGCGAAATTGAGAGTGAACATGAAACGTGTTTTGTCACATAAGAGGATAAATTGCCACATTTATAATAACACAAGGGGGTAAATCGTCACATTTATCATAATACAAGTGGGGTAAACTGCCACATTATCATAAAATAGGGAGGTAAAGTATTATCTATAAAAATGTCGGGGAGATAGTGTGAGATAGGGGTAAAATACCACATTTATAATAAAAACGTGGTAAATACCACATTTATCATAATACAGATGGAGTAAACCGCCACATTATCATAAAACAAGGAGGTAAAGTCTATAAAAATGTCAGGAAAATAGTGTGAAACTTTGATAAAATTGTGGGGGATAAAGTGTTCTATTTCCAAACACAGGAAATTAAATTGAACATTATAAAAATTATAGGGTGTATACTGCAAACTCGATTTATAATAACCGAATAATACCTCCTTCTAGTTCATGTCTTGGTGAAGAAGTTAGTCCCATTGAGAATGCGAATCTCTCGCACATCCTTTGAAGAGTAGTAATCCACCTTTTGGCTCCATATGCTTGACAACCGCAAACTAGGTCTCTATATAGACGATGAGTCAATGTTTTATCGTCAACTTGAACATGTTCAATCCATGAAATCTATCAAGAAAAATAAGAACTTAAATAAGGAGTTAACAATTTTTAGGAACTATATAAGTTGTGATAAACATAAAGGCGAATGTTATGGTTTCTTCGGTCGCGTTATAATATATATATATATGCCACATTATAACGTAAATGTTATGATGGTAGCACAACCCATCAATTTTAAAGTTAAGATCAAATCTAAAAATAGTAACTTTTAAATTTCATATTGGAAGTAGAAAACATCACAAACTAATTCTATTGTACATTAATGGAAGACTAAAGAGCCTTACATGAAAAGTGATTGTGATCATATGAAGTGAATAGTGATGTATGCTATTTATATAAAAATCTCCTATATATGCTATTTTTGTGAGAGGGAATTGCAATTTTCGTCCTCCTTATTTATCGGCCGACTTTTGCACATTCGTCCCTCTTAAATTTTTTGTAGCTGATGCATCCTCTTAATAGTGTAGTGTGTCACCGATTCATTTTCTGGCTATTTCACGGCAGAGCCGCCTCACGTGCATTACTTGAAGGTCTAATATTAGGTGAAGGGACGAAAATACCCTCCAAGTAATGAACGGGTTTTGCACGTGAGGCGGTTTCCGCCTTATAATAGCCAATTTTTTTTACAAAAGACGACCTATAAGAAAGAGGAAAAGTGGTGCCGGTTCCATGTCCGAGAAAGGATTGAATTATTCAAAAATCTTACTATAAACATAATATATATAGTGTACTATAGACTCACCGTTGATTTTCCATTAGACATGTCCTCAATCATACACCCTGAGGGAAGCTTCCAAGAACGAGTAGGAGCAGCATCTTGGAGTTCTTTAATAAAATCATAGGATACATCGACCATTACCCAAGTTCTTGAATTAACTTGTCGGCAATAGCGAATGAAAAAGAATTCTCGAGGAGCCACAAGAGGTGACAAAATATGCATTTTTGCATACATCTACATCAATACAATTATGCAATCAAACTTTATCCATAGGGAATTAAATGAGTTAATGTCAATTTACCTTCTTTGATTTGAAAAAGAGCATATTACCTCCTTGTGAAAATTTTAAAGAAGTAATTTACGTACTCCCTTCAGCTGGAGAGTGCAACTCGCTTGTCAAAATTGAGAGTGGTCATGAAAAGTATTTTTGTAACATAGGGGGATAAATTGTCACATTTATCACAATAAAGGGGAGTAAACTGTCACATTATCATAACTAAGGGGGGTACACTGCCACATATAAAAATATCAGGGTGACGATGTGAAACTTGTATACGATTACAGGAGGTAAAGTGTTATTTTCAAATTACAAGGAGGTAAATTGAACATTATGAATATGAAGGGGTAAATTATCATTAATTCAAAATTAAATTAACACATGTAACAATGAAATTGAGTTCTTTACCAAATGTAGAGAACCGCCTAAGCTTCCAGTGTCAAGTACTTCAATGGTCCTGGCTTTTGTAACAATATTAGGAAACATGTCCTTCCATTTATTCTGCAACATAGGTAAAATATATTTTCATTTGGAATTTATATCTAATTTAAAATCTATTAAAGTTTAGTGGCTAATATACAATCAATAATTTTAACATCTAGTCAAAATTGACACCACATGTAAAAAAGTCCCAAATTATTGAGCACATATGGACCAATTTTTGCAATTGGGAAATTGCTTCAAATTTGTAAGGATGATTTATGATTGGACCCCTGAGATTTATTTGTCTTACAAGGAATTCCTGGCGTTTCAGAAATTATAAAGAGATCTCATCTACTTTAGATTATGTACTAAACACCCCTTACGACTTCAAAAATTCTTAAAAAAAAATAAACCCATGTAGTAGGAGGGGTCCTTGTAATTTCTGAAACCACATGGAAGCTTCTGTAATTACGATAAACATCAAGGAGGGAGAGGGTTCAAGTGTAAATCACCCAATTTGTAAATTGTAGGATAAAATTGCCGATCAAATAGTTATGGGACCATTTTTACCTTTTTCCCTGGATTTAAACATGAAAAGTTAGAATAATTAAATTTAATACCGAATCTAGAAGCATTTCAATTAAATGCAACGCGGTCATTGCCACTTCGCCAGAATCTCTAGACGATTCAATCCGAGCACTTGCAGTTTTGAAATGATTTGGCTTGGGAAAAAGCTTATCATAACTATCACGATGTAACATATATCTCCCATCAGTTTGAGACTTGATCCACACGGGCTCGTTCACACGTAAAAGCTCCACAAGTTCGTCCATCGCGGCAATGGCCGTCTCGATGATTAAAGACTTATCCGTGTCTCGTATTCCATCCGATCGATATGGTGATGGCGAATCGGTCTCGGGATTCCGAGGCATTTGTTCAAGATCAATTGGAGAGTTAATTCCAGACCCTTCACGTTGAAAGTTTTTCTCATTCATATTTGGAAATGGCTCAACTCCTTGTGGATGCATAGTTGCATAATTGGAGAAAAAGGTGATCGTTCTTTCATACTGAAAAAGTGTAGCAAAAAATTCATTCAAAAATATTCCAAACATAAACATCTCAAAAATTAATAAATAAATTGATTTAATTGCAATTTACCCCATATGATATGTATAATGTTCGATTTATCCCCTGTAATTTGAAAATTAGAACTTTACTCCCCCTATAATCTTACATAAGTTTCACACTACCGCCCTAGAATTTTCAAACTTAAAAGGACACGAGCTGACTAAACTACCCCTCTTATATACTATAAAGCACTTTACTCCCCCTATGTTATTATAAATGTGGCAGTTACCCCAATCTGTTATGATAAACGTGACACGTCACCCCATGTATTATGATAAATATGAAACTCCCTCCCCCCACCCCCTCCCCGGTGTTATTATAAATATGGCACTTTGACTCCCTATGGATACTTGCGTCTTTTTATGCAAAACTTTCATACTTACTTTCAATTGCTACAATTGTTTTATACTCTATGTTGGAAGGAGTTAAATTGTTTCTTTAAAATTGTTACAAGGGAATAAAGTAATATTTTTTAAATAGCAAGGAGTAAATCGAACATTATGCATATTACATGGAATAGACTGGTTAGTGGTTAGTAACCCTTTATTCTTCTAATATTTTGTATCAATCAAGTCCATAGTCTCAGTAAACTTAGCATATGATTCTTGTAATAATAAAACTGAACCATAAATAACCATTATTAATTTTATTAAGTTCTTTATGTAGGGGGGGGGGGGGAAATTAATTGGCAACAATAAATCACCTCTTCTTTCAATCGCATGTTTTCCGTCCTCAATTTCTGTAAATTGTGATGTTTCTCTTCTTCGCCAATATGAGTTGAACCACTACAAGCTGAACAAATGGTGTTTCTAAGGGCCTCTCGCATTGCAAAATTCTCACATTGAATTCTCTCATTTTCAGCACGAAGGGTATTGTTGTCTGCTCTCTCATTATGAGTCTAAAAATATATTTAATGCAAACAAATTATTAGATCACAATTTATATATGAGTGTGACACAAGAAACACATAGTGCATATTTCTACGGAGCTAAATACTATGTCCAACTATTAAAAACTCTATTATTTTTATTAGGAAAAATTCCCCTGTGTTCTTTTTGTATTAGCAAAAAAAAAAAAAAAAAAAAAAAACTCATTTGAAATTCTTTCATAAATCATAGGGAGGTTTTTGTAAATATTTTTAAGTGAACAGGGGGCTATTACTAATACTCAAAGTTAGTATGAGGTTATTGTTAATTTTTAAGATTAAGAGGGGTGTTTTTAGAGCCATTGGTGGGGGTATTATTGTCATTTGAGCTTGGGAGAAGGTTTTTCGCTAGAGACAACAACATTTTTGATATCAAACAGTCCAAAAAAACACATTTGATACTAATCTTTTCAAAAAATACATTTCATACCCTCTTGACACATTTAGTTTGGCCGTCAATTTTTGAACGAAATTCAGCACATGCGCGTTAAGTTAACAATAATGGATCTTTAAAAGCCGTGTTTGTTTTTCCTCCTATTGTACAACTTAATTGGCACGTGTTGAATTACGTCCAAAAATTAATTTTTAAGATTAAAGAGGGGTGTTAATAGAGCCTTTAGTGTCATTTGAGCTTGGGAGAGGATTTTTCGTTAATAAAAAAAGAACAAATGAGGAATTTTACTAATAAAAATAAAATAGTTTTTTTTTTTACCAAAAAAAAAAAATATAGTTAAACAAAGGACAAAAAAATATTTTTGCACTTAGTATATATATGAATTAGTATATAACCTTTAGCTGAGTTCTCTTATTTTGAAACCAAAACTTGATCTGCTTAGGGTCAAGGCCGAGTTCCTTGCTCAATTGTCTTCGTTGGTTCTCGTCTGGATGTGGACATTCACTAAAAAACCTATATGAATAACATAAACCCGAAAGAACATTTCATCAAGAAAATGATTTTAAAATAGAAGAAAAACTAAAAAATACAGTACATAAGGGAACTCAAAAATAAAATTAAAAAATTGCTAAATATGTTGAATTATCGAAAGAACATGGAATGCTAAATTAAAATATTGCTAAATATGTTCCAAGACTTATTCAAGAATTTATTTTTCCAATAGATCATTGAATGGAGGAAAAAGAAGTAAGCTAGTAAATATGAATTAAGTAACTAAACTTTTTTATGAGAACTAATAAAGATAGAGAAATTTGTGCCAGCTCCATGAAAATTTCGAAGAAAATAAACAAAAAATAGATATTATTTTCATAGAAATGTACGAGTCGCAAAGTTCAATTGTGTACGTTTCAAGGTGTTGAATTTGTTGTGCCGAGTGACGATGGTATTGCTTCTTGCCCTTTCTAGAGTTCGAGGTGCCTTCATCTCCGGATCCGCTTCCTCCATGCGTTAAATCCATCTTCGCGACTAAAAAACAATAATAATTCTTTTATAAGTTCCTAACTATAAAATTTCACAAGGGTTTACAATATCATAAACTATATAGTGGTGACATATATAGTAATTGAATTGGTATTTTTAAACTACAATAAAATTTGGCAATATGAGTAATATTGTAGAAAAAACAAATAAACATATGAAAGTTAATTATACGTGACTCGACAAAATGGATAAATGGTATAGTAATTATATGGTTCATACAAACCTATTTGAAAAATATGAGAGTATATATTATGAGTTAAAGATATACTCTATCTGAAATATATATAACAAGATACAAATGCATGTGGTGTATGATTTTCAACTATTTATGAATTTCACAAATTCAAGTAGGGACGCAATCTGTCACATTAAATATTCACTTACTTAAATATATTAGAAGATAATTGCTTTGGGATTTAGGGGCCAAATTTCGGAATAAAATCATTAAGATTAGATGGAAGTAAAAAACAAATAATTAAAATCATTTGATAGAAGTTACGTAATTGTTGATACTCTACCAAAGGTGGTAAAGAAATTAGGATTTAAAACATCATGCTGATTATAAAGTAGAGCATAAAGCAAATCTCCAATATTTATTTACTTTCTGATTGGAGAATGCAACATGTATGGATTCTATTAATATATAGGATATGAACCTATATATATAGCAATAATTCGTGGTTTTCCTTTTATTTTCTTTGGCTTATAAGGTTTATTAGTAAATAAAAATTCATGTTATGAATATGGGCATTTATTATCGCAATCTGTAATTTCTTAATGTGGATCCTTAATTATCTGTCATGTAGTATTGTGCATTCAACATTTCAATCTAAATTTTTTACTACCCCTGTCTCCTAATTTTCTATATACTGGTATAATGACCAGTCAACTTCATAAATTTTAAAAAATTATAATAAATATTCTAGTTAGTTTACTTCAATAATAATTTAATAGTATTGCATAACACCATATATATTATTAATTCAAACTTTAAATTGCAAAAAATTTAAAAAAATATAAAAAATCAACTTGATAAATCACTTGGAGTACATAATATGAGTATAATTTTCTCGTAAAATAATACATCATACACCTTATCTTAATCCTGAATCATCACTCTTCTTAATTTACAAAAGTTGTCTATTTTTTAAGTAGGTTTATAGTAAAAACAAAATATTTTGTAACCTCTAAAAGTTATTTCAAATTTGATCCTCTCCGTTATTTCACCTGTGGTTTATTGTGTGAATAAATGTCTGAAATCATTGCAAGAGGTTATTGAATACATAATAGTAATTTCTTTTAACAAATTTGATATAAAAAATAGGCATTTACTAAAATATTGTTGAATAAAATCAACAGATGAAAGTGGCTAACTTATATCCTCCACAATTAATTATCATAATAATTGTATACCTCCTCTGCATCCGTACTTCATGATAGTTATGTAATTGTTAAACATGAAACGCAATGTCAGGAAACAATCATACCCAATAATTATTTTGAAAAATTGCAAAAATAGCCATGTTTATTTACTAGAAAAAAAATTCATTAAGATTCGGGATGATAATTAAGTATTATAACTAAATTAATTTGGCAATTATAGTAATATTTCGGCCCGAAATTCTTAAAAATTATAAAAAAAAAATATCATGTAACTAAGGCTCACTGGAAAAATATATTTTTAAGATTTGGACTAGTAATTAAATCATATAGCTAAATTAATTTGGCAAAGTTAGTCTTATTTCCCTTTGCAATGTGACGCCCAATCATCCTTCATTTTTCCTTGCAACAATTTCGCCTACTAATATGGATGCAAAGTAGGACAAAATTGAAGGAAAAAATAGGAGAAAAAAAAAATGGAGGGAACCCAAATCTTAATCCTCAACCTATAATCTTTACCTTCCATTATTCTTCATGGCCAAAATCACCATTAATTTAATCACATGGTCCGCACGAGACTCAATTCCAAGAAATTAAGAATTCCGATTTAAAATGAGTTGGAAATTTGGAATCTCTTTAATTAATTTAGTCACAAGAGAACTTTTTGTCAGCAAGCTTAGTTACATGACAATTTTTTTCGATTCTAAGAATTTCAGGCAAAAATAGGTTTAAAATTGCCAAATTAATAAGTTACATATCTTTATTGCTAACACGAATCTTGAAGCCGATGAGGCCTTAGTCAAGTGGTTAAGGATGAGGCTCCATGACCAGAAGGTCATGGGTTCAACTCCCACGAATGTGGGTATTTTCTCTAGTTTCATACTAGCATTTCTCTAGTTTAATACTAGCAATTAGTTCACTTTGTTATCATTGGAATAGTTTCGATTCGATATAGTGTTTGATGTAACAATGTATTCACCATCTCAAAAAAAAAAAAAAAAAAACACGAATCTTGAAAAAGACATTTTTACTTGTGAGCATTAGTTACATGGTCATTGTTGCAATCTCCATTGATTAATTACTCAAAAAATCATAGGGAAAATTTGCTAAATGATTATGTAACTTAAGCTCATTTTTAAAAATAAAAATAAATTAAAATCGGGTGCAATACTAGAAAAACCCTCGCCCCGCCTCCCAATGAAATGGTCTAGCTATGTCCATGATAAGAGTTATATTAATATACCAAAACTAATTTATGTTGTTAGGTAAAATTATACATAAACGAGATCATGAATTAAATATCAACTAATTTCTTATTCATATGTAAAATATTTTTAATGTTAATCATACAAATAATTGTTTTTTAGTTTATTATCAGATCCAAATCTTTAACATGTTAGACTGACCTACATCTCATTTAAATTATGGAGAAGTGTCGTGAGAACCTATGAGTATGAGCAAAACGTTTTAAAAGGCTCGCATACTACCGTAGTAGAAGTTGTTTCCATGAAAGATTATGGTTCTCCATGGGGTTTCCAATCAATTCTATTCCACGTATTTCGATTAACGTGTCTATTTAATCGAATCAGATGCATCATGAAATCTCTACACTACAACAAAAATGACATTTAGTGGCATAAGTTTAATGGCATTTTACAGGAAAATATAACAAAATCTCAATTTGGTGGCATATATAAAAAAATGTTGTAGTGTTTAATTTTATTTTATAAATTAGTGGCATTTTACAATTGAAAGATGTTACTAGTAAAAATATAATGGCATTTTTTCGAAAAATATGTCACTGAATAAAAGTGTTAAAATTATGTTGTGGCATATCTTCTATAAACGCCACTAATATTGATCCTTTATAGTGGCAAGTAAAATAAATGCCATGCAAATAGAATTTTGTCACATTAATTTAATGGCATTTTAAACCTTGTAACATTTGCCAATAAAATTCCTTCAGTGAATAATAAATTGAATAATTAGTGAAAATTTAAAATTGGATATTTTTATAGATTAGGAATATTATTTTAGCGACATTAATTTGTTTAAATTCTATTGAATCAATATTCTTAATGAATTTAAATTACAAAATAATATTATATAGTTGAATGGAATAAATTTTTATGATTTTACTGTCGAAATTTTAAAGAAAAAAAAAACACTTCGGCTTTTCTAGTTTTATTAGAAACTACTTTAAATAAATCGAGCTCAAAAAAAAAAAACTACTTTATATCAATAAATTTAAAAGAAATTGATTTCTCTAAAAAAATCAATTTAAGATAAATTGAACCATTTGTACCGAAAGTACTACTACTTTCATGCTTCTCAAGAAAACCAAGCTTTAATGGGTTACCCTACTACTTTTCTTTCCATCTAAGACGTAAAATTCCCAATATCTTTCTACTTAATCCTCTGCAATTGCCTCATTAATCTTGGAAACCTAGTTAATCAAACACACAAATACTCTTTTTCTCCTCATACCCATGGAAGAAAACAAACACACACCAAGAGAAAACATACAGACACCCATGGATCGATTGGTTTCAGGTGCGGCGTGTGGAGAACGGCGGTTAGGTTTTGCAGGAGTCGGACGTGGCAGTGGATTTTCTCGAGCGGCAAGGTTTCTTTTCATACTATAATTATCTTGCCTATTTTATTTTATATATATATATATATATATATATATATATATATATATAAATTTTGATTGTTGAAGTTTTCATTCCTTTGTTAATGGGTGCGTTAAATTTGAATCAATTTTGAAGTAATACTTGAAACTACAAAAGGTTGGGTCTTTTTCTTCTATTTTTGTTCAATTTGTGCTTTCATTTTTCAATATTAAATCCTCGTTTGTTGTACTTCTAAAGCATAATCATAAAATTTCAATCAGCCTTTTCTTTTTCCTTTAAAAAAATCATACTTTGTCACAATTCAAGACCATGTGAATTTTGATATTACAATTTCTGGAATACTCATAATTTCTTTGACATTTACCCATCAAATTTGCAATTCCTTACTGTTAGGAGTTATGAAGCATCCTTGGCATACTCATGTTCCAATTAGGTTCTGATATATAAGTTTTATATGTGTTGCTTCAGCTGGAACGTTTGAGTTATGTGCATTCACAGTTTCACATTAACTTTTAAGGTTAATACTGAAATAATTGATAGTCTGTTGTTGTCAGCTTATTTTTAAATAGAACAAATCATCTACTTTTCTCTCTACCCTTTGTTCTGTTAATTTTTTTAGAAAAGGGTTATTAGTTCTTTGCAGGATGAAGTCAATTGGCTAAGATATGAACTCCGTGAACTGAAATCTAAAAGTTTGTGTGCAAAATAGGTTACGTTCATTCTTTTAAGACTTCTTTTTGTTTATTTATTTTTCTATCACACTTTGTATTTAGAATTCATTTATGCGTACACTTATATATTACCCGATTAATCTAGAAAATCCTAGATACTATCAAGTGCATTAGATTTTAAAATTTTTATTTATGGGTTTTAATATTGTGCTACTAACCTACTGTCAATGTGAAAGAGGATGACATTCACATGATATATTCTGCAAAGTTCACTAAGCCATAAATAAGAATCTGTAAAGTTTATGTATCATGTAGTATTATTAAACTATATTGGGTTAAGTTTTCATTTTCTTTCCCATATCAGGACATTGATGCAAGAGTTCATATAAGAATTAAAAATATTCAGGGGTTCGAAGATTCTGCTATTTGTGATTGCATGTATGTGGTAAATTTCACTTTATTCATGAGAGGGACTCGCAATAGAAAACATATTTGATTTAGATTGGGTGTATGAAATGCATATGTTTCAAGTTTTCTCATTCTTCTTTCTTTTTTCAGTTTTTTATACACTTTGATCAATCCCATAACCTTGACTATAAAGTTGACTAACTCAAATTAAAGAAAATTCTTAAGATAATGTTTGTATACTCTCTCGTTGTGTTTTAAATTTTTGGAAAATTAGTTTAATGTATGTTTATAATTGACTGCTAATCCGAGCTGCTTAGCTATTTGAAGGTGCAATTTTCTATAGGAAGGGATCTTAGACCTGGACTTGGGTAGTACGACTCAAATGCTAGTGCACTGGTAAAAAAATTCATAATAGAAAGTTGAATCATTTGTTTGTTTTGTACTTTGCCAGCACATTAATATTTCACATGTGAAGCACTTTTTTGAGAATTAAAATAACATTGGAGGAAGCAAGAAAAAGCTTCATGCACTAGGCCATTAATTTTACAAATTGTAGCTCTAGCTATGTCGGAACTTGCTGTCGAACGGATGATAGTGATGCATCATTTCGTCTACTGAGACCACATAATAAATCAAACAAACACGAAATTGTCAAATTCAACCTAGTAGTGGGTAGATCGGCGCGCCTTCAAACAATCTATGACGGCGGACGGAGGACAGAGGCGGCGGCCGGCGGCTCGGCGGACTGGTAGTGAGAAGATCGGCGGACGGAGGACAGAGGCGGCGCGGCGGACTGGTATGTGGAGAAGTGGGGGAAGGAATTGAAAAATTGAGTAAGTTTTAGGGCTTTATAATAATCTGCGATTTTTATAATAAATCGCAGGTGCAACCTACGATTTTTTATTTATTAAATTGCATGTAGCACCTGCGATTTTTTTAAATTGCGGTAGCACCTGCGATTTATATTATAAATCGCAGGTAGCAGCTGCGATATATCTCCGTAATTAATTATCAACTCCTTAATTAAGTATTGATAATTAGCTAAAAATCGCAGTTACTAGTTGCGATTATAAGTCTTTTTTTTTTAAATAATCAAATATTCGCAGCTCAGGACTGCGATTTTTCTAAAGAATCGCAACTCCTACCTGCGACATTTGCTAAAAGGTACATTCAGGAAATTATTTTGGCAAGAAAGACATTTTAGGAAATACTTTGGTCATGAAGATTATATTGGAAAAAAATTCGGGATGGAATTAGACTAAAAGGGTGAATTGTCTTTTCAAAACTATTTACTTTAAATCTTTTATTTTATGAGACACATGTCACATAAGGAAAGGGTATCTCAATTACCTATATCCCAATAAAATCTTGTAATAGAATCACCCAAGTGTTTTATACTCTATGTTAGGGGTGAGCAAATCAAACCGGACCGACCGGACCGAACCGGAACCGACGGTTCGGTCCGGACCATTTACCGAACCGGCCAACCGGTTCGGTAATCGGTTCTAGCGTGAGAACCGAACCAGGATGTATTCGGTTTTCGGTAAAAACCGACGGTTTCCCGAACCGAACCGAACGACCCGAACCCACTTATGATTATTTTTTTTTTCCCTTATTATGCCACCCGAACCCGGCCCCTCACTTGGATAACCGAACCAAACTCTCCTCTTTCCTAAAGTCCCAAACCTTTCATTTCTTCTCCCAACCCCAGCCCTAATTTTCGGACCCTTCATCTTCTTCTCCCAACTCCAGCCGCCGCCCAAGCCCTCACACCAAAACAACCACCCTCAGCCCCTGAGGCAGTGGGCTTTTTTTTCCACTAATAAATCCTTCCTATATAGGAGAAAACGTGAGAGAGAAAGAGAGAGAGAAAAGAAGAGGAGATAGGCGGTTTGAGAGGTGTGGTAGAGGAGGAGGGAGACGGAGAGGCGCGGCGGCAGTTGTTTAAGGAGGCAAAGTCGGGTGGGGCAAAAAGGGTGCCGGAGAAGTTTGTGTTTGTGGAGAGTAAAGATGCGAAGATGGAGTAGCCAATCGCATATGACTTTCAGCGGCGAGATCGGCGGAGGAGGGTGGTGGAGACGGCGGCGCGAAGAAGAAGGAAAGAGAGAGGATTTTATTTCTTGTTATTGGTGTTACTTGGAGAGTTGGAGAAGGAACCCTACTTACCAAAAAAAAAAATACAGGTGGTTTGGGCCTTTTATTTCGGTACACATGGACCGAACCGGACCGAATCGAACCGGTCGGTATTTATACCGAACCGGACCGACTATTTCGGTCCGGTAATCGGTCCATGTTTTTTTGGGACCGAACCGGGCCATAACCGAACTTCGGTTCGGTTCGGTCCGGTTCGGCCCGTTTGCTCAGCCCTACTCTATGTTGGAAGGAGTTAATTCCTTCTTTAAAATTGTTACAAGGGAATAAAGTAATATTTTTTAAATCATAAGGAATAAATCGAACATTATGCATATTACACGGAATAGACTGGTTAGCAACCCTTTATTCTTCTAATATTTTGTATCAATCAAGTGCATAGTCTCAGTAAACTTAGCATATGATTCTTGTAAATATGTTTATTAAATAATAAAACTCAATAATAAATTATCATTATTAATTTTATTAAGTTCTTTATGTAGGGGGAAAAAAAATTTAATTGGCAACAATATATCACCTCTTCTTTCAATCGCATGTTTTCCGTCCTCAATTTCTGTAAACTGTGATGTTTCTTTTCTTCGCCAATATGAGTTGAACCACTACAAGCTGAACAAATGGTGTTTCTAAGGGCCTCTCGCATTGCAAAATTCTCATATTGAATTCTCTCATTTTCAGCACGAAGGGTATTGTTGTCTGCTCTCTCATTATGAGTCTAAAAATATATTAATGCAAACAAATAATTAGATTGTTAGATTTTATGGGTATTAACCCAATTGGATTGAGCCCAATTGGAATTAAGCCCACAAAATGAGAAATGAATGAAGCTTAGAAGAATGAAAAATGCCTTCATCCCACATGGAGGAAAGTAAGAAGTTTTTTGTCATTTATAATGAAAAAAATTGTATAAGGGTAGGGCCCCTTGGGGGTACCAAGTTTTATGAGGGGAGAAGACGTAGATGACAATGGTTTCCCACACGCGCGCGCCGCCGTCCGACCGACTCGGCACGGTCGGGTTTGGATTGGGCTTGGGCCTCAACATAACATTATTCTTTTTGGACAAAACTTATTTAATTTTTTTAGCCCAAAATTAAAAGCCCAATTTAAAATCCATACAACATTAGATCCGCGTACCACATCCGGTTGACCCGAACAAGATCCGCGCGCCTTTTTTTTGAATTGTCTGTACCGGTTCCGAAAAGACATGTCTCTCCAAACAGCACCTTTCTGCAGCTATAAATAGGAGGAAAATCTGGCCAATTCTCTCATCCCGTTTTCTAGCAATCAAAGCAGAATCCTATCCTCCTCTCTCTATATTCTTCTTTTCTTCTTCTCTTTTCAAGTATTTTATTTGTTAAAGTTCGCTGTGGACTTGTTCTTAGTGCAAAGAAACAAGTATCCGACCGTTGAATCTTGGGAGACCACTGGGACGAACTGTTGCACCTTTGACAGCCCAGAAATATTGTCTTAAGGATATTGCATTTGCAAGCCTCGGTCGATTTACGGTTCAGAATTATTTCAGTAAGTACGCTGTTATTAAATTCTGATTTTGTTTATTCTGCGAGAATAAACTATACTAAGGTTTATAATTAGAGTTAATTATAAATAATTATTCTGTTGGAATAATTTACTATAGTTTTATAATATAAAGTATTTCATAATATTTTATAATTTACTATAGTACTTAGAAATATAAAATATTCTATAGTATTTTATATACACATATTGTTTTAAACATATTTATCAACATAGATCACCATTTATATACGAGTGTGACGCAAGAAACACATAGTGCATATTTCTACGGAGCTAAATACTATGTCCAACTATTAAAATCTCCCCTCTATTATTTTTATTAGGAAAAATTCCACTGTGTTCTTTCTGTATTAGCAAAAAAAAAAAAAAAAAAAAAAAAAAAAAAAACTCATTTGAAATTCTTTCATAAACCATAAGGAAATTTTTGTAAATTTTTCAAGTGAACAAGGGGGCTATTGCCAATACTCAAATTTAACATGGGGTTATTGTTAATTTTTAAAAATTAAGAGGGGTGTTTTTAGAGCCTTTGGTGGGGGTATTATTGTCATTTGAGCTTGGGAGGGTTTTTCGCTAGAGAGCGCAACACTTTTGATATCAAACAGTCCAAAAAAACACATTTGATACCAATCTTTTTCAAAAAAAAAAATATTCTATACCATGATTCACACCCTCTTGACACATTTAGTTTTGTCGTCAATTTTCGAACGAAATTCAGCACGTGCCCGTTAAGTTAACAATGATGGATCTTTAAAAGTCATGTTTGTTTTTCCTCCCATTGTACAACTTAATGGGCACGTGTTGAATTACGTACAAAAATTAATTGTTAAGATTAAAGAGGGGTGTTAATAGAGCCTTTGGTGTCATTTGAGCTTGGGAGAGGATTTTTCGTTAATAAAGAAAAGAACAGATGAGGAATTTTACTAATAAAATTAAAACAGTTTTTTTTTCCCCAAAAAAAAATATAGTTAAACAAAGCACCAAAAATTATTTTTGCACTTAGTATATAAATTAGTAAGGATTTGCCATGGGCAGTTCAGCCTTGGCTAAATTGCCCATAGTTTACCACTCACTTGTTGTCATGTGGCAACAAGTTGACTTATAACCTGTTGTGTAATTTTACTACGAGGACTTTGAAAATGTCCTAAATACCCTTATTCCTTCTTTTCCAAATTTCTACTTCTCTCCCAAATACCATTTTTCTTCTGCACGACTACTTTGATTTTTTTCATTTCTCAACGGATTTTTGCAAGATTAGTCTCATTCTCCTCGTCTCTTCATCAGGATTACATTGGTGGTTTCAATTTTTCGTTTCTCTTTGTTTTTCGTTGTTAATTTTTATATATATAAAGAAACCAAAAAAAACTTAGTTTATGATTTCTTCACGTTTTGTTGTGTTTCCTTTCAGGTTTATGTTTCTAGAGTTGTTTAAATGCATTGTCGGCTTCAATTTTGTGTTTCCGGCTCTGAATTAGTGGATTTGAAGATTCGGGCCACGAAGAATATATTTGGGTTGTTGCTTTCTTCACGTTTGTTGCGTTTCCTTTCGGGTTTATGTTTCTGGAGTTGTTTAAACGCATTGACCGGCTTCAATTTTGTGTTTCCAACTCGAAATTAGTCGATTTGAAGATTCGGGCCACGAAGAACATTTTCAGGCTGTTGAGTTCTTCGGGTATTTTGTGTTGAAATTTCTGCGCATATTCTATTGTTGGTTTGGTGAACACTCGGTAAATCTTTGGAAGGCCATCATTATGTTCTAATACAATACAATATTGTGAATTGATTATTTCTTGTTCTTTTAGAGATCTTTTGGAATGAAGCTAGCTTGTTTTTTCTTTAGATAGTCATTCTGTATACATAAGATTAGTTCCTTAGTGCAATTTAGTTGATTCAATTGATTATATCCCATATGACATATATCCTCTCAAATACCTTTGTGACCTGTTATCACTGCACATGGCAGTTGTTGGTGTTCCTGAACCTTTGTATTTCCATTTCTTATGGGTTTTTGGAAAATATGACGTTGCTATTTGGGTTCAACAAATGAAATTTCAATTAACAAAATGTTCTTCGGACAACCAACCAAGTAATTAATAATTAATAATTTTGTGTATTAATATATATTATTAAGAAGAAGAGGGCAAAAAAGTAATTAAAACATATGTGACCTGCTAAAGTTAACCGGGAGTACAGGTCAAAATTATATTAGTAAAATATTTCAGCAGTTTATTTTTGTGGAAAACTGTCAGCAGTTTCCACAAGGTGAAATGCTATTAGAAGTCCCCTTAGTAGTATATAACCTTTAGCTGAGTTCTCTTATTTTGAAACCAAAACTTGATCTGCTTAGGGTCAAGGCCGAGTTCCTTGCTCAATTGTCTTCGTTGGTTCTCGTCTGGATGTGGACATTCACTAAAAAACCTATATGAATAACATAAACCCGAAAGAACATTTCATCAAGAAAATTATTTTAAAAAAGAAGAAAAACTTAAAAATACAGTACATAAGTAAACTCAAAAATAAAATTAAAAAATTGCTAAATATGTTTAATTTCCGAAAGAACATGGAATGCTAAATTAAAATATTGCTAAATATGTTCCAAGACATATTCAAGAATTTATTTTTCCAATAGATCATTGAATGGAGGAAAAAGAAGTAAGCTAGTAAATATGAATTAAGTTTCTAAACTTTTTTATGAGAACTAATGAAGATAGTGAAATTTGTGCCAGCTCCATGAAAATTTCGAAGAAAATAAACAAAAAATAGATATTATTTTCATAGAAATGTACGAGTCGCAAAGTTCAATTGTGTACGTTTCAAGGTGTTGAATTTGTCGTGCCAAGTGACGATGGTATTGCTTCTTGCCCTTTCGAGAGTTCGAGGTGCCTTCATCTCCGGATCCGCTTCCTCCATGCGTTAAATCCATCTTCGCGACTAAAAAAAAAAAAAAATTCTTTTAGTTCCTAATTAACTATAAAATTCCACAAGGGTTTACAATATCATAAACTATATAGCTAGTGGTGACATATATAGTAATTGAGTTGGTATTTTAAACTACAATAAAATTTGGCAATATGAGTAATATTGTAGAAAAAACAAATAAACATATGAAAGTTATTTATCCATGACTCGATCGAAAAAATGGATAATTAAATGGTATAGTAATTATATTTGTTCATACAAACCTATTTGAAAAATACGAGAGTATATATTATGAGTTAAGGATATACTCTATCTGAAATATATATATATAACAAGATACAAATGCATGTGGTGTATGATTTTCAACTATTTATGAATTTCACAAATTCAAGTAGGGACGCAATCTGTCACATTAAATATTCACTTACTTAAATTAGAAGATAATTGCTTTGGGATTTAGGGGCCAAATTTCGGAATAAAATCATTAAGATTAGATGAAGTAAAAAACAAATAATTAAAATCACTTTATAGAAGTTAGCTAATTGTTGATACTCTACCAAAGGTGGTAAAGAAATTAGGATTTAAAACATCATGCTGATTATAAAGTAGAGCATAAAGCAAATCTCCAATATTTATTTACTTTCTGATTCGAGAATGCAACATGTATGGATTCTATTAATATATAGGATATGAACCTATATATATCGCAATAATTCGTGGTTTTCCTTTTATTTTCTTTGGCTTATAAGGTTTATTAGTAATTAAAAATTCATGTTAATTATGAATATGGGCATTTATTATCGCAATCTGTAATTTCTTAATGTGGCAATGGTAGTCATATTTCGGCCCGAAATTCTTAAAAATTATAACAAAAATATATCATGTAATTAAGGCTCACTAGCAAAAATATACTTTTAAGATTTGGACTAGTAATTAAATCATATAACTAAATTAATTTGGCAAATTTAGTCTTATTTCAACCCGAAATTCTAAATTTTCTCAAATTGAGTAACATTTGAACCATTTGAGACAATTAATTGAGGATCTTTGCAACGTGACGCCCAATCATCCTTTATTTTCCTTGCAACAATATCGCCTACTAATATGGATGCAAAGTAGGACAAAATTGAGGGAAAAAATAGGAGAAAAAAAATGGAGGGAACCCAAATCGTAATCCTCAACCTATAATCTTGCCCTCCATTATTCTTCATGGCCAAAATCACCATTAATTTAATCACATGGTCCGCACGAGACTCAATTCCAAGAAATTAAGGTTTCCGGTTTAAAAAGAATTGATAATTTGGAATTGCTTTAATTAATTTAGTCACAAGAGGACTTTTTGTCAGCAAGCTTAGTTACATGACAATTTTTTTCGATTTTAAGAATTTCAGGCAAAAATAGGAGTAAAATTGTCAAATTAATTTAGTTACATATCTTAATTGCTAACATGAATCTTGAAAAGGACATTTTTACTAGTGAGCATTAGTTACATGATCATTGTTGCAATCTCCCTTGATTAATTACTCAAAAAATCATAGGGAAAATTTGCTAATTAATGGTTACGTAACTTAAGCTCATTGATAAAAATAAAAATAAATTAAAATCGGGTGCAATACTAGAAAAACCCTCACCCCGCCTCCCAGTGAAATGGTCTAGCTATGTCCATGATAAGATACATAAACGAGATCATGAATTAAATATTAACTAATTTCTTATTCATATGATAAAATATTTTTAATGTTAATCATACAAATAATTGTTTTTTAATGTATTATCAGATCCAAATCTTTAACATGTCAGACTGACCTACATCTCATTTAAATGGTGGAGAAGTGTCGTGAGGACCTATATGAGTATGAGCAAAACGTTTTAAAAGGCTCGCATACTACCGTAGTAGAAATTGTTTCCATGAAAGATTATGGTTCTCCATTGGGTTTCCAATCAATTCTATTCCATGTATTTCGATTAACGTGTCTATTTAATCGAATCAGATGCATCATGAAATCTCTAGTTGAATAAAAAATCTAATAAAATGGGTCGGGTATAGATCGAATTCAGATAGAAATTCGCTCAATTGGGAGAGCCCTAGTGAATAAGCCTATATCGAACAACCTTAAATGGGACGTAACACGAGCTGATCTTGAGTAGATTTATATTTAATTAAAATAAATTATGATCGTACTCAAGTTGAATATCTATATTTGATTATCAACTTTGAAACAAAGTTCTTTACCCGTCTCGGATGATTCATAAACCTCTTTTCTAACAATGTTATAAAAAAAATTAACCTTAAATTATAGCTATTGATGATTCTTAATTAGTAAATAACCGCACTATATATAATAATGTGCATAATAATGATGTGTTAGCAAAAGTAGAATATTATTTAACCTGTTGTATCTAAAAAGTAAGAAAAATACAGAGAAAATCACTATTGTGATATCCTTTCTATTATCTATCCTCTTTTTCCGTCTTTAGTTCGTTTGTTAAGTAGTATGACATAACTAGAAGCAATAATTAACGCGGGATAAAATCTTTGAATCCGGGTTCTGGTAGGATCCGACCGATTTCAAGTCTGAGTAATGATAACATGTAGTTCTCCTACACAATGAACATTGTAACTCCAATGCTTAAAGTTATTTAGGGAACTAGAACTATGTGCGGTGTATATAGACATTTTGTTTTAGGGCCCAAGGGGTGAAATTCATTAATGATCAATGTCGGCAACAAGCTCAAGAATAAAGTCAGGTGATTGGTCTAGTGGAAGGGACTAGTCACTACAAAGTAGTGGACTCATGTTCGAATTCCTGTTAGGAGAGGTTCTCACTTTATGTATCCGACGCGCCTCGAAAGGGATTAAAACCCTTGGGAAACCAAAAAAAAAAGGCTAGGAAGAACAATAGTAACAGGGAGATACTAATAGCTAATTTAGCTAAAGTTTGTGCGGCAAAATTGCTTTCCCAAAACACGTGGGAGCCAGTGTCTTAAAAACAGGATCGGACCGGCCGATTCGATTGATTTAACCAGTAATTGGCTGTCATTCCGGTCCAATCATCCCTCCAAAACATATCTTGTTCGACCAGTTCAAACCCAAAATAATTAGTCACAAACCGATAAAATCAATGAACCATTGAACCTGTGGAACCACTTGTTCGCTTACAACAAAAAATTAAATAAAAAGTTATGAAATTTTTACTCATTCATTATTACAAAATTTCGAATATTTGCATGTTTCTTTCATAAAAGGATTTAGGTGACAATTTATCCAATATTTTCTCTTTTCTAAAAGGCAATTAGTAATATTGTTTTGATATGGTGTTATCATATTGTGAGTTATTGTTTTAATATTATGTTATCATAGTTTTAAGTTTGGATATTTGGTGCTAATTTTAATTTAGGTCTATGTACTAGATTAATGATGGTTTATTTTGGAGTTTGTTGAATATTGATATGATAATTCTAGTTTGAACATGTTATATTGAATTAATAATGTCATAATTACCTGCGTTAATTTTGTTTTTGGTTACTTTAAAATGATTTGTTATCTACTAGCTAGCTTTATTTGTGTGATATCATTTAGTTATGAAAATAACTTGAAAAAATATAGATGATCTTGGGGTATTTTTTTAATTTATTTTAATGTTTTATAATTAATAATCTTATTTAAATTATTAATACTATATAAAAATTAAATAATTTGATTAAATATGTAATATTTATTTTATATTTATATTACAAATAGTACACCAGCTTAAAAATGATATAAGATAATATTATTATTAGCATTATAAAAAACCCAAGAACAAAATTTGAACTTTCTAGAAAATGTTCCACATGCTATCATAGATAACGACATGAGGACCTATTGCAAGAAGGTAGACGGAAACTTATGTAGTACCAAATATTTGGGGATTTGCTTGTTTAATTTTTTTTTATCTACTAGACTGTGTATTTACAGTTCGGATTGAAGAGTTTAAAAGGTACATGTCCTCCCCAATGTGGTGTCTCAAGTAGAATTCGAATTTGAATATCGCCTCTGGGGGTCACAAGTTACTACCACTTAATCCAACCATGGTTTTTTTTTTTAATTAACTTTACCTCGTAACCCCCTTTAATTAATTGGGGATGGCTTTGGAACCACATTATAGAGTAAACACCAACTAAAACTCCATAAAACCACTAGTAAATTGCACTTTTCGTTCTTTTTATGGGTTAATATTTACACATTCGCCTTTCTTAATTTTTTTGTACCAAATTCACCCTTCTTATCAATATAGTGTAGTATATTCGTCCTTCCAAAAATTTTCGCAGTGGAAGTGTCCCTCTCATCAATATAATATAACACATTTGTCCCTTTTAAATTTAAAATACATTATTTTTCGTCCATGTTTTTATGTATTTGAATTTAAGAGAGATAAATGTGTTACACTACATTGATGAGAGAGACACATCTGCAACGAAATTTTTTAGAAAGACAAATGTGTTAGTACATTGATAAGAAGGACAAATCTACTACGAAAAATTAAGAAAAAGAAATGTGCAAAAAATACTCATACCAATGAAAAAAAGTATGATTAACTCCAAAACCACACTAGAGACAACAGATTAATTAAGGATAATTAGGTCAAATTAAGAATAATTAGGTAAGAGTAGGAGTGTAGGACCAAATAAATTATTATGTTGACACAATTTCAATTTTCAATGTTATATACAACTAATACACTATTGACTACTGCTATAAATTGCGTCTTGATTTCATTCTTTGAACCTTTGCTAAAAACCTCACTTCAGCAGTTTCTCTTTTCTTTCTTCTGCATATTTTGAGTCAATAGCAGGCGGAGATTTCTCTTATAATCTCTGTCTAAACTTCAAGAACTATATAGAACAAACAAAAACGAAAAATCATGGCTTTTGAAAAGATCAAGGTGGCCAACCCCATCGTTGAAATGGACGGTTAGATTCAGATCTCACTCTTCTTTGAGCATTTCTAATGGTTGATTTATACTTGTTTTGATCTGGGCTTTTCTTGATCTTCACTGGTTTGCTTTATTTTTTGACTTTCTCTGTGTGTGTGTTTGTAAGTAGATGGTTGATTGCAATACTAACATGTGAATTGTATAATTGATGTAAATGGCCAAGTAAAATTAATAGAAGAAAGTGAAAAGGCAATAAAGATCTCATCTTTTTACTCAGCCAACAGATTTTTTTTTTTTTTTACACTTTTTAAGCTAAAGCTGTGATCCCATGTTAATTCATTGCTAGAAGTTTGAGTCTTAGTATTTGAATTATTCTTTTTGTAAATCTTCTTTTGGGCCACCATGTATTTAACTTTAGTTCTTTGATATTCTGACAATATTATTGATTTCTTGTAATCTGTCTTTTTCAGGAGATGAGATGACAAGGGTCATCTGGGCTTTTATTAAAGACAAGGTAATAATTTTGATTTAATTTGATTTCTACTTTTCTGCCAAGCTCTGGGTCCATTTGAGTGAGAACATATTAACTTGTCTTATGTAAATGCAGTTGATATTGCCTTTCTTGGAGTTGGATATAAAGTATTATGACCTTGGCCTACCTCACCGAGATGCCACAGACGATAAAGTTACCGTTGAAAGTGCAGAAGCTACTCTCAAGTATGTCATCTCTGTAAAAATAATTTCTCTAAATCAAGGTCTAACCTTTCATAAGTAGGATTTACGGTTATTAATTGCAGGTATAATGTAGCAATCAAGTGTGCAACCA
The DNA here is from genome assembly GCA_038501285.1 of Penstemon eatonii. Classification (NCBI taxonomy): domain Eukaryota; kingdom Viridiplantae; phylum Streptophyta; class Magnoliopsida; order Lamiales; family Plantaginaceae; genus Penstemon; species Penstemon eatonii. The sequence goes on along the minus strand of CM076710.1, from coordinate 16,410,132 downwards.
TCACTCCAGGTAGCCATTCTTAAATTTTTTGAATGTATTTATTTTGGATAGTCTTAAATCGCACAAGAGATGATCAAACTATGAAATTCTTTTTTTGTAGATGAGGCTCGTGTGAAGGAGTTTAACTTGAAGAGTATGTGGAGGAGCCCAAATGGTACAATTAGGAACATTTTGAATGGTAAGTAAAGTTGACCATTACTATTTTTATTTTTATTAGTAAACATTGCTTAATTGCTTTAATATACTTCCTTGCAGGCACGGTATTCAGAGAACCAATTATGTGTAAGAATGTACCTAGGCTCGTACCAGGTATAAGCAACATTCTTTAAAATGATCTTGCTTTCACAATTATATAAATCTCTTAATCATTTTGTGGCTGCCTATTAGGATGGACAAAACCAATTTGCATTGGAAGGCATGCTTTCGGAGATCAATACCGAGCAACTGATACAGTGATTAAGGGACCTGGAAAGCTCAAACTTGTGTTTGGTATGACTTTGTTTTAATTATTTTTAAATTTTTTCAGACTTTTCTTTCATTTTACATTTAGAGATTCCTAGCCCAAATAATGGATTTGTGGACCGTTAATTTGTTATGCATTAATGCTTGCTTTTTTAATTTGTTAGATGTATCTTAGTTGTTAAATAGAACTCATATATATGCAGTGCCAGAAGGGAAGGATGAGAAGACAGAATTTGAGGTCTACGACTTCACCGGTGCTGGTGGTGTTGCTTTGTCAATGTACAACACTGACGAGGTCAGCTTTGTGAATTTTATCATGAAATTTCGACATTACTTTATTCGCTTATTAGTTACCAACTCATATTTAATAATACTCAAATTGTGGGCCACAGTCCATTCAAGCTTTTGCCGAGGCCTCAATGAACACTGCCTACCTTAAGAAATGGCCATTGTATCTTAGCACAAAGAACACAATTCTGAAGAAATATGATGGCAGGTGTGAATAAATAATATCAACATTCCTTGATTAAATTACACTTTCCTTCCACATAATGATTATAACTATTTGCATCTTGGGTAAAGATTCAAGGACATATTTCAAGAAGTGTATGAATCAAACTGGAAATCAAAGTTCGAGGAAGCTGGGATATGGTGAGTTTCCTTATATATATTATGATATTGGTCATCTCGTTTTCATAAATATCTTATAGAGTGGCTAATAGTTATGTTTGTATAATTATAAATTTAGGTATGAGCACCGTCTTATTGATGATATGGTTGCATATGCTCTAAAGAGCGAAGGAGGTTACGTATGGGCTTGCAAAAACTACGATGGTGATGTGCAGAGTGATTTCTTAGCACAAGGTATATAAACAAACCTACACACATGCATGCACACACTTGTATGTATAAACAAACGGGCACTCGTATTTTTTTCATTTTGAGTTTTTGTCTCGATTAATCTATTTTATTGGATTTTCACAGGATTTGGATCACTTGGGCTGATGACATCAGTTTTGGTAAGTGTGATTCTCTTCTGAAAATGCTACTTTCTTTTGGTTCCCATGTATTATTTTTCTAGTGAAGTGCAAAAATACCCCCTAATCCTATGCTTTGCCTCTAATTAGCCAACCCCAGTCCCCTGTGTTATAAGCAAAAATAAGCCTTTGTGCTGTTTTTATTAGCAAAAGCCCGCTCCCAATTCTGAGAACATATTTTACAGGAATAATGACCAATTTACCCTCACCACAAAATGCAAAACACTCCTATTCACATAAAAAAATTGACAAGAATCCCCCTGTTAAGTTTGAAAACTGGCTGTGACCCTCTGCTCACTAAAAAAATTGACGATAACCTTCCTATTGTTTCGTGAAGGAATTTCAAATGGGTTTTTTTGCTAATAAAAAAACACACTTTTTTTTTTTTTTTTTTTTGCCCAATTAGGCAAAGCACAGGCGGTGTTTTTGCATTTAGCTCTTATTTTTCCACCTTTTCTCTATTTTTTCATAATTTATTCGCACATGTTCAATTTTTGGCCCTGAACTTCGATTATCTCGATCTCTATATATTATATAACATTGTAAAATCGCATCACTCACATAAAGTTATCTAGTTTATGCTTAAATGATTGTTAGAATCTGACTCCGGAATTGGTTGAGTGCAGGTGTGCCCTGATGGTAAAACAATTGAAGCTGAAGCTGCCCATGGAACTGTTACTCGCCACTACAGGGTTCACCAGAAAGGAGGTGAAACCAGCACAAATAGCATTGCCTCAATCTTTGCTTGGACTCGTGGGCTTGCCCATAGGTAATCTAATCTCGAATATATTATTTAAAAAAAAAACAATTTAATTACTAACGAGCAAGCAAACTTATTTATAGAGCAAAGTTGGACGACAACGCAAAACTATTACAGTTCACTGAGAAATTAGAAGCAGCGTGTATTGGTGTCGTGGAATCTGGAAAGATGACCAAAGATCTTGCCCTTATCATCCATGGATCCAAGTGAGTGACTATCAAAAAAGCTTTCAAACGATAAATTGTATATATTATTTCAAACTTATTGTATGTTGTTTATATAAATGTAGGCTCGGAAGAGACAAGTATCTGAACACGGAAGAGTTCATTGATGCGGTAGCTGATGAGCTCAAAGCAAAACTTTCCGGCTGAGCATAAATTGAGACTGCACACCATTTCAATTATTGATCTTCATTTTATATGCTATATTTACTGTGCTTTTTCTGGGTTCTCTTTATTTAAATGAGGAGTGTTGTTTAATGTGAGGCAGGCACAGAACATTGTTCGAAGAATTAAGCATGCACAATGTTCTAAATTAAATAAACTTTTATGTTTGTGGCTTGGAATTTGTTGGTATTTATTAGATTTATGATTTATTTGAACTTATACGTCTGGAAAAATTTTGGCTCGAGTTCCCTTTTTGTTGGTCTAAAAAAATTGGTACGATAATTTTTGGTGGAACTTTCGAAAACTGATTTGGAGAATGGTTTCAATGGAATATTGAGAAAGTATAATATTGTTAAAATAATTGTTAATTAATTTAAAAAATTTGAGATACGATTTGAATTGAAGTTTAATTGTAGGGGTTCGAGGAGAAAAAATGTTAAATCAATAATTTGAAAGGTGATAAAAATAGGCATGGATTGAAATTTGAATGTAGGGGTTCGGGGGGAGAAATTATGTAGTACAACCGCTGCACCACGTCATCAAGTACACGTGGTGCAGCCCACCAATACACATGGGACATGTGGATTATTAATCCACATCACCCCATGTTTTGGCCATATTCCAAAAAAATAGGGGTTCAGAAAATTGTGTTCACACTACCAGAATATGGGTGATGTGGATTTTTAATCCACATGCCCCAAGTGTATTGGTGGGCTGCACCACGTGTACTTGATGACGTGGTGCAGCGGTTGTACTACATAATTTCTCGTTCGGGGGAGAAAAAATGTCAGAATAATATAATATTTACTTTTTTTTTTGGTTTCCCAAGGGTTTAATTCATTTCGAGGCGCGTCGGGCACATAAGGTGGGAACCTCTCCCAACAGGGATTCGAACCTGAGTCCGCTACTTTGTAGTGACTAGTCCCTTCCACTAGACCAATCACCTGTTGGTATATAATATTAACTTGATAGGTGATAAGCATGGAATAAAATTTCGTATTCGTAATAAGATTTCGTATTCGTAATAAGATTCGGATAGTTAAATATTAAAAAAAAAAAAAAAACCCATTTGAAAAAGAGTAAATCAAAGAATTATTTTGATGTAAAAAAATTCTATATTTTGGCTCCAAAACAAAAAAAATTCGATATTTTCGATGAAATATTATCGAAATTTTAATCAATGGTGATAAGTCGCAAATTATTAATTTATAGGATTCAAGTAGGTTTCAATGGGTTTGGATTCGAAACGTGAAATTTGAGTAAAGATTTGCCCAAACTTATACAAAATATGATTTGATCCAATTTGATTGAGTCAAAACTGCGACAAACTATTTTCATAATAAGCCATAATTTTGTGGGAGACCCTGAGCCTCCCCGAGGAGACCCGTGGCTCGATTTTTAAGTGTATTTTTTCATTGATGGTTCTCGTGGGATGCTAAAATAACACAATTTGATTTGATAAATCGACAACATCCATTAATAATCGGGGACCGTAGGTGATTCTCTTGGTTTAATTACTTGTGGTCCATCCTGTATATAAATGTGAAATGAAAAGATTTTATCTTGTTATGTACTTGTGATTTTTGTATAATTTGAGGTCTTCTATTTGTGATACTTGTACTAGGATGTTGGATAAACTATATTATCTCAATCAATTTTTTGTTGTAGTAGGGCCAGATTCACAGACAACGGTCAATTTTGAACACTGATGAATCAGTAACTTTAGATATGGTCCTAATTCCTAACAGACGAGTTTCACTATTTTAGGAAGGTCATTTATAGGTTGGAAATTACATATTAGTCCTTTAGCTTTTCACCTCTGACAAAAATAGTTTGCCCTAATATATATGGTCTTTTTCTCAAAGGTAGACACATACATTTAAATTTAATCATTAACTTATTTAAGAGCCGCCCAAAATGAATAATCCCACGCCCAATATATTTTAACCATCTCTCATTTGAGTTTTGTGTGATGTAAATTTTTCTTAAGTTTCATGCGAGTGAGTGAATAGTAAATTAACTCCCTGTATTATTTTAAATAGGCAAATTAACTCGTTGTGATAAATAAAAGGACAAAATACCTCCCTGTGATATCTTAAATAGGCAACTTAATTCCCTGTGATAAGAAAAAGGACAAAATACATCCCTGTGTTTTTTTATAAAAGAAGCACATTGTCTCCCTCTAAATTGCTAATTTATTCATATCATAGAGAGTTAAATTGCTCATTATTACAGGGAGATAAATTGTCTATTTTTACACCACAAGAAGGTAAATTGCTCATTATTTCATTTCACATGAAGTTAAATTGCCTATTTTTATTTCACATGGAGATAAATTGCCCATTAGACATATCACAGGGAATTAACTTGCAAAAAAAACCCCGAGTGAATTAATTCGGTCAAAGTTTATTTGCTATGATGCTCAAATACGGAAGTACCATAAAATTTTACGTAATGTTATATTCAGCACATATCAAATACGATATGGCTCCTTCTAAAAAAATAAAAAAATAAAAAAAACTTCGATAGGCACAAAATATGATAAGACCTTGATACGCTCGGATATGATATGGTTCCAATATGCTGTTTGGTGTATCTTGTACATAGAACATATATACATTATGTCGATTACGGCTGGAGAGCATACTAATACGTCTAGAATACTTAAGGGTGGACATTACAACATATAACTTAATATTATCGAATCCATAACACTTAAAAATTGGGGATTTCAGATTCTGATTCCGAGATTTGCCCTTTAATCTTGGATGAAAAAGGGTTAAGATTCCCTCAGAAAATAAAAATAGGTATTTTATTTATAAAAAAATAAATTAATCAAATTCTTAATCATATTTGCCTCAAATATTCTCTATAGTCTATACATCCAAAAATGTCATTCTCTTTGTAAAAAATGTTTGCTACTTTGTAGTGACTAATCCTTTCTACTAAATCAATCATATTCCGGAAATAACAAACAAACATAATTTGACATAAAATTATTATCTATTACATTATTTCTCTTCTTCCCATATCACATTAAAAAAACTTACTCATTTCTAGGATTTATGTACCTACTAATTATTTCATCCCAAAAAACTCAAACAAATAGCATTACGAATTTCTTTTGAAAACATCAATTTATTTCTAATTTTTTTTTTCCAGAAAAGCAAGACTAACAAACCCTTGGACTTCTTTGAGAATATTATAAACACTTTTATTAACAATTATTCTCTTTTCACTTTCATTTTCAATTATTTAATTAATTCTTTTATCCTTATATAGTACAAAAATCATGTTTGAAATGTATAAATCGTAATTAGTTGAGAAATAGCTAATTAACTATATTCCTTAAAATAATAAGCATGCAATTGCTACCGTACATTAACTATATATATTGTATCGTACTTTTTAATTTTTAAAAGATTATAACAGTATGTTTATATCGTATGATTCGGCGTATCTATATATTGTCGCATGTGAATCCGTAGATGATAGTTTATTAGACTAGTGGGACTTTATAATAAGAGTTGGTGAAATTAAATAGAACACGAATTTACATATGATTAAATAGTCCTTGGTAAAATGAAAAATTATTCGAGGTGCCGGGTATAAAAAGTGAAAAATCAAATGTGAAGAAAACGGATAAATTTAGTCAAAAGATACAAGTGTAAAGAGATATAAATCTGAATAATGAACTTTGTATGTATTTCTATTATTGATTGAGAGCAAACGTAAATAAAGAATGAATTTCTTATTGAATGAATTCTGTTATGTACAAATAGCTGAATACTAGTCTGCTTAAATAGATTACGAACAAGGGCAGAATAGTAAATATACAATAAACTAAACAACTAACTTAACAAACTTAATTAAGCTGAATACATAATATAGCTTATACATAGAACCCGTCTAAAATAGATTAAGCCCTAATTCAATTCTTCCCCAATTTCTTCTTCTGACTTCTGAGATTTTGATTCCAAATTCTCCCTTGAATCACCTTTGGTTGATATCCCCCGCAAGATGGTGGTGCATAAAGGTTGCGAACACCAATCTTGAACAAAATTGCAGAAAAATGGGGCTTTGGTAATGGTTTAGTAAAAATATATGCGAGTTGTGCTGAGGATGAAATTGGAAGTAGTTTGAGGTGATTGCGGTTGATATGTTCTCTGATGAAATGAAGGTCAATCTCCATATGCTTTGTGCGTTCATGGAAAATGGGGTTCTGGGCTAAATGGATTGCTGATGTATTGTCGCATACAACAGGTAACTTCAGATCAATTTATAAATCATGTAGTAGTTGAGATAACCATAGAATTTCACTAGTAATGTATGATAAAGCACGATACTCAGCTTCTGCACTTGATTTAGAGACAGTAGGTTGGCGCTTTGCTTTCCAGGATATGATTGAATTTCCTAGAAATATGCAGAATCATGTTGTTGATCTCCTTGAGTCTAAGCAAGAGCCCCAGTCAGAATCACAAAATCCTGTTAAGGCAAGATTAGAATTTTTAGAATAAAATAGACCTTGCCCAGGTGTAGACTTTAGATATCTAAGTAAATGATGAACTGCAGCTACGTGTGCATTTGTAGGTTTAGAGACAAATTGACTTAGTTTATGAACACTGTAAGAAATGTCAAGTCTTGTAATTGTAAGATAAATTAGCCTGCCTATTAACCTTCTATAAGGAGAAGGATCTGTAAGAAGATCAGTATCATTTGATTTGAGATCATTTTTAGGATTCATAGGAATTTGAACTGGTTTACTATCTAAGTATCCAGTATCCTGTAATATTTGTAATGTATAATTTCTTTGTGATATAACAAGTCCTGAATTTGAATAAGCAAGTTCTATGCCTAAAAAGTATTTCAATATGCCTAGATCCCTTAATTTGAAAAACTTGCCAAGTTTAAGTTTCAAATCACAAATTAAATTAGTATTAGGACCAGCAATTAGTATGTCATCTACATAAATGAGAATAGCTAAGAAAGTGTTACCAGAACCAAAAGTAAAGAGTGGGTAGTCTGACCTTGATTGAGTGAAATTTAAGGATGTAAGAACTTCTGTGAGCTTATTGTTCCACTGTCTGCTAGCTTGTTTTAAGCCATATATAGATTTATTTAGTTTGCAAACTAGTGGAGAAGACATACCTAAAAGTAGGAGAGGAGGTGTATAACCCTTAGGTAAAGACATATAAATGTCTTCATCAAGGTCACCATTGAGAAAAGCATTTGTTATATCCAATTGGTGCAAATCCCACTGTTTTGCCATAGCTAAAGCCAATATTACCCTTACTGAAACTAGTTTAGCCACAGGAGAAAAAGTGGCTGTATAGTCAATGCCATCTTGTTGAGTGAATCCCTGTGCAACTAATCTAGCTTTATACCTTTCAAGAGAACCATCGGAATTAGTTTTGATTTTAAAAACCCATTTGCAACCTATTGGATTTTTTTAGGTGGTAAATGTTGAACTGTCCAATTATTATTATTTTCCATAGCTTTTAATTCCTCTTGAATAGCTTTAATCCATTCTGGATTTTGAATTGCCTACTTATATGTATGAGGTTCAGGTATTGATGAAATATTTGCTATAAAGTTTCTATGATTGCTGGATATAGAAGAATAGTTAAGAGTAGAATGTATAGGATATTTAGTAGGAGTGGGATCAGATTCTGTACAAGTGGAAAGATGGCAATGATAATCCTTTAGATAAGTGGGAGCTGTAGAAATCCTAGATGATCTCCTAATTCCAGAATGAGGATGTAAAGTGATAGGCCGATTCCAAGAACTGGTTCAAACAGTCAAGCAGAAAAGATCTCTTGTGCTCCTGACCCAGAGAACATCGGCAATGATAATCCTTTAGATAAGTGGGAGCTGTAGAAATCCTAGATGATCTCCTAATTCCAGAATGAGGAGGTAAAGTAGAGAAGGGTGGATTTGCAAATGTAGGATCTGAAACAGTAGGTGTATCTATGGACAGGATCAAGAATATAGAAGTTAGGAGAACATTCTGAGATATTAGAATCAGGATTGTTGAATTTGTTAAAAAATGAAGAATCTTTAAATGGGAATATGTTTTCATGAAAAATTACACTTCTTGAATGAAAAGTAGTATGAGATTGTAAGTCTAATAGTTTGTATCCTTTAATGCCTGGTGAATATCCTAAAAATATGCACTTGTGAGCTCTAGGATCAAACTTAGATCTATGGTCTTTAATAGTAGATGCAAAAGCCAAGCATCCAAAGGATTTCATGAAGGAGTAATCAACTGGTCTGTGGTAGAGTCTAGTATAAGGACTATCATTATTAAGTATTGAAGTAGGTAATTTGTTCATTAAAAAAACAGCAGTAAGCACATTTTCATTCCAATATTGTAATGGCAAATTAAATTGAAACATTAAAGATCTTACTATATTTAAAATGTTCTTGGCTCAAACTATACCAAGCTCAGTCCCAAGTTCTTTGGTCCTTTCCAGATCATACAGAGAGTAGGCATGGTTGCGTACAAACTTGCCTTGCCTGTTAAAGCTAAGATACATAATATTTTTCACATCTCTCAAGTAAGAAAACTTATTGATGCTGTTGTGGCTTGCCCTTCTCTTCCAGTCTCTCAAACTGTTCATGGTTAAGTCCTTATTGAACCAGAGAAAATATTGGGCAGGAGGTTTTTTTTTTTGATAAATATTGGGCAGGAGGTTGTATAACAAGAATGGTAGAGTTGCTACCCAAGTTCTTGTTAAATGGCTCAACTCTACTGAAGAAGATAGCACATGGGAAGATTTGTATTCCCTGAAAACAGAAATTTCCTTCCTTTCTTCCTTGAGGACAAGGAAGGTTTGAGGGAGGGTATTGTTGCATGCACAAAATAAAGAGACAAGGGGATTTTTGCTAGTTTGGCTGAGGGAAAAACGTTCTCAGCATATTAAGTTTTATTAAATAGACTACAACACATTGATGACGTGGGAGAGCTGAGGTCTGATTAGAGGATTTAATCTAGTTGGCGCCAAGTAGATAAAGTGCAGAGCTGACGTGGAAAAGACTTGCTTTAAATAGCAAGTCTCACGCATTACACACTTTCCTCCTCTTCTTCTTCCGGTTGAATTCATATGAATCTCACGCCATCTCTGATCCAAGCTTTTCCATCTTCATTTTAGGTTATATCATAGTTGTTAATAGCGAAGCGAAGCGACGAGGACTCGCTTTGCTTTTGAGCGAAGCGAGGCAAGCGCTTTTCCCGAATGAAGCGCTCATGTACAATTTAATATATATATCAATTATAATTATATATCCTCCAAAAAAAACTATAATCATATAACATAAATGACAAGATATAAAGACAATAAATATATAATAAATATAGCAACAGGTGATTGGTCTAGTGGAAGGGACTAGTAACTACAAAGTAGCGGACTCAGGTTCGAATCCCTGTTGGGAGAGGTTCCCACATTGTGTGCCCGACGCGCCTCGAAAGGGATTAAAACCCTTGGGAAACCAAAATATATATATATATATATATATATATATATATATATATATATATATATATATATATAATAAATATATGCATCAATTAACACATAAAAAACAAATTTAAATATTAAAACAAATTAGATCATACTTAATAATCCAAAAGAAAATCAAATATCACAAATACCAATTACAAAAATAACTTCGGAATTAAGCAAATAAGTTTTAAAACAATGCAATGTAATTAATCCAAATCTCCAATCTCAAAGTCTCAAAAACCAAAAGAGATATCAACTCAAATTTCTTCATTTATATCTTCATCGGGGTCATCATCTTTATAGCACGCGTTATCTTTCTCTTCCTCATTATCGTAACCATCACTACCATCTTGATCTTCAAATTCCGGTTGTTCGTGCATACAATCATGCGTAGATGTAGATAATGGTGTTGACATTGAAGATGATGATGATGTTGGGAGTGTAGATGAGGATGTTCCTAATGTAGATAAGAATGTTGTTTTCCTTGACGTTCTACCCCTACCTCTTGAATACGACTTTGGTGTAGAAGTTGAACCTCTCGAGGTAGTGTTTCTAAGAGAATAAGCAGGTTCATTTATATCGGAGGCAACTTCTACGGTATCCCAAGTCAAAGTATCATCTTCAAACACAAGATCAATATCTCCATCATCTAACGGCTCCATCCTTCCCACGAACCATTCATTGGTACCATCTACATTAGAATTCTCCAAGACGATGGGATCAATGGTATCACGCAAGTCATACCTTCGCCTCAAAGCTCTATTATATTTGATGTAGACCAAATCATTAAGATGTTGCTCTAATCGATTCCTTTTCTTGGAATGGAGCTACAAAATTCATTATATTTATTAATTAAAAGATTATAAACTTTACTATACTAGTTAGAAACTTAGAATACACATTTTACACTTGCGTGTTGAAATACACTCCAATTACGCTCACAACCGGAAGAGCTACAAGTAAAACTAAGAATTTTGATTGCAAGCTTCCGTAAATTTGGCGCTGAATTTCCATATGAACTCCCCCATTCAGCTAGTAATCAATGAAATGGTAAAACGCATTACAAATTATTTTCATAAAACAAAAAATAATATTAGTCGTGTATATATACGGATATACCTGGTGCCATTTTCACTCTTAGCCTAATAGCTTGTTTGCTTCCAAAAGTTCCTTCTGCCATTTTATACTTTATTAGCTCCTTGGCAATCTCATCTTGTAAATCCTCATTAGGCTCCAACCTTTCAACGCATTTATCAAACTCAATCATAATTTCCTCACATTCTTCAATCTCGGGGTTTGCCTAAAAAAACTCGAAATTTAATAAATATCCCGCTGTATGTAAAGGCCTATGAAGTTGAGTCTCCCATCGCTTGTCAATGATCTTAAAAATCTCGGCGTACTTCCATTCATTGTTGTCAAAAGACATAGGAAATTTCTTCTTCGCACGTGTTGTTGACTCAAATATATAGCCCATTGGAGTCGAAGAACCTCCACAATGGGCCAGCAAATTTCATAATGTAACCAATAGTTTCCCAAAAAGTGACATTCAAAATAATCTTTATTACTGCCTCACCGTCTTGTTCCTTTGCAAATCTACTTCGTTTCCACTCATCCGAAGTAAACATAGTTCTCAATTGTGTCCTATGCTTTTGAAACATTCTCAAGGTTAAAAATGTCGTTGCGAAACGAGTGAACCTGTCCTGACCATATCTCTTTGACCGGTGAATTCTCTCATCATGTTCAAAACCATAGTACGATTATAAATGTAACCATTCACCGTAATTGCACGCTCAAGTGTTCTTTTCAATTCTTGTATTTTGAAAATGTCTTCAAACATTAGATCCAAGAAATGAGCAGCACACGGAGTCCAAAATAGGTGAGGATATCTTGTCTCCAACCTCTTCCCTGTTAATTGAACAATAAAGAATAAAATTAAAGCTTGTGATAGTGAAATTGTCAAAAGATATTATCAAATATCTGACTTATTACTCACCGTCATACACGTTTTCACTTGAACTATCTGTGACAACTTGTATCACGCTCTTTTCTCCAACACGTTGTATAAAATTGTCAAGCAACTCAAACATTTTGTCACCCGTGTGAGAATAACTCGATGCATCTACCGATTCCACAAACATGCTCCCTCTAGGAGTATTGACTAAAAAATTAATCAATGATCTTTGTTTTCCATCGCTCCAACCATCCGCCATTAAAGAACAACCATACTTTGCTTTTTCTTCTTCATTCGGCCTCATAAGTTGTATTGTGTGTTTCACCCCTTTCTTCAAATTTGTCACTCTTACCTCATAATAACTCGGAGGTTTCATTCCAGGACCGAATTGTCCAACTGCTTCAATCAGAGGACCAAAGCTATCATAGTTCATGGCATTAAATGGAATGCCGACATCGTACATCCATCTAGAAAATTTTTGAACCGCATCTTCTCTCAATTTCTTTTGAGCTTCAGTGAAATGTATTGGATGCACCACCTTTTTTCCCTCATGAGGTTTTTTTGTTGAAGAACAAATTAATTGGACCTAGTTGTCTCGGCTTTTTGGGTTGGGGGTCACTTGAAGTGTTAATAAGCTTCTTACCATGAGCACGCTCCTCTCTCTCTCTTTCTTCGTCGGCAACCTCATCAAAGTGAGGGATTAAGTCTAAAACCCTCTTTGCGGTTTCTTTGGCTGCATAATAATCTATAAAGAATTGCTTAATCTCAGGAAGGACCTTCGTGCAAGCTGCAACATTCTTAAACCCCCCTGGAAGATGTTGTTTTGCCTTCGATATACCTCCATGCATTACTTTAGAACAATAAATGCACACTAGACCTTTGCTTTTATCATTGGGATCCTTCAAAGTCGCATGGTCCCACCCCGGATCCCGATTATCCTGATTTGCCATCCTTCAAGTAAATTAGAGTTACAAACTAACACAATCAAATTTATATCATTTAATGTGAATATAGTGCATTAATAATTCTAGTAAGTATATTTACCATTTAAAGTTAGAAGTACAATCATATTTTATATATGTATATATAAATGATTGAAGTATAATCATATTCTATTTATGTATATATGAATGATTATAATAATATTCTATACAAGTATAATAATAAATAAAATATGGATTAATTACTTAATTTAAGTAATAAATGACAATTAAATTAGATGATCAATTCCATTTCAACAATCAAATGTTATGTTATTAACTTATTAGTTAAAATATATGTTAGTAGTTATTTATAATGTATATATGAATGATTATTTACTATATATATTTAACGTAATATATGTATATATGAATGATTATTATTTATATATGTTATTTACTTAAAAGGTAATTCTAAAAAAAAAATTTAAATGATATTAATCTTTATATCAATTTTAAATTACATATGTTATTCTAGAGGATATAAATAGAGAATTAGCACCTTAAATTACACAAAAATTACAAAATCTAAAAATAGAGAAGGAAACTGGTGCCGTGACCTCAATCTCCAATATTTAATCTTTTCGCGGCGGCTGGGGCGGCGGCAGGCCCAGTTGGTAGCGACGACGACGGCAGGCCCAGTTGGTGGCAGCGGCGATGACGACAGGTTAGAGAGAATGATTTTCAAAACTAGGGTTTAACATCTCCTCTCTCTCTCTTCGATTTTGGTCATTAAGTCAGAAGACTTATTTCTTTGACTTTATTTGAAAGTCATAATTTTCTTTTTTTAAAAAAAAAATGAAATCAAAAAAAGTCGTTGCCTCGCAGCGCTTCGGGTCGAGGCGAATGGCGTCGTAGCGCCAAAATAGCGCCACTATTCTCAAACACGTAAAATATAGCGATGCGAAGCGCCGGGCCGTCGATGCCCCGACTCTCGCTATAGCGAGCGATTCGATCGCTTTTAACAACTAATTAATATCTGATGGTAAAATAATGCTCTCTTTGTCCCTTTTTTCTATTTTTTTAGATTTTGCATGGAGTTTTATGTAAGACTTACTAAGTTGAAATTTTAGGTATTTTAACATATATGCTCGTAAAGGTATTACTTGAGAATTAGTAGTGTCAAGATCATTACTTTATGCGAGAGGATATTTTTGAGAAAAATAATTTTTATTTACAGAAGGAGAAGATTATTTGGGACATCCCAAAGGAAATAGTAGTGAAAATTTTCGAACACGGTGAGTATTAACATTAGTTATTTTAATGACAAGTATAATTCTATTTATTTATTTTCGGATACAATGATAGATATTGAATCTATTTCCAGCTCAAACAATTAACAAATCAAGTAATCAATTTCACCAACAATAATCTCAATTAAACAATCAAATGAATCCACAGGAGACTAAATAACTCCCAATCAATCCACAAAATACTAATGCAACAATGTACGTAAATGATCACAACACAACAATTACACAGGATTGCAAAGCTACAATCGAATGTAATTAATCCAGCTAAAGATCTTCATATATCCCATAGTTGTTAAAAGCGACAGAATCGCTCGCTATAGCAAGAGTCAGGGCGAATCGACGGTCCGGCGCTTCGCAACGCTATATTTTACATGTTTGGGAATAGGGGCGCTATTCCGACGCCATTCGCCTCAACCCGAAGCGCTGTGAGGCAGCGCTTTTCCTGATTTCTTTTTTTTTTTTTAAAGAAAATTATGACTTTCAAATAAAGTCAAAGAAATAAGTCTTCTGACTTAATGACCAAAATCGAAGAGAGAGAGAGAGGATGTTAAACCCTAGTTTTGAAAATCATTCTTTCTAACCTGCCGCTGCCACCAACTGGGCCTGCCGCCGCCGCCGCCGCTACCAACTGGGCCTACCGCCGCCGCCTCCGCCATCGTCAACCACCGCCCCAGCTGCCGCGAAAAGATTAATATTGGAGATTGAGGTCACGACACCAGTAAGTCTACCTTCTCTATTTTCAAATTTTGTATTTTTTGTGTAATTTAAGGTGCTAAGTCTCTATTTATATCCTCTAGAATAACATATGCAATTTAAAATTGTTATAAAGATTAATATCATTTAAGTTTTTTTTTTTTTACAATTACTTTTTAAGTAAATAACATATATAAATAATAATCATTCATATATACATATATTACGTTAAATATATATAGTAAATAATCATTCATATATACATTATAAATAACTACTAACATACATTTTAACTAATAAGTTAATAACATAACATTTGATTATTAAAATGAAATTGATCATCTAATTTAATTGTCATTTATTACTTAAATTCAGTAATTAATCCATATTTCTATCCATATTTTATTTATTACTATACTTGTATAGAATATTATTATAATCATTCATATATACATATATTAAATATGATTATACTTCAATCATTCATATATACATATATAGAATATGATTGTACTTCTAATTTTTAAATGGTAAATATACTTACTAGAATTATCAATGCACTACATTCACATTAAATGATATAAATTTGACTGTGTTAGTTTGTTACTATAATTTACTTGAAGGATGGCAAATTGGGATAATCGGGATCCGCGGTGGGACCATGTAACTTTGAAAGATCCCAATGATAAAAGCAAAGGTCTAGTGTGCATTTATTGTTCTAAAGTAATACATGGAGGTATATCGAGGGCAAAACAACATCTTGCAGGGGGGTTTAAGAATGTTGCAGCTTGCACGAGGGTCCCTCCTGAGATTAAGCAATTTTTTATAAATTATTATGCAGCCAAAGAAACCGCAAAGAGGGTTTTAGACTAAATCCCTCACTTTGATGAGGTTGCCAACGAAGAAAGAGAAGAAAGAGAGAGAGAGGAGCAAGAGGAACGTGCGGAGCGGGCTCATGGTAAGAGACCTATTAACACTTCAAGTGACCCCCAACCCAAAAAGCCGAGACAACTAGGTCCAATTAATTTGTTCTTCAACAAAAAATCTCATGAGGGGAAAAAATGGTGCATTCAATACATTCACTGAAGCTCAAAAGAAATTGAGAGAAGATGCGGTTCAAAAATTTTCTAGATGGATGTACGATGCCGGCATTCCATTTAATGCCGTGAACTATGATAGTTTTGGTCCTATGATTGAAGCAATTGGGCAATTCGGTCCTGGAATGAAACCTCCGAGTTATTATGTGGTAAGAGTGACAAATTTGAAGAAAGAGGTGGAACACACAAAACAACTTATGAAACCGAATGAAGAAGAAAAAGCAAAGTATGGTTGTTCTTTAATGGTCGATGGTTGGAGCGATGAAAAACAAAGATTATTGATTATTTTTTTAGTCAATACTCCTAGAGGGAGCATGTTCGTGGAATCGATAGATGCATCGAGTTATTCTCACACGGGTGACAAAATGTTTGAGTTGCTTGACAATTTTATACAACGTGTTGGAGAAAAGAGCGTGATACAAGTTGTCACAGATAGTGCAAGTGAAAACGTGTATGCAGGTGAGTAATAAGTCAGATATTTGATAATATGTTCTGACAATTTCACTATCACAAGCTTTAATTTTATTTTTTATTGTTTAATTAACAGGGAAGAGGTTGGAGACAAGATATCCTCACCTATTTTGGACTCCGTGTGCTACTCATTGCTTGAATCTAATGTTTGAAGACATTTTCAAAATACAAGAATTGAAAAGAACACTTGAGCTTGCAATTACGATGAATGGGTACATTTATAATCGTACTATGATTTTGAACATGATGAGAGAATTCACCGGTCAAAGAGATATGGTCAGGACAGGTTCAACTCGTTTTGCAACGATATTTTTAACCTTGAGAATGTTTCAAAAGCATAGGACACAATTGAGAACTATGTTTACTTCGGATGAGTGCAATCGAAGTAGATTTGCAAAGGAACAAGGCGGTGAGGCAGTAATAAAGATTATTTTGAATGTCACTTTTTCGGAGACTATTGGTTACATTATGAAATTTCCTGGCCCACTTGTGGAGGTTCTTCGGCTTGTAGATGGAGAGAAAAAACCTCCAATGGGCTATATATTTGAGTCAATAACACGTGCAAAGAAGAAAATTGCTGTCTTTTGACAACAATGAACGGAAGTACGCCGAGATTTTTAAGATCATTGACAAGCGATGGGAGACTCAACTTCATAGGCCTTTACATGCAGCGGGATATTTATTACATCCCGAGTTTTTTTATGCAAACCCCGAGATTGAAGAACGTGAGGTAATTACGATTGGGTTTGATAAATGCGTTGAAAGGTTGGAGCCTAATGAGGATTTACAAGATGAGATTGTCAAGGAGCTAATAAAGTATAAAATGACAAAAGGAACTTTTGGAAGCAAACAAACTATTAGGCTAAGGGTGAAAATGGCACCAGGATATACCGTATATATACACGACTAATATTATTTTTTGTTTTATGAAAATAATTTGTAATGCGTTTTACCATTTCATTGTTTACTAACTGAATGGTGGAGTTCATATGGAAATTCAGCGCCAAATTTACGGAAGCTTGCAATCAAAATTCTTAGTCTTACTTGTAGCTCTTCCGGTTGTGAGCGTAATTGGAGTGTATTTCAACACGTCACGTAAGTGTAAAACGTGTATTCTAAGTTTCCAACTAGTATAGTAAAGTTCATAAACTTTAATTAATTAATATAATGAATTTTGTAGCTCCATTCCAAGAAAAGGAATCGATTAGAGCAACGGCGGCTTAATGATTTGGTTTAACACTTGATGGGAATCGAACATGACCCGACCCGAGCCGCAGCGAAAGCGTGTAAAATTTAAAAAATTCGGGTGGTCTTTCGATTCAACCCAAGAATCCATATGCATAATATAAACCGAGTATAAACCAACCTTAGGGGGTTTAGGATTTTACCTTACTGCACTTGGTAGTGATTGAGGCTTTCCAAGCAAGGCGTGGCCGAACTTCTTTAGCTCTCAGAATCAGGAAATTCCAAGTGGTTCTTCGAAAGCTCCTCCAAAGAAAACAACACACAAAGAGACTTTAAAAAAAGAACTCCTCGATAGAAAGTCCACACTTCACAAGTCTTACAACCTAGAAAGAATTTCTTAGGCTGAGAACTTGAAATTCCTTCGTAATCTATTGAAGTTAGATTGGAAGAAAATTACTACTTAATTCTATTAACTTGAAAGGAAGTATATAGAAGAAGAACTTTTATTGCAATGACTCAGTGTAAGTAAATGAAAAGCTATGGCCTCCTATTTATAGTAGGACTTACTTCACCACTAAGCTTTCAACAAAACTTAGTTGAGAAGCTATCCACAAAGCTTCTATGATAAGCTTTGTTCCTAGCATATCTTATCCGATAAGCTTTGTCATCAACCTTATCCGATAAGGTATATTCCTAGCATATCTTATCCGATAAGCTTTGTCATCTAGCTCATCTAATATGATTTGTCATCAACCTTATCCGATAAGGTATATTCCTAGCATATCTTATCCGATAAGCTTTGTCATCTAGATTATCCGATAGGATTTGTCATCAACCTTATCCGATAAGGTTTGTCATTTACTTAGTTGAGAAGTTTCGTAAATTTCTTAGCCGAGAAGTTTCGTAAATTTCTTAGCCGAGAAGTTTCGTACTTTTCTTAGCTGCGAAGTCTTGTACTTTTCTTAACCGAGAAGTTTCGTACTTTTCTTAGCCGAGAAGTTTCGTACTTTTCTTAGCTGCGAAGTTTCGTACTTTACTTCTCCTGTAAGCTATCTACTTAGCTTCTCTCAGAAGCTTTGTAGTTAGCTTCTCCAAGAAGCTTTCTACTTAGCTTCTCTCAGAAGCTTTGTAGTTAGCTTCTAGGAGAAGCTTCTCTTAATTAATTAGTCCGACTAATTAATCTTATTCTTCCTCTTAATATTTCCTTGATCAATGGTTTAGTTAAGTAAACTCATTTGCTTAACTAATCAAGTCTTAATTAATTAATCTAATTAATTAATTTCTTTCAATCTTTGTTAAACTCTTTTAACAACATCGTTTTACTTTTAAATAATGAATTCAATATTCTGGTTGCATCTTCTGAATATTATGTGTGACCCCTTAGGTTCACCGTTAGCTAGTCGTGGGCTCACAACACTTTGTGATTTAATTAGTGAATAATTACTATAATTATTCCGGCAATTAAACACATTTAATTGACCACCTTAGAACTAATCTCCATTAGTCCATTGGTACCCACACTCCATAGTCGATGTCTAGCCACAAGTCCATGGAGCCTAATTAATAGGTGAATGTTGTTCGTGTAAACCTTTCCTTTTATGTTTTCCATGTACGTACAGTCCTTTCATTGACCAACCCCCCGATCAAGGCCTGGGATATGGTAGTTGATCGGTTTCCCATAATACCTCGATTCTATGTATCTTATCCATAATTAGATTCCCTTGTGACCACAATTTTGGAAACTCCTTCCCAATTGTCACATACCATGCGCATGGATTTTATCAAGAATCTAATACTTTAGAACACATAGGAGATTCGCTCGACTCATCACATCGAGTCAATGAATCCTATATTGATGTCATTAATCTCTATGTACGACTACCTATACCTAACGTAAAACCACATAGACCCGCTAATAAGTGGTCGGGAAATACATCAAAGTATAAGCACCCACACATGAGATTACTCTAACCATCTCAAGTCAAAGGACTAATATCCGTACACTAGCATAAATGAGAGAATACTTTGTCACCGATGTGCATTTTATGCCTCCAAGACAAGATTCTCCCGGTGGGGCGTTCGGTGCATTTGTTCTACAACAAACCACCCACTCGTATACACTGGTATCCACATACCGGCATCCATGGAAACACAACGCCTTCCAACTATTGGAACATGTATATTTGTGTGAGTCTATCCGATCCCATCGATGTCCTGTCTCAATTGGTTCTATGACTTAGAACAATTTTATATCACGACCTTAGAGGCTTATTCCATGATTGGATCGATGTCATGCCCCATAGTCATTTGTGATCTAAGGACTTCATCTAATTGTTGATTGATTACAATTAATGAATATGGTCAATAAAATATTATTAATCAAAGCCAGATTGTTTTTGAAAGAGTAGATTACAAGTCATTAATTGGCTTGTTGGGCACTACCCTAACAATCTCCCACTTGCCCTAAAGCCAATTACCCATGGTCTTGAGTCCCATCTTCATAAGATGTTTTTCAAAGACCTTTTGCGATAGGGGTTTAGTCAGTGGGTCTGCCACGTCTTCTTCCGAGTCAACACGCTCAACTTTTATGTCGCCTCTACCAGTGATCTCACGGATCAAATGGTATCGTCTCATTATGTGCTTGGATCTTTGATGAGATCTTGGCTCCTTTGCTTGCGCAATAGCTCCATTATTATCACAAAAGATAATAATAGGCTCGGTAATGCTAGGCACAACATCCAACTCTTGGACGAAGTTTTTCATTCAAACACCTTCTTTTGCGGCATCTGATGCTGCAATATACTCCGCCTCAGTAGTTGAATCGGCTATGGTTTCTTGCTTGGAACTTTTCCAACTAACCGCACCGTTATTGAGTCAGAACACATCCCGACATAGATTTGGAGTCGTCCACATCACTTTGGAAACTTGAATCAGTATAACCCTCAAGCTTCAAATCTCCATTACCATATACTAAGAACAATTCTTTAGTTCTTCTCAAGTACTTAAGAATTGCCTTCACGGCTTCCCAGTGATTATCACCGGGATCGGATTGGTAGCGGCTCGTTACACTAAGAGCTTGTGCCACATCCGGTCATGTACATAGCATGGCATACATTATGCTCCCTACTGCGGATGCATAAGGTATCCTAGACATTCTTTCTCTCTCTTCATCTGTCTTTGGGGCCATAGACTTTGAGAGAGAAACCCCATTTCTAGCCGGGAGCAATCATCGCTTGGAGTGCTCCATACTAAATCTTTTCAAAATTTTGTCTATGTACAAAGATGGGATAGCCCAAGCAACCTTTTTGATCTATCTCTATAGATTCTTATTCCCAATAAGAAGGATGCTTCTCCCAAATCTTTCATGGAGAATTGTGTGGACAACCATGCTTTTGTTTGTTCTAATATCCCTACATCATTACCTATGAGTAGGATATCATCAACATAAAGTACGATAAACTCAATTACACTCCCACTAGACTTCTTGTACACACATGGTTCATATACGTTTTTTGTGAAGCCAAACGATTTGACCGTCTCATCAAAATGTATGTTCCAGCTACGAGAAGCTTGCTTAAGTCCATAAATGGACTTTTGGAGTTTACAAACCTTTTGTTTACTCCCATTGGATGTGAAACCTTCTGGTTGCTCCATGTATATTTCTTTATCAATGTTTCCATTGAGAAATGCAGTTTTCACATCTATTTGTCATATCTCATAATGACAAACCTTATCGGATAAGGTTGATGACAAATCCTATCGGATAAACTAGATGACAAAGCTTATCGGATAAGATATGCTAGGAATATACCTTATCGGATAAGGTTGATGACAAATCCTATCGGATAAGCTAGATGACAAAGCTTAATCGGATAAGATATGCTAGGAATATACCTTATCGGATAAGGTTGATGACAAAGCTTATCGGATAAGATATGCTAGGAACAAAGCTTATCATAGAAGTTTTGTGGATAGCTTCTCAACTAAGTTTTGTTAAAAGCTTAGTGGTGAAGTAAGTCATTCTATAAATAGAAGGCCCTAGCTTTTCATTTACTTACACTTACTCATTGCAATAAAAGTTCTTCTTCTCTATACTTCAGTTAGTAGAATTAAATAGTAATTCTCTTTCAATCTAACTTCAATAGATTACGAAGGAATTTCAAGTTCTCAGCCTAAGAAATTCTTTCTAGGTTGTAAGACTTGTGAAGTGTGGACTTTCTTTAGAGGAGTTCTTTTCTTAAAGACTCTTTGTGTGTTGTTTTCTTTGGAGTGATACCATTGATCCCATCGTCTTGGAGAATCCTAATGTAGATGGTACCAATGAATGGTTCGTGGGAAGGATGGAGCCGTTAGATGATAGAGATATTGATCTTGTGTTTGAAGATGATACTTTGACTTGGGATACCGTAGAAGTTGCCTCCGGTATAAATGAACCTGCTTATTCTCTTAGAAACACTACTTCGAGAGGTTCAACTTCTACACCAAAGTCGTATTCAAGAGGTGGGGGTAGAACGTCAAGGAAAACAACATTCTCATCTACATTGGGAACATCCTCATCTACACTCCCAATATCATCATCTTCAATGTCAACACCATTATCTACATCTACGCATGATTGTATGCACGAACAACCGGAATTTGAAGATCAAGATGGTAGTGATGGTTACGATAACGAGGAAGAGAAAGATAACGCGTGCTATAAAGATGATGACCCCGATGAAGATATAAATGAAGATATTTGAGTTGATATCTCATTTGATTTTTGAGAATTTGAGATTGGGATAAATTACATTGCATTGTTTTAAAACTTATTTGCTCAATTCCAAAGTTATTTTTGTAATTGGTACTTATGATATTTGATTTTCTTTTGGATTATTAAGTATGATCTAATTTATTTTAATATTTAAATTTGTTTTTTATGTGTTAATTGATGCATATATTTATTATATATTGATTGTCTTTATATTTGGTCATTTATGTTATATGATTATACTTTTTTTTTTTGAGGATATATAATTATAATTGATATATATATATATATATATATATATATAGCGCTTCATTCGGGAAAAGCTAGCGCTCTTCGCCTCGCTTCGCTCCAAAGCAAGGCGAGGCCTCGTCTCTTTGCGTCGCTATTCGCTATTAACAACTATGAGTTGGTATGAAAGTAGTAAAACTCCACACACACAAAAAAAAAAAAAAAAAATTCTTATTTTTCTCAATCAGGTGGGGGGCAAAGAAAACATCTGTACATTTTTCGATCATTATATAATACTAATAAAAAGTAACATGGTTATCAACAAAAGGCTTCTTCAAATGATACATCACCCATAAACTGCAACATTTCTATTATTGTCCAATTCAAATGTAGTATTAAATGTCTATTTTAATTTTCTTATGCACTCATTAAATATTTCGTTTATCTATTTTTATGTAAAAAATGTTTTCCATTTCTCGACCACAAGGTTTCCAGATTAAGAACTTACCATTACAAGGCGGCGTAAACTCCAGAAAAGATCCCCAGCCGCTAAAATGATACGTTTAAACCTCGTATTCAAGGAACGACTCATATCATCCATGTAAGCAACAAACTCGATCATTTCTGTGATGATATTTCATATCATCCATAAAAATTTTCGAAATGGTAAGCAAGTTACATTCTAGGAATAATGACGCACACTTTCTTACCTAGACGAATCCTCAGTTGTAAATATTTGATGCTCGTCTTAAATCTGAACACGGGTAATACTGCAGAATCTGAAAGTTGTATAAGAAAACATGGGAAGATTCGGTAACAGTCCGCTCATATCTAACATATTTATGAAAGAGAGTTGAGAGTTTCACAAGCTAAAAAGGAATGAAAGAAACCTGCAGAGATAAAATGCTAGACATCCAAGATCACAAGGGGGTCATTGTTACTAAGTAAACAAGAGGATTCTTTAATTTGGGTAAACCTCCATTGAGATGTAATTTACCAAAGTACCTCTAATCTTCTATCATCATAAACTTTTAGATGCGGCAGTCTATTCACTGCACATCATGCTAGACACTAAATTTGTGGAAATTTTATCTGACACCATAGACATGATTCAAAGCATCAATCAAGATATTAATTGATCCACTCTTGGTCAAATGACTGCACAACGTCCACATTAGGTAATTTAACCCATTTTACGAACAACAAAGTGACAGAATAAGAGTGAGTTTAAACATATCAGAGGGTTTCAACCCTTTATTCCAAAAGTGCGGAAAAAGTGCCAAAATTATGATTGCCCATTAAATTTTTGAGAGAAGCATGTATATGGAGTACTTGCTCTATGCACTAAACAAGCTAAAACTCCGATTTATAGATCATTATATATTCTTATAAGAGCATAACTGTTTATTACTCTTATAATAGCACATATTAATCTTATTCCACCTGCATTAAATATTATTTTATATCATGAAATTCGAAGTGATAAAAAATATTAATAGTATTATCTAGGCTATACATGCTTCACCTGATTCCAAACTTGCCTCTCGAGATAGACCACGCAAGGCAAATTTAGCATAAGCTAGTAGTCGTATCCGTTGAGGAGCACCCAACTTGCTGATCAAAGACCGTAGTAGCCCACTAAACAGAAGAAACAAAAGCAAGTAACTGACTACATACATTATGCATGAAAACTTGAATTTCCTATAATAGAACTTCAGAACTGAATCATTCTTACTCAGTTCGTAGTATGGTAAGAAAGTCAGGGGGCAAGGACTCCATAAAGGAGGATATGTCCTCCATTTTCAGAGACTTCAGGTCCTCCTTCAGATATTTTTTCTCTTCAGGCGACATTCCTCTCCCAAGCACAGATTTACTTTAATCATTTGCATATAAGATTAAAATTAGTTCGAAAGGAAAACTAAGTTAAGAAAAGCACTAATCCTGCAATAAAAAAGAATAATCATGCTACTTTAGCCACATTCTGAAAACACCATATCAACTGATGTTGCCATCATCCTGAGAGAAAAAATGTATATCCTTTTTTTTTATTTTGGGAGGGGGGGGGGGGGGAGTATTGTGGGTGGCTGGATTATTCATAGCTGTGTTTGTGGTGTTCGAGTATAATCCAATGCACTTCCATTCAGATATTTGGTGGATCTGGATATGCATTTCTCTAGAGGAGTGTTTGGATTTGATACACATTCTCTGCAGGTATAGTTTTCCTATGTGCAGGCGTGAAAACGGAAGCCTGAGCAAGTTTTTGGCCTCAACGATGAGCATGTAGAATGAGAATCTTTCTAGCAAGTGTGTAAGTAGCAACATAGAACCTTAGAACTTTATTAAGGGGAATATTAGTAATTTACATTACAATAAAGTACAATAAAGTAGCAACATAACCTTTAACCCTACTTTATTAAGGGGAATATTAGTAATTTACATTACAATAAACCCAGGAGGTAGAGTAGGGTTAAAGGTTATGCAACCTTGGAAACATTTTATTTTCCCTTTTCTCCTACCTTCATAGCATCAACAGTGTATTTCTGATTTGCTATCTATGTTTGAAGTATCAAGTACTTTTAAACATCAAAACATCAGCTGTTGAGATCAAACAACTGAATACTGAAGTCAGTGTTGTGATGGCATCATCACCTTAAAGATCGTACTGATATCTTAAAATTTATAAATCGGATAGATTAGAAATCAGTATATAGTGCTGATGTTGTATATTTGCATCCAAGGTCACCATCACATGTTATTACACCCTTAGCAAGTACACATTAGCTTATTATACTACACTCTAATTTAGCCAGCTTGATCTATAACTAGATCAGTGAGTGGTGTCAAATAGTTATTCTCTGTTTTGAGGAATTAAATTAATAAAGGTATGTGAATCTTAATGTATATTCATCTCACTGCCCTTGGTTATAAAAAGCTATTCTCATCCATGATAAGTGAAAAAATAATATATATAGACTCAATAATATTAAAAAACTAAAATAAAGAGTTAGACAAAAAAGAGTAAAAGACTTTCACCTGTTAATGGTTCTTCCAGTAAATATGACTGGGAAGTATCTAGCGTACTTCCCAACGCCAAAGGTTTCACCCAGACGCTGTATCTTTTGTGCATCAAGTAAAATTAAAGCCTCCCAGAGGTGGCAATAGCTCTGTCTGAAATCTTCTGTCAACTGTTTATAGATCCCATGATCCAGAATGACTATATTTATTTACATTATATGAATAAGTCAATTTATATTCAGTATTAAACATGACCCGGCTTTTATCCTATAAAAGAGACGCTAAAAGTAAATCAATGATTTCATACCTAATGAAAACCCATTGGGCCCCTGTGAAGAAACTAATATATTGCCAGGATGTGGATCAGCGTGAACAAATCCGTGAATAAATATCATCTCTGCGTAGACTTCCACCAGGGCTTTTGCTACCTAACATACCAGCCAAAAAGAGAGTAGAAGGGAGGAGCGTGAGACATTGACCTAACACTATATGCACAAACTTTGCAGATAACTCTTCCATCATCAGAACCTCATTCGAAAGGTTTTAACAGTTCTGCACAATTTAAAATCCAAAGTGTATATTCCAACAAGATAATACAGAAACATGGTATGAGATGCACAGAACAGTTTACCAAAAAAGCAAACCTCAACAGGCTTGATCCCCATTTGCTTAAAAAATTCCATGTTGTCAACCTGAAAGTTAGAAGTTTCTTGTTAGGAGTAGATTTGACTAGAATATCAAGAAATCTCATAGACATACTGAAAATTAGAAGTTTCTTGTTAGGAGTAGATTTGACTAGAATATCAAGAAATCTCATAGACATACTCATGCTTGTCGCTAATACATCGAAAAATAAATAATATCCAGTTCAGCAGAAAATTTGTTTAAACTGTTCAAAGAATTATACATGACTATCAGTGAGGTTGCAGCTTAATCTACATAGACAAACATCAACTTGCCTACTTACATTAAGCTTGATATTAAGAATATTCCAATTTTCACCCTGAGTGGTGAACATTTAGTGAACAAATACGTCAAAAAATAAACCAAAATCTATTTTGTTAAAAGTAAGCCCTCAATTTGTTGAATTAAAACACTCATATTTGCAAGTTGTATCCATATTTAAGTCCAACCGCATAATATTGCAGGATGTTAAAATACTGGTCCCAGACTCCCAGTTAACATCATGAAGCAACAAGAAAAAGTTGCTACTTTTCATCTAGATAATCATGGTTGCAGCTTGCAGAAATCAGGTATTCATCCCTTCACACAAGTCTATTGTTTTCTTTGACTTTTGTTGGTCAAATTTACCAATTCGCAAAATGAGACATCATAATTTATACCTTATTTTCAAAGAAGATATTGACATGCCAGCACAGGCAACCAACAGCTAGACTGTTCTTAAATATCACGACTCACTAAACTGAATGATAATAATACATGAAAGGAAACAACCAGCTAAATGCAAATTGGTTTATTATATTTACCATATGACATCATATATCGGTTTCATAATATCTATCCTACTTCCTCCATTCTCACATCAGTATGTGAAAAGAGATCCTTTAAACTACCCTGGTTCAGAACGTAAAAGTAATGAAAATAGTAAGAGGAACAAGAATATTTCATGTACTTCATAAGTTTGATGGTCAAATAAGCCTACAGAAAAATCTTGGACTCTGACTAGAGTCAATTGCACAAGGTCCATGATCTCTATTTCATATAAAGCAAGTTGTTTGTTATACCTTTTGTCCTTCACAAAACTGCATAGTGAGAACCTGGCTGCTTGTAAAATCCTGGAGATATTACCATAATGGTTAGATCAAAGGTAAGTTGGTAGATAAAAAAAAAGATCTTAATATGTTAAATCTCGAGAAACAGTAATTTCTTGTAGATAGTGCAGACATGATGATGCAAAACAACTGTCAATGATGTAGCATACCCAATAAATACAGGGGATTCTGACCATACTGTTCTTTTTAAAAGAAATTGCCGTTCTTTCTGAGTTTTTAGCCTCTTGAATGAAATCTACACCGAAAAACACAATCCATAAATCAATTAGATTGCGACTTAGCTTCATCAAAATCTCAGAGTAAAATACTGCTGTATATTAGAGTTCCCTGATAAAAGAAAACTACTATAGACCTAAGGTTAGTAACATCTAAAATGATTTATTACCCAACAGTATATCATAACTTCAAGCAGATAGCATAGTGAAAAAACAATTTGCAAAAATATATTTCGTGACATCTAACGGGAAATCCCAGAATATAACTCACCTAGTTCAGAAGCAACAGACTTCTCAAACTCTGATACCATCCATTCAAACCTGTAGTCCGGAAAAATCTGGAAAAAGAGGCATAAACAATTCTTTAATCATCTTGTTATGAAACACGAGATGGAGAAGAGCCTAACAATTTAAAATATGACGACTGGCTACTATATTCAGGACTCTAAATCAAATTAAATTTTATTCTTTATGTCACCTTGAAACACACATTTCACCTAAAATATGGGCTCAACATGTTTCCACCTAATTATGTGTGAGAAGCGAGAACATATGCAGAAGTCAGAACACGTGCTCTGTAGATGGTGGTTCTCCAAGTAGTAGCAAGATGATGAACTTATAATTCAATCCACATTAAAGTTGAATTTCAACCAGTATTACCATGCGTGTTATTATAAAACCCCTCTCAAACCACACACGCATTCGTAAAAGAACAACTTCAAACATTTATAGTACTCTATCGAGGATATTCGCATCGTTATGTAGTTTATACTTCTTCAGGAGAAATGTTTTGGGTTAACTGACATTTTATCTTCTACGAAATAAAGTGCACAACTGAACATTGGTATGAGAATTCAGAACGAATCAATCTTTCATATTTGAATTTGAGCTTGGTCCAGAGAGGCAAAGCTGAACTGGAGAGTGATGATGGACAAGGGGTAGGGCACCATGCGAGCAGTGCATTCATTAGCAGTTGAGGTGGTCAATGCTTGTGCAATGAAAAAGTTTTGAGAAATGGAAATACAAAATGGTGACAACCAGTTATAACAGTGTATTACTAATGGGAAAGTTTCTAAGCTTTTTTTATGGAATCTATAAACTAGTGATGGTGTAATTTAATATATTCTGATATTATTGCAATATTTCTCCTTGCACGAGTGTAGGTGAAGGGCACATTGGTGATATTTTGTCAAATGTTCAGCCAACAAAAGAAACAATTTATGTTCATGCATTCGTGAAAATGATATCAAAAACAAGCATAAATGGTGGACCTATCACAGAAAGGTCTGGAGAATTTGAGGCCTATTTGCACATTATTTCCAGTATAATCATTCTTCTAAAGAGCCACAACAGTAATAGTAAGAGTAAAGATTGAAAAAAAAAAAAAAGAAAAACAGGTTAAATGACTCAAGGCTCTCAGCCACTACCCATTAAAAAGAGCTTCAGTTCCTCACCATTTTTTTAGCAAATGTCTAGTTAGTAGAACTAATTAGAAGCCAGATCACGAATAAGGAATAAATGTAGATTTTTCAGTGTGTACTTAAATTTTTTTCTGACAGTTTGTGACCATAATACCAGCTTTTCTTACTTGAAGATTCTATTAGCCAGAATCCATTCCTTCTGTCCCTCAAATAAAAAAATGAGCTTAGCAGTTTATGACATGTGTTGCAGCTTATAAGCTTCAAGTGGAAGAGAGAAAAGAGGGAACAAAATAGGAGATAAAAATAGTCTATAAGATGATAGTGATACATTACTTATTCTATGAATTTAGCAACATTATTAAGTGAAAATATTTGATAATCTGCAAAAGCATAGAAAATAAATAGGAAAGGTACTCATGCTGAAGAATACATTCTCAGTGGATTCACACACTTCCTGACCTTACAAGTTAATGAGGATTAAAAACATACCCATGCAACTAATCTAGACAGGAAAGTCATGGTTGCAAAGTCATATTGCATCTGATACTCTAATCCTGGATATTGCACCTGTGATGCAAACAAAGAAACATCACGCATATACTCTAATCTTGAATTTTTTCACGAATTTAAGGAAACAGAACTAGGAAATTTAATATAAGGTACATATGTAGATGGCTAATAACGGACCATAACTATTTGTTGCAAGAGATATGGAATCTGGTAAATGGTAATTACAGTATCTAATTCAAAACTACTATTCAAGTTCTAAATTCAATATAATAAGTATAACTTAATATGAGAAGATGGCTTCTTCTTCCTTTTTCTTTTTTGGTTACAAAGATTGCTTTCAGTAATAACAAAATAAGTTTAAGTGCTTCAGTACTTCAGTAAGTAGGATATGTTTCAAGTTCTACAAAAATGCACTGCCATTTTAGGAAATCACTAGTATCCGTTGTAAAACGAGGATCAAACTTTACGTTAAGAACACCAGTGAATTTCATTTCTTAATGAGTCTGAACCACTGAAATAAGTAGTCTAACAGAATAAGAAGCCAACCAACAGAGTTGAAGAATGGATATCCGACTTCAAGCCTGAATTTCATTTCTTAATGAGTCTGAGCCACTGAGATAAGTAGTCTAACAGAATAAGAAGCCAACCAACAGAGTTGAAGAATGGATATCCGACTTCAAGCCTGAATTCGTCAAACCATAATATATTATAATGTTTTTGTTCCACCAAAGTGAGGTGCTCATTTAGAAAATTGGAAATATATAAGATACTAATTATCATATGGATAGAATAGGCTGCTGCCCCCCCCCCCCCCCCCCAATTGACACACACCACACCGAGAAAGGTTTAAAAGAAGGAAACGAACTTTCATGCAGCAAAGCCATGTGGATAAACTTTAAAATCTATAGATTGCAGGGGGCAGAAGAGCACCACATATGCATACTAGTGTTTCGAAACGTTGCTTGACATAATCATAAGTAAAACATTACAACTTAAATAAGAATCATTCAATAGACAAACCTTGACTGCAACTTCCTGACCGTCTTTCAATAAGGCATGGTGTACTTGAGCAATTGAAGCAGCAGCAACGGGTTGTTCATCAAACGACAAGAATCTGATTCATGTTTCCATTCCAGAAATCGACAAGTTTGTGAGGTCTTTAACCAAAATAGGTATAACCAGAAAAAAATTGATGCAGATTTTAGAATTAGAAAAGCAGAAAAAAGCAAAAGAAGTTGGAATTATAGTATTTTCTGAGAGAAAATATATGTGACATGCAGTCCATCTTTTAACGAGGCTCAACAATTTTTAGAAATCTATCATAACATTTTCAAACGGCATGTTTCACAGCTATCATGAATGATATAGCACGGAATTCCAATAGGTTCAATGCATCGTTCCCCAAACTATTTCCACAACCGTCTCCAGCCGTAATATTAAACTAATGCATTACTGTTATGTGAACAGGAATATTAGGAAAGCAGTTGGCATTCATGCAGCTAGATGCAATGGCTATCAAATTGTCACCTTCATTTCTTAGGTTCCAAGCTTAGTTAACAGTTTCTAGAATGAATGGATGATCTCTGTCCAAAAGGCAAGAAAATAAGTTCAAATGGTACTGCCTTATCAAAAAGTAAGTTCCAAACTTCCATGGAAGAGAGAGATGAGTAATATCCAGAATGGCTTTGGGGACGAAAGACAAAGCATTTACTTCAACAACATGGTCCCTCCCCAATACACTATAGTAGGCTTCAATGCTTAAAGTGAAAATTGTACAGAGCTTTAGTGCTTAAAACTGCTCGGGGACTAGATTACCAAGGATTATAACGGTCCAATGGTTCACAACCACTCTCAAAGCTTATGAAATGACCATCAAATTGCTAAATCGATTAACATGAAGGACCTAATGGTCTTGCCATCAAACTGAATTAAAATTAAGCCCATGAAAACAAGTCTGGTTACCAAGGCTTTCTATAGTAACTATACATGTACTAATTTATCAAAGCTTAATAAACTAGCTACACCAATGTTTCATAAGGTGTTACAAGCTCTCTTGCTTAAATATGTGATGTCCTTTTTGGAGTCAAACTCTGGTCATGACCTAATCAGCAAATCTAGGGTTATCACAGGTCAGATTCTCAGCTCTGTCAACATATATGAACAGCCAACTGGCCCAAAATGGTATAGTGCATTTACATAATAGGAGTTACCAATGCCAAATACAGCAGTCAGATAATTCTTCAGTAATAGGAGTTACTGACATAAGGTCCTCCCCGCCCCTTCTTTTTTATTTCTTTTAACCAATACAATAGCTATCTCAAATATTTTTATCTGCCACTCAATTCCTTCAACCATCACTGAGTTAGGATTTATCCAACAGAAGTTATTATCATGCTCTCTGAGAAGCCAATTGTACATTAAAACTCCTAAAACCGAATAAAATTTTCACACTTGCACTAAACGGTGTTCATACACTAAAAAACTCAATCCAATCTCCTTAATCAAAAGAGTATGTATAACTTGTCAGCTGTATTCGCAGGTAGGTCACCACATAAAAGGAGAGCCAAGAAACTTGTCAGATGCTAAGATACTCCTTTTCTCACTGATCACGAAATCTCATAAATTAGTACTGGCCAAAGATACTTGTACAAGGAAAGATAGAGGTAATATAAGAGGTGACATAAGACATATCAATCGGCTTCGTCTGAGCTTGGAAAACTGAAATAATTTCATTAGCTGACAAAATGAGGAAGCAATTATACCAGCAAGTTTAAGATGAATTAACTCGTTATAACTTACATCTCTGACAAATCCTTTCCCAGGCTCTTTAATACAGCTTTTTTTATGGCTTCGAAATTACAAGGAACTGCCTAAAGCATCACCGTGCACGTATTAGCGCAACGATAATTCAGTTATAACAATAACACACCACCAAAGTTCTGAAAAAAGCAATTAAACGGGGGAAAACTAAAACCTGATCCTGTAAAGATGAAAGAGTTGTTGAGTATTCTTGTGGAACTTGACGCATGGCTGCAACAAACTGACCAGCTTTGACATAGAAACCTTTGTTGACATCACAAAGTCTTAAGATCCTCCTAGCCGACCGTAAATGAATCTAAAAGGGGCCAGAAAGAATCAAATTCAACACAAAAGGACTTCATAGATGGGGATACCTTTACCAAATTCCCTGATGAAACTTTCACCATACTCTTCCATAAGAAATAAAGTATTAGATAGGAATATGATTAGAAAGTATAGAAATAATCCATTTAAACTTTCATCTTAAAGCCACAAGTCCTCTATATTTAATGAATTGTAATTTTGTTATCAAACAATCACTGAATTTCTAATTTGACTAGCTCAGAACAGAGAAATTAACTCAAGGTGTAAGAATTAAAAAACCTAATTCCCAAACCTCAGACAGTGTACGTCCGTATTCCTCAGAATCGGCGGGTAAACTGTGCAACGAATACTTATAATCCACCACGCATGAAGTGATCTGCCAAATTCAAAACAGCATGAATTAAATGAAAAAGGGAAATAAGAGGAAAAAATCATAAATAGAAGTGCGAAGTAGGGTATTTTGTAGGTACAGTGGAGAGGGCACGAGAGGAGCGAACGATGCCGTTTAAGAAGTTGGATGGTGGTTCGAGAGTTTCCGTGGAGCTGAAAGGTCTGTAAGCGAGGGAGGCGGCGAACCCGGTGGTGGTAAGCAGAAACAGTGAGGTTCTGGCGCCAAACTTCCTCATCCGATTGAATATTAAGAAGAAGAAGAAGAAGAAGGAACTCTACTAGGAAATGGTTCCCCCTTGAATTGGTTCTCCGGCCACCCACAATTTTCTGATTTTGGAAAGCGAAGAGTGAATTAATTGAAAGTTTTTTGGAGGATTATATTGTTTGTGTTTATTGGAATTTTTTTCCTAAATAGGCTGTATAGCAAAAATAATTTAAAAAATGTCTTTGTTGCAAGACTATTTTGAAGAAAGTATCTTTTGACTAAACTCTCGTAGCCGGTAACTGCGAATTTAACGTAAATTAAAAAAAAAATCTGCGAATTTTAAGGATTAATTAATTACGCGGCAGTTAATTAATCAAACCGAAACTCCCAGTTGGCAACTGCGAGTTTTAAGTATAAAAAAAAGATAGCCGGAGAACCCACAAGTTTGAACCAAGTCACCACAGTCTATTTGAACCCACAAGTTTAATTATCAAAAAAAGAACCCACGATTTTAAAACCTAATCGAGAGAGAGAGAGAGAAAGATAGCCGGAGAAGTGGAGGTGCCGCAAAATGCCGCCGTCTGTTTTTGAGAAGTGTCGTCGCAGTCTGTTTTTGTGAAAAATGGGATTGATTTTTGAAATTTGAAAACGGAGGGTTTAAAATGGGTCTTTTAAGACTCGCAGTTTTTTTTTTTTTTAATTTTAAGTAAAGTTTACCTTAAATTCGCAGTTTACCTTAAACCCTTGGTTCTTTCTTCTCCATCAATTGTCTCATTTAATAAGACTATGTAGTCCTACTATTAAAGAAAAAGGGGTGATGATGTTGCAGTCCGATTGAGCCCAATTATATCATAAGGCTGCGTTCGGTTTGCCAAATAGGGCCCCAATTAGTTATGATTAGGGCCAGGATTAATTTAGTCGCGGTCCAAAAACCTGTTCGGATGGGCCAATTAATTTACGGGCTGCCCGAGAGATTTGGTCTGTGTGACGGCCCGGCTCCGCGGGCCCGTCAGATGACGGTCGAATTTTTTTTGTTATTTTGAAAAAGCGTTAGAATATCGAAACTTTTTTTTTTTTTTTGTATAAACGGAAACGATAAATTAAAAGTTTCAAAAGCGGAAGCTATTTAAAACGAAATAGGAACAATTTAAATTACTAAGTTTTCTTTTTGGCGAGCAAATAAAATCAATTTTCATAGTAGAATTTTAGAGCGAAAACATTTAATCACAACATATGAAAATATTTGAACAAAATCAACCGAGAGAGAGATAATTAAGTAATTTATGAAAATCTTGTCTCTTTTGCGAAAACATGTATCAACTTTAACGAATCAAACATTTTAAACAAGGTTTTAATCAAAATCGAAAAGGAGCATAAATCGACCACAAAATATTACTACTCTCTCGAATACTAGGGGGGGACCGCAACCGTGATGACCTAACCGCAACCCGACTATTATTTCCAGAACGCCTGAAACTGAAAAGAGTGAAACACGGAACGCATAAGTTGATCGTCCAACTTAGTGAGGCTATGTGCGAATTTGCATGGTGATGTGTGAATGCAACATATTATATAACATAAGCATGTCATCAAGCAAATAAACATATATTCAAGATGGAAGAAACACGGAATTTACATAACCAAGAATTTGTTGATGCCGTCCTCCACTTACCCTCCATCCTCAGTCTGATGTCCATCCAAACTCACCAAGTAAGGAGCGACCTTACTATCAAAAATGCATCGACATGTCTTTGCCGGAGTTCGTCCTTACTCCCCAAGTGTTCCTCCCCACTTGGATTGTAAGGGCAGGCCTACGGGTAACCGTGACAATCCTGCCGGCCCTTGCCGGCCAGGTTGGCATCGGGTCCATACACCAATCAAAAGGGGCCCACACAAAATCGGAAACAAACGGAAACATAAAGTCGGAAACAAACGGAACATAACATATCAAACATATTTAACATATTATCAACATTTAACAACTTATCAAATGAAATTTTCGGTATCATGATAATTTCGAAAAATATATTTGCAACTAGTAGATTCGGATGTAGCATGTATTTGGATAATCATGTTCAAATGCTAAGTGATTTCATGCGAGAAATGTTGACCTAATAAGTCAACCTATTCGTGACGTCATGCAAGAAAAGTTAGAATAAAATTCATGCTTTGATTATTAAGAGCCTAAGTGCATGTTTGGACTCGATCTACTATCACATCGGACCGACATACAAATTAAACACACAGCGCTCACCTTTGTCGCTTAGTATAGCGACTAAAACTCCACAAATGAAGCGTATCCGAAACCTGAGCAAGTACGTATACGACTTAGAAACATAACTAATGAAAATCCTACACAAGGATTTCCTACTAACACATCTCACAAAATTGCTTAGAACTTTCGACATCAACTCCACTTAAAAGTAATTATTTTCAAAACTGAAAATACTACTTAAATACAACAGTGCCAAAACAGCAAATTTTTACCTTCATTTTCCAGATTTACAAATCAACCCCTAAACTTTTATAAACATCCATTTTTCCGAAAAATTTGCAACAAACTTTAAATCAAAATGTTTTTAATTAAACCCATATCAAAACTCAAATAAAAACATAGTTTTAAGTATCTTGTTACTTCAAAAATCAAATCTTTAAAATTCCCACAAGTTTAAAAACTTTTCAAAAATACCCTCATAGTTTTCACAAACTTAATAAAACCAACTTCCTTGAAAAATAATTCAAGATCCATGCATCTAAGCAATATTTAAAAATAATGAAGCATATTTTTCACTATAAAACTGAGATTAAAAATAAGTTTTAGTAACTTTCCACCAAACTAACAATGAGAAACAAAAATTCTTTAATCATAAACTTTCTTCGAAAAATTTACAATTTTTCAATCTAAAAACTAAAATGAATAAAACACTACTTCAAATCAATAAATCAAGATTTTATAAAAGAACTATGTAAAAATAGCGACAAAACAGCGCATTTGACCCCTTGTTTTCAGATTTACAAAAATAACCCCAAAAGTTTCAAAAACTCCCTTTTTGCAAGAATCTCAAAGCAAACTTTAAAACAAATGCTTTTCAAGTAAATTTATACCAAACATCAAACAAAAATTTAGATTTTCAGTCCATCTTACTCCTAATAAAAATTGCAGCCCTTAACCTTTCAACTTTTAAAATTTTCAAAAATACCCCCAAAGTTTTGAGAAAAATAAAAACATCAACTTTCTCACAAAAAGAAGTCAAGATCCAAACATATAAGAAATATTTAAACAAAACCAAAGCAAGTCACACTAAATATTACATATGAACTCAACAACTTATCACAAGGACAAACTAAACTTCTTCAACATATATTTTAAAGAGAATAAAGTAATATCACAAAGACTAAAGAACACATGCATAGATGTCTTTTTACCCAAATCAACGAAAGGGGTGAAACTCTCTTCATTTCCAGAACTCCGAAGGTGGTGGTGGCAGCTCCGGTGGCGGTTCATATCAAAAGCCCTCAAATCTTTACTTTTCACCAACTTGTAACGACTGGAGATTCACTTTGGGAGGACCAATCGACGATCCGAACGGTCAATATGTAGCCCCGTGTGTGTAGGACCTTCACACAAAATTTCGGCATGATCCAACGGTGGACGAAGACGGAATGGTCGAAAAACCGAGGCTGGGTTGTGAAGATCCGAAAATTCTATCTTTCTAAATGTGTAGTCTCTTTTCTCTCTTTTATTTTCTCTCTAATTCTAACTTAACTATGAACTCTAAGGTGTAAAATGAGTGGAGAGAAATCTGAAAATGAGGAGAAAGGTGTTTAAATACACCTTGGGAAGATGGGAGATATAATTATTCCCATAAAACAAGCCAATGCATGTTCATCTTGGATAGAGAAATCTCTCTAACCAAGAGGCATGCTTGGCCACTCCCTATGGCAGGCTAGGAGAGCTATAAAGGCTCTCCTATTAGCTGCAATCAAGTATGGGGCGAAATTTGCACTTTGCCCCTTGAAGTTTCGGTAAAGTGCATTTTTGCCCCAGAAATTATTTATTTTGCACAATAAAGTCAAAATATTTTTCAAAAGAGGTATACTATTATGCTAAAGTATTTTTGTGCTTTTAAAACATTTCAAAGTTAATAAGGACATAGGACATAATTAAATTGTATATTTTAGTTCAAATTAATGTTTAACTTTGAAAATAAAAAGTAGCACATAAATTTGGATTAAAAATCCAATCAAACGGGTTCGAAATTTTGGGGGCGTTACAGTCTGATTTGTGGGCCAACCCGTCTTTTTCTACCGATTGTAATTGGACCATTGGACATGGGATTAGAAATTAATGGCCCAGAATAGATTTTACATGCCCATTTTTTATAATAGAAATAGTGTCCTGCAAGCCAGCTGTATGGCGAGCATTTATTGTAATAAATGAGGAACTATTCAATTTCGATTAATAAATGCACTTTATTAAATGGTCAACTTTATCTTATGTAATAATTATCTACGCATAAGGATAGAAGTCCTTAGATCACAGGGCTAAGGGACAACCCGTGGACTGATCTCCAAGGCCGTGATCTAGAACATATTCAAGAGTCGTAGAATCCAATCGAAATAGGACATCGTTGGATTCGGTTAGACTCTCACTATTGTGTATACTCCGATGAACTGGAGGACGCGGTCTACGAGCGTGACTGGGATAGTCGATACACATAAGTGGGTGGCTTGCTGGGATGGCAAGCGCACTGAATACCCCAATTAGGAAATAACTCACCATGGAAGCGGTAGTCGCATATCGGGGTTGAAGTTATTCCAAATTTATAATAGTATACGAGGAACGATCCCTAACTACTTGAGGTGATAGGGTTTATCTGGTGCGAGAACGTCTATGCTTTGATGTGAGTTCCGACTGACTGGGGATCGCCAGAAAGTCTCTGTGGACTCACATTGGGTATAGAGGAACTCGTATGCAGATTCATATCATCAACAAAGGATCCCTTGACCCGACTTGATAGGTTGGGAAATTCTCCTATGGATTTCTGTGAGAAATTAATTCTGGTAAATCCTTGGCCAAGGTATCTGACAACTTTATGTAAGTAGCTCATAAAGATTAAGTCAAAGAGAATTTATTTCGAGATCAGAGTACATAAGGTCAAGACAAAAGAAAAGGGAATCCGATGAAAGACCATGCTCTTAAGTCTCGACTGGGAGATTGATCGATGGAGAGATTATGTCGTATATGGAAATTATAAATGATAAAAGGTTCACTGAATTAATTCACCAGTGATTGGTCTCCATGGGCTTGTGGCTGGACATCGACCGCGGAGTGTGGGAGAATTCCCAAATTGGCAGGGGTGCTAATTTTGGAATGATCAATCGACAGAGTGTTCGATTGATTTAGAGTAAGTCTTACTCGAATAATTAAATAATATTTAATTATAACTCACGGTCAATTATGTGGTGAACCTACGGGGGCATACACAATACACATGAAGCGAAAGCGAGGAAATAAGAACGACCGAGTCGACTGGGTCGACTGGGTGAATAATCGACTGGGTCGACCCAATTGGAACAAATGGGATCCAATTGGAATTGGATCAGGATCATAAATTAAATTGGAATTTAATTTGTGGATTAATTAATTAAGTTGGATTTAATTAATTAGAAGGGATTTTAATTAAATGGACTTAGAGTCTGATTTAATTAAATGGGAGATTAAGTTAATTAATTGGGCTATTTAATTGGGAGATTAAATAAAGCCTGGTCAAATTAATTAAGTGGGCCTGAATTAATTAGGAGACTTGGTCTTCTAATTAAAGAGGGTCATGGCCCATGTAGGAGAGAAGAGCCCTAGTCCTAATAGGACTAGGTTAGGGAGAAAGCTATAAGTAGCTATCTTATAGTTATTTTTCACATAACTCCATATGCAAAATTGAGCAAAAGCAAAATTTTCTCTCCCTCTCCCAAGCTAAAAGTCGACCGAACCCTGTTCTTCTTTTGGAAGAATTTTCGTTTTCGATTCTTGTTCCAAAATCGTTCCTATATCCTAGATCATAATATATCTTGTGTTCTAGCTGATCAAGATTTATTATTTTCGTGTAATTGTGGTGTATCAACCCGTAGAGGCGCAACACGTGGGGCACTCCTGAGAAGCTTGGATTGATTTCTGCTGGAGAAGAATTCAGAGCTCGTTTTGCTAGCCGAGGATTTGCAAGGAGATAGGTATAACGTGCAAACTTATACTATCGTTTTATTTATGTTCATATATATACACCTAGAGTAGTATCCTGGCAAGATTCCGTAAGAGGTCCTAAAATTTTTATATTCCGATGTGCCTAGGGCTGTTTATCTTACCGAATCCCAACAGTGGTATCAGAGCCAACTCTAGGCTTTGTATATATATGAATTTGCAAATTCTGTGTTTATTAAATCATATGTTTGATTTATGTGGCTAGTTCTTTAACTTTGCATGTTATAGGACGTATGTTGGTTAACTTAGAGTTAATGGATAATTTTAGATTCGAAAATTTTATCATGTTAATGTTATTTTGGATTGGGATTTAATTGACTGGGTTTGTTGAATTAAATCTGTGGGTAATCGAAGAAACACAAAAAAAAAAAATATTTTTATTGGATCCAACCGCGGTGGCACGCGGCGGTGCGCGGCAGCGCACCGCGGCTGGGCGGCCACCACGTGCTGCTGCCCACGGCAGCGTGCGAACAGCACGCTGGCCGCGCGAGCAGTGCACGGCAGCAGCCTACAGGCTGCTGGCCGTGTGCTGTCACGCGTAGCCGCGCGCTGCCTCACGCTGTCACGCGCAGCAGCGGTTGCCGCGAACAGCCACGTGCGGACTTCGTGTCCGCGCGTATGTTGTCCACGTGGCAGTCTTCGATTGGCCTCGACTGGTTGATTTTTGGTTGGACTCTAATTCTGCCTATTTTGAAAATCCTGAAAATCTTGGAGAATTTTGGAAGATTGGGAAACTTGGTGTTTTTGGATAAGGTAGTTATTTTGTTAGACTTAAACACTACCTTAATTAACTAATCTAGTCAAAATAGGATTATCTTGATGAATCTTGGAGATTTGGGAATACTTGGGAAACTTAGAGTTTTGGATAAGGTAAGAATCTTAGAGATTTAGATTACCTTAATTAACCAATTTAATCAAGATAAGGTTTGTAGATTACTTAAAGCTCAAGTAAGAGCTAAATTAATCTTAGAGGTTAATTGTTAATTCAAAATAAATTAACTTGGATAATTTTTGAGAATTAAAATTAATGGAGCCGGTAAATTTATATTTGTGCCCTTATGTGAATTTATGCATGTTCTTGAGTGAATGTGTGGATTGATCGATTTTGCCCTTAAGCCCTGTGTAGTTTTTGGTTTATTTATTTTTGGGTTGTAATTAAATGGGCCTGATTGGTGCCCTTGCTTGCGCAAACAAATGTAATATAATAGGACCATTTAAATTATGTAAGCTAGGCTTAGATTAGGCTTGGAGCCGAGAAGACCTCATGAAGACTTGGAGATCCACATGGAGGCCCATTTACCTTGGAGGACATGGAGGCCCAATTCATTACATGAAGGCCTAATCAAGCTAGATATTACAAGAAGGCCCATGATGTATGGGTTTGAAAATTGTAATAGTTAGGACATTTAATTTCCACCCTAGACTGACCAATTGATTCATCACTTGGCTCGTGATGAATCGCATAGGATGGGCATTCGATCAATCATATCCTGCTAGGTGATGTATGTTTACTATTATTCTTTGATGTATGTTATGCATGCTTAGAATAGATCACGTAAACAAGATAAGCATAATCTGATGAGACCTCGCACAAGAAAACTTAAAACCTCCAATTGAACTTAAAATTCAATTAGAATATTAAATCGAACTTAAGGGCGCATATGATAGTCTCTATGGTCCGAGCCTATCCAATTACTAGGTCTTAGGCATATTGTACGAATATATCTCGATGTCTCACGAGTCGTGGGTCGAGCTATAGGAAGATAATATGTCTATTGTCTCGATGCACGAGTTTAGTGCCAAGGGAGGGGATAGCAAGGTTTTAGGCGCTGTCTCACGAGTCGTGAGGCGTCTAGGATTGAACTATTTCTCTCCACGATTATTGGACATGATTTAACGCTAGTAAGTATGGATGTCTCACGAGTCGTGGGTCCATATCGAAAAACGAGGCTAAATGAACTTAAGGGTTAGCTGCGATGGTTAACCGTCGACGTAATCGACCACCAAGTGAATCAAATAGTATGGCCAACGAGTCGTGGGTACTAGGAGATTGCATTTGGGCCTTAAGCCAACTAGGATATTTTAAATTCCCGAAACTTATGTGGGGGCATAAGATTTTGATTAAAATAGTGGGAGTAATTTACAAATAAAAACCATGTTTGTAAATTGTGCATTTTAAATTAATCTTTCGCGTATTTATTTCTTCTCTCGTCAATTTGTAGATATAATGTCTAAGAATCCGATTTCCATCATACTTGAACAAAACAAATTAACTGGACCCAACTTCCATGACTGGGTCAGGAACCTTAAGATCATTCTCGTTTCTGAAAAGCGAGGTTTTGTCCTTGATGGGCCCCCTCCCGAACTTGCTAAGGATGCCGATGATACTGAGAAAGAAGCCATGGATTTATGGCTTGACGATGACTTGCAGTCACGTTGTCTCATGTTGGCATCCATGACGAATGAGCTTCAAAAGCAGCACGAGCATATGAAGTCTTCTTTTGAAATCTACACGCACCTGAATGTTCTATTTGGGGTACAAAGTAGATATGAGCGGTATGAAACTGCTAAGACTTTGCAACAAACGAGGATGGCTGAAGGTGCTGATGTTCGATCTCACTGCATCAAGATGATTGGGCTTATTGAAAAGCTTGGTCATCTTGACGTAAAGATGGACAAGACCTACCGCCAGGATATAATCCTCCAGTCGTTGCCAAGATCATTCGAGCAATTCGTAGTGAACTACAACATGCACAAGATGGATGTTGAACTTCACGAGTTGGCTAATATGCTCGCCACTGCCGAGGCTTCCATGAAAAGAGAGAAGCCAGTGATGGTTGCTACCTCGACCCAATCCAAGTCCAAAAGGACAAAGAGAGGGAAGGGGAAAGGAAATGCTTCTTCAAGCAAAGGCAAAGCACCATCTGGGCCCATAGGGAAGGGAAAGAAGCGTAAAGCTTCGTCTGGTGAACAGAAATGTTTCTACTGCAAGAAACCTGGACACTGGAAGAGGAACTGCAAAGAGTTCTTGGAGAGCTTGAAAGGTATATTCCTTGTTGAAGTATATTTATCAATTAACTGTGCATCATGGGTGCTAGACACTGCTTGTGGTTCTCATCTTTGTAATGATTTACAGGTGATGGGAGCAACAAGGCCACTTAGGCCAGGGGATTGGATCCTGAGATTTGGCAATGGAGCTAGAGCTGCTGCCAAGGCCATTGGCGAAGTGGAGTTAGATTTAGGTGGTAATAAGCTAGTCCTTAGGAACGTTCTTTATGTACCTGGTTTGGTGAAAAACATTATTTCTATTCCTGTTTTGGATAATGAAGGTTTTAATTTTACTATTAATAAAGGTTCCTTTTCGTTATTAATGAATGATAATATGTTTTTCACTGGTACATTAAAAGATGGACTATATACCATTGAACCACCTAAGTTAGTGATGCATGTGCAACAAAACAAAAGGAAACAAGATAATGAAATATCTGCCCAATTGTGGCACGCTCGACTTGGACATATATCTAAGTCAAGGATTCAAAAGTTAGCATCTTCTGGCGCGATTGAAATCAATCGCATTGATGAAATGCCAACATGTGAACCATGTCTAAAGGGTAAAATGGCTAAGTTGCCATTTAAGGGAAACCCTGAGCGAGCCAAGCAAACATTGGGCTTAATACATACTGACGTATGTGGACCACTGAGAAAAAGCGCCCGAGGTGGCTATGACTACTTCATCACTTTCACTGACGACTTTAGTCGTTATGGATATGTGTTCTTGTTGAAACACAAGTCTGAAGCCTTTGAGCGATTCAAAGAATTCAAGATGGAAGTAGAGAATCAACTTGGTCATACGATAAAGGCTCTTCGTTCTGACCGAGGTGGAGAATTTCTTAGTAACGAATTTCTGAATTATCTTGTAGAGCATGGAATATTATCGCAGTGGACTCCTCCTGCAACACCCCAGTTAAATGGAGTGGCAGAGAGAAGGAATCGAACTTTGATGGACATGGTTCGATCCATGATGAGTGCTACTGACCTTCCTCTTTCATTTTGGGGACATGCCCTCCTCACGGCAACGAAGATACTAAACATAGTATCTTCTAAATCCGTAGAAAAGACACCATACGAATTATGGTTTGGCAAGGCACCCTCATACGCATTCATGCGCATATGGGGATCTCCCGCTTACGTTAAAAAAGCTAGTGGGAGATAAATTGGAAACTAAATCCACTTTGTGCAAATTTGTGGGGTATCCGGAAAACTCGATAGGATACGAGTTCTACGATCCTACAAGACAAACTACGTTTGTCTCGAGGAACGCTCACTTCTTGGAGAAGGATTTCTTGGTGGACAAGAAAGAAAACAACGTAGAACTGGATGAGGTCACTGAAGCTGAAAAGGTCGAAGAGGTCGATGAAGCTGACCCATCGCCACAGGCAGTGGGAGAATATGAGCATGAAAGTGCACCAGAAAGTACACCGATTCTTCGTAGGTCAGAAAGACAACGTAGAGAACCCGAAAGGTACTACGGTCTGCTGCATGAGACTGGACAGTCTCTAACCGACCCAAGGACTTACGAAGAGGCTATGCTAGACATAGACTCGGGAAAGTGGCGCGAAGCCATGGAATCCGAATTGGACTCCATGCACTCAAACAAGGTCTGGGCCTTGGTAGATCCACCAGTGGGAGTAGCTCCCGTGGGTTGCAAGTGGATCTATAAGCGAAAGCTTGGAGTGAACGGAGAGGTAATAACCTACAAGGCGCGACTAGTGGCAAAAGGATACACTCAAGGACCTGGAATTGACTTTGAGGAGACCTTCTCGCCCGTCGCAATGCCTAAATCCATTCGAATCTTGCTGGCCATAGCTGCGTGGTATAACTACGAGATATGGCA
This sequence comes from Penstemon eatonii, assembly GCA_038501285.1. Lineage (NCBI taxonomy): Eukaryota > Viridiplantae > Streptophyta > Magnoliopsida > Lamiales > Plantaginaceae > Penstemon > Penstemon eatonii. The sequence goes on along the minus strand of CM076710.1, from coordinate 16,365,555 downwards.
GAAGGATGTAAAGACTGCCTTTCTCAATGGGGACATTGATAAGGAGATCTACATGGAGCAACCAAAAGGATATGCATCCAGAGGAGATGAACACAAGGTGTGCAAACTCCAGAGTTCCATTTATGGACTGAAGCAAGCTTCCCGAAGTTGGAACATTCGTTTCGATGAGACAATCCAAACTTTTGGATTCATCAAAAACATGTTCGAACCTTGCGTGTACAAGAAGATCAGTGGGAGTACAGTTGAATTTTTGGTGCTTTACGTTGACGACATTCTTCTCATTGGAAACAATGTGAAAGTGCTGTCCGAAACTAAAGCATGGTTATCTACACAATTCTCAATGAAGGATATGGGAGAAGCATCCTTTGTACTAGGTATAAGGATCTACCGAGATAGATCAAAAGGACTGCTGGGCCTCTCCCAATCCCAGTACATAGATAAAATCTTGAAAAGATTTAATATGGAAGAATCCAAGAGAGGATTGCTTCCAATGAGACACGGGATTGCACTCTCTAAGTCTATGGCCCCAAAGACGCCTGAAGAGAGAAGCAATATGTCTCGAGTACCGTATGCATCCGCGATAGGAAGCATAATGTATGGTATGTTATGTACGAGACCAGACGTAGCGTACGCTCTAAGCGTTACAAGTCGCTACCAGTCTGATCCAGGTGAGCAGCACTGGATAGCCGTAAAGGCAATTCTAAAGTACCTGAGAAGGACTAAGGAATTGTTCTTGGTATACGGTGGAGGAGAATTGAAATTGGAAGGCTATACAGACTCGAGCTTCCAATGTGATGTAGACGACTTCAAGTCGACATCAGGATACGTATTCTGCCTCAATGGTGGTGCGGTTAGCTGGAAGAGCTCCAAGCAAGAAACAACCGCGGATTCAAACACCGAAGCAGAATACATTGCTGCAAGTGATGCAGCAAAGGAAGGTGTTTGGATGAGGAACTTCATCCAGGAATTGGATGTGATACCTAGCATCGCTGAGCCCATTACTATCTTCTGTGATAACAATGGGGCTATAGCGCAAGCAAAGGAGCCGAGATCTCATCAGAAATCCAAGCACGTACAAAGACGATACCACGTGATAAGAGATATCATTGGTAGAGGAGACATTAAGATGGAACATGTCGACTCAGAAGATAATACGGCGGACCCGCTAACGAAGCCTCTGCCTCAGAAGGCATTTGAGAAACATCTGCACAAGATGGGACTCAAGAACATAAAAGACTGGCTTTAGGACAAGTGAGAGATTGATAGAAATAGTGTCCTGCAAGCCAGCTGTATGGCGAGCATTTATTGTAATAAATGAGGAACTATTCAATTTCGATTAATAAATGCACTTTATTAAATGGTCAACTTTATCTTATGTAATAATTATCTATGCATAAGGATAGAAGTCCTTAGATCACAGGGCTAAGGGACAACCCGTGGACTGATCTCCAAGGCCGTGATCTAGAACATATTCAAGAGTCGTAGAATCCAATCGAGATAGGACATCGTTGGATTCGGTTAGACTCTCACTATTGTGTATACTCCGATGAACTGGAGGACGCTGGGGTCTACGAGCGTGACTGGGATAGTCGATACACATAAGTGGGTGGCTTGCTGGGATGGCAAGCGCACTGAATACCCCAATTAGGAAATAACTCACCATGGAAGCGGTAGTCGCATATCGGGGTTGAAGTTATTCCAAATTTATAATAGTATACGATGAACGATCCCTAACTACTTGAGGTGATAGGGTTTATCTGGTGCGAGAACGTCTATGCTTTGATGTGAGTTCCGACTGACTGGGGATCGCCAGAAAGTCTCTGTGGACTCACATTGGGTATAGAGGAACTCGTATGCAGATTCATATCATCAACAAATGATCCATTGACCCGACTTGATAGGTTGGGAAATTCTCCTATGGATTTCTGTGAGAAATTAATTCTGGTAAATCCTTGGCCAAGGTATCTGACAACTTTATGTAAGTAGCTCATAAAGATTAAGTCAAAGAGAATTTATTTCGAGATCAGAGTACATAAGGTCAAGACAAAAGAAAAGGGGATCCGATGAAAGACCATGCCCTTAAGTCTCGACTGGGAGATTGATCGATGGAGAGATTATGTCGTATATGAAAATTATAAATGATAAAAGGTTCACTGAATTAATTCACCAGTGATTGGGCTCCATGGGCTTGTGGCTGGACATCGACCGCGGAGTGTGGGAGAATTCCCAAATTGGCAGGGGTACTAATTTTGGAATGATCAGTCGACAGAGTGTTCAATTGATTTAGAGTAAGTCTTACTCGAATAATTAAATAATATTTAATTATAACCCACGGCCAATTATGCGGTGAACCTACGGGGGCATACACAATACACATGAAGCGAAAGCGAGGAAATAAGAACGACCGAGTCGACTGGGTCGACTGGGTGAATAATCGACTGGGTCGACCCAATTGGAACAAATGGGATCCAATTGGAATTGGATCAGGATCATAAATTAAATTGGAATTTAATTTGTGGATTAATTAATTAAGTTGGATTTAATTAATTAGAAGGGATTTTAATTAAATGGACTTAGAGTCTGATTTAATTAAATGGGAGATTAAGTTAATTAATTGGGCTATTTACTTGGGAGATTAAATAAAGCCTGATCAAATTAATTAACTGGGCCTGAATTAATTAGGGGACTTGGTCTTCTAATTAAAGAGGGCCATGGCCCATGTAGGAGAGAAGAGCCCTAGTCCTAATAGGACTAGGTTAGGGAGAAAGCTATAAGTAGCTATCTTATAGTTATTTTTCACATAACTCCATATGCAAAATTGAGCAAGAGCAAAATTTTCTCTCCCTCTCCCAAGCTAAAAGTCGACCGAACCCTGTTCTTCTTTTGGAAGAATTTTCGTTTTCGATTCTTGTTCCAAAATCGTTCCTATATCCTAGATCATAATATATCTTGTGTTCTAGCTGATCAAGATTTATTATTTTCGTGTAATTGTGGTGTATCAACCCGTAGAGGCGCAACACGTGGGGCGCTCCTGAGAAGCTTGGATCGATTTCTGCTGGAGAAGAATTCAGAGCTCGTTTTGCTAGCCGAGGATTTGCAAGGAGATAGATATAACGTGCAAACTTATACTATCGTTTTATTTATGTTCATATATATACACCTAGAGTAGTATCCTGGCAAGATTCCGTAAGAGGTCATAAAATTTTTATATTCCGCTGTGCCTAGGGCTGTTTATCTTACCGAATCCCAACAATTTTGCCATTGTAGATATAATTTATTTCAAAAAAACCAACCACATATTACAGAAATGCCATCAAATTAATCTTATCTCCTACACCTTTTACTTCCTCTCATTTTCAGCTGCTAGTTACGGGAAAGGGAGGGAAAATAATTCGGCCATTTTAAATCAAAGAAGGTAAGCTTAATTTTTGTTCCTCATTTTTTTTATGCATACATTAGACACATTCTTTAAAGTAATTTGGAGACATTTTGCCCAAATTGCAACCAATTTTTCCGTTAAATCTTCACCATTTTTGAGTTTGAGATGTGAGCTTGAAATTTTTTTTTTCTTTGACAGTACAGGAGTCGAAGATCAACTTGCAATGACCCGATTAAATTTAAATTTAATACACAGGACAAGGATAGGGCTGTCAATGGGGCGGGTTTCAATCCGGATCAGTCCGAATTCGGTCCGATTTATTAGGATAATTGTCCGACTAGAGATTCGATGAACCTGATCCGATTATAAGATCCGAAATTTGTAACTCATGGAGCGAATATGGATTTAGGTCGATCCGATCCGTTAAAGATCCGTATCCGACAACAAATAAAATAAGTATCATTAATAATATTTCAACGTCAATTTAAGAAGATAGTAATTTATAATTCGTTTATAAATTTATTTAAACCAACATATTCATTCTACAAATATGAATCCTATGGATGAAGACATAACATAGTAAAGAAACTTTGAAAATGTGAGCTAAAATTAAATAAAATTGAAAAGATAATAAACTTGTTTTAGGAAAAAAATATTAATTTAACTTTTTAAATACAAATTTATTGGATCCGAAAAATATCCGATATCCGGCAAATCCGACCAAGATTCGTTGGATTCAAAAAATCTAGATCCGAGCACAATCTGAGCAAGATTCGAATCCGACAGGATTCGATCTGATATAAATGGAGCCGAATCTGGACGATCCTGATCCGACCAGAATCCGACCCATTGACAGCCCTAGACAAGGAGAACTGCACTAGGCCCAAGCCCAACCTAGCAGGATATTTACAATTGATCAAATTTCTAAATTTTTGTGCTTTGTAAATTTTCCTAAATATAGTGCGGGACATATGTTAGTTTTAACACATGCATATTGTTGTATATATTACTTATATAAATAAAGTTTTAAGCTTATGTACATAAGGAGTGGCAAACAAGCGGGTCATAAACGGATCGGATCGAAAATGGGTTATAAACAGATCGGGTTTTGAATGGTTGGGTCACTGTCTGGGCGGAGCCGTTAGAAATCTACTTTAGAAGATAAATTATTGGATGCAAAAGTTAATTGTTACTACTGTAAAAAAAAAAAAAAAAAAAAAATTAACTGGAATATGTTATAAAACTAAGCTAAAAGGAACAACAAAGCTAAGCAACTAGTTGAATGTAAAAACAATGTAGAATGGAGAAAGAGAATATCATATTATTCATTCTTGTTGTTGTAACTATAATACATGATAATGTCCTCTATTTATAGGACTAAAGAAAGGTACAAAAAGACTAGAGTTATAATATTATTAAATGGTCCTATTATGACCTTTAATACAAACGTTACAAAACCATTCAAATGTGGTATTTATGATATTCATCAATAGGAGTTACAAAAGTAGGACAAAATATTTCATGGACATCCACTAATAATATATATTTTATAACACTCCCCCTTGGATGTTCATGACTTATGGAATATGTCTCATTAAAAACCTTGTCAGAAAAACCCGGTGGGAAAAACCTGAACAAGGAAAAAAGAGTACACATCCATATGGAATCGATAAGCGTGAAACACTGCCTCGTTAAAACCTTGCCAAGAAAACCCATTGGGACAAAAATTGGACGAAGGAAAAAGAGTACATTGTGCTACTTATTATAGATGGCACGCTCCCCCTGATGTTGACACAAGGTCCACAAGTTGACACTTGACGCATTTCAATTTAACGGACCATCTTTCTGAATGATGTAGTCGGCAATGCTTCAGTGAAAAAAAATCAACAAAATTGTTGCTTGATTGAATTTGATGAACATCTATATCACCATTTTTCTGAAGCTCGTGGCGAAGAAAAACTTTTGTGATATGTGTTTATGTCATCTCCGATATAATTTAGCATTGTCTTCATATAATAATTGATGTATTCTTTGTTGTAGGATACTCACATCATTCTAAAATATACTAAATCGTAGATCTCAACCATAAACATTCACGACATGATTCGTGCAATGCTAAAATTTCATAGTGGTAGGAATAAGTGGATGCTAAAATTAGTTACATATATCGTCATGATATCGTAGGACCACCCCAAGTGAATACATACATACTTTGAGATCTACTTTTATTCGGATCAGAAAGATAAACAATGTATGTATTAACCACCACTTGTGGATTGGAACATTTAGAGTAAATTAAGCCCTGTCAGTTGTTCCACGATAATAGTGTAATATAACTTCAACGTCATTCTAATTTCTTCTTGTTCATGCCTTCTACAATTTACAAGATTTATTAAGGCTCAAATTGCACTTAGATACTGTACTTCAGGACCAGTTAGTTCTTTAATGGATCTCTAGAGAAAAAAAAATAATTTATCTATCTATCTATAGATCGAAGAACCATGAGACTGCTCAATTGATGAGCTTTATCAATATAAAATCTCAATTGATGGGCAAAGATTCTATCTAATAAATGCTCGATCTGCAGGCCGAGACAAAAATATTATTTTGTCGAGATTTTCCATCTCAAACTCTTTCATCAAATGATTTGCGGTCATTGTGAGTCTTTCAAGAGTCACCACGAGATTTAACTCATCCACGTGTACCGATCGTCTGGAAAAATTGGATTATCCATAATTTATTTATCTACAAGGTAATCATGGAGCCAATTTATATCACATCCGATCAGACTGTTATAACCCGTACAAGGAACATTGCAGTTTTAATAGAATATAATCCATGAGACATTTGATTTTGTGCTATACAAATCTTAAATCCCTCATGAATTTTCATGTAAATGTCACTATTAAGTGATCCATACAAATATACAGCAACTACATCCATTAGAAGCATGTCTAGTCTATCAGAGACTACAAAGTTAATTAAATACCGCAACGTGATTACGTCGATCACGGGGGAATATGTTTCAACATAATAATTACAAGTCTTTTTGAGAAACCTAGTGCAACAAGTCGTACCTTGTCTCCCACAATTCTGTGTTTCCGTACAAGTACTCATTTGTACTCAATCGATTTGGTATCGCATCTTTCTATACGATTTCAAAATGATCTGTTTTCACGACTTCAGGCGTGTGGACTTCTAGTCCATAGCGATCTGGTATCGCATATTTCTATATTGGCCAATTATTTTATGTCGACATTCATTCAACTGATCAAGGTTCAGGATCCTGATTTACAATTTTCTTTTATTGCGATCTTATGAACAAAAATATTCTCTATAAAAACTTTATTTCTATCCCAGTTTTTTAGAGTTTTCAAAGAACTCAAATAGATTGTTCTGTTTCATGTGCCTCTTCATGGGCATCTCTTGATTTGGACTGATCAGTCATATCTATAGCGCTTTGTTTTGAAACAGTTTCCTCTTCCAGAGGAATATATACTTTTAGTACCATTTTCTCTTATCTTTTGCACCATCGTAAATTTTCTCTTTAAATGCGGTTATAATGTGCTAGCATATTATCCTTCAAGGACTTCAATCCATGTTGGTGCAACTTTCAAATCTTGCTCGTATATTATCTTGTGCTTGGGTCAAAATGAGACAAATTTTGTACAATTCATGTACTACTTTTGTACAATTTTACGTCGTTGAAACATGAACTGGTATTAATTCTCCCCCTAACGGCGGGAAAATTGTCTCATTAAAATAATTCTAAAAATATCTTGATTTAACCATATCGCCTCGTCAGGCGCTCAAGATATATGATTACATATGTGGAATAAAAATCAACCAACACATCTTTATCGACCCATATTTGTTCTAGTGGTGGAGAAACTAGAACGTAATTTGCACAATCATAAAAATTCAATTGAAAATATTAGGCTTTGAGCCTGACAAAAGTTGCAACGTTGCTATCAATATTATAATTTGAGCAAGAATCTCAGCAAAAGCCATACGCGTTGACAGTAGGCATACATTAGACCATTTTTTTTTTTTAAAAAAAATGCGTCTAAAATGACCAAAATGGTCCATTAAGTGGATCTACAAGTCCACATGTATCCCATTAATACTATCGTAAAAAAAAAATTGAACTCATGACCAATCTTCACATGAGATGGTCTATCAATTTAATTTCTTTGTGAGCAATCAACACACATAATCATAGGTAAAGAATCATATGGTTCTTCAAAAGATGCCCGTAATCATTCGGCGCACCGTAATTATTTCTGGATAATCAACTTCATCATGCCAGTTAAATCAATGAACTTCTGGTTCAATACAAATTTTGGTACTATATTGTTATGGTCACATATTTCAATTTTGATGAGAAAACTGGGATATATTCATCAATATTTTCTGGCATGAAATACTGGATGTAGTATAGGTATATTCATATTCCCCTTGTTTACAATTTTCATATTAAAACTCGACAATATGTTCATCAAGACGTATGCCGTTGAAATTCAATAAATTTATTTTGGATTTCAAAGAGCACAAAGCCTCTTTCATTTTAATATTTGCTCATCCAGACAATATTATATTTATCCGCTCTTCTGGAGCTTTTATAGTATCTTCTGGTACTAATATTTGCTTTTGTTAATTTGAAGTTTAAGAATATTTTCTATCTCAAATAATCGTGTGTGTTGACCCACTGTCAACCAAATAAATATTTCCACCATTCTTCTACAATGCTCACCTTTTTCATGCATCTTCGGGATGCTCACATAATTTTATCTATCTAAAATGATTGCGTATATTATTTTGCATCTTCATGATGCTCATATCAATATCATTATCCAATATATATAACCAAGTGAATAAAGTTTAGAAAATAATAAGTTTTACCAAATTGTTTCTTTATTCAATTCAAATAAGACCTCCCAGAGTTAAGAAAATGATACGTCAAATAGATAATTTGAATTATTTAAATATTCAAGTAAGTTCAAAACGTAATGTAACATAAACTTACCTTCAAACATATAATCATAGGAAAATTTTATTCAGTGATATCTACACTTGTCTTAGTAAAATAAATCACTCATGTTGTGTTAGTGATTTAAAGTGATTCAATTTTATCACCAAAAACATTCTTGACATTGATGAATTAACATCATTTTCTTTACATAATAGGTGTTTAGAAAATATCCACAAACTGTATTTGCATATGACATGTACAAGATCAATGTATTTTACTTCACACCTTAACAAGTGGATTAGTTTACACAACCTTTTTTTTTTCGTGTTTACCATGATAAATCTTTTTTTTTCTTCGAATGGTAATGATGCAATCATTTATGAAATGCATAATATCAATTTTGACCATGGCTAGACTATGTCCTGTATATTGTTAATTGCATTCACTTCTGGGAATGAATAATTTTTCATTTGCATTTGGAAATGAAGGATTTACATCAACTTTTGCATTCACTTCAGGTAACGCTTATGGTGTGAATTATGATTGAGTTCGTTGTTCAACAACAAAATAACTCAATTGAGAGCATTTTCAAAGTCTCGGTATTGCTTCTTCAAGAGCATTTTAGAAACATATAATAATTTATCTCCACATATCTAAGTCGAGATTTAATCTCAAATCGTTGTGTATATTCATATTCCAATTTAAAATATTGCAACTTCGGGTGCAAATATTCATAGCAACTTCGGGTGCAAATATTCATAGTAAGCAATTTGTGAATATCACTTTCATTTAGTGGTTGGATTGTTCTTTTGAAAATTTAATAATTTGATGCAACTTCAAGTGCCATCATTCATATATTATCGAGTCTATTGGAGTATCAAACATTTTGATGATTATATTGTTCCTCCAAATTAAATTTTGGGGCAATTGGTCATCTACTCCAATATATGAGGTTTTTAATCCTTCAATGAGGAATTGGCTAATGAAAAACACTGCCTTCATTTTATCCTTAATTTCGCTTGCCCAAATTTTCATTTCATGATTTTCAAGGCTCTTTTCATTCAAATAGATTTCATCATCAAAATAGTCAATTTTATATAATTTCGGAAATCTCAAGAGCATGAAACTCAAACTTGGTGATATTTGTCATATCTATAAAGCACAATATTTTAGATTGCTAAATATATATACTCAAATCTTCAGGTTTGAGCTTATCATCTAGACTTTCTTCAAGGTCCAAAATTCTCTTGCTAAAAATATACTCAAATCTTTGTGATTGAATTTTATCACCAAGGCTCTCTTTCAAGCCGAAAATAAGCTTGCTAAAATATACTCAAATCTTCGGGTTTGAGTTATGACAAAGACGTCGGTTCAAGCATAATTTTCTAATTTAAAACTTCAAGTTCTTTATTGGATATATGAATTAGGATGATTTATCATTAATTTAAACGCAAGATCTTATGATAAATCATATTTCATTTGGTAAAGCACATAAACAATACGCAAATCTTAGAAGTGATTTTAAATACTGATCTGAAAATTCAATCTCATTTTCTTTCGAAATATTTGTTTCTTAATCGTTGATAAATATATCAATGTGTAATTAATCATAAAATAAAACATATTAACTTAAGTTGCCACAAACATCAAAATGACAATGATTAATATGACTATAAATTAAATAGCGTACCTTGAAATAGTATATGTAGATTATAGATTAAAATAATCATTTATACCTACTAATATTATGTATGCAATCTTCTGAAATGAGTGAATTCATTTTTAATCGTGTACCACATGAAGTTGTCAAAAGCTTCACATCTCGGTGATCTCTTTGCCGATCCGATTAGCTAGTTTGGTATTAAAAGATGGAGCATATTCGTGCTGATAACGTGTTATAAAACTAAGCTAAAAGGAACAACAAAGCTAAGCAACTAGTTGAATGTAAAAACAATGTAGAATGGAGAAAGAGAATATCATATTATTCATTCTTGTTGTTGTAACTATAATACATGATAATGTCCTCTATTTATAGGACTAAAGAAAGGTACAAAAAGACTAGAGTTATAATATTATTAAATGGTCCTATTATGACCTTTAATACAAACGTTACAAAACCATTCAAATGTGGTATTTATGATATTCATCAATAGGAGTTACAAAAGTAGGACAAAATATTTCATGGACATCCACTAATAATATATATTTTATAACAGAATACTATATTTATGGAAAAGTGAATTTTTTTATATTGTTAATAAAGTATTTACTTTTTTTGGACATTGGGCCAAATGGAAATAAACAGGGCCGAAGACAAATGAATCAACACATGAGAAATGTAATGGATTAATTTTCTTTTGTTTTTCTTATGACCCATTAGGCCATCTCCATCATCTCCAATGGAGATGGTCGGGGTTGGGGCGGACTATGGGGTGAAGGGCGTGGCCATCTCCAGCGGTCGGGTTTTGGGGGAGGGGAGGGGAACGGGCTAGGGCCGGGGCTCGCGGGAGCCCTGGCCGCGGCCCGTTCCTGCGTGGGCGAAATGAGGAAGAGGAGCGCGCCCCTCTTTAAGTCAGGTCCTCTGATTGGATTTTTTTCTTTTTACTTTTTTTATTAAAATTGGGTATTTAATGTTTTTAAAAAGGGAAAAAATAATTATTTAAATAAATAATTAATAAAATTAAATTTCCTTCCTATATTAAATTAAATTGTAGAATTTAATTATTTAATAAATATTACAGAGATAATTTTTTCATTTAATAAGTTCTAATAAATATAAAAATGGAGATATGCAAAAATTGGGCTTGTCCGAAAGTTAAAGAATTGGACTGCATTCGTCTCCGCAGGTCACGGGCTCCCACAAGTCTTGAAGAAACGAATTGAATTTCGATCCATGAGTTGCACACCCCTCCACCTGTGCGCGAGGAAATAGACTTTTGGTAGCTAGATTGTTATACCACTACATTGTCAAATCATATATAAACCTCAAGATTTTTCCTTCCAATTCCAACGTGGGATAAAACCACTCTACTTTTTTCTTCCATTTGAGAATCAATTTCTCATTCACCCGAACTCCGATTGGGACATACCATACACCGTTTTAATCTACAAACGTAGAATATAATTCCACAAAGACCCGAATGAATTTTTTTACTTATCAAATTTATTTTAATTATAAGTAAGAGTGGGCAAGAGTTAAAAATTGAATTAAATCAATTTCGGAAACTTGCCATTGGAGACGATCAGGCAGGACTCAGGGTGGGGCAAGGGCATCCTCAGGGCTCCGAAGCCCCAAGCCCCCCTCCCTCTGGAGATGCCCTTAATAACCCAATGGATAATTCATTAGTGACTCATTGCTTGTAAGACTGACTATAGACCAACACAATCCAATAACACATAAAAATTACAGGATTGGGTCTGGGCGGGCCTGGACGGATCACGGACCGACCCGCGGGTTCAGATCCCAGACTATATGTTAGTTTTGAATGTTAAGGCCCCGTTGACATTTTGATTAATATTTTCAAGTTTTCAACTTTGTAGTATTAGGGCATTCTGTGTTAATGATAAAATTTTAAGTGAAAGTAAAAATGTTACATTCTTTGCATATTTAGTGTGACAATAACTTTGATTTTGTCATAATAATAATTTATGACAAAAACTTTTGTTAGTTATTATTAATAGTTTTAGTGACAAATGTGTGTTAATTTGAGTGCTCACTATATATTTACAATTAATGATACTTTTTTATAGTCACAATAAATATTGTCACAATGGTCTGATGACAATATTTTTCTTGTAACTTTTTTTTTGTATCACTCACTCACTCTTTCACAATATGGGGGAGGGGAGGTTAGGATTAAATATTAGTAGTAGTAAAATTTTGAATGATGACCATGTTGGCAGGATGGTTAAGGAAGTGTGGGTTTAGGATGGAGATCTGGGTTAAAATTTTCCTTGGTGCAGTTGATTCTTATTTGAATTTTTAAGCCATTTGTTTTAATTTTCTTTCTTTCTCAATAGTTAAGCATTTCTTTTAATTTTTTCATTCTTCTTAATGGTTAAATAAGGAATATGATATTTTATTGTTATTACAATACAAACATTATCTTATAATTTTCTTTATTTAGTGCAATATTCATAAAAAAATCTTAATGATTGCAAGAAGAATAAGATATTTATTTTTTTTATAATATATAAGGTCTTCTTCTTATAATTATATTTATTTAGTGCATTTTTTTTATATTATATTCTTTATTTAGTGTACTGTACATTTCATAAAAAAAAATTGTTAATAATTGTAAAAGAATATATTCTTTTCCTAATTATTTACTTTATTTAATGCATCCCTCGAAAAAAATTTCGCCCCCCCCCCCAATTAAATCGGTCTAGCTCCGCAACTGGTATCACTGAATGTCAATTATAACAAATTTAATTATAATTATTATCAATAACAAGCTTTGGATAATCATTTTAGGGACAAACTTTAAGTAGTTTCACTTCGTATTAAAAAGTGACAACTTTTGTAATATAACTCAATATTTTATCGCTTAAAATTTTTTTTTAATGATTCTTAATTAAGACTAAGATTAATCTCTACCTGTTCAGTCAAAAAAAAATTTGATCCACAATATTTACATATATTAAAATCATTTTACATTTTTGAATATAAAAAAGTCCAATACATATTCAAAAATCATTTGACCAAATCCTAAATTTCTACTCGAAATAATAGTTTTTGTAACACGAAAAATTCAATTCCTAGTCTAGAAGCCAAGTACCCATGGTTTAATTAATGTGCGTCTAATGGTGATTAGTAAACGAGACCAATTCTGCAATTCAAAGATGAAAAATATTGAGTCAACTTTGAAAATTTAAAAGAATTGCTAACAATATGTTCCTTGTCCACAAAGCATATATCCAGTTTGACTTGTTGTCCCACAAAGCATATATACAGTTTGACTTGTTGAACTTGGCTTTTTGAATGTTGAAGTTGCCCACCACCCATGCAAGTTCGTTTTTGTTCCCTTTCCTACATTTTGAAAAACCGAACCTACTTTTATTTCGGGAAAATGGCAGTTTGCCCCCTAATCTTTGAACATTATTTCAATTTGTCCCTTAATCTTTGTGAATTTCCACCGAACCCCTCAACTACTAAAAATTTGCCGGCGAAATATGTTCAAATATTGTGTGGCAAAGTGGGAAACATTCAAAAGTACATTATTAAAGGTGGACGGAATAGTCTGTTAGATTTTAATTTTTGCATTTTAAAAGGCTGCCTGAGATATATTTAATAATTGAGGGGGTTAAGTGAAAAATAGCAAATGTTAAGGGCAAAATGAGAAAATGTTCAAAGATTAGGGGGCAAAGTATAATTTTTCCTATTCTTTATTACAGTTGAATAAAAACAAACGCGTACTAACTCTAGCTCCCGATTGTCACCCCTATAAATAAGTCTAATTCCAACATAACTTATATGCACAATATTGATATAACCCTCTAATATTGACAACTTTCATAATTAATTCCTAAAATTGTTCTTGTTCCTGTTTTTCTTCCTGCAATAACATTATTGATCAACATGGTTCTGTCCAAGACAATCTCCCAAACTGACGTTTCCATTCACTCCACCTTTGCTTCTCGATATGTTCGGGATTCTCTCCCGAGGTAATATTACGTTTTACTCATTTTTCGAGTAATTTTCTAACTTTTATATATTTTTTTAAGATGCCCAAAGTCAAGATTTCATTTCCTAAAATGATTTTTTTTGTCAAAATATTATCTCAGATAATAATTTGACATCAACTACTTTTGAGGGAAATATGTGAAGAAATTTAAAATTTTCACTATTTCCTAAAACTCTATATGCCAAAAATAAAGGGAGCAAAAATAGAGGAACGAATCCAATATATTTTTAAAAGAGAAACTAATGTTTAAGTCATTTTTAATTATTCTTGTATTATTAACATGCAAGAATCAGTCATTCTAAGCTATGCACATTTTGCGTAAAGAAATTATTTTTGGTACGTACCATGACGTAAATGAATAATAGTTTTCTTCAAGATTAATACATATTTAATATTCAGTGGTATGTACGTATATTGCAAAGTTTTCTATTGTATGGTACCAACTACCAAATATGCATGCAATTTTGTTAGAAAAGATTGATTTGTTTGTACCAATTACATAGCTTAGACTAATTTTTATATCAAATTTACAAAAATATCAAACTTACAACCATGCTCGGCTTATTTATTAAAGTGTATTTAAAAAAAATATATAGTTTTACTAATGCAGATCTCTTAATTATGTTGATTATATAGTATATTATCATGATAATTTTTTATTAATAATACAGGTTTAGGATGCCGGAGAGTTCAATTCCGAAGGAAGCCGCGTACCAGATCATTAACGATGAGCTAATGCTAGATGGGAACCCACGGCTGAACCTGGCGTCGTTCGTGACGACGTGGATGGAGCCGGAGTGTGATAAGCTGATGATGGCTTCAATTAACAAAAACTACGTTGATATGGATGAGTACCCTATTACCACTGAGCTACAGGCAAGTAAACTTAACTATTGCTAAAATTTTAAAAGAACATGGGGTTCTTGTGAAATTTTAAAGTTTACGAGGAGTTCATCGTCAATTTTTTTAAATTAAAAATGATGTTTTCATATTTCATTTAAAAAAATAACTTTTAGGGTATATTTGTTCATTTTTCTCTGCGAATCATGAATAATACTTGCACTCAGAGTGAATAAAACATATTACAGTAGTGGAAGGCCGTAAATGTCTTTAATTTGGTAATACATGGATTTTTTAGCCGATAAATATAATATTACAAGATTTTTTTTAAAATAATTATAAAAAATACAGGGGTTGTTTTTGCATTTCAACTCTTAATCAATTGTTGGTATTGTACTAATAGTATAATTAATATTTTTTGGATCAAGCAGAATAGGTGCGTCAACATGATTGCACATTTATTTAACGCGCCGCTGGGAGACGGCCAGGCTGCAGTCGGAGTCGGAACGGTTGGCTCCTCCGAAGCCATAATGCTTGCCGGTTTAGCATTCAAAAGAAAATGGCAGAACAAAATGAAACAACTTGGAAAACCATACGACAAGCCTAACATTGTCACCGGTGCCAATGTCCAAGTGTGTTGGGAGAAATTCGCACGTTATTTTGAAGTTGAACTGAAGGAAGTGAAGTTGAGCGATGGATACTATGTTATGGACCCTGACAAAGCCGTGGAAATGGTGGACGAGAATACTATTTGTGTTGCCGCGATTTTGGGTTCTACCCTTAATGGTGAATTTGAAGATGTTAAGCGTCTAAACGACCTTTTGGTAGAAAAGAACAAACAAACAGGGTACGTAGCTTAAACAACTCAAGTTTAGAAATTACTTGTTTGCACCAAAATTTTCCCTAATATACTTTTTTTAAAGCCAAATGCGAAAAAAAATTATGTGCTTTGCGTGATTGGCAAAAACACCTATGTTATTTTTATTTACAAAAAACCCATATGTTCTTTATTTTATTAGCAAAAAAAATCATTAGAAATTTCTTCATAAATCAATAGAGAGGTTATTGTCAATTTTTCAAGTGAACAAGAGGGGTTATTGCTAGTTTTTAAAGTTAACAGAGATTCAATATAAGATTTTAAAGTGAATACGATGTTTTTTGCACTTGTTATGGGATAAAACTATCATTTTTCCTGCAAAATATGTATATCGGCTTTGGAGGAGTTTTTTTACTAATAAAAAAAGCACATGAGGTGTCTTTGCTAATAAATAAAAGAACATAGGGAGTTTTTAACCTAATTAGATAAAACATATGAAGTATTTATGCATTTCACTCCTTTTTTTTTTGTGTCCTCTTTTTCTTTTTCAAATGGTATTTAATTTTCAGATTTTAGACATGACTTCTTCAATTAATTAATATATTTATATTTGTGCACAATTTGTCATAATTAACAAGGATGAATAAATGCAGATGGGATACACCAATTCATGTGGATGCAGCAAGTGGTGGATTTATTGCACCATTTTTGTACCCGGAATTGGAGTGGGATTTCAGGTTGCCATTGGTGAAGAGTATAAATGTAAGTGGGCACAAATATGGGCTCGTATATGCGGGTATTGGGTGGGCCATTTGGAGGAACAAAGAAGACTTACCCGAAGAATTAATATTCCATATTAATTATCTTGGAGCT
Organism: Penstemon eatonii; assembly: GCA_038501285.1. Lineage (NCBI taxonomy): Eukaryota > Viridiplantae > Streptophyta > Magnoliopsida > Lamiales > Plantaginaceae > Penstemon > Penstemon eatonii. Next base: position 16,348,990 of record CM076710.1, on the reverse strand, counting down.
GATCAACCTACTTTCACTCTCAATTTTTCTAAAGGTATGCATATATAATTTTATTAATTACATCTTCAACTAATTAATTTATGTTTAAGTCAATTAGTATTGATTCCAATAATATAAATCAAACATTCAACTTACCTTTAATTTAATCGAAACTTATATCCTTAACAAAGTTAACTTTTAATTTAAATTTCATACAATATTTTATTATCAGAATGTGGAATAATTATTTTTATTACTCAAATTTCTTGCAGGTTCGAATCAAGTTATTGCTCAATATTACCAACTGATTCGCCTTGGCAAAGAGGTAAGTACTAAGTGAATCTGATATTTCTACGTTCTAGTTATTTCATTTGTATATGTCGAACAAGGTCGGAAATCAACAATAATATTCTCCTGAATCTATATTCAATTGATAAAATTTTTTTATGAGATTGACGCATTTCACATAACAAACTAATCTCAAATAACATTTATCATCTATTTTTACGAGCTCGACTTAATAAACTATATATGATGAAATACATAAAAGAATATCAACATGTTCAACCTCAACTCGTATTTGATTCCATTAAATATTGAGCTCAATTCAAAGATGTCCCTTGTGTTTAGCTTAATAGGCAAAAGTGTCTGTGTTATATATTTTTATTTTTTTATCGGAAAAAAATTTCTTCGTGAGTCAATTTTTATGTGAACTTGGAGGTTTTATTGCCAATTTCTAAAAGTAACAAGGGGTTTATTGCAAAAATTTTAGGTTAACGTGGTTACTTTTGCATTTTTGTGGAGATATAATTGTAATTTTTTCTGCGAAATATGTACTCTGGCATGGGAAATTTTTTTGCTAATAAAAAAAATAGCACATGGAGTTTTTTCTTAATATAAATAACACAGGGAAATTTTCGATAATTAGACCAAGTTTGTATTTTGCATTTCACTATTAAATATTGCCTAAGTTTTAGCGTTATTTGACTCTAACTTAAATTAATTTCTATCTTCTTATTCATGATAATCTAAACTACAATTTTTGAGATAATTATTAATTTGAGAGGATGGATGAAAAATTAATATATATGCATTTTTCAGGGATACACTAACATCATGGAAAATTGTCAAGAAAACGCAATGGTACTTAAAGAAGGCCTCGAACTAACAGGACGCTTTAACATCGTCTCAAAAGACAATGGCGTGCCTTTAGTGGCATTTAGCCTCAAGGACAACAGTCGCCACAATGAGTTCGAAGTCTCCGACATGCTCCGTCGCTTCGGCTGGATCGTACCCGCCTACACCATGCCTCCTGATGCACAACACGTAACGGTCCTACGTGTAGTTATCCGCGAGGACTTTTCAAGGACACTTGCTGAGAGGCTTGTCGTCGATATTCAGAAAGTTCTGCACGAGCTCGACTCGATGCCTTCTAGGGTTACAGAGAAGCTCGCCGTGAATGGGGTGGAGCATCACCCAACTGTTGTTAAGAAAACTGCCATTGATGTGCAGAGGGAGATCACTACTGCTTGGAGGAAAATGGTTGCTGACAAGAAGAAAACTAATGGCGTGTGCTAATAAAAGAAAGTTTAATTTATTTTGAGGGATTAATAATTGAATTGATTGATTCATATTTTATTTTTTTGGTTTAATTGTAACTCATAGACGTTGATGGATGATTTGTCTTCACTAATTTATGTGTTTATGTGTGAGGAATTTTAGTTTTGTGGAAGAGAAATAAATTTAATGAAATTTCATATTATTAATATACGATTTATGAAATTATTTAATTAGTCATAAATTTGACTTGTCTATAATTGTCCCTTCGAGACTTGTTCTTGAATAACACGGTATGAGTGCCAACACGACGGCTTGTTGTTGCAATGCCGATATCAAGGACAATCTGAAATTCATATCATGATAAATAGCAATAATATACTACAATCGCATTCGATATAAACATTATGCAAATAACATTTGTGGGAAAAAAAACATGTTTGCTAGTATAGATCATGAGTCGATTAGTGGTAATATCAAATCTTGGGGATACGTAAAAAACTACAATCAATGGAAAAGAAAAAACGCATATTTGGATGAAATTCGGAGGCCCTAATTTCATCTTGGATGTTCTTTAAGTGTCAATTTAAAGACAAACTTTTGAATATTGGATAACTATTAGAGAGAGGATAATATGTTATCCACATGAAGGATCAAAATCTCATTTTGAGAGATGTGAAAAGGATCTTGTTAGCTTGTATTATGATGTTGAGCCACTATATTAGTTCAATTTCTTATACTCACTGAATTTTTTTTTTTTTTTTTTTAATTTCGTTGAATTGGTCAAAACACCCAAATAAAGATGATAAACAAAAACTATTTTTCCTAGATCATTCCATGCCACATGTCCCTCCCTCCACAGGGACAGGTAAATGCCTTCGACTTTTTAATATGAATTTTTTTCTAATAAAAATAACACATACATTTTTTTATTAGTTAAAAATAATATAATAAGTAATTTTGCATTTCACACATTATTTTTGTAACATTCTACGATGTGCTATAGTTTTCTACGATGCCTTATAATTTTCCCCAAAAAAAATTGGCAATTTGATTAAATAAGAAGTAATCGGGACTATTGCATTTTTGGTGCTACATGAAAATTGGCCCGACATGGAGAATTCAGGTCAATTTTGAAATCGGGCATCGATTTTGACACTAAAATTATCATCAATGTTAAAGTTGTGACATCAAATGTGTCAGTCCTTCACTACTAAAAAAACAAAAATTGCAACCGAATTTGGGTAAAAATCGGTTGGAAACTTGAATTTCCAACCGATTTTGCAACCGAAGAAATCGGTTGGAAAGACCTCCGTTGGAATTGAGTTTTCAACCGAAATTCCAACAATCTCATTAAATGTTTATTAAGGAGGGTGTAGATTTATCTGAGTTGGTCATCAATTAATAATAGACTAATAGAGTAATAGTTATGATCAATATAAATTAGTTTTAGATCCTTTAGTAATCCCACAAAGGATTTTACAATAATAAGGAATATGTTTTATCAAATAAATACTAAATTGACCAATGTTATAATAATTACTAACCTTTTTTTTTTTGTGATAAATTTAATGACTACAAAGTACAAACTCTAGTATTAGATAACTAGACGTTACATTAGCAGGGAATGAGTAAAATGCAAAAATATCCTCGCACCTTTAATAGAAAATTATCTACTATTTTGAAGAGCAAAAATCCCTAGATCTCATGAATATTTTGTTAGCTAAAATCCTATAGGAAAATGTTTTACCATCTAAAGATTACTATAAGAGTTGATGATCGCAAATGGTTATTGCTATATATTTAAGATAACATGGAAACTATTGGGGAAATTCATTTTTTTATATCACTGATAGACCATCTTGCAATTTTGGTACCAATAGATATGAAATGTAATTTGATACAAGATTTTCATAGCAACTCTAATAATAGTCCCATTTTTCTTCAGAGTTAGAGGCAATTTACCTCCATCTTAAATATATAATATTCAATTTACCTCTCCGTGATTTGAAAAGAATCACTTTACCCCCTGTAAATTTATAAAAATTTCAGACCTCCTCCCTAACATTTTTATATGTGTCACTTTATTTCCCTTGCCCTTGTTATGATAATCTGGAAGTTAACTCCCTCCGTTATGATAAATGTGGCAGTTTACTCCCTATATTACAAAATATTTTTCATGTCCATTCTCTCAATTTTGGCATGTGAGTTACTCTCCGGATGAAAGGCGTAGATTGCTTCTTTAATTTTTTTACAAGTGGTTAATTGCTCTTTTTCTAATAACATGCTGGTAAATTGAATATTATGCATTTATAGGGGGTAAATTGTCATTAACTCCGGAGAAAAATTAGGTTTGGTATGAAAAATGCAATGAAAACATATCATTTGGTATTAAACTTGATTTTCCCATAAAATTATCTAATATTATGAAGAGCAAAAATCCCTAAATCTGCATGAATATTTTGTTAGCTAAAATCCTATACTAAAGTGTTTTACCATCTAAATATTACTATAAGAGTTGACGCAAATTTTTTAAGAGAACATGGAAGTTATTAAGGAAAATTATTTTTTTGATATTATAAGAGAGACCGTCTTGCAACTTTGGTACTATTGGTCATGAAAATGCAAATTTGATATCACAAGATAGATTTTCATTGTCACTTTCATACCAACCCCATTTTTCTCTAGAGTTAATGGTAATTTACCCCCCTTTGAAATGCATAATATTCAACTTACTTTCCTGTAATTTGAAAAAGAGCACTTTACCCCCTATAATTTTTTAAAAGTCTCACACCGCCTCCCTAATATTTTTATATGTGGCACTTTACCCCCTTTGTTATGATAATGCGGCAATTTATTCCCCGGCCCCCACCCCACCCCCAATGTTATGATAAATGTGACAATTTATATGTGGTACTTTACCCCCTTTGTTATGATAATGTGGCAATTTACCCTCCCCCCCCCCCCCCCAATGTTATGATAAATGTGACAATTTATCCCCTGTATTATAATAAATGTGACAATTTATCCCCTGTATTATAATAAATGTGACAATTTATCCCCTTATATTACAAACTATATTTTATGCTCACTTTCTCAATTTTGACAAGTGAATTACACTCTCCGGTTAAAAGGAGTAAATTGCTATTTTTCAAATTACATGGGGATAAAATGAACGTTATATATTTTATAGGGGATAAATTTCCATTAACTCTGAAGAAAAATTGGGCTTCATATAAAAATTGCAATGAAAACCTGTTCTTTGGTATTAAATTTGCATTTTCATGTTCAATGGTACTAACCATGGCCTATCCTATAGTGCCCAAAAAGGAAATTTCCCGACGTTATCGCCACTTATCTAATCTAATACATATATATATTTGAAGGGTGGGTGTTGACTCCAATTGAGTGTTTTGACCAAAATCCTAATTTTTTAGAATTTTGAATTTTTTTTAAATCTACAAAATTATAATTTTGGTAATCTTTTGAAATCAATTTCATCTTTAATTTAAATCCTACAAAAAAGGAATGTTAAAACTAAATTAATGCAAATCAAATACATTTATGATGACTGATGAGGTGTATATCTTTATAATAATAGAGTAACATATTAAACATTCCAATGTTATGGCCGTAATTTAGGTATAATCACATTTAATTTATATTAGCTGGTAAATTGTATGGTTCTATATATAATTCAATTCTTGGTCATTAACATAATTAACTCTCATTAAATAATTGCTAAAATTATTTAAAAAAATAGGACCCCTTTACCACACTAATCGACGTAAATTAGGAAATATTCACCTCTATTACTTCATATTATGATGGTCAATTGCACTGTCTATATATAATTCAATCATTAGTAATTATTACCACTCACTAAATAATTTTTTGAAACCGCCCAAAAAAACCCTTTTCAATATGCATTAGTCCCTAAAAACCATCTACATTCTTTAATCATCCGTCATTTTCATTAACTATATAAAGATGGTGAGCTAAAAAAAAACTATTGTGCATCTCTATATAATTTTTCTCTGTATTGTTTACTTTTTTTTTCTCTTACTACAAAAACGATATTATACTTTTAATCATTTCTTTTTTTTGGTTTGTAGGTACAAGCACAAGAGGATATTGAATGACAACCTTATTTTTCTTAGTATAGTAGATCCATTTGAACAATTGCTAATGTACTAAATAAGAAGTGTAAGCTTTTTCGATTACATTTTTTCCAATTTCATCATACACATTTAAACTTTTCATTATGTTTCATATGTACGAGTACTTTTTAGTCCCTTTTGATCCATTTGCACATACCACGAATGTGTTAAACAAGAACGTAGGCTTTTTTCATTTCTTATGTTCTCTTATGTCAACTTTTACAATGAGCTTCATTTTTGTTTCAGGTGCATATATAATACTATCAACCATAATGCAATTATTTTTTTTTCCCAGTTAAACAAAAGGTGCATAGTTATTGTTGCGCATTTTATGTAAGTGTTATTTAGTTATGAATTAGTTAATCCTTAAATCCATAACAATTTTTTTTATTTGGATTATTTTTTTAGGGCGATACTTTGGACAATTTAAAATTTGGATTGATGCAAGGAATGGGTGATAATAATGCACATCTTCTTAGATTTTGGTACTATTGTGTAGTAATTTCTTAATTGTTGTTTTTTTAACAAAAAGAATTCTTAAATTCAAGGTGTTTGGAATTTACTTAGCAAGAAAAGTTAGACTTTCAATAATATTTAGAAGATTTTATATATTCTATGGTATTCTATCTATTTAAAATTATTACTTTTTCATGTATTTCATCTTGAATCATGACAAATTTGTTAAAAATACTTTGCATTGTCATTGTTTTGGTTAATACTATATTTTTATATTTTGTCTCTTTTTGTTTCATATTTGATTTAATGTGATTTGATATAGATTGATTTCTTTTATTCGATTAATTCATATTGAATTTTCATTTTTTTTTATATTATGCATTTCTTATACTCCCTTTTTTTTTTTTTGATAACTCAGGTGTACAAGCTTACATTAGACTAATCCTGGACCCTCAGAACCCTTGCCCTAGAATCCTGAAGGATGTAAATCACAGGATGTGCCTCCATCAAGCATCGGGATCCCACCATATTGATGTACACACTACGCACAAATGGGTCTTCACAAAAAATAACCCTCAGATAGACCCATATAAATACTTCAATCCAAATTACAAATGGGATTAGAACCCCTACCCTTGCCGCTGGAGCAAGCCTTATGAATTGTTGGTCAGCCAGTTGGAGATATGCCCTGGGGGCATACTCCCTTTTTTGATTTCATCTAGATTGGTTAGCTTTTATTTTTAAATTGTTTTATTTTGAATTGTGACAAATTTATCTTAAAATTGTGCTTTTTGTTATATGTGAATGCAATTTAATCCCCTGCTATATTCTGATTCCAATGAGTATATAAATCATAATTTTCTAAAATATGACTAATTGTAATTTTACTTTAAATTTTATATAAATATATTTTATAATTAGAGAAGATGACCAATATATATATATATATATATATATATATATATATATATATATATATATATATATATATATATATATATATATATCTTGATTATGTTGTCATTTTTTATAGTTACAATGTCATTAGGTAATTTTTTTGGCAAGAGGATATTCACAAGGTTGAGATATATGGTTTACATGTTTGACCTATATATTAATTAGATTAACTTAATTATATCCAATGTATATTACAATAACTTTTTTTTTCATATATCAAATTTTTTTTTTTTTAGGCGGAATTTATTATTGAGTATCGGATACAAACATTCTTATACAAACTAATTAGTTGAAGTTGATATAATCTAGATTGAAATTTGACTTGACATATAACAACATATGAACAAATTCAACTTAAATAATTTGAGATTATTTATAATTTATATACCCAACAGAAAAATAATGTGAATTGTAGATTTCTCATATAACAATAATTTTCAAACATTTAAAGTACCCAAGTTGCAATTATTAACAAATGTGGATATAGTAATAGTGTAAATAAACTTAATTTTTATTTTATTTTTAGGATACAAATTATAAATTAATTTTGATCCGTGCATAGCACGGGTTATAGGCTAGTTTAAGTTAATAGAAGGATTATTGCTAACTTTTTAAAGTGATTCATGGTGATGTTTTCGTATTTTATTCCAAAGAAAATAGAGGTTTCGCTTCCGCTGCAAAATCATGAAGATTTTCGACTTTACAACAATCGAAGTATAATGCGGCATGAGCATGGATCAAAATTTCGGTTCAAATGTATGTTTCGGTCAATCAAATATTGGAAACTTTTTGAGATTATTCGAAAATGTTTCGAAAACACTAAGGAAAATTTGTAAAAAAAGTTGCCAAATTTAGGAAAATAATAGAGTTTAAGACAAATAAATAGTTTCGGAATTACATCTTGTTTTCGTTTCGCCTGATTCAAAAATGAAAATTTTTCGATATTTTCGATGGAAAAGATGGAAATTTTGATTCATGGGCATGAGATGTAGGTAATTGTATTTTACTTATTAACATATAGAGGGAATTTTGCTAATAAAAACAGCACACGGTATTTTCTGCCTATTAGAATATATAGGCACAAGGAATATTTGCATTTTACCAAAGGAATATTAAATGGCTATTTAACATATAGAGGGAATTTTGCTAATAAAAACAGCACACGGTATTTTCTGCCTATTAGAATATATAGGCACAAGGAATATTTGCATTTTACCAAAGGAATATTAAATGCTATTGGCTATTTAACATATAGAGGGAATTTTGCTAATAAAAATAGCACACGGTATTTTCTGCCTATTAGAAAAGGCACAAGGAATATTTGCATTTTACCAAAGGAATATTAAATGCTATTGGGCTATTTAACATATAGAGGGAATTTTGCTAATAAAATAGCACACGGTATTTTATGCCTATTAGAAAAGGCACAAGGAATATTTGCATTTTATCAAAGGAATATTTGCATTTTATCAAAGGAATATTAAATGCTATTGGGCTATTTAACATATAGAGGGAATTTTGCTAATAAAAACATCACGTACACGGTACACGGTATTTTCCGCCTATTAGAAAAGGCACAAGGAATATTTGCATTTTACCAAGGGAATATTAAATGCTATTGGGCTATTGGCAAAAATCTATTGGCTAAAATGTCTAACGTTGTGTTCTAAACTTCTAATTAATAAAACGATTCAACAATATTTAAGGCGCCGTTAGCATGTTGATCAGGAAAAAGAATATGAATCCAAGATGCAAGACAAAATTGATTTTTTGTGATAGGATATTAAGTGATAAGGTCAAACTTATCTTTTTTTAAATTTATTAAGTGACAGTAACTTAAATATTGTCACTTCATGAACATATTAGTAATAAGAATTGAGAAAAAATTAAATTATGGACATTTACTGATACCCCAAAAGTAATAATCAAATATTATCACTAAATCACTAGATTGTCACTAAAAGGGTATCGTTAATTGTCAATAGTGACAATTTAATTACCATACTTTTGTCATTAAACAAATTTGTGACAACTTAAAATAAAAGTGTGTTACTATTGTAGTTGTCAGATTACAAGCTTATTGTCACTAATCACATGCAAATAGTGATAATTTTTACTTTGTCACTTAAATTATGTCATTAATGCACAAATTTCTTGTACTGATATAGGATTTTGCGTATTATATTGTGTTTCATGAAGTGGAATTTGAACCATTAGAAAGTTCTTTTCAAGAGTTTTCCATCCATATAAAGAACACAAAATGTGACTTTAAAAATTAGCAAATCCCCCCCCCCCCCAAACACACACATCATGTGCAAAAATTGACGGAGAAAGAAAATGTGTCTGGCGGACATCGTAGTATTAAATGAGTTTTTTTCAGAAAGCATGGTATCAAATGTATAAGAATTGGTTGGCTAACTATATGACGGTGATAAACCTGAGAGGGAATTTAATAAAAAATAATTTATTTAATTAAATGTGCAAATATTTTTTTATCTATATAAAATACTTTTATTAAAGTTCCATATAATTTGTTATTATTAAACTTCAATTTTGAATAAATATGGAAACAAATATTTTTTAATATTAATTGAAATATGTGCAATATTACAGTTTTATCAATTTTGTTTAATAGTTACTATCACAAAAAAAAAAAAAAAAATTCCAACTGAAAATATTTTCGGTTGGAGTTGGAAAATTTCCAACCACAAATAATCGGTTGTTTATTTTCGGTTGGAAATATTCCAACCAAATATTGTCGGTTGGAAAGATATCAACCGAAAGTTATCGGTTGGAAAGATATTCCAACCGAAAGTTTTCGGTTGGAGAAATGTTCCAACCGAGTGTGAAGTCGGTTGAAAATTCGGTTGAAAAAATATTCGGTTGAAATTTCGGTTGCAAACTCAATTCCAACGGAGGTTTTTCCAACCGATGTCTTCGGTTGCAAAATCGATTGAAAATTTAAGTTTCCAACCGATTTTTACCCATATTCGGTTGGAATGTCAGTTGAATTTTTTGTTTTTTTTAGTAGTGAATACTCAAGTTTTAAAATTTTACAAGGGTAAAATTGAAACTTTTCGGGGGAAATGAGCTAATTGCAAGACGATGACAAATCTAAAAGGGATTTCGTAATACGTTGGGATATTTATCCATAATTTACCCTAAAATTATTGAGTAGTAAATTTAAAAAATATTAGTAATAATTTTTCCAATCTTGAAAAGAATTCGCACAATATTTTCCGCGTTTCCTAACGCTCAAGTTCATACAGTTGGACTAGTGACACCTAGAAGGCGGCTCTTTGATTAATGTTGAAGTCGCAATTGCCATGCACCCTTTGTTCCCTTTCCTAAGTACACAAGAAAATGCCAACCTATCATTTATTAAAGTTGAATTATTCTAAACGCGTATCCAAACACGTACCCGATTATCATACCTATAAATAAGTCCGATTCCCTTAATAATAGTAATATCAATATACATGCATTGAGAAGTCCTTAATTAATTCTTAATTATATTTTTCTTGTTTTTGTTCCTGCAATAACATTATTGATCAACATGGTTCTGTCCAAGACAATCTCCCAAACTGACGTTTCCATTCACTCCACCTTTGCTTCTCGATATGTTCGGGACTCTCTCCCGAGGTAATACTACGTTTTACTCATTTTTCGTGTAATTTTCTAACTTTTATATTTTTTTTAAAGATGCCCAAAGTCAAGATTTCATTTCCTAAAATGATTTTTTTTGTCAAAATATTATCTCAGATAATAATTTGACATCAACTTTTGAGGGAAATATGTGAAGAAATTTAAAAGTTTCACTATTTCTTAAAACTCTATGCCAAAAATAACGGGAGAAAAATAGAGAAACGAATCCAATATATTTTTAAAAGAGAAACTAATGTTTAAGTCATTTTTAATAATTCTTGTATCAATCACATGCAAGAACGAGTCATTCTAAGCTATTCAAATTTTGCGTAAAGAAATTATTTTTGGTACGTATCATGACGTAAATGAATAATAATTAATAGTTTTCTTGAAGATTAATACATATTTAATATTCAGTGGTATGTATATTGCAAAGTTTTCTATTCTATGGTATCAAATATCCAATTTTTCCTTAAAGTAAACAATTTTGTTAGAAACGACTGATTTGTTTGTACCAAATTTAAGGCATTCAACACTTTTAGTTAAAAAAAAAAAATAATTACCATAAATCGATGCATGCTTATATTTCCCTTCCACTTAGACTAATTTTTATATCAAATTGACATAAATATCAAACTTACGGTTACTTAGATACTACACTAGTGGATTTAATACATGGGGGTTGGATGAATGACACATAGGCATAAAATGACAAAATATTGTCCTTTTATGCTTATGTGTCACTCATCCAACACCCGGGTGGATTAAATCCACCGGTGTAGGTACTAATACCATGCAAATCTCTTAATTATGTTGATTATATAGTATATTATCATGATAAATTTTATTAATAATACAGGTTTAGGATGCCGGAGAGTTCAATTCCGAAGGAAGCCGCGTACCAGATCATTAACGATGAGCTAATGCTAGATGGGAACCCACGGCTGAACCTGGCGTCGTTCGTGACGACGTGGATGGAGCCGGAGTGTGATAAGCTGATGATGGCTTCCATTAACAAAAACTACGTTGATATGGATGAGTACCCCATTACTACTGAGCTACAGGCAAGTAAACTTAGCTTTTGCTAAAACTTTAAAAGAATATGGGGTTCTTGTCAACTTTTAAAGTTTATAAGGAGTTTATTGTCAATTTTTTTAAATTAAAAATGGTGTTTCATATTTTACTTTAAAAAAATAACATCAAGGGTATATTTGTCATTTTCTCTGCGAATCATGAATAATACTTGCACTCAGAGTGAATAAAACATATTACAGTAGTGGAAGGCCGTAAATGTCTTTAATTTGGTAATACATGGATTTTTTAGCCGATAAATATAATATTACAAGATTTTTTTAAAATCATTATAAAAAATACAGGGGGTGTATTTGCATTTCAACTCTTAATCAATTGTTGGTATAGTACTAATAGTATAATTAATATTTTTTGGATCAAGCAGAATAGGTGCGTCAACATGATTGCACATCTATTTAACGCTCCATTGGGAGACGGCCAGGCTGCAGTCGGAGTTGGAACGGTTGGCTCCTCCGAAGCCATAATGCTTGCCGGTTTAGCATTCAAAAGAAAATGGCAAAACAAAATGAAACAACTCGGAAAACCATACGACAAGCCTAACATTGTCACCGGTGCCAATGTCCAAGTGTGTTGGGAGAAATTCGCACGTTATTTTGAAGTTGAACTAAAGGAAGTGAAGTTGAGCGATGGATACTATGTTATGGACCCGGACAAAGCCGTGGAAATGGTGGACGAGAATACTATTTGTGTTGCCGCGATTTTGGGTTCTACCCTTAACGGTGAATTTGAAGATGTTAAGCGTTTAAACGACCTTTTGGTAGAAAAGAACAAACAAACAGGGTACGTAGCTTAAACAACTCAAGTTTAGAAATTACTTGTTTGCACCAAAATTTTCCCTAATATACTTTTTTTTAAGCCAAATACGAAAAAAAATTATGTGCTTTGCGTGATTGGCAAAAACACCTATGTTATTTTTATTTACAAAAAACCCCATATGTTCTTTATTTTATTAGCAAAAAAATCATTAGAAATTCCTTCATAAATCAATAGAGAGGTTATTGTCAAATTTTCAAGTGAACAAGAGGTGTTATTGCTAGTTTTTAAAGTTAACAGAGATTCAATATAAGATTTTAAAGTGAATACGATGTTTTTTGCATTTGTTATGGGATAAAACTATCATATTTCCTGCAAAATATGTATATCGACTTTGGAGGAGTTTTTTTACTAATAAAAAAAGCACATGAGGTGTCTTTGCTAATAAATAAAAGAACATAGGGAGTTTTTAAGTTAATTAGATAAAACATATGAAGTATTTACGCATTTCACTCCTTTTCTTTTTCAAATGGTATTTAATTTCCAGATTTTAGACATGACTTCTTCAATTAATTAATATATTTATATTTGTGCACAATTTGTCATAATTAACATGGATGAATAAAAGCAGATGGGATACACCAATTCATGTGGATGCAGCAAGTGGTGGATTTATTGCACCATTTTTGTACCCGGAATTGGAGTGGGATTTCAGGTTGCCATTGGTGAAGAGTATAAATGTAAGTGGGCACAAATATGGGCTCGTATATGCCGGTATTGGGTGGGCCATTTGGAGGAACAAAGAGGACTTACCCGAAGAATTAATATTCCATATTAATTATCTTGGAGCTGATCAACCTACTTTCACTCTTAATTTTTCTAAAGGTATGCATATATAATTTTATTAATTACATCTTCAACCAATTAATTTATGTTTGATTCCAGTAAAATATAAATCAAACATTCAACTTACCTTTACTTTAATCAAAATTCGAAACTTATATCTTTAACAAAGTTAACTTTCAAATTAAATTTCATACAATATTTTATTATTAGAATATGGAATAATTATTTATTACTCACATTTCTTGCAGGTTCGAATCAAGTTATTGCTCAATATTATCAACTGATTCGCCTTGGCAAAGAGGTAAGTACTAAGTGAATCTGATATTTCTACGTTCTAGTTATTTGTATATGTCGAACAAGGTCGGAAATCAACAATAATATTCTTCTGAATCTCAAATAACAGTTATCATCTCATTACCTTTTACGAGCTCGACTTAATAAACTATATATGATGAAATACATAAAAGAATATCAACATGTCTAACCTAAACTCGTATTTGATTCAATTAAATATTAAGCTCAATTCAGAGATCTATGTCCCTTGTGTTTAGCTTAATAGGCAAAAGTCTGTATTATATATTTTTAGGGAAAATTGCTTTTTTGGTACCATAAGATAAGCTGACTTGCACTTTTAGTACCATTGGATACGAAAATGCAAATTTGGTACCATAGGATATATTTTCATTGCAATTTTGGTACCAAACCCAATTTTTCTACAAAGTTAATGGAAATTTACCCCCTATGAAATGCATAATGTTCAATTTAACCCTTTATAATTTGAAAAAAATCAATTTACCCCCTGTAAAATTTTAATGAAGCAATTTACCCACTTCAGCCGGAGATTGTAACTCACTTGCAGAAATTGAGAGTATGCATGCAAACTATTTTAATTGCCACATTTATCATAACACAATGGGTAAAAAATCACATTATCATAATAAACGTGGATTAAGTGCCGCCTATAAAAATATCAGGGAGGCGATGTGAAATTTTTACAAAATTTCAAGGGGTAAAGTGCTCTTTTTTAAACCACGAGGGGTTAAATTGAACATTATGCATTTAGTAGGGGGTAAATTGCCATTACTTTGTAGAAAAATTGGGTTTGGAAATTGCAACGAAAACCTATCCTATGGTACCAAATTTGCATTTTCATATCCAATGGTACCAAAAGTGCAAGTCAACCTATCCTATGGTACCAAAAAAACAATTTTCCCTATATTTTTATTAGCAAAGATTCTCCTGTACTTTTTTTTATCGGAAAAAAATTTCTTCATGAGTCAATTTTGTATGTGAACTTGGAGGTTTTATTGCTAATTTCTAAAGTAACAAGGGGTTTATTGCAAAAAATTTAGGTTAACGTGGTTACTTTTGCATTTTTTTGGAGATATAATTGTAATTTTTTCTGCGAAATATGTACTCTATCATGGAAAAAGATTTTCACTAATAAAAAAAATAGCACATGGAGTTTTTTGTTAATATAAATAACACAGAGAGATTTTCGATAATTAGACCAAATTTGTATTTTGCATTTCACTATTAAATATTGCCTAAATTTTAGCGTTATTTGACTCTAACTTAAATTAATTTCTATCTTCTTATTCATGATAATCTAAACTACAATTTTTGAGATAATTATTAATTTGAGAGGATGGATGAAAAATTAATATACATGCATTTTTCAGGGATACACTAACATCATGGAAAATTGTCAAGAAAACGCAATGGTACTTAAAGAAGGCCTCGAACTAACAGGACGCTTTAACATCGTCTCAAAAGACAACGGCGTGCCTTTAGTGGCATTTAGCCTCAAGGACAACAGTCGCCACAATGAGTTCGAAGTCTCCGACATGCTCCGTCGCTTCGGCTGGATCGTGCCCGCCTACACCATGCCTCCTGATGCACAACACGTGACGGTCCTACGTGTAGTTATCCGCGAGGACTTTTCAAGGACACTTGCTGAGAGGCTTGTCGTCGATATTCAGAAAGTTCTGCACGAGCTCGACTCGATGCCTTCTAGGGTTACAGTGAAGCTCGCCGTGAATGGGGTGGAGCATCACCCAACTGTTGTTAAGAAAACTGCCATTGATGTGCAGAGGGAGATCACTACTGCTTGGAGGAAAATGGTTGCTGACAAGAAGAAAACTAATGGCGTGTGCTAATAAAAGAAAGTTTAATTTATTTTGAGGGATTAATAATTGAATTGATTGATTCATATTTTATTTTTTTGGTTTAATTGTAACTCATAGACGTTGATGGATGATTTGTCTTCACTAATTTATGTGTTTATGTGTGAGGAATTTTAGTTTTGTGGAAGAGAAATAAATTTAATGAAATTTCAAATTATTAATATACGATTTATGAAATTATGTAATTAGTCATAAATTTGACTTGTCTATACGTGTTCCCTCGAGACTTGTTCTTGAATAACACAGTATGAGTGCCAACTCAACTTCTTGTTGCCAAATTTACGTTTTGGCTTCAATGTTGCAATGCCGATATAAAGGACAATCTGAAATTCATATCATGATAAATAATACTCCCTTAATTTGTCCAAATTTATGTGTCGTTTTAGGTGTTTTCACACATATTAAAGCACCTACTAAATTGCCTCAATCTTAGGGAAAAAATAAATGATATTCATAAAATACCCTTACATTCTCTCTCTTACTTTTTCTCTTAAAGAGAGAGTTTTAGATACATTAAATAAGAGCAAAATGGGAAAATATGTAATTAATAGTGCATTGAAATTCTAAAGTGACAAATAATTTGGGACAATTTTTTTTCTCTAAAACGACACATAAATTGGGACAGAGTAATAATATACGACAATCACATTCGATATAGACATTATGCATATAATTATTTCGATGAGCCTTTAAAAAAGAAAGCAAAACCCCGTTACATTGAATAAGAAAAAGATGATGTCAACTATCCAGCCTTGTTGGCACATGGGCACACAAGGCTTCAAGGAACAGAAATGAAAATAATTATGCCAACAATCACATTTAACAGAATAAAAAATTTCAATATCTGGAATTGAAGAAATGGAATCAAAATTAATTGAAGAATAAATGGAAGAGAAGAGAAAGCAAACTCAGGTTTGCAAAAGAGCTGTTGAAGAAAGAACGTGTTTTTTTTATTACACTTTTATTATTTGTGTTAGTTAGGTTTTTTTTATATATAGGTAGATTAGTTAGATCTCTTTGTGTAATTTAATTTCTCCAGTTTTTCATTATTCAAATTGACAATTCAAGATTCAATATATTTTCAGTCTTTTCCTTTGTGGTTTTCAACTTCTAATAACATTTGTGGGATAAAAACATGGTTGCTAGTGTAGATCATGAGTCGATTAGTGCACTACAAGAAATCCTATCTTTCGCGACACTTTTTTCTACTACGTTGAAATTTTTGTCACTAAAAATCATATTAGGCGACGGAATATGGTTTCCGTCCCAAAAAAGTATTTTCTACGAATTGCTTTCGTCCACAATTGTTCTATCTATTTTACGACGGTATATTCCGTGCTTTATTATAATATTTTGGCACAAATTTGAATTTTCGTGCCAAAATGGTGACATATTGGTGCGATTTAATACCGACCCCATGTACTTCAGGCGCGATTTAATACCGTCCCCAAATAGATTATATTTTTAGCACGCTTCAATTTCGTCTCCAATGTTCTTAAGACTGCAGCTAAATTTAAATTGGGCCAAATGTTTAAAGGACATTAAATATAAATTTATATAGTAGTTATTGGGCCAAATGTTTAAATCACAAAATTGGGCCTTATATCTAATATTCTATAGCAATCCCACATGATGTAAACAATGAAAATGGAAAAGATATATAACTATTATGATGTAAAGGGTCAAATAGAAATTATACACTTTCACGTTAATTAATTAGTATATTGAATCACAGTTCCAAATGATGGTAATTAACATGCCTCATACAGTTCAGGTATAATTATATTAAGTTTGTCGAGTCTAAGTACTCTCTAAATTCAAAATACTCTCTTAAGTATATTTCCTTCTCATTTCTTCTCAAAGTAAAATCGAACAGCTAAAAAAAGCTCAAAAAGAATTACCTAATATCGATGATAGATAGTGTGATAATGAAGACGATGAAATGTGTGATATGTTAGATGATTTGGAGAAGTTTGTAGAAAATTGCCCCGAAAATACAGTTAATGCTAAAAATATGCCAACTGCTAAGGGAAGCTAAACAATACTTATATCCAGGATGCGAAAAGTTCTCTAAGCTATCATTTATTGTGAAAATGCTCCACTTGAAAGTGCTTAACAAGTGGAGCAATAAATCATTTGATATGCTTTCTCAAACATCCAACAAAGGAAGAAGCATTACTAGATGTTCCCAGTGAGTTGAACGGAGAAAATTGGGAATGTCTGATCCGAAAATGCAGGTATACTTTATTATCAATATAGTTTACTGATATGAAGATTAATTTGTGGTTTAACTTTTCATATTCCTGTGAATTGAGTAAGTAATATTAACATGTATTAACTTCATCCAATGTAGGAAATATGTGAGGTTAATAAAAGGAATAGGAACAAGCTTTCTATATTGCATAATCAAGGATCTCGGGCTTTTGTCACACTTCTGGACGAACTTGTAAGTATATGATTGTTTGTTTGTTACTTATTTTTTGTAATCTCTAATGTGATTATGTAAACAGGAAGAAAAAGAAGGCAGACAACTTAATAAAGTTGAGTTTTTCCCTCCTACACATTGCACAAATGGAAAATGGACAACTCCAGATTGTGAAGTTAAATACGTAAGTATTGTATGTAAATCTTGCTAATATGATTCTTATCATATTTATAATCTTATTTTCATTCATTTTGAACAGAAAGCTATGCAAGATCTACAAGCCAAATCAATAGAAGAGGGAAGCTCTATGACTTCCAATGAATGCTATGATAAAATTATGGGGGTGAAATCTGGGTATGACAAAGGATTTGGGTATGGACCAAAACCACCCAGCAAAGCTTGAGATTGAGAATGCCCAACTCAAAGAACGTTTGGGAGAAACCGAAAGCGAGGTAGCTGACCTTAAAGCTCGAATGGAGAATCAAGAAAAACTCGTGAATATGCTACTAGCACAACAAAACATGCAGCCCCCAATATTTGATTGGTAAGTAATCTTATTTCATTCATTTTAAAGTTCAGAATACAGTAGGTTATCATCCTATTTTGGGATATTCTGTACTAGCTACTATTTTGGGATTAAAAAAAAAAAGAAAAAAAAGAGGAAGGGAGAAGAAGAAATAGAAGAAAAATGGAGTACCTTTGCGATAAAAACAGAACCTTTGGGAAAATGAACTTTATGATTTACAGTAAAGCTGAGTTCTGCATTGAGATTAAATGTGGAGAGAAATAAAATTAGAATGAATGAAGAGCGGGGGGGTGGGGGGTGGGGTTGGGTTTGAAAAGCAAAATGTTAGGTAGTGAAGAGAAAGGATGAAATTAAGAGGGAGGCAACTAATGTAAATAGTCACTAAGTTAAAATTAGATTTGAAATATTATTATTAATAATGGGGAGTATGTATGTAGCAGGGGGTGTTCTATTTTGACTCTTGCACTTTAGAGGAGTCATGTGTCAGAAATTTTGGTGGCCATAGGATACAAAAGAAGATTAATCCTGACCATTAAAATTTGTACGATGGGTACGAACTTGCACTTTTTCAAATTATTGTGTACCACACTAAAAAACGCAGTTGTACACCTCAATTTTACAATTATGCCCATTAGAAGATTTTTTAATTACCAATTTTATCCTATCCTCTCCAAAATCCATTCCCAATCTTCACCCAAACCCTAACCCACACCATCACCTTAACCTTCCCTCGGATGCCGTTTTCGTTGGGACATTCCGCCGCCGTTTTGGTCGGAACATATATATGTTACTCTTTTTTTTTTTTTCCCAAATAATGAAACGATAATAACATCATTACATTAGCTCGTGGTTTTTATTGATTGCTATTCTGATGCATTCAAAAGGATTTAAGATGGCTTCTCTACAAGGCCCTGTTGTTTGCCCCGTTCTCCGTGCAAAGAAAAGTGGAGTTCACTCGGTGCCCGTAAATTCGCCTCTATTGAAAGCTAAATTGGTTAGAAGTGGACTTTGGTCGGAATTCTTTTTTATCTTTTTTGATATATACATATATATATGTTCGAATTTGTTGATGGTTGATTTAATTTGGTGCGATTTGAGTTAATTTGGCAGAATTAGGAGTTGATTTTATATGTGTATTTATTCCTTCAACTGCTACCTGTAAAAATTTGTGTTGGGGAAGATGACATATTCGCACATTTAGGCCCCAGGTTTTGTCGCTGATCAAAATTGCCCTCAAACTTTCAATTTTGCTGAAAATTAAAGATTTTGTATAATAAAGATTAAAATCTAATAGCGTGATTAATTTAAATATTGTTAGTTTAATTTTTAAGTCTAAATTTGACAAATATGAAATATCTAGTATCAATATAAAAAATACTACTTAATTATAATTTCTGGAGAAAAACTTATATAAATCTTAATTAATACACAACACATCTTAAATAAAAAAAACACAACTTTTTTCTTAAGATGGTAATTTTTTTTAATTCTTTTTTTTAATTTAATTCATTTTTTAAATTACAAATTCATTTGAATTGGTTTTTTTTTTAAATTTTTGTTTTTTAACTTCCGTTATTTGAAAAAATATTGATATTTTTAAACAAATTAATGACTTGGTGATCATTTCATCAAACTGTCTTCTAGACGGTTATGTAATACTAACTCCTCCGTAATTTGAAAATATATTGATAATTTTTAAAAAAATTGAATTTTTTCGATCAAATTATCTATTTGATGGTTATGTAACACTATGTCTTCAGTAATTTAAAAATATATCGACAATTTTTAAATAATTGATGATTTGGTCATTATTCCTATCAAATTGTCTATTAGATGATTATGTAATACTAAATTCTCCATAATTTGAAAATATATCGATAATTTTAAAAAAATTAATGACTCGGTCATTATTTCGACCAAATTATCTTTTAAATGGTTATGTAACACTAACTCCTCCGTAATTTGAAAATATATCAATAATTTTTTTTAAAATTGATTATTCGATTATTATTCCTATCAAATTGTATATTAGATGATTATTTAACACTAATTCCTCTGTAATTTAAAAAAATGATGCCTCGGTCATTATTTCGATCACTAAGTCGATCCGTCATAGTTTGAAAATATATCGACTATGATCAAATTGTCTTTTATATAGTTATGTGACACTAACTCCTCTTTAATCTGAAAATATATCAATAGTTTTTTAAATAAACGATGATTCGATCATTATTTCGATCAAATTGTCTATTAGATGGTTGTGTAACACCATGTCCTCCATAATTTGTAAATCGATTGATAATTTTTAAAAAACTTGATGATTCAATCATTATTCCGATCAAATTGTCTAATAGATGGTTATGTAACATTAAGTCCTCCGTAATTTAAAAATATATCGATACTTTAAAAAATTTATGATTCGGTCATTATTTCGATCAAATTATCGATTAGATGGTTATGTAACATCAAGTTCTCCGTAATTTGAAAATATACTGATAATTTTTCAAAAAATTGATGATTCGATCATTATTTCAATCAAATCGTCTTTTATTTCGGTTAAATTGTCAATTAGATGATTATGTAACACTAAGTCCTTTGTAATTTGAAAATATATCATTAGTCTTCCGTCTTAGTCCTTAATTGACCAAATTTCAATATATTTCCACCAAATTTGATTTATGAATTTTAACATATCAATTATGATTTCAACATAATCGTTAAATTCAAATAAACCGTTTAATTTGAATATAATCGTATATTTACATAAATCATATAATTTGACTGTAGTCATTTACCAGCCTAAAAACATTATTCTAATTTTAAATAGTAATCAAAATATACCCAACCCCTTAGAGATATATAAATAAATATATAGATGTTTTAAATTACGAAGGACTTAGTGTTACATAACCATTTAATAGACAATTTGATCGAAATAATGACCGAATCATCAAATTTTAAAAAATTATCAATATATTATCAAATTAAGTGTTACATAATCATTTAATAAACAATTTGATTGAAGTAATGATCGAATCATCAGTTTTTTTTTTAATTATCGATATATTTTCAAATTACGGAGGAGTTAGTGTTACATAACCATCTAAAAGATAATTTTATCGAAATAATGACCGAGTCATTAATTTTTTTTAAAGTATCGATATATTTTCAAATTTCGGAGAACTTAGTGTTACATAATCATCATATAGACAATTTAATCGGAATAAAGACCAAATCATCAATTATTTGAAAATTGTCGATATACATAACAATCTAAAAGACATTCATTAATTTTTTTTAAAATTTCCAATATTTCAAAAACAAGAATTTAAAAAAAACCAAATCAAATGAATTAAAATTTAGAAAAAAAAAGAAATTTAAAAAAAGAAAAGAAAATTCACCATCTTAAAAAAAGGTTGTGTTTTTTTTATTTAAGATGTGTTGTGTATTAATTAACATTTATAAAAGTTTTTTTTCCAGAAATTATAATTAAGTAGTATTTTTTATATTGATACTAGATATTTCATATTTGTCAAATTTAGACTTAAAAATTAAACTAACAATATTTAAATTAATCACGCTATTAGATTTTAATCTTTATTATACAAAATCTTTAATTTTCAGCAAAATTGAAAATTTGAGGGCAATTTTGATCAGCGACAAAACCTGGGGCCTAAATGTGCGAATATGTCATCTTCCCCAACACAAATTTTTACAGGTAGCAGTTGAAGGAATAAATACACATATAAAATCAACTCCTAATTCCGCCAAATTAACTCAAATCGCACCAAATTAAATCAACCATCAACAAATTCGAACATATATATGTATATATCAAAAAAGATAAAAAAGAATTCCGACCAAAGTCCACTTCTAACCAATTTAGCTTTCAATAGAGGCGAATTTACGGGCACCGAGTGAACTCCACTTTTCTTTGCACGGAGAACGGGGCAAACAACAGGGCCTTGTAGAGAAGCCATCTTAAATCCTTTTGAATGCATCAGAATAGCAATCAATAAAAACCACGAGCTAATGTAATGATGTTATTATCGTTTCATTATTTGGGAAAAAAAAAAAAAAAAGAATTCATCTTCTTCATGTGAATGAGATTTTCACAGGTCAAGGAAGCCTCATACTACTGGTAGAATCTTAAGGGCGTATCATACTTAATTAAAAATGCTAATGGTAGTATTTGAAAATTATAGATCTGAAAATTATTTCAAGTTTGTGAAGATTTTTTTTTTCCAGATCTGAAAATTATTTCAAGTTTGTTTGAAGAACATGAAATTGATATCAATTATGCCTAAGAATACTTGAACTGCTAACGATTCCAGTCGGTGTTCTTGTTTTTCCGGCCAGCCATGAGGGGAAGAGGCACTTGTGGGTTAGTGTTTTGGGGAGGTAGATAATTTTGGAAGATGAAATATTTTACTTTTCAATATTAAATGTAGAAGGGTATTTCAGTATTTACACATATTAAATGGGGTTCGTACACAACTATTTCTTGGTGTCATACATGGACACGTGTCAGCCCCTACTTGAGTCGTTCATGACTCCTGAACAGGGGTGAGTCATTATAGAACCTCCCATGTAGCAGGGCAGAGTCAGAAGTGACAGAGAAATGGGGGAATAGACGGCATTAAATACAATAGAAATTCAATATTATTAATTCAATATTTATAGCAGAACAGAACCACTTTCTTTGTTTGTGTGTGAAAATGAAAATATGTAGTAATTAGTATGGTGGAGGAGGACCGGGGTTGTTAAGATGAAGGTAGAAAAAGGTGAAGCAAGTTGATCCTAGAAGACTAACCTCGTAGCTCACTTAGATCAATCAGCAAAAACATAGACGCACTCCTATGAACGGGGTGACTGGAATGAATCCAATTTTGATTAAAAATAAAAATTTAATTCCTTTTTGTTCTGTATCAAAATTAGAACCAATTTTGATGCTCATAGTTATGTAAAATGGAAAGATGCTCTTATGATATTCCTTTTTGTTCAATTATTTTGCAGATTTTGCTTATGGAATTGAGGAATTTAAGATATGCTTTATGATGATTTGTAAAACTGAAACAGGTATGTTAGTTTCTCCATTTTACAACAAATTCAATGTTCTATTTTAAACACTACCAAATGCAGAAACAATTTCAAAATATAAAATAATTTAATTGTTTGGTATTTTTATGATGGTGAATCATTCTTGTAAGTGCCAAAGTAGAAGAATTGATGATGCAAAAGATATGTTTGGGGGAGGGTCTGCTTTTATGCCAAAACATAACTTTTGATCTATATTTTTGTTTCTAGTATCTATTTTGATCTATGTTTTTGTTTGAATTAGAGATCTAGTATCTATTTTGATCTATGTTTTTGTTTGAATTAGAGATCTAATATCTATTTTGTTCTAAGTGAAGCATTGATATTATATATAGATTCAACTATATCTCCAATGATAATGAAAGGCTTTATGATTTAGAAATTTAAATTGAAGAAGTTTCATGATAAAATAATATTTAATTTTATATGTGCCTATTGATGGCATATAAATGCAAATTTTCAAAGCTAGGTATGAAAATATTCCTTCCCCAAAGAATTACATTTGTGGGTACGCTAAGTAGCGTCCCCAAATACTAAATAATTTGGGTACACTATCTAGCGTCCCCAAAGAATTAACATTTTTGGGTACGTTAAGTAGCGTCCCCAAATACTAAATAATTTAGGTACACTCTCTAGCGTCCCCAAATACTAAATAATTTGGGTACACTATTTAGCGTCCCCAAAAATTAGCTTTTTGGGTACGAAAAAGATTCACATTTTGGGTACACTATCGGGCGTCCCCAAATATTAAACGAATTGGGTACGCATACTATTCGTCCCCAAATATAGATATTTGGCTACAAACCGCGCATTTTAGGTACAATATTATTAAGTTTTTGTGACGAAATATGCCGTACACAATAACACAAATTTAGGGACGATATTATGCAAATAGTCACAATTCGCGACGATATCATATAAACTGTAGCTGAAGACTATTAGCGACGCGGAGTTGGAGACAATCTGGGCAACGAAAATATTTCGTCCCTAATACACTTTAGTGACGAAATTATGATATTTAGCGACGAAATTTTTCGTAGCCAAAAGTCAAATTTCTTGTAGTGGTGGTAATATCAAATCTTGGGGATGCGTCAAAAACTACAATCAATGGAAAAGGAAAAACTCGTATTTGGATGAAATTCGGAGGCCCTAATTTCATTTTAGATGTTCTTTAAGTGTCAATTTGGAGCCAAACTTTTGAATGTTGGACAACTATTAGAGAAAGGATATACATGTTATCCACATGAAGGATCAAAATCTCATTTTGAGAGATGTGAAAAGGATCTCATTTTGAGTCATTTTTCATGAATCATCGTAATAATCACTTGAGAATCAATTTTCACAATCAAGTTAAGTATGCCAACCAATATTCCAACAAAATTCCAAGCCAACTAAAAGAGCATGTAATTCAGCCTCATTATTTGTGCAAACACCCAAGTAGAGATGATAAACAAAAACTATTTTCCCAAGATCATTCCTAACTATCCCACCTGCCCCTTCCTCCCATCAATATTAAGCTTTAAAATATACAATGCGGCTTAGGAAGGGGCTAAATGCCTTTGATTTTTTAATATATGAAATTTTTTGCTAATAAAAATAACATATATATTATTTTATCAGTTAAAAATAATATAATAAGTACTTTTGCGTTTCACACATTATTTTTGTAGCATTCTACGTTGTGTTATAGTTTTATATGATGTCTTATAGTTTTCTCCAAAAAAATTGACAATTTGATTAAATAATAAGTAATCGAGACTATTGCATTTTTTGTGTTACAACTATAGCTAACTGGCATTTGTACCCCGTATCTTTTTGGTCTGGCATACTGGAGTCATAGCTTCAACGACGGTGACAATTTTAGCTCCAATTAAAGTTCAATTTTAAAATTGGTCCAAAATCCCCACGTGCAGGCCACGTGACATGAAAATTGGCCCGACATTGGGGATTCGGTTCAATTTTAAAATTGGGCATCAATTGGCACCAAAATTACCATCAATGTTGAAGTTGTGACACCAAATGTGTCAGCCCTAAAAAATACGAGGTAGAAATGCTAGCAAGCTATAGTTGTGGTAAAAAAAATGCAATAATCTCATTAAATGTTTATTAAGGAGGGTGTAGATTTATCTGAGTTGGTGCATCAATTAATAATAGACTAATAGCTATGATCAATATAAAATTAGTTTTAGATCCTTTAGTAATACCCACAAAGGATTTTACAATAATAAGGAGTATGTTGTATCAAACAAATACTAAATTGACCAGGGGCGGACCCAGAGATTTTAGTCGCGGGGCGAGATTAAAATGGAAAGTATATAATTAAATTATTTAAAAAATTATGATTATCAAAATTTATTTTTAATATGCCGATAAGTCTTATGGTACTTGATATTGATAATATATCCAATCAAATAAGATAATAAAAAATATATAATATGCAAAAACAATCAGTTCTAATAATTTTAGTGATGAAAAATCAAAAACTTTATAAATAAATTTAAATATTCATAAAAGTTTTTAAAAAAGTACCTTTTGATAATGGCGTTGAGTGATTCAGCCGATTTGTGAAGAAAACCCCCTTTTTTTTTATATAACTTGGTGAAGAAAAGTTAATTTGAGAAGAAATTGGAATTCAAAATTCAAAGTTGTTTTGTTTTTCCTTATTAAAAGAGAATTATATTAAGTGTTAAAGAGTATTTTCCTTATCAAATTCTACTTAAACTAGACAACTCTATTAGTGGGATTCAATTATCTAAGATCTGACCACACATTTAATTAAAATAGACAAAGATTTTTGATTCATAAGATTCTTTCCTTTAGGAATTTAAAGGTACTAACAAGAATACATTACGTACTACTATAATAATAATAATAGATATGCACTGCTACTAATTTTTTTTTTGCTGGGGGTGCGGACGCCCCCACCCGCACCCCCTATAGGTCCGCCCCTGAAATTGACCAGTGTTATAATTCTATTTTTTTTTTGATAAATTTAATGACGTCTACAAACTCTAGTATTAGATAACTAGACGTTACATTATCCAGGGAACGAGTAAAATGCAAAAATATCCTCGCACCTTTATTCTATATTTATACTACTACTAAAAGTGTGAATAATTTAAGTTTTTTTTTTTTTTTTTTTTTGTGAAGATAAAAATGCCCTTATTCAAGTTGTTAAATATATTAATAAAATGTAATTAGACATGAATTTTCCTTAAATTTTTTCATCAAAAATTTGGCAAGAAAATATTTTAAGAAAATTTGTAACTTCCTTTCCTTCTAACTTTTTTTTTTTTTTTTGAGAAGCCCCGAACAGGGGAGATATCATTGGATCAAATCATTGTTTACAAGAGTAATAATGAAACTAGGGAGGGCAGAAGGGATAGGGGATGAGCTAAAAGCTACTTTAGAAAGAGCATGTGCAATAGCATTACTTTCCCTAAACACGTGAGAGCACACAAAAGAGTCGAAGTTCGTGGTTAGCTGCTTGATATCTTCAAACAAGTGTCCTAACGGGTGAAAGTTGTTGTTTGAATCGAAGAGCCAAATTCCGTTGACCGCAGCGAGGCAATCCCCTTCGAGCATGATGTGTCTCCATCCCTTAGTGATTCCAAATTCCAAACCGCATAACATAGCAACAACTTCCGCTGCCTCGGGTTCAAGAAGAAAGTGCTGCTTTGTCGAATTCCAATCCAAGCAATTCCCGAACTGGTCGCGGGCGATCAGACCGAAGCCAACACAACCAGAGTTCGAGTCAATAGATGCATCTACATTAATCTTTACAAAATCAGCAGGAGGAGGCTTCCAATTGGAGGCGACTGGCCTAGACCGAACCATGTTGGAGGACAGGGTGAGAGAAATCTTAAATCTGTTGAAGAAATTTTAAGCTAGCTGGACCAGTTCCCCCGGAGTAAAGATAATATCTGACCAAAGAGCTTTGTTACGGCTGTACCAAATCCACCAAGCCAATGTAACTGCGTAGCCTAATTCGACAGCATCCAAATTGCAACATAAAGCCGAAAACCAGTCCCTAACATCAAGAGAATTGCAGTAGTACGAAGAAACAGATAAACCAGAGTAAAGCCCAACATTGTCTAGCAAAGTCACATAACAACAAGCAGTGGATTACGGATTCCCCCCATTTTCACAACGACTACAAGAGTCGAACAGCAGTAGTCTTTTATGGTAAAGAGCTGCCCCTACCGGTAAAGAATCTCGACAGCAAGCCCACATGAATTGTCTTACCTTGGGTGGTGTCTTCAACGCCCAAATTCTGTTCCAATTAAATGGCTGCCCGAAGCTAGAAGACCCCGAAGACGAAGCTGAATCTGCAAGTAACAAGTGCCGACATAGTCTATAAGCAAACTTGACCGTAAATAGACCATGTTTTTTGTAGTGCCAAATCATCTTGTCCGAACTGTTCGTGCGAGAGATTGGAATGGACATAATGCACTGACTATCCTCATTGATGAAAAGATCCTCAATTAACTCTTTTTTCCACGTTCCCGTTTCAAAGTCAATTAAGGTGCTGACTTTAGCATCATATTGGAGGAGATGGGGGGAGTGATGATCTTGAGAGAATGTGTTCTAGGAAGCCAATTATCGCCCCAAATATTGATATTGATCCCATCCCCCACTCTCCATCTAATGCCTGCTGTGACGATCTTTTTAGAAGCCCATATACTACGCCAAGTAAGTGAAGGAGCAGAACCTAACGTGGCATTGAGAATATCAGTATTAGGAAAATATCGAGCTTTTAGTATGCGGCTAAGTAATGAGTTAGGGAAGTGAAAAATGCGCAAGACATGTTTTGCAAGAAGAGCCAAGTTGAAGGACTCCAGATCTCGAAACCCCATGCCTCCATCTCGTTTACTATCGCAAAGTTTTCCCCAACTAATCCAATGTATCTTCTTAACATCTTTCTCGTCCCACCAAAAGCTAGCACTCAAGGATTCGATTTCCTTGATTAAATAATTAGGGAGCTTAAAACAACTAATCAAGTATGAAGGAATAGCTTGGGCGACCGATTTAATTAAGACCTCTTTGCCGGCTTTGGACAACAACTTGGTGCGTAGACTGTGGATGCGATTCCCGACCCTTTCCCTTATGTAGTAAAAAACTTCTCTTTAAGATTTACCGGTAGAAAGAGGTAAGCCCATATATCTATCATGTTTAGTCTCTCTACGAATAGGCAGCAACTCCAAAATGGAAGAGATTCAGTGTTCTTGGTGAAAACCACGCTCGATTTCTCAAAATTGATTTTTTGACCCGATGCCACCCCGTAAGCTTGTAGTAGATTGTTAACATAAATAGTAGCTTCTTCCGTGGCTTGGCAAAGAATGAGGGTGTCGTCTGCGAATAGGAGGTGGGAAACTTTTGGAGCTCCAGAACTAATCTTAACACCTTCTAAATGGCCCCTTTCTTCCTCTTGACTGATCAAAGAACTCAAACTCTCTGCACAGGAGATAAGGGGAAGGGGGTCTCCTTGACGGATACCCCTTTCCGGCTTAACAGATCCAAACTGAGTGCCATTCAACGCAAACGAGTAAGACACAGACGAGACACAAGTCATAATGAGATTAACAAAATGAAGATCGAAACCTAAGCGGATCATTACTGCCCTTAAGAACTCCCATTCTACTCTATCAT
The DNA here is from genome assembly GCA_038501285.1 of Penstemon eatonii. NCBI lineage: Eukaryota > Viridiplantae > Streptophyta > Magnoliopsida > Lamiales > Plantaginaceae > Penstemon > Penstemon eatonii. The sequence goes on along the minus strand of CM076710.1, from coordinate 16,319,662 downwards.
AGGCTTTACTGAGATCCAATTTGATGGCCATTTGACCGACCTTGTTCCTAGATTGTTTTTTCAAGTAATGGTTAATTTCAAAAGCAACTAGAACATTATCGGTTATTTGCCTCCCTGGAACAAAAGCAGATTGGAAATCAGAGATAACAGAGTTCATAACATGTTGGATAAGGATGAAGATGAAGATGAAGGCACTGAAGAAAGTTTGATAAGGGAGGTTTTGATGCATTCCAAAACTTCAAAGATTGGCTAAGTATGGAGTAACTTAGCTGATAGACTTATCAAGGAAATTTTGACTAAGTAATGAAGACATCAGAAGAGTCAAAGTTTCAAGGTCCAAGACTTCTGATCTGCTGAAGTGAAGTTATCAGACAAGTGAAGATCAGCCGACTCAAATCAGATTTGTTCAAGTTTGAGATCAGCCGAGTTCACCATCAGACGTGTACTTTCATCAGCAATGTGAAGAAGATCATGAAGTATTCCCAACGGTAATAAATGCCCTTTGGTGTAATAAATGCTGAAGTACGAGGATATTTAAGACAAATGATTGAAGAAAAGCTTCGCATCAGCCGAGTGCATTTAATGCTGCATTTAATGCTGCCTGCAGAATAGTACTGTTCAGAGTACGGACAGACTACAAAAGAGCCGTTCGCGGATTTTAAGGACCAGTACTCGAGGAATTTGAAACCTGTCTCTCTTCAACGGACATTTTTCAATCCTCAAGTATAAATAGCTGAAAGAGACGAAGAAGAAAAAGGCAACACACTTTCTGAGAGAAAATCCGAAGCAAAATTCTTTAAGTCTCAAGAACAGCTCACTCATCAGCTGAGTCATTTGTTGACGAAAGCAGAGTTGAAGAATCAAGAAAAATACATCTTCTGAGTGATTTTGTAAACAAGAGTGTTGTGCGGAGTTGTGATCCATCTTTGTGAGTGATCAAACTTCAGAGGATAGGTTTTCTGTGTGATCTCCTATTGCGAACTTGTGGTCGTTTCATTTGTTGTTCGACGCAAGCAGAGTATACTGTAAACTTTGTGATTATAGTATAACCCAAGATCTGAGTGACTTGGAAGAGTGGACTTTGAAAAGAAGTTAAAAGGAGTTTATAAAACTGGGGAAACATTTTTCAAACTGCTAAGAATACTTGTGAAAAACACTTTGAAAATCCGCTGCAAGTACTCTAAGTATTAAAACTGATTTCTGCAAAATCAGCTAAGTAACTATCAGACGAGTGGTCAACAAGACTGTTCAAAGATTTGTTCGCGAACAGATTTGTAACGTACTAATCTGATCAGCTTAGTCTGTTCAGTTAGAGCAAAGTTTTAAAGTTAAATTTGAAAGAAAATTTTAAAGAGGTTTATTCACCCCCCCTCTAAACCTCTTCTGACCACTTGGGACCAACAAGTGGTATCAGAGCGGGTGGTTCATTAGAATCAGCTGCCTGATCAACGAGCTTGATCCGAGTGTTTTTCAAAGGTTTTCAAAACTTTTCAAAAGAGCATTTTTTTGAAAAACAAAAAGCTTTTGAAAAATGGATTGTATCAGCCATGTTCCCCACATTGCTGGTATGTCCTTTGAGGACTGGAAAATCAGAATGGAGATTTTCCTTGCTGCCTATAATGACAACATGCATACATGTATCATTAAAGGTCCATTCAAATTCACCAAGACCATCATCGTAGATGAAGCTCAAATAGTGGTGGAAAAAGACTTAACAGAAATGACAGCAGAGGAAATAAAGCTGTTCAACCTGGACAAAGTCGGAAGATTCATCATGACCAAAGCCCTGGATAATGATCGGTTTGACAAAGTCAAGCATTGCAAAACTGCAAAGGAGATGTGGGATAAGGTTCGTGACATGAGTGAAGGAAATGATGCTATTAAAGAGCATCAGCTCAGTGTTGCCTTGGAGAAGCTGGACAACTTCAAGATGAAGTCTGGAGAAACCATTGATCAGATGGATACCAGATTCACCAGAACTCTGAATGAAGTTTTGAAGCTGGGAAAGACTTTCACTGACAAAGAGATTTCTGTCAGAGTACTGAAGGCTCTACCTCCCATGTTCAACATGAAGGTGACAGCAATGGAAGAATCAAGAGATCTGGGCAAGATTTCTCTAACAGAGCTGTTCTCCGCACTCAAGGCGTATGAGTATAAACTGCCAAGAATGGGAATTGAAGAAACCTCAACTTCAGGACCCACAGCTGCACTTGTTGCTGCTGAAAACACCAGAAGACCAGCCCAAAGAAATGCAGAAATGGACTCATCTGATGAAGCCACTCTACTCAACAAAAAGGAGTACACTGCTGGAGATGTAGCATTATTGATGAACAACTTCAAGAAGTTCTATAAGAGAAAGATGAAAAACAAATACAATCATGCTGCTTCTACTTCTAAACCTAACTTTTCTTCTCAGGATAAAGAGGATTATAAATCAAAACTGATGTGTTACAACTGCAGGAAATTGGGACACTTCATAAGAGACTGCCCATATCCAAAAGCAGAGAAGTACACTGAGGAAGAGAAGAAAATGAGAAAAGAAAGAAAGCATCAGAGAGGCAAAGCAATGATGGCAGAAGCAGAAAAGCCAGCTGCTGTCTACTCATCTGATTCAGACTCAGACTCGTCTGATGAAGAATCGTCTGATGAAGAAAAACCTGCTCTCCTGTGCCTGATGGCAAAGGAATCTGATGACTCTGAGGATGAGGTAACTCCTCAAGAAAATGAACTGTTTAATTCTCTAGAGCAAATGATGTTGAATAATACTACTATTGCTGGAGAGTTTGTTAAGCTTAAGGAAGAGATGAACTTGCTAAAAGAGCAAAATAGTTCACTGAAACTTTTAGCTGAAAAGCCAAAAGAATCAGCTGAATATAAACAGCTTGAGCAAGAGCATGAATCTCTGAAGGCTGAATGTGAGGTTTATAAAGGAAAAATCATGGAACTTGAGAAAATCATTGAGTCTCATGATAAGTCAACTGTTGCATCCATGCATACACCTAAGAAACAGGAGACACCTTTAGAAAAGGATAAACTAGAGTTGAACCATACTGAAAAATTCATATCAGCTGACAATAGTAAGGTCATTCTGTATGTTCAAACCTCTAAACCTACCTCATCTGAGAAAGTGGTAAAGGAGAAGAAATCTCCTAAGGCTAAAAAGAGCAAAGAGCCTAGTGTAGGAAATCAGACTAGTAAGACCAAACAGCAGAGTCCTAAGAAGTCTGCTGATAAAGCTAAAGTCAATCAGACTAGTGGTAAAACTAAGTCAAAATCAAATGAGCAAGCATCTAGTAAACCAAAGAAGCATAAGAACAAGAAAAATCAAAATGCTTGGTATGGAAATGAGTCATATTATGTGCAACCTGCTGCATATCATCCTATGTATCATGCACCTCAGTTTCCTAGTTACTATGCACCTTACCCTGCTCATCCAATGCATGCATATCCTGCATATCATGCACCTTACCCTGCTTATGAACATTATTCATATCATACTGATCATCAACATGACTTATCTGATAACTATGATAAAAATGAAACTGTTCATGCTCCTAAAACTCAGAAACCTAAGAAGCCTAAGACTTCAACATCTTGGGTTGTCAAGGGTGGAACTAATCCTTCAGGACCCTCTCAATAAGGGTACCTAAAACAATTTCATTTTTGTTTTGTAGGTTAGGATTAGGAGTAGGAGTAAAGTAGAGAAGATTTGGTACTTGGACAGTGGTTGTTCAAGGCACATGTGTGGAAACATACATGAGTTGACTGATGCAGTTGCTGTGGATGGTCCAAAAGTCACTTTTGGAGACAGCAAAGAAGGCAAGATTAAAGCTAAAGGAAGATTAATCAAGGGAAACATAGAGATATCTGACGTCTCCTATGTTAAAGGCCTAAAATATAATCTGCTGAGCATAAGTCAATTTTGTGACAAGGGATATTCAGTCATCTTCTCAACAGATAAGTGCTACGTTGAACAGATTGGTACAAAGAAGGTAATTTTATCTGGAAGACGACAAGGAAATATCTACATAGTCGACTGGAATTCTGTTGACAAGAATTCAAGTGTTTGTTTGGTAGCATCTGCACCAAGTGAAGTCAGTTGGCTATGGCACAAGAGGATGAATCACTTAAACTTCAAGACCATAAACAGATTAATCAAGAATGATTTGGTAGAAGGGATTCCAAAAGCAGTCATGAGCAAAGACAAGCTCTGTGATGCATGTCAGAAGGGTAAACAAATCAAGTCATCATTCAAAGAAAAGAAGCACCAATCTTCTGGACGAATATTGGAGCTGTTGCATATGGACTTATTTGGACCCATTGATCCAGTCAGCAATGGTGGAAAGAAATACTGCCTAGCTGTTGTGGATGATTATTCAAGATATACTTGGGTGATTTTCATGAAGAAGAAAAGTGAAACCAAGGAACATCTTACAAATCTGATGGAACTGATCCAGAATGAGAAGAGTATTAAGATATTGAAGATCAGATCAGATAGAGGAACAGAGTTCACAAACTCTACTGTTGAAGAATATTGTAGCACTAAAGGAATACATCATGAGTATTCTGCTGCAAGAACCCCTCAACAGAATGGTGTTGCTGAAAGGAGAAACAGAACACTAAAAGAAGCTGTCAGAACCATGATAGCTGAAGCTAAACTGCCACAAAGATTTTGGGCAGAAGCAACAAACACAGCATGCTTTACCCAGAACAGATGTATGATCAACAAAAATCAGAACAAGACTCCATATGAAGTTTGGAACAATAGAAAGCCAAACATTCATTACTTTAAGATTTTTGGTTGTAAATGTTTTGTATTGAATAATGGGAAAAATCACCTTACTGCATTTGCAGAAAAGGCTGATGAAGCTGTCTTTGTAGGATACTCATCTGTTAGTAAGGCTTATAGAGTTTTCAACAAAAGAACATTACTAATAGAAGAATCTATCCATGTAGTATTTGATGAGCCAAGTCAATCTTCTGAAAAGAATCAAAGTGTAAATCAAGATCTGTCTACTGATTTACAGAAGTTAGACGTTGGAAGAAATGAAGAATATGTTCCCATCATACTACCTAATCTAAGCTCAGCTGCTAACTCAAGTGCTGTTCATAATCACAGTGCTGATTGTCTAACAGACGAGTTGCAAACAGCTGACAGACCAGAGACTGTTCAACAGACGGCAAATGTTCAACAGACTACTACTGGAACTCCAACAGTAGTGTTGCAAGATCAAAACAGAGGACAACATCCTGATTTGCAACCTGATCTCAGATGGCTCAAGAATCACCCTCCTGAATTAGTCATTGGTGATCCTTTAGATAGAGTGAAAACAAGAAGAGCTGCTGCACAAGATGCTATGTTTGTCACATTTCTATCTCAAATAGAGCCTAAACAAATTGAAGAAGCTCTCAATGACTCCTTCTGGATAGAAGCTATGCAAGAAGAGTTGAATCAATTTGAAAGGAATGAAGTCTGGTACTTAGTTCCTAGACCAAGTCATCAAAGAGTAATTGGCACTAAGTGGGTATTCAGAAATAAAATGAATGAAGATGGTGTTGTCACCAGAAACAAAGCAAGACTAGTGGCCAAGGGTTATTGTCAAGAAGAAGGAATTGACTTTGATGAAACTTTTGCACCAGTAGCAAGACTTGAAGCAATCAGACTGTTTCTTGCCTATGCTGCTCACAAGAACTTCACTGTCTATCAGATGGATGTGAAGTCTGCTTTTCTCAATGGAGAATTGCAAGAAGAAGTGTATGTTGAACAACCTCCAGGATTTGAAGTCTATCAAGAAGAGGACAAAGTATATCGTCTGAAGAAAGCCCTTTATGGACTGAAACAAGCTCCAAGAGCATGGTATGATACCCTATCCGATTTTCTTTTAATTAAAGGATTTCGTAAAGGTAAGGTAGATAAAACCTTGTTCACAATTGAATGGGAAAATCATATATTACTTGTGCAAATATATGTGGACGATATTATTTTTGGTTCAACTAACCAACAGATGTGTGATAAGTTCTCCAAGCTGATGCAGAATAAGTTTGAAATGAGCATGATGGGTGAACTTAACTATTTTCTTGGATTGCAAGTTAGACAGTTGCCTGATGGAATATTCATCAGCCAAGCAAAGTACACAAGAGATCTGTTCAAGAAATTTGGTATGGAAACTAGCTCAACAGCTACCATTCCTATGTCTACAAGTCTTCGTTTGGATAAAGATGAAGATGGCAAATCAGTAGACATAACCAAATACAGAGGCATTATTGGTTCATTGTTGTATCTAACAGCAAGTAGACCTGATATAATGTACTCAGTTGGAGTCTGTGCAAGATTTCAATCAAACCCCAAAGAATCTCATCTCTTAGCTGCCAAGAGGATATTGAAGTATGTTAAAGGCACTCAAGAATTGGGATTATGGTATCCTAGAGAATCTGGATTTGAGCTTATTGGTTATTCAGATTCAGACCTTGCTGGCTGCAAGATTGACAGAAAAAGCACAACAGGTGCATGTCAGTTCTTAGGCAGTCGTCTGATCTCATGGATGAGTAAGAAGCAAACCTCAGTTTCTATATCTACTGCTGAAGCTGAATATATAGCTGCTGGAGCTTGCTGTGCACAGATACTTTGGTTGAAGCATCAACTAGAAGACTACAACATCAAGATCAGTGGAATACCAATCTACTGTGATAATACAAGTGCTATCTCACTTACTCAGAATACTACAAGTCATTCAAGGACTAAGCATATTGAGATTAAACATCATTTCATTAGAGATCATGTGGAAAAAGGCAATGTAATGATTGAGTATGTTCATACTGATAATCAGATTGCTGATATCTTCACCAAACCTCTAAGTGAAGCAAGGTTCTCAACTCTAAGAGCTGAGTTAGGACTACTTAATTTGGATGTATAAGCTGAGGGGGAACTCATCAGAAGACTGGAGTTCAACAGCTTAGTAATTCGTCATTATCTTCAAGGATTAACTCTCAACAGACTAGTTAACTCATGAATTCTTAAACTCAGGGGGAACGTGTAAGACTAGCGGTACTTCTGAATTAAAGATGAAATTTGTTAATGACAGTTAGTTGAAGTTATGTTTTCATCAGAAGACTCAACTATCGAAGATTGAAGTTATTTTATCTAGCTGGATTGACAAACAGCTGAGGAAGGTTATCAGCTATTGGCATTCTCTGATAACAGCATTGTCATCAGGACAGTAGTCCATCAGATAAGTGTTTATTATACTCATCTGATTATTTAAATAAAAGCGATCTATTTTAAAACGTTTTATCCAAAACACGCTTTTACAAGTAAACTGTCGGGCGGTACATATTCCCGCTCTTCGTTAAAATATCTTTTGAATTTGAAAGGTCGTAACTGACGCCGCACGATCAGCACTGACAGAAAAACGGATCTAACGGTTGGCGGATATCACGGAAACCGAAAAACCCCAACTCTATAAATCCCCATCTGATCAGTCGAGTAGCTCTTTACGAACCCTAAACATTCAAGAGCACTTGTGAAAATTTTGAGCAATTTTCTGCAAAAATCCTTTCGTTTCTCTTCTAATTTCTACAGATCTGAAATGGCTGCTGAAGGCATGTATCTTGTGTATGATTCCTACTATCAATCTGGTACGGATCTGATGAAAGAACTACTTGAAAAGTTCAAATCTGCTTCGCTGGTAAACTTCATGGAATATCACGAAGGAATTATCTGGACTGCCCAAGTGATGGAGTACTACAATAATGCAAAGGCTGACTACAACAAACTGGAGATTAAAGCTACAGTGGAAGGTAAAGCCATTACTATTACTCCTGCTGTTCTTCACGAGACGTTTGGGCTTCCTAACAGAGGACGACATGACGTCATCGTTCTGACGGAAGAAAAGCACCAACAGTTCTGGGCGATCTGCGCCAAAGAGGGTGAGACGTTAACTGGAAATATTAGGAAGAAGCAACTGAAGGATGAATATCAGCGGATGGCTGATATGGTATGCAAGCTGATCGAAAACTGCACATTTTCACTGGATGCTGTTACCATGAAGAGGTTCAGCATCATGGCTGCCATTTACTATGGATTGGAGGTCAACTGGTCCATTATAGTTTGGTACATATTGGCTGACTTTCTTGACAATAAGAAAGGAAAAGGCCCTTCCACCAACCATCAAATCACACTCAGTTATCTGCTGTCAAAGCTGGGCTGTGATATGAAGAACGGAAAAGAAATTCACAAATCAAAGGCATTGTCCAAGTACTTGCCTGTTCAAAAGAGGAAGGCTGGTGAGCTAGAAAAAGCTGATGTTGAGGAACCAAAAGAAGTTCCTGCCAAAAGACCAAAGAGGTTAGTCAAAACAGCAGACCTGGCTGTTGAGACTAAAAGGAAGAGGGCTGCTGATGAGCCCAAGAAGAAAGAAACAAAGCAGTTGGAGAGAGTGACTTCTGCTGAAGCCACTAAAATTGTTGAGAACATAATAGCTGATGTAAGGACTGGATCTCCTGCATCACCATCAAGAACTCCATCAGCTGAGAGGCCTGCTGAGGATATTTCTCAAAGGACAAGAAGTCAACAGAGAAGTACAGCTGCTATCACTTACCGTGAAGGTAGAACAAAGAGGTCTGCTAGAAAGCAGATGACATTCATTGAAAAACCTACTGATCTGGAAAATGTAGCTAGGGAGAATCCTGAAGCTACTCAAAGGCCTATTGAAACAGTTGAGACTGTTGAAACTGACAAAGCTGATAAGCAACAGCCAAGTCAGGAAGCACCAACAGCTGAGGTTGCTCAACCTCAAGAAGATCCAGATGTTCAAATCATCCATCCTATAGCTGCTGCTCCCATATCATCTGCTGGACCAGCACCTGCTGATAAAGGCAAGAGAAAAATAGTGCTAAGGAGAAAGAAAATCTCCAAAGCTGATAAGAAAGCAAGGGAAGAAGCTGAACAGAGGAAGCAGGATGAGCTTGAAGAGAAGAAAGCACTTGAGCTAAGCAAAGCTCAAGAAGCAAAGGATGAAGCCAGAAGACGCATGTCTGCAGCAGAAAGAAAAGCTGCTGAGGATGCTGAAATGGCTGCGGTGATTGAACTGAGCAAGGTTGATGCCTATGGACCTGTCCATGGAGGTGGCATCAAGATTGGTGAAGAGCAGACTGAAGAAGACAAAAAGAAGATACTACTGCCTGCTCCCAAAGCCAAGTCCAAAGACAAGTTTGAAGTTAGAAAAGCTTTTGAGATAGTCTATGCTGATAAGGAATTGTTCAAGAAATTTGAGAAATCATTAGCATACTATGATCAGAAGTTGATGCTGAAGACTCTGTTCAACCAAGAAAAGCCAAGATATATTAGTTGGAGGGACAACAGGCTGAACAAGTCAATTACTGAACTTCAAGATATGAAGGAGTTAGCTGATGAAGAACGATGGGTTCTAAGTTGGCTGAAGACAAACTCCATCCAAAAGGCTCTTGATCCAAGCTATGTGAGAGATATCATGCATAGCTATGCAAAAGGATTTGCATTGGAGGAAGCCAAGAAAATCAAGAGCACCTTGCCTGAAAAGAAGAAGAAGTCTGAAGATGCTGAGGAAAGAGCAATTAAGTTTGCTGTTATGGCTGCCCTGAAGAGATGGGCTAAAAAGTCAAAATATCAGCAAGGCTGTTCAAGTGATTTGCCACTACTGCCTAGTATCCAGCAAATCATTTTTGGCAAGGAAGTGCAACCGTTCTATGAAGTGCCAAAGGGGAATAATGCTTTTACTAACCCCTGGATCATTGTGAGGCAAATCAGACAAACCACTTGCTTCAATGATGATGGCACTATCACCAACTTAGTCTATGATGATGTTACTGATGAGCCTAAAAACTGCGGACAAGCCTGCTGATCAAATTGCTGATAAGTCTGCTGATCAGACTGAAGACAAGTCTGCTGAAAAGGCTGCTGATGACTCCCTGGCCATTGAGTGGAAGGCTACGGACTCTGGAAATCATCAAGACGAAAAGATGGAAGATATTCCTGTCCACCAGGAAATTGATGAAAGGGATGTAGCTGCTGCTTCTGCTTCATCAGGTGATAAGCACTCATCACTGATGGAAGCAATCCAGATGCTGATGGAAAATCAACTTAAGGAACTGGAAGACAAGCACAAGCAACATCTATTAAAGGTTAAGGAGGAGCTGAAAGCAGAGTTGGCAGAAACCAACAGACTTCAGCTGGAAACTGTTCAAGGATCAACAGAAGAGATCATCAAAAAGGAGATCAACAGTATTCCAATTCCTCAAGACAACTCATTGCAGTTGATACACAGCTTAAGAGAGCTGAACCAGAACGTGGAAGATGTGAAGGGTGATGTGAATCATCTTCACACTGCTTTAAAATCAGCTGAGCACAAGATTGCTGACTTAACTGCAACTTTCATTAAAGTCAGTCATGAAGAGAAGGAAATCAATCTGGGGATGTTGCAAGAAGTTGCAAAGGCTGCACAGGAAGTTCAAAATGAAATTGCAACTATCAACCTCAACATTGACTACTTCAATGATAAGACTGATGTCATCAGCACTGACCTTCATCATCTGACAGCTAGTCATGACGTGGTGAATCAGAATCTGAAGGCTTTATGTGCTGGAGTAAAGATTCCAACAGTTGCCCTCAACCCTGCTGTTGAACCTTCTAATGTCATCAGAGTTGATGATGACAAAAAGGGGGAAGATAAAAGGGAAGAACCAGCTAAGGAAACTGCTGCTGAAGAACCAGCAAAGGAATCTGCTGCTGAAGATTCAACTAAGGAAGAACCTGCTGCTGCAACCATTCAAGCCAAGGAAACTGAAGACACTGCTGACAAGGCTGAAGTACTTGAAAAGGTAGAAGAAGAAGATACCAAGTACAAAAACACTGAATCTGCCAGGAAAGCCATGGAAGCTTTGAAAGCTCTACAAGAACAAGAACTTAAGGAGAAGATGGAAGCTGCCAAAGCAATTCTGGAAGAAGAAGTTGATGAAGAAGATGATGATGAAGAATCATCATACGAATATGAAGAAGTGCTCGAATCTGATGAAGAAGCTGATAGTTAGAAATTGAAAAATCAATTGTAATCAGTTTACTTTTTCAGAAATCTCATCTGATGAATTTGTACATGTAATTCACTTTCCATATCTATAAAATGTTCAAGTTCAATCCAATAAACTTTTTCTATCTCAGAAAATTTTGAGGATTACAATCTTTAGTTTAGGTATTCAACAGGTACTAAGCTGAAGTTTTGTCATCATCAAAAAGGGGGAAATTGTTGGATAAGGATGAAGATGAAGATGAAGGCACTGAAGAAAGTTTGATAAGGGAGGTTTTGATGCATTCCAAAACTTCAAAGATTGGCTAAGTATGGAGTAACTTAGCTGATAGACTTATCAAGGAAATTTTGACTAAGTAATGAAGACATCAGAAGAGTCAAAGTTTCAAGGTCCAAGACTTCTGATCTGCTGAAGTGAAGTTATCAGACAAGTGAAGATCAGCCGACTCAAATCAGATTTGTTCAAGTTTGAGATCAGCCGAGTTCACCATCAGACGTGTACTTTCATCAGCAATGTGAAGAAGATCATGAAGTATTCCCAACGGTAATAAATGCCCTTTGGTGTAATAAATGCTGAAGTACGAGGATATTTAAGACAAATGATTGAAGAAAAGCTTCGCATCAGCCGAGTGCATTTAATGCTGCATTTAATGCTGCCTGCAGAATAGTACTGTTCAGAGTACGGACAGACTGCAAAAGAGCCGTTCGCGGATTTTAAGGACCAGTACTCGAGGAATTTGAAACCTGTCTCTCTTCAACGGACATTTTTCAATCCTCAAGTATAAATAGCTGAAAGAGACGAAGAAGAAAAAGGCAACACACTTTCTGAGAGAAAATCCGAAGCAAAATTCTTTAAGTCTCAAGAACAGCTCACTCATCAGCTGAGTCATTTGTTGACGAAAGCAGAGTTGAAGAATCAAGAAAAATACATCTTCTGAGTGATTTTGTAAACAAGAGTGTTGTGCGGAGTTGTGATCCATCTTTGTGAGTGATCAAACTTCAGAGGATAGGTTTTCTGTGTGATCTCCTATTGCGAACTTGTGGTCGTTTCATTTGTTGTTCGACGCAAGCAGAGTATACTGTAAACTTTGTGATTATAGTATAACCCAAGATCTGAGTGACTTGGAAGAGTGGACTAAAGGATATTTAAATCCATATAACCACTATAAAAATTACTTGTGTTTTTACATTGTTTCAAAACTGCATATCTTCTGTTTGCATAAAAACACATTAAGTTAACTGTTTGAAAAGAAGTTAAAAGGAGTTTATAAAACTGGGGAAACATTTTTCAAACTGCTAAGAATACTTGTGAAAAACACTTTGAAAATCCGCTGCAAGTACTCTAAGTATTAAAACTGATTTCTGCAAAATCAGCTAAGTAACTATCAGACGAGTGGTCAACAAGACTGTTCAAAGATTTGTTCGCGAACAGATTTGTAACGTACTAATCTGATCAGCTTAGTCTGTTCAGTTAGAGCAAAGTTTTAAAGTTAAATTTGAAAGAAAATTTTAAAGAGGTTTATTCACCCCCCCCTCTAAACCTCTTCTGACCACTTGGGACCAACATAACAGGTTTCAATCGGTTAGCTAAGGTTCTAGACGCTATTTTGTAGACAACATTACAGAGACTAATTGGGCGAAACTGAGTCATATATTCAGGGTTCTCGCATTTTGGTATAAGGACAATATTAGTGAGATTACAAGATGCATCAAACACACCATCATTTAAAAAGTCGAGGACCCATTTCGTGACATCTTTACCGACTATGGGCCAAAATTTCTGAAAAAACAGGGGGGGGGGGGAAGCCATCAGGACCAGGGGATTTAAGGGGGTACATAGATGTGAGTGCACGATATACCTCTTCTGCAGAGTACGGCTGAAGTAGATAGAGATTATCTTCAGAACTCACCCTCGATCTTATAGCGCCTAACACCAAGTTGAAATCTTCCTGCGAAGGACGACTAGAAGTGAAAATATTACTAAAATAGTCTCCAACCACACGCTCAATATCCGTCACTTTTTTACACCAAGTCCCATCCTCTTTTCTTATCCCAGAAATCTTGTTTTTTTTCCTTCTTCCTGTTACGCTCCAAATACGAGTGCGTAGAAACGCAAGTATACGGTCGCTTTCATGTAATAAAGTGATAAAGGGTGTCGAACCCACGAGGAATCTAACGAATAATTATCAAGATCTATTCTAATATCTTACGCGAACTTATGTGATTAAAAGTAGTAAGTTTGTAGTTTGTTTGAACACATAAAAGGCGAGTTAAATAAAGACACAATACTTTGATTCGATTAGATAAAGGTTCCTAGATTTCCATGTCACTAAGAGTGATCCAACCTCAAATGATTCACAAGTTGACAACTATACTTATGTTTGTTGTTCAAGATTTCATAATTTATTCATACGTATGTTTCGATATCGTACGAACCTACCAAAGTAAACTAATCCAATTTATGTCTAAAAGGATTAAGCTTAAATGATGCTTTAGTTCCCAAACCTTAATAGAACATGAAATGACCTAGGTATATTCCTATCCTAAAATCAAATCACAACCTAGTTTTATAATCTAATCTTTAATCAACTATGTCTAGCAATTAAAGATCAATCCATTTCATCCTATGGTTGGCCTAACCACAAGTTGACAAAGGCTCAAACTAGATTAACAAACACTTATAAGCATAGCAACAATCATAAACTCATCATTCAATCATAGATCCATCAAAGCTTCATGAAAACCTAGGAGTTAAATGCTTAGCTACTCATATTTATCAATAAAACATTCATTACATTCAACATATTCATAAGTACAAGATAAATATAAAGGTTAGAGATAAGCTTATGTAATGGAAGCCGCTACAACTCTTCTCTCAAGCTTCTTTAGTCTTCCAACCAAAGCTCCAAGCAAGAACTCTTCTTCTTTTCAAAGGAGGCAGGAGATATTTTCTCTTTCTTCAAGTGTGTAAGTAAGTTGCAAGAGTTGTGAATGACTTCCAACTTCTACCCTTATAACCTAGCAAACTATCACCCACTCATGCCTAAATTACCCCAAAAACTATAGTAACAAAGGCCAAAAGGTCCCTAAAGGAGGTTGTATTTACAAGTGGGAGAAGGGCTATATACAAAAAGGCCCTCAAAAAACGCTGAAAAACAGAGCAGACCTCGCCGCGGCGAGGTTTATACCGTAGGCAAACTTGCCTTTTCTGCCACCGGCTCGCCGCGGCGAGGTTTATGCCGTAGGCAAACTGGTGTTTTCTGCCACCAGCTCGCCGCGGCGAGGTGAAGCTTGCCCAATTACTTGATTTCTTGGACTTTTAATGACGTTAGGTCCTTCACGAGGTCGATAGAGACTTGCAATTCACGCAAGAAATGTTCCGGAAGTGCTTTAATGCGTCAAATCCTGCAAATCACCGACAAACAAAGTAAAAACACGAACAAAACATGAAAAACGAACAAAGGCCTAACAAAGGGCCAAGAGCACAAAAGACGCGACAAACACGCAAAGACACACGAAAACTCGGATCAAAACAAGATGTTTTGGGCTTAAAAAGATAGGTAATAACGACGTTTTCACGGTGTTATCAACACCCCCAAACTTAAACATTTGCTCGTCCTCGAGCAAAGAAAACAAAACAAGAACAAAACAAGCATGCTTGAGATCAAATCACCAAAGCTTAACACTTTCGAATTTTTCTCAAAACAAGCTCCACGTGTGTGTGTGATGGCTTTTGGCTAGATTCTATCTTAGGTGAATAATTCCCGATAGGTCAAAATCATCGGTTCTATTTGCATGGGCTTCTAATGTTTAACAAAGAATCCCTCCTAGCCGTAGACTGCAAACTTAATGCTCAAATCACTTCACGGGACTAAGTTATAGGTAATTTAAGAGTGTTGTCCCTATTCTTGAGTTAATTGACGATTTTAGCTCCTAACTCTTTTCTCACCATTCTTTGCTTTTCTTTTGATTTACAATAATAACATAGCACCTTGTGCTTTACAAGAATATTGCGATACGATACTTGCACTAATGGCGAACTTTATGCAATTTTGCTTTTGTGGGCTACTAGCTCCACTCTTTTTCTTCTATTACAACTTTTGCACTAAAACAATAAAATAGAGTAATTACCAAAAATGATCAATGAAAACTAACAATTGAAGGCTTAGCCTTTCTTTTCTCTCTTAGAAGTGCGTACATTTTAGCAACTTCTCTACTCATTTCTTTTAAGAGTTAGGTGTTTAAAGGTCTTTCATTCTCGAAAAGGGTTTACTCCCCCAAACTTAGGCCATTTATGCTCTTTTTACATTTAATTTCAAATCTAAAGATTGGAGCGATTTTAAGTTAAGCAAAAGGAGTCCTAGATCCTATTATCGCTAAAGTTCGTTATCCACTTTAAATATAATCATAGCCATTGCCAATGTATCTTAAACTTTGTAGAGCATGTTCAAATAATAATAAGAATTTGAAAAATTTTGGCGGGTCGACCTAGCATGCAATAAATGACCTTACTCTCCCAAACTTAAAATGCACAATGTCCCCATTGTGTGAATTTAGAGTGACGGAATAAGGTACGACACGACAAAACACAAGCAAAACAAAACAAAACAAAACGAAACGAAACGAAACGAAACGAAACGAGCGAGCACGGCTCTAAATAAGTTCAACAAGCACAAATTGTAAGTTGAAACAAGTAAACAAGCTAATATCCTTAAAAGAGCAAAGTAGCAAAACAGTACAAGACGAAAAAAAAGAATAAAACATTGTAAGATCAATAGAAACCGACGGGACTGCGTAAATTTAAAACCAACGTCCCTTTTTGTATGCATCCCGTGGTTGCTCTTGTCTTCAACGGTTTCGCGCATTGAGGGCACGCTCTTCTGCATCATCAAAATGTAGCTCGTCTCCTTGATCCATCGGAGGTTGTGGAGGCAAATTGATACGCCCAGGAAAAGTAGTCTGGGGAAGGGCATTGTACCGGTCGTCTCCAAGCAATGTACGTAACACAGCATCATCCCTATCTTTCATAGCATAAACATACCGAGCCAGCTGGTCTTGCTCAAGGCATCTTGCTTGTTACTCAAGGCTTGTACAAGATGAATCAATCTGCCAATATCATCTCTGGTACCTATTTGCGCCTGACTGCTTGGCTGCTCATCAACCTGTGCCTCTTCCTGTCCATCCCTACCCTCTTGATCCTGTTGATCCTCTGGTTCTGCCTGATCCTCTGGTTCTGCTTGACTGTACAAGTAAGTTTTATTGTTGTAAGCACTCGTATAGTCCAATTGCAAGGTTCTGCAGATAGCTAATGTGTTGATCGGAGTAGGCAACTTAATGACCTCACCAACTGTTGGGATTCGGTAAGATAAACAGCCCTAGGCACAGTGGAATATAAAATTTTAGGACCTCTTACGGAATCTTGCCAGGATACTACTCTAGGTGTATATATATGAACATAAATAAAACGATAGTATAAGTTTACACGTTATACCTATCTCCTTGCAAATCCTCGGCTAGCAAAACGAGCTCTGAATTCTTCTCCAGCAGAAATCGATCCAAGCTTCTCAGGAGCGCCCCACGTGTTGCGCCTCTACGAGTTGATACACCACAATTACACGAAAATAATAAATCTTGATCAGCTAGAACACAAGATATATTATGATCTAGGATATAGGAACGATTTTGGAACAAGAATCGAAAACAAAAGTTCTTCCAAGAGGAAGACAGGGTTCGGTCGATTATAGCTTGGGAGAGGGAGAGAAAATTTTGCTCTTGCTTAATTTTGCATGTGGTGTTGTGTGAAAAATAACTACAAGAAGGCTACTTATAGTTATCTCTCTAACCTAGTCCTATTAGGACTAAGGCTCTTCTCTCCTACATGGGCCATGGCCCTCTTTAATTAGAAGACCAAGTCTTCTAATTAATTCATGGCCCAGTTAATTAATTTGACCAGGCTTTATATAATCTCCCAATTAAATAGTCCAATTAATTAACTTAATCTCCCATTTAATTAAATCAGACTCTAAGTCCATTTAATTAAAATCCCTTTTAATTAATTAAATCCAACTTAATTAATTAATCCACAAATTAAATTCCAATTTAATTTATGATCCTGATCCAATTCCAATTGGATCCCATTTTGTTCCAATTGGGTCGACCCAGTCGACCCACCCATCATAATCAACCTAGTCGATTATTCACCCAGTCGACCAAGTCGACTCGGTCGTTCTCATTTCCTCGCTTTCGCTTCATGTGTATTGTGTATGCCCCCGTAGGTTCACCACATAATTGGCCGTGGGTTATAATTAAATATTATTCAATTATTCGAGTAAGACTTACTCTAAATCAATCGAACACTCTGTCGATTGATCATTCCAAAATTAGCACCCCTGCCAATTTGGGAATTCTCCCACACTCCACGGTCGATGTCCAGCCACAAGCCCATGGAGCCCAATCACTGGTGAATTAATTCAGTGAACCTTTTATCTCATTTACAATTTTCGTATACGCCATAATCTCTCCATCGATCAATCTCTCAGTCGAGACTTAAGGGTATGGTCTTTCATCGGTTTCCCTTTTCTTTTGTCTTGACCTTATGCATTCTGGTCTCGAAATAATTCTCTTTGACTTAACCTTTATGAGCTACTCACATAAAGCCGTCAGATACCTCGGCCGAGGATTTTACCAGAATTAATTTCTCACAGAAATCCATAGGAGAATTTCCCAACCTATCAAGTCGGGTCAATGGATCCTTTGTTGATGATATGAACCTGCATACGAGTTCCTCTATACCCAATATGAGTCCACAGAGACTTTCTGGAGATCCCCAGTCAGTCGGAACTCATATCAAAGCATAGACGTTCTCGTACCAGATAAACTCTATCACCTCAAGTAGTTAGGGATCGTTCCTCGTATACTATTGTAAATTGGAATAACTTCAACCCCGATATGCGACTACCGCTTCCATAGTGAGTTATTTCCTAATTGGGGTATTCAGTGCACTTGCCATCCCAGCAAGCCACCCACTTATGTGTATCGACTATCCCAGTCACGCTCGTGGACCCCAGCGTTCTCCAGTTCATCGGAGTATACACAATAGTGAGAGTCTAACCGAATCCAACGATGTCCTATCTCGATTGGATTCTACGACTCTTGAATATGTTGTAGATCACAGCCTTGGAGATCAGTCCACGGGTTGTCCCATAGCCCTGTGATCTAAGGACTTCTATCCTTATGCGTAGATAATTATTACATAAGATAAAGATGACCATATAATAATAGAATGCATTTATTAATCCAATTGAATGGTCCTATTAAATGCAGCCAAAATAGTTGGCTTGCAGGACACTATTCTATCAATCTCCCACTTGTATTAAAGCCAACTTTTCATACTTCTGATTCCCATCTTAGACAGATGTTTTCGGATGCCTTTGAGGCAATGGCTTAGACAGCGGGTACGTCGTATTATCCCTTGAGGTGGCACGTTCCATCTTTATGTCTCCTCTACCAATGATATAACATATCAAATGGTATCGTCTTTGTTCGTGCTTGGATTCTGATGAGATCTCGACTCCTTCGCTTGCGAGATAGCTCCATTATTATCACAGAAGATAGTAATGGCTCGACAATGCTAGGTATCACATCCAATTCCTGGATGAAGTTTTTCATCCAAACACCTTCCTTTGCTGCTTCACTCGCGGCAATGTATTCTGTCTCGGTGGTTGAATCTGCGGTAGTGTTTTGCTTGGAGCTCTTCCAGCTTACCGCACCACTATTGAGGCAGAACATGTATCCAGATGTCGACTTGAAGTCGTCTACATTACATTGGAAGCTAGAATCAGTATAGCCTTCCAATTTCAATTCTCTTCCACCGTATACCAAGAACAATTCCTCAGTCCTTCTCAGGTACTTCAGAATTGTCTTTACGGCTATCCAGTGCTGCTCACCTGGATCAGACTGGTAGCGACTTGTAACGCTTAAAGCATATGCTACGTCTGGTCTCGTACATAACATACCATATATTATGCTTCCTATAGCGGATGCATATGGTACTTGAGACATATTGCTTCTCTCTTCAGGCGTCTTTGGGGCCATAGACTTAGAGAGTGCAATTCCATGTCTCATTGGAAGCAATCCTCTCTTGGATTCTTCCATTTTAAATCTCTTCAAGATTTTCCATGTACTGCGATTTGGGAGAGGCCCAGCAGTCCTTTTGATCTATCTCGGTAGATCCTTATACCCAGTACAAAGGATGCTTCTCCCAAATCCTTCATTGAGAATTGTGTAGATAACCATGCTTTAGTTTCAGACAACACTTTCACATTATTTCCAATGAGAAGAATGTCATCAACGTAAAGCACCAAAAATTGAACTGTACTCCCACTGACCTTCTTGTACACGCATGGTTCGAATATGTTTTTGATGAATCCATAAGTTTGGATTGTTTCATCGAAACAGATGTTCCAACTTCGGGAAACTTGCTTCAGTCCATAAATGGACCTCTGGAGTTTGCACACCTTGTGTTCATCTCCTTTGGATGCATATCCTTTTGGTTGCTTCATGTAGATCTCCTTGTCAATGTCCCCATTGAGAAAGGCAGTCTTTACATCCATCTGCCATATCTCGTAGTTATACCGCGTAGTTATACCACGCAGCTATGGCCAGCAAGATTCGAATGGATTTAGGCATTGCAACGGGCGAGAAGGTCTCCTCAAAGTCGATGCCTGGCTTTTGAGTGTATCCTTTTGCCACTAGTCACGCCTAGTAGGTTATTACCTCTCCGTTCACTCCAAGCTTTCGCTTATAGATCCACTTGCAACCCACCTTGTTCGAGTGCATGGAGTCCAATTCGAATTCCATGGCTTCACGCCACTTTCCCGAGTCTATGCCTAGCATAGCCTCTTCGTAAGTCCTTGGGTCGGTTAGAGACTGTCTAGTCTCACGCAGCAGACCGTAGTACCTCTCGGGTTCTCTACGTTGTCTTTTTGACTTACGAAGCACCGGTGTACTTTCTGGTGCACTTTCATGCTCATGTTCTCCCACTGCCTGTGGTGATGGGTCGGCTTGATTGACCTCTTTGGTCTTTTCAGCTTCAGTGACCTCATCTAGTTCTACGTTGTGTTCCTTCTTGCCTAGCAAGAAATCCTTCTCCAAGAAGTGTGCGTTCCTTGAGACAAACGTAGTTTATCTTGTAGGATCGTAGAACTTGTATCCTATAGAGTTTTCTGGATACCCCACGAATTGCATAAGATGGATTTTACGTCCAACTTATCTCCCACCAGCTTATTCACATAAGCGGGAGACCCCATATGCGCATGAATGCATATGAAGGTACAATACCAAAACTCATATCACGTGATATGTTTTGGATCTGGCTTCAGAGATACTTAGCTCAGTATCTTCGATTTTCTCGATCAAGTTTCATTTGTTTGAATAAGGAATTTCATGTAAGATTTCTTAATGGACATTTACATGTCCATTACGCTCGACAACAGACAACGTTTCGAGCGGGTCTTACATTTCGAGAATCTAATTCTCTATTAAATAATCAATGGCGTACTGCCAATGCATGTTCGATTTTAAATTGATCCAAATCTCTTACATGCTTTCATTGATTAGGCTCTCTTCTTTTATTCCAGAAGTAATTTGGAATTGTACATCACAACGTACTTTTACCCTAGAGACGCCTTATCTCCCACTAATGCTTTAGTGTTTCTACACACTTATAAATGGATTAAATCCATTGCAATTGTTTATGCCTCTTGGTTGCCTAGCAACCAACTACTAAACCTAATTTCCATTAAGCAAGATTCGAAAGTCGGTTACTATGTACAGCATCCCAGTCAAGCTCGACCCAGTCGAGCTCAGT
Organism: Penstemon eatonii; assembly: GCA_038501285.1. Classification (NCBI taxonomy): domain Eukaryota; kingdom Viridiplantae; phylum Streptophyta; class Magnoliopsida; order Lamiales; family Plantaginaceae; genus Penstemon; species Penstemon eatonii. The sequence goes on along the minus strand of CM076710.1, from coordinate 16,298,737 downwards.
CTTTGAATCTTTTAATTCGGAAATATGTTTTAGTATTCGTGTATTGCCTTTCGGTTTTTACAACGACTCAAGTTAGTGAAATCTTGATTATTTATATTTTATTGACTATGCATATTATATTTAGTCGTTATATGAGTATCCATACTCATTTGCTTATGTACATCTTTTACGTATAAATCTTATAGCGCAATCAGTTCCAACCATTATGGAACTATCACATCCCTTAAGACAAGGGATGGTATAAGCAAATTCCAATGATCGAAATAATTCATGGCTTTAGATGCATTGAATGCATCAATGAGTGCTTCATCGGGCATCCAACACCCTTATGCATTACTTTAACCATAAGGTTAAGTTCAATAAAATTTAATCATCCCTTATGGGATGAATAGGTTCAATTCCTTATTTCCCTTGATCTTAATCCATGGAAGAATCATTTTGATTGACTTTTCAACTTATCATCCTTACAGAAAAACCTCTAAGGTTATTTCCCTTCAGAGAGGATTCATTCCTCTTCTTCCATCTCGTAAGTCTTTTAAGCTTTTCAACGAGATGTTACTTCCCATTTATGGGAGACTTCATGTTTGCCTTCAAGAAAATTTGGGCTTGAGAACCATCCTCAACCCTCTGGTGAGACTTATCACCTTTCTTATTTGAAGAGTAACTTCGAAAAAAGGCAGCTTGGTGAAACCTATCACCATTCCAGTCGAAGTGTAACTTCGAAAGGAAAAACAATGAAATCTTTGTAAGGAGATTAGTCATTGCTTGGACTCGAGAATAATTTCTCAAGTTTCGAAGTCATTCAAAAATTCATTTGGGTTCAGTCAATTTATTTGATTCAAGTATGATGGTAAATATTCATGGATACATAACTTATGATAAACTATCATAAACATGACGATAAATACGCGGCAGATTAATATCAATGCATAATTTACAAACATGGTTTTCATTTGTAAATTACTCCCACTATTTTTGTCGAATACTTATGCCCCCACATAAGGTTCGGGAAATAAAAATTTCCTAATGTGCTCAAGGCCCAAATGCAATCGCTTAGTACCCACGACTCGTTGGCCATACCAATCGATCCACTTGGTGGGCGATCACGTCGCCGATTAACCATCCCAGCTAACCCTTGAGTTCATTCAGCCTCGGTTTTCATTATGGACCCACGACTCGTGAGACATCCATACTTACTCGCGTTAAATCATGTCCAATACTCGTGAAGAGAAATAGTTCAATCCTAGACGCCCCACGACTCGTGAGACAGCGCCTAGAACCTTGCTATCCCCTCCCTTGGAACTAAACTGTGCATCGAGGCAATAGACATATCATCTTCCTATAGCTCGACCCACGACTCGTGAGACATCGAGATATATTTGTACAATATGCCTAAGACCTAGTAATTGGATAGGCTCGGACCATAGACACCATTCATATGCGCCCGTTAATCGATTTAATATTCTAATTGAGTTTTTAAGTTCAATTGGAGGTTTTAAGTTTTCTTCGTGCGAGGTCTCATCAGATTATGCTTTATCTTGTTTACGTGATCTATTCTAAGCATGCAAGACATACATCAAAGAATAATAGTAAACATATATCACCTAGCATTGCACATATGATTGGTCGATTGCCCATCCTATGCGATCCATCATGAGCCACATGATGGACCAATTGGTCAGTCTAGGGTGGAAATTAAATGTCCTAACTATTACAATTTTTCAAAGCCATACATCATGGGCCTTCTTGTAATATCCAACTTGATTGGGCCTCCATGTAATGAATTGGGCCTCCATGTCCTCCAAGGTAATGGGCCTCCATGTGGATCTCCAAGTCTTCATGAGGTCTTCTTGGCTCCAAGCCTAATCTAAGCCTAGCTTACAAATTTAAATGGCCCTATTCTATTACATTCGTTTGCGCAAGCAAGGGCACCAATCAGGCCCATTTAATTACAACCCATAAAATAAATAAACCAAAACTACACAGGGCTTAAGGGCAAAATCGACCAATCCACATATTCACTCAAGAACATGCATAAATTCACATAAGGGCATAAATGTAAATTTACCGGCTCCTTTAATTTTAATTCACAAAAAATTATCCAAGTTAATTTAATTTTGAATCATCAATTAATCTCTAAGATTAATTAGCTCTTACTTGAGCTCTAAGTAATCTACAAACTTATCTTGATTAAATTGGTTAATTAAGGTAATCTAAATCTCTAAGATTCTTACCTTATCCAAAACTCTAAGTTTTCCAAATATTCCCAAATCTCCAAGATTCTCAAGATAATACTATTTTGAATAGATTAGTTAACTAAGATAGTGTCCTAATCCACCAAGATTTCTACCTTATCCAAAACTCCAAGTTTCCTAATTTAATAAGATCTCTAAGATCTTTAATCTTGGTAACTTACTAGAAGAGATTAATTTTAATTAAATCTCTTCTTACAATTGAAACTCTAAGTTTCCTTGTTTAATAAGATCTCTAAGATCTTTAATTTTGGTAATTAACTAGAAGACATTAATTCTAATTAAATGTCTTATCACAAATGAAACTCTAAGTTTCCTTGTTAATTAGATCTCTAAGATCAATCCAAAATTCACCAAGATTCCATAACAACCAAATCTCCAAGATTTTCAGGACTTCCAAAATAGGTGAGTTTGAGATCAACCAAAATTCAGCCACGAAGTGACGAATTGAACGCTGCCACGTGGCAGCACACACATGGCCACGGAAGCCGCGCGTGAGCCCCACGCAGTAGCTGCTGCCGCGCGTGACAGCGCATAGCAGCGTGCTGCTGCGCGTTGCCAGCACGCGGCAAACTGCCCGAGGGCAGCAGCCGTGTGCTGCACGCGCAGACAGCGTGCTGTTCACGCGCTGCCGCGTACGGCAGCACGCGGTGGTATCCTAGCCGCGGTGCGCTGTTGCGCACCGCCGCGTGCCACCGCGGTTGATCCCAAAAATATATAATTTTTCTTGTTCGATTACTTTTGATTTAATTAAACAGATCCAATTAATTAAATCCCAATCCAAAATAAAAATTAACACGATAAAATTTTTGAATCAAAATTTTTCATTAACTCTAAGTTAACAGATCTACGTTCTAAAACATATACAGTTAAAGAACTAGCCATATATAAATCAAACATATGATTTAAATCACAGAATTTGCAAATTTATATATATACGAAGCCTAGAGTTGGCTCTGATACCACTGTTGGGATTCGGTAAGATAAACAGCCCTAGGCACAGCGGAATATAAAATTTTAGGACCTCTTACGGAATCTTGCCAGGATACTACTCTAGGTATATATATATGAACATAAATAAAACGATAGTATAAGTTTACACGTTATACCTATCTCCTTGCAAATCCTCGGCTAGCAAAACGAGCTCTGAATTCTTCTCCAGCAGAAATCGATCCAAGCTTCTCAGGAGCGCCCCACGTGTTGCGCCTCTACGAGTTGATACACCACAATTACACGAAAATAATAAATCTTGATCAGCTAGAACACAAGATATATTATGATCTAGGATATAGGAACGATTTTGGAACAAGAATCGAAAACAAAAGTTCTTCCAAGAGGAAGATAGGGTTCGGTCGATTATAGCTTGGGAGAGGGAGAGAAAATTTTGCTCTTGCTTAATTTTGCATGTGGTGTTGTGTGAAAAATAACTACAAGAAGGCTACTTATAGTTATCTCTCTAACCTAGTCCTATTAGGACTAGGGCTCTTCTCTCCTACATGGGCCATGACCCTCTTTAATTAGAAGACCAAGTCTTCTAATTAATTCATGGCCCAGTTAATTAATTTGACCAGGCTTTATATAATCTCCCAATTAAATAGTCCAATTAATTAACTTAATCTCCCATTTAATTAAATCAGACTCTAAATCCATTTAATTAAAATTCCTTTTAATTAATTAAATCCAACTTAATTAATTAATCCACAAATTAAATTCCAATTTAATTTATGATCCTGATCCAATTCCAATTGGATCCCATTTTGTTCCAATTGGGTCGACCCACCCATCATAATCAACCTAGTCGATTATTCACCCAGTCGACCAAGTCGACTCGGTCGTTCTCATTTCCTCGCTTTCGCTTCATGTGTATTGTGTATGCACCCGTAGGTTCACCACATAATTGGTCGTGGGTTATAATTAAATATTATTCAATTATTTGAGTAAGACTTACTCTAAATCAATCGAACACTCTGTCGATTGATCATTCCAAAATTAGCACCCCTGCCAATTTGGGAATTCTCCCACACTCCACGGTCGATGTCCAGCCACAAGCCCATGGAGCCCAATCACTGGTGAATTAATTCAGTGAACCTTTTATCTCATTTACAATTTCCGTATACGCCATAATCTCTCCATCGATCAATCTCCCAGTCGAGACTTAAGGGTATGGTCTTTCATCGGTTTCCCTTTTCTTTTGTCTTGACCTTATGCATTCTGGTCTCGAAATAATTCTCTTTGACTTAACCTTTATGAGCTACTCACATAAAGCCGTCAGATACCTCGGCCGAGGATTTTACCAGAATTAATTTCTCACAGAAATCCATAGGAGAATTTCCCAACCTATCAAGTCGGGTCAATGGATCCTTTGTTGATGATATGAACCTGCATACGAGTTCCTCTATACCCAATATGAGTCCACAGAGACACAGAGACTTTCTGGAGATCCCTAGTCAGTCGGAACTCATATCAAAGCATAGACGTTCTCGTACCAGATAAACTCTATCACCTCAAGTAGTTAGGGATCGTTCCTCGTATACTATTGTAAATTGGAATAACTTCAACCCCGATATGCGACTACCGCTTCCATGGTGAGTTATTTCCTAATTGGGGTATTCAGTGCACTTGCCATCCCAGCAAGCCACCCACTTATGTGTATCGACTATCCCAGTCACGCTCGTGGACCCCAGCGTTCTCCAGTTCATCGGAGTATACACAATAGTGAGAGTCTAACCGAATCCAACGATGTCCTATCTCGATTGGATTCTACGACTCTTGAATATGTTGTAGATCACAGCCTTGGAGATCAGTCCACGGGTTGTCCCATAGCCCTGTGATCTAAGGACTTCTATCATTATGCGTAGATAATTATTACATAAGATAAAGATGACCATATAATAATAGAATGCATTTATTAATCCAATTGAATGGTCCTATTAAATGCAGCCAAAATAGTTGGCTTGCAGGACACTATTCTATCACCAACTTCTTCAAAGTCAACCCCTGCATCTCTACATAATCCGTCTATGAGGTGCGGAAACAGAAAACTCCTGCTGTTATAATTCTTCCTCGAAATGGTTTCCTCGAGCACCTCATGTATTACCCGACCTACATTGAGGGAACGCCCCCGGGTGAGTGAATAGAGTAAGGGGATGCGATCCTCACCGTAGCTTGTGTTAAACATGGCAGGACGGAAGTGAGAAAGCAAGACTAATGTCCAAGCTTTCGCTTCCGGAGTTAACCGGTTGCGTGCCACCTTCGGTATACCACGAACTACTGTGCCTGGCATAGTAATGAACTCTTTCATTTGATCCAAAGTATACCACCGCTTATCTTCAACATGCTCATCCCTTTGGTTAGCCGGCCATTCGATCCTGTAGTAGGCGTTGATAGCGTCCGGATCGAACCTGACCTCCGTACCCCTCACATATGCGATACTGTTTTCTCTAGTCCAACTTGCATTTGCGTAGAATTCTCTAATAATATCGCCGTCGAAGGTATCCCGAGATGGTTGTTTCAGGAATTCTGTCCAACCCCTTGCTTCAATTTGATCCTGTAAATACGGAAAAGCTTTATTTTCGTAGTCGACAAACCTTTCCTTAACAAACGACCAACTTATGGCTTTCTTATAAGCATCCCAGGCTGATTTATCACCGAACTTGTAGGTGTCGTATTCTGCCTCGACCACCTTTTTCTTTCCCTTCGGCTCCCTCTTCCTTTTCGGAGGTTCACTTGAACTTGCGCCTTTTGATTTTTTCGTCATTGTACTTAAAAGTGTTCTTCCCTTTGTTATCAAAGTGCACGAAGTTTCCCAATTTCAAGTTGTAACCACCCAATAACAACGAATCAATACTCCGACAACACCAAAATCAAGAACTAGCAAAATGAGCAAGAACTTCTCACACACATTTTATCGAACACCTAGAGTGCACTTCTCATTCTACCAAATCTCCAAAATATTTTCAATAACTTCCACCCAAAATTTTCAATACCGACAATATCAACACCAATTACACCATATCAATACAACAAAATCAAAAGAAAAGCTTAGCCACACATACCTTGTTGAATTTTCGAATTCTTTTGGTTGATTTTTGGATTTGGTGTAATGTGGAGATTTGGGGGAGATTTGATTGAATGAAAGGAGAAAGGGATTTGTGTGAAGGTGTTTGAGTGAGGTTTATAGTGAGTTTTTGTATATTGAGAGAGTTAGTGAGACGGAAAGTGTGAGGCGAGCGGGAGAGAGTGAATGTGAGTGAGGTTTGAAAATGAGAGTGAGGGGCTCGGTTTGGGTTGTGGGTGTTTAAATAAAAAAAAAATTTCAGGGCACGACTCGCCGCGGCGAGGTTTGTGCCGTAAGTTTCTGCCAATACCTCGCCGCGGCGAGGTTTGTGCCGTAGCTTACGGCAAATACCTCGCCGCGGCGAGCTTACAGCTCGCGGCGGCGAGGTTATTTCCCCTCTTTTCTCTTTTTTTTTATTCGAACTACTCACCTTATGACGTTCGCGACCCATAGTTCGTTCGCTTGACCTCGCTAGATTTGTGCTTGTCGATCTTCTATCTTTCACCCGTGCTCGTTTACCTACAACACAAAACGCAAAACGAAAACAAAAACAAAAACAAAAACAAAAACGAACAACAAAAACACAAAAACACAAAACGCAAAACACAAAATGCAAAACAATAAAGCAATAGGCTCGGGTTGCCTCCCGAGAAGCGCTTGTTTATAGTCATGAGCTTGACTTGGATACGGTATGAAATCTTCACGATAGGACCACGGAGGTCCTATTCCTTTCAAATTCTCCGCCCCAATAGTGTTTGAGGCGCTGGCCATTCACCTTGAATTTATTTCCGATTGAGGGATCGGAAATCTCCACGGCTCCATAGGGAAATGCTTCGACAACTTGAAATGGTCCCGACCAACGCGACTTGAGTTTTCCGGGAAATAATCGAAGCCTAGAATTAAAGAGTAGCACTTGTTGGCCTGGTTCGAACTTCCTTTCCACTATACGTCGATCGTGCCATTTTTTCATCTTTTCCTTATAGAGCTTGGCATTCTCATAAGCTTCCAAATGAAATTCGTCAAGTTCATTCAGTTGGAGCGGCCGTTTTCCTCCGGCTAGACTTGCATCCATGTTTAGCTTCGTGACAGCCCAATAAGCCTTGTGTTCCAACTCCAACGGTAGATGGCAAGATTTTCCGAACACAAGCTTATAAGGAGACATCCCGATTGGTGTTTTGTACGCGGTACGATAAGCCCATAGAGCATCATCAAGTCTCAGCGACCAGTCTTTTCTGTTAGGAGCTACCGTCTTTTCCAAGATACTTTTTATTTCACGGTTTGATATCTCGGCTTGCCCATTTGCCTGCGGGTGATACGCAGTCGTCACCTTGTGCTTCACTCCATATTTCGCCAAAAGAACATCAAGCCAACGGTTACAAAAGTGAGAACCGCCGTCACTTATTATTGCTCTTGGCGTGCCAAAACGACTGAAGATATTCTTCTTTATAAAACCCATGACTGCTTTCGAGTCGTCCGTGGGAAACGCGCTTGCCTCGACCCACTTGGAAACATAGTCTATGGCCACCAAAATGTATTGGTTCCCTTTAGAAGGCACAAAAGGTCCCATGAAGTCTATTCCCCATACATCAAACAACTCCACTTCAAGAATGGTGGTTAGTGGCGTCTCATTTCTTTGGGAAATACTTCATACCCTTTGGCACCGATCACATTGGGAAACGAACCTGTGCGCATCTTTGAATAAGGTAGGCCAATAGAATCCCGATTGCAACACTTTTGCTGCCGTACGATCTCCCCTGAAATGTCCTCCATAAGGTGCGGCATGACAATCCTTTAGAATTGCGTGTGTTTCCTCCTCGGGAATGCATCTCCTAATGACCCTGTCTGCACAAATCTTAAAAAGAAACGGCTCATCCCATACAAAACTCTTTACATAATGTAAAAACCTTTTCTTTTGTTGATAAGTAAAGTCAGGAGGTAGTAAGCCACATACCAGATAATTAACATAGTCGGCGTACCATGGGGTTGGAGATAGTGCGAGGGCAAAGAGTTGTTCATCCGGAAAGACTTCATTGATGAGTTCGGGATCTTCCTCAGCTTTTGCGTTCTCGAGCCTTGATAAGTGGTCGGCAACTTGATTTTCGGACCCTTTCCTATGTTTGATCTCCAAATCAAATTCTTGAAGCAATAGGATCCAATGGATTAGTCGGGGTTTTGCATCTTTCTTCACCATCAAGTATCTAATGGCCGAATGATCCGTGTAGACTACCACCTTAGTACCAACCAAATAAGCTCGGAATTTATCAAAGGCAAACACCACCGCTAAAAGCTCATTTTCCGTAAATGTGTAGTTCAGTTGGGCATCGTTCAAAGTCTTGCTAGCATAATATATGGAATGGAAAATCCTGTTTTGCCTTTGTCCCAGAACAGCCCCAACCGCTATATCACTCGCATCGCACATTACTTCGAAAGGTAAACTCCAGTCCGGTGCCACAACAATCGGTGCCGAGATTAGCATTTGCTTCAAAGTTATGAAGGCTTGCAAGCATTCATCCGTGAAGACAAAGGGAACGTCTTTCTCCAATAAATTGCACAAAGGTTTGGAAATTTGTGAGAAGTCTTTGATAAACCTTCTATAAAAACCCGCGTGCCCAAGAAAACTCCGAATTCCCTTCACGAATATAGGTGGAGGGAGCTTCTCTATTGCTTCGATTTTTGCTCTATCCACCTCGATACCCTTGCTCGAGATCTTGTGACCCAAGACGATGCCTTCTTTTACCATAAAATGGCACTTCTCCCAATTCAATACCAAGTTCGTTTCTTCGCACCTTTGAAGCACTTTGCTTAGATTACCCAAGCATTCATCAAATGAATCCCCAAAGATAGAAAAGTCATCCATGAAGACTTCTACGAACTTCTCGATCATATCGGTGAAGATAGCCATCATACACCTTTGAAAAGTAGCGGGAGCATTACATAAGCCGAAAGGCATTCTTCTAAAAGCAAATGTACCATACGGACATGTGAAAGTTGTTTTCTCTTGATCCGCAGGGGCGATGAAGATTTGATTGAAACCCGAATATCCATCCAAAAAGCAATAGAAAGCTCTTCCCGCTAGTCTATCCAACATTTGATCAATGAAAGGCAACGGAAAATGATCTTTCTTCGTATTTTGGTTCAGTTTTCGGTAGTCCATGCATACTCTCCACCCGGTGACCGTTCTTGAAGGAATTAACTCATTCTTTTCATTGGTTATCACCGTCATTCCACTTTTCTTTGGAACACATTGAACCGGACTCACCCATTTGCTATCGGAGATAGGAAAAACAATCCCGGAATCCAACCACTTGATTATTTCCTTTTTGACCACCTCTTTCATAATTGGATTCAATCTTCTTTGGTGCTCAACGGACTCCTTGAAATTGTCCTCCAAGTTGATCTTATGCATACAAAAGGTGGGACTAATCCCTTTGATGTCGGCAATAGTCCACCCGATGGCTTTCTTATGACACTTGAGAACTCTCAACAATTTCCCCCTTTGAGTATCCGTCAAGTCGGCCGCAATAATAACCGGCAAAGTAGAAAAATCTCCCAAATAAACATAGTTCAAATGGGATGGAAGTGGTTTCAACTCCAAGATTGGAGGCTCCTCAATAGAAGATTTCAATGGCTTGGGGTTTGACAACGGCAAGTCAAGAGATTCAAATCTTTTTTTATAGTTCTCCCCAACCGAATTAGCTTTCAATTGTGAGATTACTTGAGCCATTTCCTCAATTTCTTCATCAAGTTTATTCAAGATAGCTCCCTCAATTAGATTTTCGTAGTGATTCTCCTCGAATGTATTAGCTACCAATGAATCAATCATACAAATGGAAGAGATTTCTTCCTCATCATCCGGGTATCTCATAGCATTAAAGACATCGAATTTCACTTCTTCATCATGTACCCTCATAGTAAGTTCCCCTTTTTGTACATCAATCAAAGCTCTACCCGTAGCTAAAAATGGTCTACCAAGTATGATAGGCACATTGACATCCGCCTCATAATCAAGAACAATAAAATCGACGGGGAAAATGAATTTATCAACTCTTACCAAGACATCGTCGATTTTTCCTTCCGGATAAGTGATGGAACGGTCGGCAAGTTGCAAAGAAACTGTAGTAGGTCGTGCTTCTCCGATTCCAAGCTTTTGAAAGATAGATTTAGGCATAAGATTGATGCTAGCTCCCAAATCACAAAGAGCTCTTCCAAAATATTTATCACCAATAGTACACGGGATAGTGAAACTCCCCGGATCCTTGAGCTTTGGAGGTAATTTGTTTTGTAAAATAGCACTACATTCCTCGGTTAGTGCAACCGTTTCAAATTCCCCCAATCTTCTTTTCTTTGAAAGCACGTCTTTCATAAACTTGACGTACTTAGGCATTTGCTCGAATACTTCCACTAGAGGGATGTTTATGTGCAATTGCTTCAAGATATTTAAGAATTTTTCAAATTGCTTTTCATCCTTTTTCTTTTGGAATCTTTGAGGGAACGGAGGAGTTGGTTTGCTTGCCGGAATTGGCGTTGAAATGATTGGTTCTTTAGATACCTCCTTTCCCGACTCCACTTCTTCAACCAAAGACTCCTTACTTCCACTTTGAGTCTCCTCGGCTTCCATTGGATTTTCATTAGGCATAGCCGGACCTTCATACCTCTTTCCATTCCTTAAGGAAATAGCCTTGCAATGTTCATTCGAGCCTTGATTAGGTGACTCGGTTGTGCTTGGCAAAGCTCCTTGAGGTCTTGCACTTAAGGCTTGTGAGACTTACCCCATTTGACTTTGAAGATTTCTCAAGGCAACCGAATGTTCTTGTTGATTTTTTTGAAAACTCTTGTTGATTTTTAAACACATCTTGCAACTTAGAGTCATTAGTTACCATATATTTGGTGGTATGTTTCATGAAATCACCAAATGCATCTTCCCACGAAGGCTTCGACTCTACGGGTTGCTTTTGTCGATCTTGAAATCCGGGGAGGGGGGGCGGAGGATTGATGACTTCCTTGATATGGTGGTTGTTGTTGGGCATTGTTTGGATTACTCCAAGAGAAATTTGGGTGCTTTTGCCAATGAGGAATGTAGTTGTTGTTTTGATAGGGGGCATGTCCTTGATTGTTTCGATAATTGTTCCCAAGGTAATTCACCGCCTCGGGATTTCCGGGACACATATCATAAGTGTGAGCTCCCCCACATGTCACACAACTTGGCGGCATAGATTGTACTTGTTGTACTACTTCCGGCTTTTGGCCAAGCTTGTCTACTTTGTTACTCAAGATCGCCATTTGGGCACTTAATGCCGTAATTGCATCCAATTCGAGCCTTCCCGGAGTAGATTTAGCGGAGGTTCCTCTCTCGGACGTCCATGAATGATTGTTATAAGCCATGGTGTCAAGAATTTCCCACGATTCATCATAGGACTTGGAAAGCATAGCACCCCCCGCATTGGCATCAACGAGAGCTCTAGTAGGTCCGTCCAAGCCATTATAAAATGTTTGCATCAAAATATACTCGGCTATGCCGTGGTGTTGACACTTCTTTAACAACTCTTTGAATCTCTCCCAAGCTTCATATAAAGATTCTTGATCTAATTGCCGGAAGCCTAGAATATCATTCCTCAATTTTGTAGTCTTCGGGGGAGGGAAAAACTTCCTCAAGAACTTTCCCGTTAGATCTTCTCACGAAGTAATAGATTGGGATTGAAGAGAATCCAACCAATCTTTTGCGAGATCTCTCAACGAGTATGGAAATAGCATCAACCTCAACGCATCCTTCGTTACACCCGCTATGATGAATGAATCACTAATCATCATAAACTTCTTCAAGTGAGCGTGAGGATCTTCGCTAGAATGACCTCCAAATTGACCCGCGGCATTTAGCATGTTGAACATAACCGGCTTAAGCTCAAGTTAGGTGCCGTAAGTGTAGGTCTGACAATGCAAGAACCGAGCTCATCCAACTTAGGTGTACCATACTCATTAATAGGCCGATTCCTATTATTTGGTTCTTCGGGAGCAACTTGTATAGGATTAACCATAGCCGGATTAACTCCTTGATCGTCCATGGGTAGAGATTTACCCTTCTTTTTCCTTGCTTTTCTTCGCTTTCGAAAAGTCCTCTCAATCTCCGGATCAACAAGAGCTAAGGGTGATGACGAAGCTCTTGGCATACACTAAGAGAAAGGTACCTATGAATACAAAGATCACAAGGTAAATAATAAATTCAAGCTAAGATACACAAGAATATAAATTGGCAATAATCGTTACTATTCCCCGGCAACGGCGCCAAAAACTTGTTATGCTCCAAATACGAGTGCGTAGAAACGCAAGTATACGGTCGCTTTCAAGTAATTAAGTGATAAAGGGTGTCGAACCCACGAGGAATCTAACGAATAATTATCAAGATCTATTCTAATATCTTACGCGAACTTATGTGATTAAAAGTAGTAAGTTTGTAGTTTGTTTGAACACATAAAAGGCGAGTTAAATAAAGACACAATACTTTGATTCGATTAGATAAAGTTTCCTATATTTCCATGTCACTAAGAGTGATTCAACCTCGAATGATTCACAAGTTGACAACTATACTTATGTTTGTTGTTCAAGATTTCATAATTTATTCATACGTATCTTTCGATATCGTACGAACCTACCAAAGTAAACTAATCCAATTTATGTCTAAAAGGATTAAGCTTAAATGATGCTTTAGTTCCCAAACCTTAATAGAACATGAAATGACCTAGATATATTCCTATCCTAAAATCAAATCACAACCTAGTTTTATAATCTAATCTTTAATCAACTATGTCTAGCAATTAAAGATCAATCCATTTCATCCTATGGTTGGCCTAACCGCAAGTTGACAAAAGCTCAAACTAGATTAACAAACACTTGTAAGCATAGCAACAATCATAAACACATCATTCAATCATAGATCCATCAAAGCCTCATGAAAACCTAGGAGTTAAATGCTTAGCTACACATCATTATCAATAAAACATTTATTACATTCAACATATTCATAAGTACAAGATAAATATAAAGGTTAGAGATAAGCTTATGTAATGGAAGCCGCTACAACTCTTCTCTCAAGCTTCTTTAGTCTTCCAACCAAAGCTCCAAGCAAGAACTCTTCTTCTTTTCAATGGAGGCAAGAGATATTTTCTTTTTCTTCAAGTGTGTAAGTAAGTTGCAAGAGTTGTGAATGACTTCCAACTTCTACCCTTATAACCTAGCAAACTATCACCCACTCATGCCTAAATTACCCCAAAAACTATAGTAACAAAGGCCAAAAGGTCCCTAAAGGAGGTTGTATTTACAAGTGGGAGAAGGGCTATATACAAAAAGGCCAAGAGCACAAAAGACGCGACAAACAACCAAAGACACACGAAAACTCGGATCAAAACAAGATGTTTTGGGCTTAAAGAGATAGGTAATAACAACGTTTTCACGGCGTTATCACTTCCCGAGGCTCGGCTATGGAAATACTGTGTGTTTCGGTCCCCCTCTTTCATCCAGTATGCTTTGGCCCTTTGCTGCCACATTTTCTCTTTCTTTTCTAACAGACCATCCAACTCCGTATGCAACTCTTTCTCTTCTAATTTTGAAGAAGCTGAAATCTGCCCCATGCTCAAGTGATGAATCCTCTTTTTAATTTTGGCAACTTTCTTTTTAATACCCCCAAAAGATGAGCCGCTCCATTTAAACAGCCCTTCCCTGCATAAATCAAGTTTGTCCCAGACATTTGCAGAATTGAACGCATTATTGTCCCATGATCTCTGAATAACTTTCGGACAGTCTACGTCTTCCAACCACATTGATTCGAACATAAAACCTCTCTTTTTATTAAACGTCTGCTCAGACTCTTGGTCTCGAATCTTCAAAAGGATAGGGCAATGGTCAGAACCACCAAAACTAAGATGTTCAACCTTGCTAAAGGGAAATTTTCTCAACCACAAATCAGAAGCACATGCTCTGTCCAGCCTAAGTCTAGTAGTACGACGGAACTCCCAATTATTAGACCAAGTGAAGGGAGAACCCGAGAAACCAAGATCAGAGAGGCCCGAGTCATATAAAGCTTCTCGAAAGTCTCTAAGTTGGTAGCCTGGAGTACGATTAACACTCTCTTTCTCAGAGTGAAATAAATGAGCATTGAAATCACCTAAACAGACCCACGGTTTTGAAATTTTAGTCGCCAGTACACGAAGCAAATCCCAAGATTTATACCGAAGGGACGAGTCTGGTTCCCCATAAAATCCGGTAAAGCGCCACCCTGTAGGATTATTAGGTTCGGAGACATGAATATCGATGTGGTTATGAGAAAAAACTCTGTAAATCAACCTGAATATCTTTATTCCATAAGATTGCTAATCCACCAGAGCGGCCCCTAGAACTAACAAAAAAACCATACATATCAAACTGCGCTTTTAGACTGTCAATCTTCCTACCTTGAGATTTCGTTTCAGATAGGAAGATAAGTTGGGGGTTGTGATCCCGAATGTGATATCCGAGGTAACGAACTGCTGATGAACCCCCCAAACCTCGGCAGTTCCAAGCGAGGCAATTCATGGCGATAGGCGGGGCTGCCCGGCTGCCGCCGCCTTTGTAATGGAATTTTGTGCTTTCTTCACGGGTCTACTCATCGTCACCTGTTCCGCAAATATTTGGCAGTTCGGGTCCAAGTCAATTAGAGTATTCAAATTCTCAGCTGGGTCCTCTAATTTCCTCTTACCGTTGGATTTAGCTGGCGGATTGGAGGCTTTGGTAGTAGAAGAAGGTTTGTTAAGTTTTAGAGTGGATGTATGGTTAGTGGTGATTGATGGGGGTTTCTTGTTTTCTTTGCCTACTAATTTTTTTGGACCAGTGCTTGTTCGAGGAATTTTAGTTGGTTTTTCACAAGGTTCAGTTTTAATTGGGACAAGATAGAGATTATTAGGTGGGAGAGGGTTGAAGATATTCAAGCCATTTGGAGTAGAGAGAGCTTCAGGGGATGGTTTGATTAGCTGGGTAGTATGGGTTGGGGGAATTAGGATTCTTGATTGTGGGAGAAAGGAGAAATCAGTGTTTAATTTAGAGGAGTTCAATTCGGACAAAGAGGAGTAGGGGATTTTGTGCGATTCAACAGCTGGGTTCGGGTGGGGGTCTTGTTTTCTCTTGTTTTTTGGGTCGGGCTTGGTGGGGGATCGGGTTTGGGTGTGGGCTCGGGTTCGGGTTTAAGAGATGTGTTAGAATCGGGTTTGACTTGAGGTTTGGGGTCCGATTTGGTGAGGTTAGTGGACTGGTTGTTTATTGTTTGGATAAGCAATTTTGTTGGAATGAGTGGGATTTGTCCTGCTAAGGGTCCAAATAATTAGAAGAAATATTGGCAGCCATGATTGGTGTGTAAGTGTTGCTATGGGCTTTATGCTGGGTGCTGAAGTTATGGGCTGAATCTGGGCCAGAAGTGTGGGCCGGAGATCCAGATTGGGCCGAAGGTACAAGTTTAAGTTGGTGGTGAGTGGGCTGGTTCAAGGTATTAGGAGAAGTGTGGGACTTATCCAAATTTGGGCTGTTATGGTGCACAGAGGAGTCAAGAGTCTTACCTAGGTTAGGTTGCACACTAGTAGGGGAGATATTCTTGGAAACTAAAACAGAAGGAGTAACCGATTCCTTACAATCTGGAGCAAGATTGATACTTCCTTTTGTGGCGGATTCTCTTGATTTTTTTCCGGAAACTTAGTGCCTGATTGATCCCCTTTCTCGAAATAGCTGGGTTCTCGGAATTGAGCTCCGGTGGTATTGATTGTCGGCGGTTTACTGAATTCCGATGGAGAAAAAATTCCGGCGCCTCTGATAGGCTGAGAAACTGAACTTGGCTTGTTCTTGCCCCTATTATCCACATAAGTACCCGCCATGGACTGCCAACTAGGGGTAGAAATTGGGTTTCCGATTGTGGTGATTCGAAGCCATTTGCCGTATGGAAGTTTTTCATGTGGTACTTCGGAATCGCCCTCATATCGTTTCTCGCAAGCAATGGACGTGTGAGTAAGTAAACCGCAATAGTAACAAAAATTAGGCAGCCTTTCGTAGCTAAACGAAACAACTATGGCATCGCCCCTATCACTCTTGATTTTCATAAATCTGGGCAGCGGTTTAGTGATGTCAATTCCCACTCGTACCCGAATGCTCTCTCCAATCAATAGGGTCTTAGGATCAGCCTGTAAGCCCTGCGATTTACCAAGTCTATTGCAAATAAGGTCCACCATGGTTTTATTGGACTTGCTCAAGGGTAGTCCTTTGATATGAACATAGAATTCACACCAATCGAGGTTAGTATCAGAAGGGTTCTCTTCTGGCAAGATCGAGTTCAGAACGATAAGCTTTTTCTCAAACAACCATGGACCTCCGTACAAAGCCCTCTTCCAGTCAATTTTATGGAAGAAAGAGAAGATGAATCGACCATTACCAATTTGCTTAACGTCAAGACCCTTTCCCGGACTCCAAGCTTTGGTGAGAATTGACTTAAGGGTCTCAATATTTACCAAACGAAGGCCTAAAATTCTGCCAACCAGAAGTAAATCAGTGGATGTATTATTTCCGTCCCAATCTTCCCCCGAAATCACAACACCTTCCTCTATCTCAGTAATATTCAACTTAGAGCCGAACTCGAAATCCGAGGTCTCCATGGGGGTAGACACGATGAGAGAAGACAAGTTCGTGGATAATCTCACCTAAAACAGACGTAAACCTGCAGAAAAACACACAAAGGAAGGGAGAAAAAAAAGAAAAAAAGGTGAGACAGGCAGAGGAAAGAAATTAAACCAAACACAAAAAAATACCAATCAAGGAAAAGGTAGGAACACAGTAAAGACAAGATAATTGGAATGTAGAGCAAGGGCAATCATAATGATCCAGAAAAAACTACGAGAAAAAAAAAACATGACTCTCCACAAGGAAGAGAGCTCTCTAAGAAAGAGAGAAAATTTTTTCCTTTCCTTCTAACTAAGCACCATGAATATGAAAGAAAAACAAAAGTATATTCAAATTAGAGGGAAAAATGCATATTAGTCACCCAAGTTTAACTCTAAACACACAATGGTCACTCAACTTTCAGGAATAATATATATAGTCACTCAAGTTACAATTAATAGCATCAATCATCACAAACTCTATGACATTTGACGGACAAATAACAGAGTATCATCATGAGACAGGCACACACATTAAAACCAAATGATAAGGTAAGTGAAATAATTTGAGATATACTTAAAAGTAATTGAAGATGTATAATTATTTGAGTTGAAAATTCGGTAAATACAGGTGAAATCAATGAAAATTCAAGTGAAATTCGCGAAAAAGATGGATGACATCGGTGAATCGATGAAATTACATAAAAAATGATGAAATATGTAAAAAGCGGGTAAAATCATTGAAAAAGAGGCTAAAGTCGGTGAAAACATGTGAAAATTGGTTAAAATGGTAAAAATGAGTGAAATCAATAAAATGAAAAAAGTTCAACAAACAAAAACAAAGTCAAACCATTAGAAAAAATGGTTTAAACCGAAAAAACTAAAGAAATCGATGAAAATACACATGATGAAGTTAATAAATTGAATAACTTTCATTAATGTGATATTTATGACATAATGGAATTAATTTTACTCTGATTTACAAAAAAATACCACTGAAATTAAATAAACACGTACAATGTATATGCACTTTAAACCGGTGAAAAAAATGCATGGGAAATCTTAAATACATTTGAAATCGATAAAAAAAAATCGGGTAAAATTTGTGAAATCGATGAAAATTAATTCAAATGAAATTTCTAAGAAAAATGATGAAACCAATGAAATCCAGTAAAATTGGGTAAAGCTAATGAAAAAAGGGTAAAATCGGTCAAAAATGGAAAGTTGGTAAGAACATATTTAATCAATGAAAAATTCAGGTGAATAACATGTGAAGTTAGTTTAAAAACATGTGAAATAGGTAAAAACGGGTTAAAATGGTAAAAACGAATGAAATAGGTTAAAAAACAGTTTCATTGGTGAAATCGGTAGAAAAATGGTTTAACTGAAGAAAAAAACAAAAGAAATCGACCAAAAACGAGAATGAAAAATAATATAACCGATAAAAAAAAGGGAAAAATTGCTAAAATAAAATAAATCGATAAAAAAAGTTTAAGCAGTGAGAACATATGAATCGATGAAAGTTTGGGTAAAATATGCGAAGAAACGGATAAAATGGGTCAAAAAAGCTTGAAGTCAGTGAAAACATGTTTAATCAATGAAAAATTTAGGTGAATAACATGTGAAATCAGTGAAATTGGTGGAAATGAGTTAAACTTTAACCGACAAAAACGAGGTGAAATCGGAAGAAAATGGTTTAAGTTGAAAAAAAGATCGACGAAAAACGGAAAAACAATGAAAAATTTTATAATCGATTAAAAAGTGAAAAAATCGATAAAAAAAATTAAACAGTGAAAATATATGAATATATGAAACTTCGGGAAAAATTGATAAACACTGGTGAAGTTGGTTAAAAAACTGGTGAAACCAGTAAGAAAAATTGTTCGTGAAATAGATGAAAGTTCGGGTGAAATTTATGAAGAAACTGATGAAACATGTGTCATCGGTGAATAACGGATAAACTTGACATGAAAACTACTATGATGGAATGAACTAAATAATGTTCTTATGATCTTATTTTAGAACCAATTTTATAAGATTTAATGACTAAATCAGTCCTTATTTTATATTTTATTACAATTATTCAAAGCCATCATTTTTTTTATAAACCAATAATAATTAATAAAAATAAATTTCTTAAAAAATAAATTGATCATTCATAAATATATATATGATATTCTATAACATAAAAATAATTAATTTTAGTCTAATTTATGAAAAATACATATAAAATTAAAACTAGACACGTACAACGTAGGTATACTTTTTCTATTAACGTATACTTTTCTACTTAATAGAAAAGTATCTACTATTTTGAAGAGCATCTCATGAATATTTTGTTAGCTAAAATCCTATTGTTTTACCATCTAAAGATTACTATAAGAGTTGATCGCAAATGGTTATTGCTATATTTTTAAGATAACATGGAAGTTATTGGGGAAATTCATTTTTTTGGTACCACTGATCGACCATCTTGCAACTTTGCTACCAATGAATACGAAAATGCAATTTGATACGATATGAAAAATTTTCATTGCAACTCTCATACCAATCCCATTTTTCTTCAGAGTTAATGGCAATTTACATCCTTCTAAAATACATAATATTCAATTTACCTCTCCGTGATTTGAAAAGAAGCACTCTACTCACTGTAAATTTATAAAAATTTCAAACCTCCTCCGTAACATTTTTA
This sequence comes from Penstemon eatonii, assembly GCA_038501285.1. Lineage (NCBI taxonomy): Eukaryota > Viridiplantae > Streptophyta > Magnoliopsida > Lamiales > Plantaginaceae > Penstemon > Penstemon eatonii. The sequence goes on along the minus strand of CM076710.1, from coordinate 16,279,075 downwards.
TATGTGGCACTTTATCCACCCCCCTGTTATGATAATGTGGAAGTTAGCCCCCTATGTTATGATAAATGTGGCAATTAACCCTCTATATTACAAAATACTTTTCATGCACATTCTCTCTTTTGGCATAAGAGTTACTCTTCGGATGAAAGGGGTAGATTGCTTCTTTAATTTTTTTACAAGAGGTTAATTGCTCTTTTTCAAATAACATGCTGATAAATTGAATATTATACATTTATAGGGGGTAAATTATCATTAACTCCGGAGAAAAATCAGGTTTGGTATGAAAAATGCAATGAAAACCTATTATTTGGTATTAAACTTGCATTTTCGCGTTCAATAGTAGAAAAGTTGCAAGTTAGCTATCGTGTGGTACCCAAAAGGAAATCTCCCAAAGTTATTGCCACCTTTTTAAGTTAATAGAAAGATTATTGCTAACCTTTTTAAGTGATTAATGGTGATGCTTTCATATTTTATTCCAAAGAAAATATAGGGTATAATTTCACTTCCACTGCAAAATCATGAAGATTCTCGCACATACAACCATCGAATTAATGCGACATGAGATGTAGGTCATTGTATTTTACTTGTTAATAGGGAGATTTTTGCTAATAAAAACACCACTTGGTATTTTCTACCGATAAGAAAAGGCACAAGGAATATTTGCATTTTACAACAGGAAAATTAGATGCTATTGGCAAAAATGTCCAACGTTGTGTTCTAATTAATAAAACGATTCAACAATATTTAAGGCGCCGTTTGCATGTTGACCAATATTTTCAGGAAAAAGAATATGAATCTAATGTTGCAAGCAATATAGCTAGCCCCACATATTAACAAAAAATCAACATCATTAATAAATTCACGCATTTTCCACTGTTTGACCCCCAAATGCAACATTTCTTTTATAAATAAAAGTCTTTCGAAGTTCCAACACGAAAAACTCAAACTCTTAATCTACGAGCCAAATACCCATGGTATAGTGTGAGCCTTATAAAGCCGGAGCTAGGGCCTAGGGGGGTGCATGCGCCCCCCGGCATATAACATTTTTACCATAGCATGATAATGTGCTTTATATCATAACTAAAAATTATTACTGATTGATTCATTATAGGTTATGAGATATGATTTAATTTTAATTAATATTTTAAAATTTTATTAAATTTTTTATGGATTATTTATTGTGTTTTTCATAAACTGAAATTTGTACTGTTGGAAAGCTCTTATTAAGAGTTTTACATCCATATAAAGAACACAAAATTTGGTCTTGTAACGAAGGAGTTATGAAAAAATTAGCAAATCCTCCTACTCACCCCGCCCGAGCACGTCATGTGCAAAAAGCGTAATATTTTGGTGACTTAACTACGTTTCGTCCAAAAATTGACGGAGGAGGAAATTTGTATTCGAGGACAAACTTGAGGGAGATTTTTTTAATTTAGCCTTACCTTAGCGGATATCCATAAGTTAGCCTTACATTATTATATTAAATGTATTTTTTTTAGAAAGCATGGTACCAAATGTGACTGAATTTCTTAAATAAATGGTACCACAAGTGATAATCGATATAAAATTTGGCACCACAAGTACAATTATCTGTTACAATTAATACTCAAGTTTTAAATTTTTATAAGATATTACAAACATTGCAAATTACCTCTATGACAAAATTAGAACTTTTAGGAGGTAAGTAGGTGACTAATTGTAAGACGGTAACAAATCTGGAGGATATTTTCATAATATTCAATACGTAAGAGCGACTTTTCTAATTTATCCTTACCTTATAGGTATTCATAGCCTTAAAATATTGAGTAGCAAATTTGAAAAATAATAATTTTTCCAATCTTGAAAAGAATTCGCACAATATTTTCCGCGTTTCCCTAACGCTCAAGTTCATACAGTTTGACTAGTGATATCAAGAAGGCGGCTCTTTGATTAATGTTGAAGTCGCAATCGCCATGCACCTTCCCTTTCCTACGTACATAAGAAAAAGCCAACCTGTTATTTATTACAGTTGAATTATTCTAAACGTGTATCCAAACACCCCGATTGTCATACCTATAAATAAGTCCGATTCCCATAATAATAGTAATATTAATATACATGCACATTGAGAAGCCTTCTTAATTAATTCCTACTAATTATATTGTTCTTGTTCTTGTTCTTGTTCTTGCAATATATTATTGATCAACATGGTTCTTTCCAAGACCACCTCCCAAACTGACGTCTCCATTCACTCCACCTTTGCTTCTCGATATGTTCGGGATTCTCTCCCGAGGTAATGTTACGTTGTACTCATTTGTCTTTAAATTTTTACACCTTTCATAAAATAATGATTTGATACCACTATAACTCTATATATACCATAAATAAATGAAGCAAAATAAAAAGACGAAGGAAGGCAATATATGTTTAAAGCGAGATTATATTTTGTTTGGGTCATTTTCTTAATGACTCTTTTATCAATCATATGCAAGAATCAGTAACACTATACATTTTATGTAGAGATGGCAAAGAGGGCCTAGACCCATTGGGTGGTCCTTTAATTAACCAATTTGACTCAACCAAACCCATATATTTCCTATTGTTAATTGCCTGGGTTTATAAACGAGTCTTTAATGGGTCTAGTGAAAAAATACACATTTAGTTAAATTAATTAACATTTAGTGACTTAATTTTGACTCAACAATATTAATTATTGTTCTCTCCTAGATTCATGAAAATTTTAGTTACAATAATAAATTTTAAATATATTTAAGTCTCACATAAATACAAAAATATTAAATAGCTTGAAAAAATAGAAAAAATTATTTAATTAATTTTTATTAATTTAATCTCATTTAGTAATAATTTTTGTATTAAGATTTACTTATAAATATGATGCACTTATTTAATTTTAATTTTGTAAAATACACACTATTGTCACACCTAAACGGGTTGACCTGGACACAACCCTACCCGGACGTGGTAAAACCCGACCCAATAAAACCCGGCCCGTTCACGAGCTGGCCCCTTTTTTACCTGCTCGGACCCAACCCGACTCGTCCATTTGCCACCCCTATTTTATGTGTAAATTCTTTTTGGTACCATGATTTATATGACATTAATTGTAATAATATAAAAAATGCAATTATGTTGATTATTTATTATATTATTATGATAAAATTTTATTAATAATACAGGTTTAGGATGCCGGAGAGTTCAATTCCGAAGGAAGCCGCGTACCAGATCATTAACGATGAGCTAATGCTAGACGGGAACCCACGACTGAACCTGGCGTCGTTCGTGACGACATGGATGGAGCCGGAGTGTGATAAGCTGATGATGGCTTCCATTAACAAAAACTACGTTGATATGGATGAGTACCCCGTTACCACTGAGCTACAGGCAAGTAAACTTAATTATTGCTAAAATTTTAAAATAACATGGGGTTCTTGTCAACTTTTAAAGTTTTAAAGTTTACGAGGAGTTCATTGTCAATTTTTTTAAATTAAAAATGGTGTTTTCGTATTTTATTTAAAAAAAATTAACATCTAGAGTATATTTGTCATTTTCTCTGCGAATCATGAATAAAGCTTGCACTCAGAGTGAATTAAACATATTACAGTAATGGAAGGCGGTAAATGTCTTTAACTTGTTAATAACATGGATTTTTTAGCCAATAAATATAATATTACAAGATTTTTTTATAATAATTATGAAAAATACAGGGGTGTTTTTGCATTTCAACTCTTAATCAATTGTTGGTATTGTACTAATAGTATAATTACTAATTTTTGGATCAAGCAGAATAGGTGCGTCAACATGATTGCACATCTATTTAACGCGCCATTGGGAGACGGGGAGGCTGCAGTCGGAGTCGGAACGGTTGGCTCCTCCGAAGCCATAATGCTTGCCGGTTTAGCATTCAAAAGAAAATGGCAGAACAAAATGAAACAACTTGGAAAACCGTACGACAAGCCTAACATTGTCACCGGTGCCAATGTCCAAGTGTGTTGGGAGAAATTCGCTCGTTATTTTGAAGTTGAACTAAAGGAAGTGAAGTTGAGCGATGGATACTATGTTATGGACCCTGACAAAGCCGTAGAAATGGTGGACGAGAATACTATTTGTGTTGCTGCGATTTTGGGTTCTACCCTTAATGGTGAATTTGAAGATGTTAAGCGTCTAAACGATCTTTTGGTCGAAAAGAACAAACAAACAGGGTACGTTGCTTAAATTGTTACAGAATAGAGATTACTAGTTTGCACTATAATATAATTTTTCTTTAATATAATATAAGGGTGATTTATACGCGGATCCTCTGAGATTTAGTCGTATTACAAGGAACCCCTGATGTTTCATAAAATATAAGGAAATCCCCTCTGATTTAGATTATGTACCAAAATAATCCTTACTCGGCGTGATTTAGATTATGTACCAAAATAATCCTTACTCGGCGTGATTTAGATTATGTACCAAAATAATCCTTACTCGGCGTACATCTTCTGAAAATGTTAATAAAAAAAGAAAGAAAAAAAACCCTCTAAGGATGTCCTTATAAGTTCTAGAACCACACGAGTTTTTATGTAATTTCGAAAAATCGCAGGGGTTCAAGTATAACTAACACTATAATAATGTGTGTGCACAATTATATTATCAGAATTAACATGGATGAATAAATGCAGATGGGATACACCAATTCATGTGGATGCAGCAAGTGGTGGATTTATTGCACCATTTTTGTACCCGGAATTGGAGTGGGATTTCAGGTTGCCATTGGTGAAGAGTATAAATGTAAGTGGGCACAAATATGGGCTCGTATATGCCGGTATTGGGTGGGCCATTTGGAGGAACAAAGAAGACTTACCCGAAGAATTAATATTCCATATTAATTATCTTGGAGCTGATCAACCTACTTTCACTCTCAATTTTTCTAAAGGTATGCATATATAATTTTATTAATTACATCTTCAACTAATTAATTTATGTTTAAGTCAATTAGTATTGATTCTAGTAATATAAATCAAACATTCAATTTACCTTTAATTTAATTGAAATTTAACAAATCTCATACAATAATTATTTATTACTCAAATTTCTTGCAGGTTCGAATCAAGTTATTGCTCAGTACTATCAACTGATTCGCCTAGGCCACGAGGTAAGAAGTGAATCTGATTTTTCTACGTTTTTCTTCAGTTATTTATATATGTAGGACAGGTTCGAAATCAAACAAAACTATTCTTTCGAATTCGTCTTATGTTCAATTGATAAAAAAAAAATTGTAAGTGATTTAGTCATTGTACATGGCATACTAATCTCAAATAACACTTGTTATCTAATAACTTTTCACGAGCTCCACTTAAGAAGCTAAATATGATGTAATACATAAAAGAATATCAATTTGTTCCACCTCAACTCGTATTTGATTCAATTAAATATTGCTTGAGATCTTTGTTAATGAGTATAAGTATAATTTATATATATTACAACATTTAAGACATTATTGGATGACAATTATGTATGCATTTTGCAGGGATACACTAACATCATGGAAAATTGTCAAGAAAACGCAATGGTTCTAAAACAAGGCCTCGAACTTACAGGACGCTTTAACATCGTCTCAAAAGACAACGGTGTGCCTTTAGTGGCATTTAGCCTCAAGGACAACAGTCGCCACAATGAGTTTGAAGTCTCCGACATGCTCCGTCGCTTCGGCTGGATCGTGCCTGCCTACACCATGCCGCCTGATGCACAACACGTAACGGTCCTACGTGTAGTTATCCGCGAGGACTTTTCAAGAACACTTGCTGAGAGGCTTGTCGTCGATATTCAGAAAGTTTTGTACGAGCTCGACTCGATGCCTTCTAGGGTTACAGTGAAGCTCGCCTTGAATGTGGTGGAGCACCACCCAAGTGTTGTTAAGAAAACTTCCATTGAGGTGCAAAGGGAGATCACTGATGCTTGGAGGAAGATGGTTGCTGACAAGAAGAAGACCAATGGCGTGTGCTAAGAAAAGAAAGTTTAATTTATTTTGAGGGGATTAATAATTGAATTGATTGATTCATGTTTTATTTTTTGGTTTAATTGTACTCATGGATGTTGATGAATGATTTTTTGTTTTTATAATTAGTTGATTGATGATTTGGTTTTACTAATTTATATGTAATTTTGGCTTGTGGAGGAGAAATAAATTTCAAGAAATTCCACAATATTAAATTTATGATTGATGATTATTTAATTGGTCATAGATTTGAGTTGTCTAAAAATTCCCCCCGAGACTTGTTCTTGAATAACATAGCATGAGTGCAAACGTTGACGGTTTGTTGCAAAAATTTGGCTTCAATGTTGAGTAATAAGTATATTACAATTGGATTTGATATAGACATTATGCATATAATTATTTCGACAAGTCTTAAGAAGAGAAACCAAAACCTCGTGACATTGAGTAAGAAAAGAAAATGATGTCAATGGTCCCACCTTGTTGGCACATGGCACACATTCCATTGACATTAAATCTTCGGGATACATCAAATGCTACACTCAATACAAAAATTTACAAAGAAGTGATAAAAAGAAGTAAATCTATTCTAGTCTTCTTCTTCTTCTTCTTCATCATCACTTTCAACTATTACTTTAAAGTTGATGGTAAATTCTTTATTTCTGTCGTCCTTTTTTGTTTGGTACTTTGAGTTTGACACGGACTTAAGGTAAGAGTTGAAAAACTGAAATTTTTAGACAATTTTACATTTATATCCTTAAAAGTAGTGATGACGATTAGTGGTGTCAAATCAGAACTTTGACATATTGGACCCCTAGAATGGGTCTTTTGATAATTTGCACTCTTAAAATTATATTGAAAGAATTTTAAATTGACCTTTTAAAAAGTTTAATTTTTAAAAATGACGCACTGTCGAAATACAAAAGTTTTGGCAAAGTACACCCATTAATTTTTTTCGGCCAAATTGATTGCCGGAAAATAAAAAATCGTTATATTTACAGGGGCATAATTATCCTTTTAACTCATTTTCCTCCAAAAATTTAAGTTTTGTGTCTAAATTTTTATTTTCCTTACAACCCGTATTCACATGATCTCTCAATCATTTTTGCACAATTCTTCAACATTTTTTAGTGGTCTATTTTCTTATTTTGATATCAAAATTTCTCCATATGGACTACAATCAGATTTTGTAAATCTAAAAAATTAATATACATTTCATTTAACGTAAGATTTTTACAACTAAAAAATTAATATACATTGCATTTAATACAAAAATAGTAGCGAAGACATAATAAACACAATAAATTCAGCAACCCATCAACAAAAATTAGCAAGAATATTCATATTAATCTAGGCAAATTCATATAACTTTAAATTTTAAGTGGAGTGAATTTTTATATTTTTTCTTTTAGAATTTAAATTAATTATTGTGTAAATGGATAAACTTACTCCTAAAACTGCACATTTAATTAGGTGGTTTAAATTTTTGGAGAAAACTGATGACGCCGTGAAAACGTCGTTATCGCGTGCCTTCTTAAGCCCAAAACGTCTTGTTCTAATCCGAGTTTTGCTTGCTTTTGCGTGTTTGCGTAGCTTTTCTTTCTTTGGCCCCTTCGTTTGGCCTTTGTTCGGTTTTTGTGTTTTTGTTCTCGTTTTGATCGTTTTCTCCGTGGTTTGTAGGTATTGACATCTTAGAGTGACTCGGAGTTTCGTATCAATGATTGCGAGTCGTTCTGCCCACCCCACGAGTCAAACTTGAGCTTCAAAGGAAAAAGAACCCGAAGCAAATTGTACAAGATTGTAGATAGCTGCTCACTAAAATATGCACAACTTTATCATGGCTGATCCAAATGAACTGAATTTTTTATATGTCATAGATGAGTGAGTTAGCTACGCTACGGACTTTACGGATCCGCAATCGGAGTTCGGAATTAAAAGATATGCTGCTCGGAAGGAAGTGTGACAGAGCTGAAAACTTACTGCCTGTTTCACACCGCGGTGTGTGAAACTCGCACCGCGGTGTAAGGCTTGTCACACCGCGGTTTATGATACTCACACCACGGTGTACCCCTGCTACCAGCAGATATTTATCTGCGGGAAGCAGGGGTGTTTTTGTATAATTCCCCCTTGTTCCCAATTATAATTTTAACTTGTTTGGGGACTTTTTGGTCTAAGCTGCCATTATTTTTGGGGTAACTTAGGCATTAGTAGGTTATAGTTTTGCTAGGTTAAAGGGTATAAGGTGAAATTCATTCACAACCTCTACTACACACTTTTCATCTCTTGCCTCTTTTTGGAAGACTTCAACTTTTAGCTTGCACTTTTGATTGAAGAACAACAAAGGCTTGAGGGAGAAGTTGATATAGATTTCACTACCTAAGCTTACTCTAACTTTCTTATTTTGTTCATTTATATTTATGGCTTTCATTAATGTAATGAATGATATAATTATTGCTATGAGTAGCTAATCTCCTTTATTCTAGATTTTTATTGATTCTATGTTTGATTCTTGATTAAATGATGATATGATGCTTACATGTGTTCGCTATTCCGATTTCGTGCGTATTGTTCGTCTTAAGGTTTGGCCAACTTTGAGGTGAAAGTTATTGATTCTTGATTGCTAGACATAATAATTTTGAGGATTTGATTATGAAATTGGATTGTGATTCGATTCTAGGATAGATATATACCTAGGTCGTTTCGTATTCGTTGAAGGTTTGAGTTTAATGCTTCGATTAGATCTTAGTCCATTTAGGCATAAATTGGATTAGTTTAATTCGATAGGTTTGTATGCAACTCGGAAGATACATATAAACGTCCTTGAATCCTTGAATAGCAAACACAAGCATTAGTCATCAACTGTCGAGTCATTTCTCTTGAATTGAACTAGGTGAAATAAAATCCTAGAAGCCTTTATCATATTAACAAGTTAAGTACTTATCTCTTAATCACTTCACTTTTAGTTGTTTAAACAAACTACAATCTCACTACTATCTTTCACATAAGTTCAAGTAAGGTAATAGAATAGATTTTGGTAATTATTCGTTTGATTCCTCGTGGGTTCGACACCCCTTATCACTTTATTACTTGTAGACGACCGTATACTTGCGCGGTTTGTGTACTAGTATTTGGAGCGCAACAAAAACTCATTCTTTTTAGATAAAAATGAGTTAAAAGGACAATTATGTCTCTGTTATATCAGGATTTTTTATTTTTCGGCGATCTCTTTAGCCGATAAAAATTAAAAGGTGTATTCTTTCGAAACTTATGTATTTCGAGGGTGCACTTTGTCAAAATTTAAATTCAATAATGCAATCTACCAAAGACTCATTTTCAAGGGTATATACTGCCAAAAGTCCGTCAAATCATTATTTTATTTGAGAGGGCCTTTTTGGAAAAAATAATTTCATTTTAGGGGAGAAAATGTTGTTTTGCTACACCCCTAATTGAAAATTGGAGACAAATAAAAGGATGGAAGAAAGTATTATTTAGGAAATTTGGGCCCTTTGGTCCTAGTCAATTCATGATATTTACTTGAATACGTGAGCTAATAAAATCATAATGTTGGATTTTATTAGTGAACTAAATGGTGAGAGCTAGACTTGTGAATGTTCGGTACGAAAATGTATCATTTGGTTCGAAACATTACGTGTCACTTGCGAAAGGATACTTTCGCATTTATAAATAAGAAGCAAAATTTTGCCAATTTTGAAACCTTTTTTTAGAAAACTTAAGCAGAAAATTATTCTCTCTTCTTCTCTTCTAACTTATTTTTTTCATAGTCTAAATTTTGTAGTTCCAACTTGTCTGTCATTTTTTAATGTGCAAACAACAAATCAAGATTGTTAGTTCTTCGGAGACTACCGAGGAACACTGCTTGCACCGAATACAACCTCAAAAATATTTTCTTAAAGAAATTATTTCAACAATTTCAGCCTCAATTAATATTTCAAATTTCGTCATTTTGGTTGAAGAGTTCTTAAGATTAATTTCAATTAAGTATGATTACATGGTTTAATAACATATGCAATTATTTTTTAATTTTAAATGCTTCGTAAATAGTGCACAAATTATTATACACCAACACATAATATATGTGAAAATTGCTAATAAAGATATCACACAAAAATAACAATGGAGATACTTGTGCTTTTCACTATCTAAACTTCAAGATCAGACCTAAACTTCAAGATCGGACCAAAATTTATCCATATAGGCCCTAATTTAAAACAACAATGGAAGTACTTGTGCTTTTAACTATCGAATTTTTGTTTCGGTTTTCACTAGAGGGGGAGGGGGAGCTTCCTCAGCTCAAACCCCGTCCCTCAAATGCAATTTTTTTGTTCTTTGATTTTTTATTGTTTTATTGGTCCTTTTTTTAGCTTTTCCTAAAATTTATGTGTTATTTGGAGATAATTATTTTTAATTATAATTAATATGACTTCCATTTAATTTCATTAACATAAATATTTTAATATTAATTTGTTTTAATAATTTTGAGGTTGTATTAATCCCCAAAAATATTCTTTTTTTAAAAAAATCCTATAATTTGTGTATAATTTCAAACTAATTATCTTTGTCATGTATATAATATATTTTGGTCAATTTATTCTTCTAATTTAAATTTTTTATTTTGTGAAAAATATATGAATAAATTTAGTTATACTAGTTGTTTAATTAAAAGGGAGTTATTTAAAATAATAGGGTTCTAAATATTGAAATCAAGCATGTTTTTGTTAATACGGTTACAACCCTACGTATTACATATTGAAATCAAATGTGTTTTCATAAATACAGTTACATATGGTGAAACATAAATCATAATTTTGACCTTGTGTGTCTCACACGGCTCAAGATCCTCTATACCACTATTAGTGTACCACTAATAAGTAATTGCCACATGTACAAGTTTAAAATATGGCAAAATAGCATTTTTAGTCCCTTAAGTTTTACTAGTCTGCGAAAGTAGGACACTTAAATCTCCGGCAAGCATTTTTAGTCCCATAAGTTTCGTAAGTCTGCGGAATTAGGACATTTAAATCTCCGGCAAGCATTTTTAGTCCCATAAGTTTCGTAAGTCTGCAGAATTAGGACATTTAAATCTCTGGCAAGCATTTTTAATCCAATAAGTTTCACAAATCCGCGAAAGTAGGACATTTAAATATTTGGCAAGCATTTTTAGTCCCTTAAGTCTCACTTGTCCGCGAAATCAGGACAATTAAATTTTCGAAAAGCATTTTACATCCCTTAATTTTTATTTTCCGCGGAATCAGGACACTTAATTTTTTAGCAAGCATTTTATGTCCCTTAACTTTCACAAGTCGGCAAAATCAGGACACTTAATTTTCCAGCATGCAAGATACGTCCTATAACTTTTCTATACCTGCAAATTTAGTCCACTTGCAATTATAGTCCACAATTTGCCAAAAATTGCATAACTGCCCATTGGACAATTAATTTGAGAATTTTGCCACATTGAACAATTAATTTAGGGATTTTGCCAAACTGAACAATTAATTTGAGAATTTTGCCACACTGAACAATTAATTTAGGGATTTTGCCAAAGTGGACAATTAATTCGGGGACTCATGTGCTTTATTTGTAAAATTTAGAGCATCAACTTAGGTAGGTTCTTATTTATAGAATAATATTCTTTGTTTTCAATAGTTGTACTATTTAATGTTTTGGGAAAGCGGCGTATAGCCATTAAATTGAATTTTTTTCCAATATAGCCTTTTAGATAAGAGTATTTCCCAAAATGACTCAAACTGAAAAGTATTTCCCTAAATGTACCTTTTGTGAAAAATCGCAGTTGCCAACTGCGATTCTTCACTTTTACGAAATTATGAAAAATAAAAAATTTACCAAAAATCGCAGTTGCTAACTAGGATTTTTGGTAAATTTTTTATTTTTTTTGGTTTTTTTTGATAAAATGGCTTGAGTTTTGTAAGTATTTGATATTTATATTAGTAATAGTATTTTAAATGAAATGTTTGTCTTCCATTTCAGTATAAGTATGACATTGTGTTATCTCTTATATTTATAAATAATAAATTAAGTATCTCTTGCATTCTTATCAAGCATGTTTATATATAAACAGATAAAATATATTTGTATCCAAGGCATTCATGTATTGTTCAAGTATTGCTATTGGAGTATAATTATATTGTTCAAGTGTTGCTAACTGCGATTTTTGGTAAATTTTTTATTTTTTTTTATTTTTCATAATTTCGTAAAAATGAAGAATCGCAGTTGGCAACTGCGATTTTTCACAAAAGGTACATTTAGGGAAATACTTCTCAGTTTGAGTCATTTTGGGAAATACTTTTATCTAAAAGGCTATATTGGAAAAAAATTCAATTTAATGGTTATACGCCGCTTTCCAATTCATTCATAACATTAAATAGTACAACTATTGAAAACAAAGAACACTATTCTATAAATAAGAAACTACCTAAGTTGATGCTCTAAATTTTACAAATAAAGCACATGAATCCCCGAATTAATTATCCAGTTTGGCAAAATCCCTAAATTAATTGTTCAGTGTGGCAAAATTCTCAAATTAATTGTCTAGTTTGGCAAAATCCCTAAATTAATTGTTCAATGTGGCAAAATTCTCAAATTAATTGTCCAATGGGCAATTATGCAATTTTTGACAATTGTGGACTATAATTGCAGTCAAGTGGACTAAATTTGCGGGTATAGAAAAGTTCTAGGACGTATCTTGCACGCTGGAAAATTAAGTGTCCTGATTTTGCCGACTTGTGAAAGCTAAGGGACGTAAAATGCTTGCTGAAAAATTAAGTGTCCTGATTCCGCGGAAAATAAAAATTAAGGGATGTAAAATGCTTTCCGGAAATTTAATTGTCCTGATTTCGCGGACAAGTGAAACTTAAGGGACTAAAAATGCTTGCCAAATATTTAAATGTCCTACTTTCGCGGATTTATGAAACTTAAGGGACTAATAATGCTTGCCGGAGATTTAAATGTCCTAATTTTGCAGACTTACGAAACTTATGGGACTAAAAATGCTTGCCGGAGATTTAAGTGTCCTACTTTCGCGGACTAGTAAAACTTAAGGGACTAAAAATACTATTTTGCCTTTAAAATATAATAATTGTCACATGTATATGTGACAATTATTTATTAGTAGTACAGAGGATCTTCACCGATCTCACAAATGTCTTACTAAGTTCTTTAAAAGTTGGAGATTGACATCTCTATATCGTATCTGGAAACGCGCCAAGCGATTCTTGCCAAATGTCATCATTTTAATGAAAAAATCTTCAAACCTCCTTTTTTTTTTTTTAAGAAAATCCGAACCTCTTAAAGCTAATGAGCTAACTTACAGTTAAATTTTTTAGCTAGGGCCTTGTAAGAATATTTTGATAGAAAAATCTGAAGCGTGTATGTCGAAAAAGGTTAATAATGTAGTTCTTCAACACGTGTCTGGCTATATAGGCTGGGCCATGTATAATGGTAGCAAAAGTTTTGGGCAAAGTATCTCTTTATATATGGTAGGCCAAATGAATCAACTTTATACGATTTGTATATTAAAATTTTGATCCTTTTCGTATTGTTGAAAACTAGTTTTTTTTATTTAATGAAAAAATAGATCTAATTTAAAAATATTTTATTTGTTTTGAGATTCTTATACAGTTTTTTCAAGTATTATCAAAATATTTGTCATAATTTTTAATATTTAGCTAACTGAAACGAGATTTGGTCCATATACACATTGAATTCTTAAATTAATATTCATCTAAAAAAAATATTTGAACTAATTTTACATCAGATTTTGAAATAAATAGCAATGAAAATTTTAATTAGGTTGAAAAATCAAATTTCATAAATTATAAACAAAATGTAAATAACTTGTTTTTATGATTTTATCAATTTGTTGTAAAATAAAATAATAATATGACATTAATTTTGTAAAATCAATTGATAGGTTAAGTTTGAATAGTTGATTTTTATATCTCAAATTTTAACTGAAACATATAATTTGCTACATATTTACTTTCTTTATAATTCATTCCAATTAAAGTTTACATTGATATTTATACAACCCTAAAAACTGTTCAAGACTTAAATTGTACTAATTTAATATAAATCAAATTGTAACTAGATTTTTCATTTAATTGTAAAATCTGAAGAAAAAAAATCCATTTTTCTTAGGCATGATAAGTAATAAATTAATATTAATTCAAAAAAACCAAGATAGCAAGTCCAAACCTAAGCCCTTAATAAACCCAAACTTGAGCCCATCATTAACCTAAAACAAAATAACCGAAAAAAAAAATGAAACGAAATATACCTAATTGAATTCAGACGTCGTCGTCTTCAACAAGCTCCCCCAATTATCCATTCTCGATTTCTCTCTCCTCCGAAAATCCAAATATGAGATTTCAAATCTGAAAATGCAAAATGCATTCTGAGTAAAAATTGCAAAAAGTTGATGCAAAATGGCAGTTAATTAAAATCTCAAAAACCTAGATTTAAGCTTCTATATTAGCTACAAAAATTAAATGGAGAATTCGGATTTTACACTGAACGTACCTGCTGAAGATGAATTTCGTAAAACAATTAGCAACAACTTGAATCAACGCCGGCAAATACACAGAGTGCCACGACATTTACGGCTGAAGAACAACAAAAACCAGAGCACATATGATCCAATTATAGTCTCCCTCGGCCCATACCACCACGGCGAACCCGACCTAAAAGCAGCCGAGGAATACAAACACAAGGTGCTCGAAATGTACGTCTCCTCTACCGGCGTAAACAGAGAATTCTTTTACAATAAAGTTTTAAATATTGTTGATCAAGTCCAAAATTATTATATTGGAATTTCAATGTCAAACGAGGCCTTGGCCGAAATGATGCTACTCGACTCGTGTTTTGTCGTAAATTTAATGGAGATTAACTCGGGGATGAACGACAATTATCGTCATTTTTGCTATCATTTGGGAAGATCAGCTTTCTCATTAATATTTCAGGATATATTCTGTTTGGAGAATCAGATTCCGTTAGTCCTGATCAAGCTCTTGATTTCGATAATCTATAGAGATCATGATGGAGAAGGAAATAATTTGATAAACAAGTTTTTGGGTATTACGTGCTTCGGGGATATCCATTGTGTGATGAGTGAAGATCCATCGGTAGATTATAAACCCCTTCATCTTCTCGAAGCTTATCATAGAGTTTTCGTAAAGGGTAATATAAGGAGGAGTAGTACTACTGATGAAAGTACCAAACTACCCATTTGGGGGAGATGTTTGTGTCTTAGATCGACGAGAAAGAAAAAAATGAATACTACTACTACTAAGACAGTGCCATACAAACGGCAATATTTTAGATCGGTCACAGAGCTCAAATCGAAAGGGGTTTATTTTAGGCCAAATTTGTACTCCGTGGAACCGAGCTTTACTCCCTATGCCTATTTTGGAGTGCTAAATCTCCCGATTTGGGTCGTGAACAACAACACTAAATCATTCTTTTCAAACCTTATTGCATACGAGATGTCTCCACAGAGCGATACACAACTTGAGGTTACGTCTTATGTGAATTTCATGAAGACGTTGATCGATGGTCCTAGAGACGTGAAGGAGCTACGAGAAAAGAAGATTTTGTTTAGTAACCTTGGTACCGACGTAGAAGTAGTGCAAGTGTTTAAGGAACTTGAAACGTTTGGAGCGGATAATGAGAACGTGTTTAAGGAATTTAAGGAGGTGTTTGATCGACATTGTATTAGCAAGGCCGAGACGTGGATGGCGGAGTTGGTTCACACTTATTTTCGAACTCCATGGACTGCTATTGCTTTGTTCGCGACCATTTTGCTTCTTGTCTTGACATTTATTCAGACCTATTGCACTATTCATCCAGTTAAATGAATCATGACTTAATTGTAGGAGTTGTAACACAAATAAATAAGGGTGCAAGTTACATAATTTAAAAAAAATTTAATTTTAACTGTATGATTTATAAGTTTGATCGTACTTAAATTTAGTTATTATTATTATTTGTACAAATGAGCTTATGAAATCAAAGTGTTGATTGAGTTGGACACAAAAAATGCACGCCTCCTTTTACTTTATTGTTTTTGTATTGTAATTTACGGGTTCTTGAGAAATTTATGGGTTACAAAAAATGAGCGCCTCCTTAGTCCTTAATAGACAAAGTGTTGAGAAATTGTGTGCCTAAGTGCCAACTGTAAAAAACAAGAGGGTTCTTGAGAAATTTCTCATACCTCGCTTATACAATTCAGTACGTATAATAGGATTTGCCTATTATTAAGGCTGCCTATTCGAATCATTTTTGGAGGGAGGGGCTTCCCGTATTTTTCATTCTAAACTCGTTAATGGAAATATAAAATTATCACTTATGAATCGATCATAAAATTTTAGAGTTAATGACAACTTACCCCCTGTGAAATACATAATGTTCAAATTACCCTCTTGTGAAAATTTTAAAGAAGTAATTTATCCCACTTTAGTCGAAGAGTGTAACTTACTCGTCGAAATTAAGAGTGAGCATGGAAAATATTTTTGATACATCGGGGGTGAAGTATAACATTTATCATAACACAAGGGATAAATTACGACAATTATCATAACACAGAGGATACAGTGCTATATTTATCATAACACGGGATAAAATGCCACATAAAAGAAGGGTAGTTTTTTTTCAATTCGTATTTTTTTTTAAAATTTAAAATGTCAGGGAGGTGATGTGAAACTTTTATAAGATTACAGGGGATAAAATGTTCTTTTTTAAATCACATGAAGTTAAATTGAATATTATGCAAATCAAGAGGAGTAAATTGCCATTAACTCTAAAATTTTACCTAGGGCTTGATTATCAATGTTCAGAAATTTTTTGTTTAGACCGATCCAAAGATTTTCTTACATGTTGTGGTTGTAAATACACCGCATCATTCATTTGATACATTTACAATCATAACGTAAAGAAAAATCTCCTAAACCATGTGTAGACAAGATTTTTTCCAATTGAACTTTCACACTGCTCCTTCCCCATTTTTCCACTTATGAATGGTTTGTATTTCTTTTAAACACGGGAATTTAGCCAGTGATGTTGTAGTCAGTTGATAGCCAATGAGGTCGTAATCAGTTGGTAAGACTACGTTGTCTTCTTCTTTCCTGAAATGCCGAGATGTGTCTTCTCATTCCCCAATTATGCCGCCATCTCTGCCTTCTTCCTCAATTATCTCTGATTTTTTCGGATTGTTTTTCACACAACTTCTATTCGCAAAGCAGCTTCTAATCATCTAAAAAAATAATATTTCTTCAGAATTTATATATATATAATTAGGAAGCCCTCACCCATGGGTGGCCCTAAGCGACCGCCTACGTGGCCTACCCTCAGGGCCGACCCTATCTATATGGGTAAGCTAGGTAACCTATTGGGGAAAAGATTAAGTGTTTTATCAAGTCAGGCCTCATTAGGTAAAGAGTTTAAAGAGGTCTCATGCTCAAACTCGAATTTCAATCCAAAACGAAACCTACACTAACATACTTGAGACTTATAAAGTTATTAATTTGATATCTGTTATCAAATTTTTATACATATAAAATTATTGATTTGACATTTACTATCCATTTTTCTACCCCAAACCCCGACAACCAAACTTCAATCCAATTTAAATCTCAAATTTGAATATCACTAACTATTATTTTATAATATTTTAATATTCTATTGAAACTATTATCTAAATCGAAATCACTTGTTGAGACCAAACCGGTCATTTGGATTTGAGATTTTCGTTTCACTTCAAGCATATAAGATGAGTTTCTTTTCCCTTTTCCACTTTAATGTTTCCCATTATTGTGGCAACTATTCCTTACATTAAAGGCGTCGAGCGATTCTAACCAACTGTCATCATTTAAACGAAAAATTCTTCAAACCTGTTTTTTACTCTTTTAAGAAAAATTACCTCTTAAAGCTTATCTACAGTCAAACTTTTTAGCTAGGGCTTTGTGAGAATATTTTGATAGAAAAATATGAAGCGTGTTTGTCGAAAAAGTGAATAATGTCTGGCTATATTAATTTGGGGAATGGACATAAATCTTATATTTATTTGGATGGTTTTAATAAGCGGCCGAGATTAAACCAAATGAACGGGTAGATCTCATCTCGGTCCAGGGATAAAATTGTCCACGATTATTAATTTGGCCAACGTACAGATACACAAATGGGCTGTCTAAATTATTATACGGGTCACTATAATCAGCCGAATGGACAATTAAACACTTGGCGGGACTAAATAATTGGGCCGAGACAACAATCTGGGCCATTCATAATCTGGACAAGTGAACGCAGCCTAGTAGTATTAATTTTGATAATTTATAATAATTGAATGTAGGTGTAAAATTATACATATATAATTTTTTTATATGATATTTAAAAAAATAATATAATAAATTAGTAACAATAAATTTTGATATTTATATATAACTAGAAAAGTACATGTACGTTGTACATGTCTAATTTTAATTTTATGTGTATTTTTTGTAAATTAGAGTAAAATTAATTATTTTTATGTCATAGAATATCAAATATATTCTATCATGTCATAGAGTAAAATTAGCTATATATATTCTATCAAATATCAACTTCAAATAAAAAAACAATAAAAGATTTCTTTGTTGTACTTTTTCTCGTGCTGTGACATAAATTGAAAGGTGGGGAAGTGTGCACAGAAATTGACAAAAGTCTGCAGAGGCCTGCTGCTTGTGTTTTGAAACAAGCATGTCTGGGCTTTAAGCGAAACATGTGTTTAACTGAAATTCTGGGCCAGAAGCGATTGGGTTGTTGTTTGGCCCGTTTCGCGGAGGAAAATTTTGGGCGAAAATCGACCCAAACAGGCCTGTAGTTCTTGAACACATGTCTGACTATATATATATAGCTCAACCTTTTTTGGAGGCCTTAGGCAAAATCAACATTGGGCCCTATATCATAAAAAAATTATACTCCTATGTAATATATATGTGTTAATTTTTTTTTTATTCCATACAGCAAAAAGTATCAATTTTAAAATCAATATTTTGATTTTTATTACAATAATTATTACAAATAAAATATTCAGTATACTTCATATTATTTGTTACATAGTCGATTGTAAATATATTTTAAGCTTTTTCAATTTTGAAAGCTTCTTTTAACATAAACAAAGATTTTGTGAATACTTTTTTATAACAAAATCAAACAAAAAAATCGATTGGTTTGATCAATTAATAGTCATAGCATATAAATAATTTTTTAATAAAAATATGATTTTACGATAAAAAAAAAAGTTCAATGATCAGTCTTAATGAGTAAACAAATACATATTCATGTATGAGAACAAAATTAATTGTATCTAAGTACTAATTAGATAAAATAAATAAAATATTTTTTAATTCATAAAAAAATTAAATTATAAAAAACTTGGGGACCCCCAAGGTGGGAGCCCTAGATCTTTGTCTAACTTGCCTATAGAAAAGGCCGGCCCTAATTAACAAGTATTATATGTGCTATTTAATTATTATTTTTTATCTTATTTTTATTTACTTTATGGGATACTTGTCATTGTTGTCAATAATCAGGATATGTATTGTAGACCACTATGTTGCACCCTAACATCCAATAAGCCCATATATGGGTATGGTAGCAAAAAGTTACGGCAAATCATCTTTTTATACTATAATATATGGTAGGCCAAATAAATCTAAATTATATAATTGTACATTAAAATTTTCATTCTTTACATTGAAATTATTAAAAAAAAAAATTTTAAGTCATGAATAAACAAAAATTAGACCACTATGTTGCACCCTAACATCCAATAAGCCCATATATGGGTATGGTAGCAAAAAGTTACGGCAAATCATCTTTTTATACTATAATATATGGTAGGCCAAATAAATCTAAATTATATAATTGTACATTAAAATTTTCATTCTTTACATTGAAATTATTAAAAAAAAATTTTAAGTCATGAATAAACAAAAATTAGGTCTAGTACTGTAAATGATTTTTTTATGAGATTCTCATATAAATTTTATAATTTTCTTAGTGTTATCGGAAAATTTTCAAGAATTTTTCAGTATTTAGCTAACTAAAACTAAATACCATAATTTCGGTCAACATATATATAATAAACATGTTGAATCTCTAAATTAATATTCATTTGAAAAAATATTCCTTGAATTAATTTCATAAAGATATAGTAATTGATCAAAATTATCCTTTAAGGACATCTTGAATGATAATATGCTAATTTGAGTATGGATAATGCATTATAAAAATATTTCACTTCAATGCATGACTATGCAAATTGAATATCCATGTTTTTTTTTAAAATTTATTAGTTGTATAAATTCATTTTTTTCATCAGAATTTGGAATTATTAATAAATAGAAAAGAAATTTTTTTAGTAAGTTGAAAAATCAAATTTCCTAAATTATAAATAAAATTTAAATCACTTGTTCTTATGATTTTATCAATTTATTGTAAAATAAAATAATAATATGTATCATCAATCATATATTAATGAAATTAATTTTTAGAATTACTTGATAGGGTAAGCTTGAACAGTTGATTTATATCAAATTTCAACTGAAACTTATAATTTGATATATATTTACTTTCTTTATTATTCATTCAAATTAAAGTTCACATTGAAATTTGTTTATCCGTAAAAATTGTACTGATTTAATTGAAACCGAACTATATCTAGATTTTTCATTTAATTTGTAAAATCTGAAATTTTTGGTCCATATAAGTTGATATCTAATTCGAAAAGACAAAGATAACTAGTCCATACCTAAGCCCATTAATAATCCAAACTTAAGCCCATAAATAACCCAAAATAACCAAAAAAATAAAATGAAATATAACCTAAAATTGAACTCAGACGTCGGCACAGAATCCAAATAGGACAACACTATGCTTACAGCCCACCGACAATGCTGTGAATGTACAGCCGGTTAATTCCTTTCCTTTTTCATGTTTTGGTGGGCAAAATTTCATTTTTGGTTCTCCGAAAAAAGCTTCGTTTCAAAATTGGTCATTTTATTGTGGTACCTTGATAATATACATCTTTTTTTGTGTCATCATCATTAATTTCAGTCCTTATCACCGATTTTTATTAATTATCGCCAAAAATCATCAAAATTATGCCATATTTGACCTATCACATGATTTGAACTTGTAAATTGTGGAGTCAGTACATGAAATTCTTAATTTTTAAGTGTCACTCGACGAATGATATTTTCGGATAACTTAAAATTTCGATCAAATTAGACATAAAATGGTGATTTTTGGCCAAAAAAAATTAATTTCCCAGTCCATTAAGACATAAATTGATAATTTTTGGCGACAACTAAAAAAATTTGCCAATAAAGACTGAAACTGATGACGATGACACAAATAAATATATATCGTCAAGGTACCACAATAAAGTACTAATTTTAAAATACAGCTACTTTAGAGGGGTAAAAATAAATTTTGCCGGTTTTTGTACTCCCACTCACTTCTAGTCTTAAAAATATAACAAAATTAATAAAAGACCCCATAAACAATTATATAGGAAAACAAGAAGATCTACCCGTAAAAGACATCATTGTGAAGCCATAAGCTTTATTGTCTTTTTATCCGGAAAAGAAAACTAAATGCAAAAAATCATCTATTATTTGCATAGTTTACAAAAATTCTTGTGTTATTTTTATTAGCTAAAGTCCGTCAATATTCTTTTTCCTTTTATTATCAAATAACCCAACATGAAATATTTATAATGGATTAATTAACTTTTGAAAATTGAAGAATCAATTTATACACGAGTGATATCACTAAATTCATTAATCTTTCATACTCAAATTGGATTTTTTAAAATTATTAAGTTATAAATGTCATTTAAATTTGGTATGATTCGTTAATGAATCGCACTGAAACGAGTTAAACTTGAATCAAATACCATATAATTTTATTTAACTCCCTATTTTTAAGAAACTCAACTTCATATCCAATATAAATTATATAATACATTTTGTAAAACAAAATAAGAATTTTTAATAAAAATACAAAGCTTTACAAAGTTTTGGGCCCTTTTGAAATTTCCGGAAATAGTGTTGTATATAAAATTGACTAAAATGATATTTTACCATGAACTTGTTGCATAGGTTGCCGGTGGAGTACAGACAGAAAAGCTTTTTTTCTTCCATCCCAAATATCTCAATTCTGAAAATGCGAAATTCTTTCTCTTTTTCATATCTCCATTAAAATTGCAAAAGGGAATTAAATTACATGGATTTTACACTGAACATACCTGCTGAAGATGAAGTTTATGAAAAAAATTGCAACAAAAGGCAAATACACAGAGTACCACGTCATGTACGGCTGAAGAACAACGAAAATCAGAGCATATATGATCCAATTATAGTCTCCCTCGGCCCATACCACCACGGCGAATCCGATTTACAAGTAGCCGAGGAATACAAACACAAGGTGCTCGAAATATACGTCTCCAAAAGCGGCGTAAACAGAGAATTATTTTACAACAAAGTTTTAAATATTGTTGATCAAGTCCGAAATTATTATGTCGGAATTTCAATATCTAACGAGGCCTTAGCCGAAATGATGCTACTCGACTCGTGTTTTGTCGTAAATCTAATGGAGATTAACGCGGGGATGAACGACAATTATAATCATTTTTGCTATCATTTGGGAAGATCAGCTTTCTCGTTAATATTTCAGGATATATTCTGTTTGGAAAATCAGATTCCGTTAGTCCTGATCAAGCTCTTGATTTCGTTAATTTATGGAGATCGTGATGAAGAAGGAAATAATTTGATAAACAAGTTCTTGGGTATTACGTGCTTCGGGGATATCCAATGTGTAACGAATGAAGATCCGAAAGTCGTCGATTATACGCCCCTTCATCTTCTAGAAGCTTATCGTAGAGTATTCGTAGAGGGTAATATAAGGAGGAGGACTAGTAATGAAAGTACCAAATTACCCATTTGGGGGAGATGTTTGTGTCTTAGATCGACGAGAAAGAAAGAAATGAATGGTAGTGCTACGACTAATACTAATACAATGTCGTATACACGGCAAAATTTTAGATCCGTCATGGAACTCAAATCGAAAGGGATTTATTTTAGGCCAAGTCCGGGCTCTATGGAACCGAGCTTCACTCCCTACGCATGTTTTGGAGTGCTAAATCTCCCGATTTGGGTTGTGAACCACAATACTAAATCATTCTTATCAAACGTTATTGCATATGAGATGTCTCCACATAGCGATACACAAATTGAGGTTACCTCTTATGTAAATTTCATGAAAATGTTGATCGATGGCCCCACAGACGTGAAGGAGCTACGAGAAAAGGAGATCTTGTTTAGTAGCCTTAGTAGCGACGAACAAGTAGTGCAAATGTTTAAGGATCTTGAAACGTTTGGAGCGGATAATGAGAACGTATTTAGAGAATTTAAGGAGGTGTTTGATCGACATTGTATTAGCAAGGCTGAGACGTGGATGGCGGAGTTGATTTACACATATTTTCGAACTCCGTGGACTGCTATTGCTTTGTTCGCGGCCATTGTGCTTCTTGTGTTAACATTTGTTCAGACCTATTTCACTATTCGTCCAGTTAAATCATGATTGTATTGTAGGAGTGGCAACAAAAATAATTAGGGTGCACGTCGTTAGTACAAAATTTTGTTATAACACTATTTTTTTTTTGGTTTCCCAAGAGTTAATCTTTTCGAGATAGATTGGGCACATTAAGTGAGTACCTCTCTCAATAGAGATTCGAACCTGAGTCCGATACTTCATAGTGACTAATCTCTTTTATTAGACCAATCACCGTTGTAACAGTATGATTTATAATGTTTGTTCTTATTTAATTTATTGTATGGGAAAATTTAACTATGATAATAAATTAATCGATTTTGATATTTTTCTTGGGGCTTGATTTGTCTTCACTAGCAATTGAACTTTCACACGTCTCCTCCCCCATTTTCCCACTTTTTGAATGGTTGTTATTTGTCATTCAAGTCTTATGTTCGTGATAAAGCTGAGACCACATGTCAATAGCTCATTGTTTCAATTTCTATGAATGTAATTATTTGTTTTAATTTATTATTAATGTTTGTAATAAATTATTCACTATTGTTGTTATGATTGATATAATGATCTACGTTTATCTAAAAGAATGTTTGTATTATTTCGTATTTCTTTTCTACACGCTGAATTGACGAATTTTGGATATCCAGAAATTTAAAATTCAAAGGAAATCTAACTTGTATTCTCTATCATCTTATTTTATTTTATCTTATCTTATATATATACTAGCATAAACATGTGCTATCATCTTATCTTATTTTATCTTATCTTATATATATACTAGCATAAACATGTGCTATGCACAAATTACTTTAAAAAAAAACGAATTAGAATTATTCCATCATGTCATTGAATTTTCATATTATTTAATAAAATAAGTGTTTTTGATAAATATTCTTAAAGCATCTGAGTAAATCCTTATTCATAAAAAAAAAAATTTAAAAAGTTGATTATAATTGTGCTATAAAATATTAATAAGCTAGCGTATTCTCCGTGCTATGCACATATGAAAAACAAATATTTTAAAATAAACAATATGTAAATTTAAGTGAACTTTGACTATTACATACTTTTTACACTTGAATTGTTATATAATACCAGAAATTTTTTTAAAAAACGATATAAATAAATCTAAATCTATCATTTGTGTAATTTTCTTAATGAATATAAAAAATCATTTTTGTAAAACATAGCAGCTAAAATGAGCTACTGATACGTCATATGTGGGTGGAAACTAATATGTAATTTTGGAGGTCCAAATGCTTAATTAATAAGAAAAAAATCATCTAATACAACATCCTTTTTCGTTCCAAGTCACTACCCATTCTTGGTGAATACCCATGCTATGCACCAACTTCTTAGGACAATATTAGACCAATATTGTAACATTACAAATATATTAAAAGATAAAAAAAACAAAATGTACAAACCAATATTTATGTATCTTTTGGTTACAATTCTTGATCAATATAAGTGATTTACTTAGTTATTGTGATTATATAAAAAAAAAATTACATGACATAAAATGGGGTAAATTTTGAATATCTACTAAAATCTTTCCACATATTAAAAATTACAAAAATACCCCTCCATTTAACAAAATGTCAAAATCGTAAAGTAATATGTGAACTTCCGGTTATAGCCTTATATTTTTTTTAAACAAAATTGAAAAATAAAAATATGAAATAACCCCTTAAAATTACACATTTAACCTCCTAAAATTTTACTAAAGTTACGGCAATTCTTCATGCATTAAGATCATTAAGTTTGGACACCTCTAATTAGGAAATTTTGAATTGACAGTTAATTAAATTTCTTAACTCATGTCTAAAATTTTGTCGTGATGAAGGCTAATCACTTTATTTTGCCATAACATTACATAATCCTTAATATTTCCTTTCATTTATATAGTTAAATATTATCCTAGGATAATAACATTGACCCTGTCATGTTGTGATCTCATTAGTTCTACTTATTCCACAGTTTTTTTCAATTTGTATATATTTTGTTAGTTTATTTGTTGGGTTCGTCTAAAATGAGATTTCGAGGGATGTGGAGCACATAAGATAGCATCTATCTTGGTGACACATGTCCTCTTAAAATTTAAGTTAAAATAATTTATTTTCTCAAAAACAAATTTACCCATTTTATGAGTAAATTTCAACAATACCCCTTGTGTTTTGTCTAATTAAAAAAACATATACTATTATTTTTATTAGCAAAAGAACCCTATGCTTTTTTTTTCTTATTAGCATAAAAATTTCTTTCAAACCGAAATGACAATTTTACCAAAGAAAACATCCCCTTAAATTAAAATATTATCAATAACCCTTGACAACTTTAAAATTTTGCAATAAACCCCCTGTTATTTTAAAAAAAATTGATAAAAACTTTCATATGATTTATAAAGTCCACTTTAAAAATTTGACAAAAATTTTATCCCCTAAAGTTACATATTGTTGCACTTTACCACCCACATGTACAAAATAATCACTTAATTACCGCCTAAATTTAATTTTTGTTCGATGGAAAATATAAATGTGCTCCTCACATGAAATTTCAAAGTTAGTCACAACACTTCTTACAAGTCCAAATACTCCGCTCATGTAAAAGAACCGAAAATCCAAATTGAAGTAGAAAAATATTTTATTTGTAAAGAGAAAGTAAAAAATACACGTCATGTTTTGACTAATTTACCTTTAAAATTTATTTGAGGCGCATATATGAATTTTTCGGAGATCAAAATTGGCATAAAATCATTTTAGGGGGGAAAATGCAACGGATTTCATACATACTTATTTCATACTTTAGGTGGTAAAATTCAAAATATGTATTATAATACAAAAGATATTAAAATGACTTGATTTGTGTCAAAAAATTAGAACTAATCCAGGTTGCCGAAATTGAAAATCCTAATCATAAAATGAATGTGGGGTTGTGTGGGTAGGAGGAATTGGGGCTGGGCGGTGTTCTGGTCTTGGAAGTGCATTGAAGAGGAATTGGGGTGGCAAGAATTGCAATTACCCCTTTAAGATTTTAGGTATTTTGTACTCAATTGTAAATATTTCCTTAAAAGATAAAAATGGTGACTTAACTAATATATATTTGGCACGTGACATTTTACATCAAAAAACTGACGGTCGAATGAAATATAAAAAAAGTTATCCAACTTTTGTACGAAACGTGTCTTTTTGAAAAGTTTGTTATGAAATATATAAAGTAGGCAGAAATTTAGTATGAAAAGTGCAATTTTCTCGAGTTTTGTTTTTGTTTCAGAAAGATATATGAAATTAATTAGATATTAGAGGGATATTTTTAAACATATTAATTAAAGGGTTAGTATGTAATTTAACATATGTTTATTTTTTTTTAAATGTCCGTTGCTACATCATCATTGGACATTTTGACCAAAAATTGTGGTTCAGATTTGTTATTGACTTTTTTAATGGCTAAGATGAGATATCTCATATACACTTATGTTCTATAAAATCTTATTTTAGAACTGTACTATTATTAGTTTAATCACATATTTCTTTCTTTTGGATTTAACCGATTTTAACTTCCTGTTAACATAAATTTTTAAGAGAATCTTCCTATGATTTAAGACATCAATGGGTTTCAAATTCGTTTTTTATTTTGTTTTCTTTATTTCTATATAATATTATTTAATTTTGTTTTATCGGTTTGGAAAAACTTGAAGTTATTTCTGTAGAAGATCTTGATGAAGCTAAGCAATATATGTAATCTTGATCACGCAAACTAATATTTTATAGAAGGTAATTATTTGGTCTTGAATACTTTTTGGCTCATAGAATTTATATTCTTGAAATTATATTATTAAAGTTTTAATATAGAATTGAACTAAACTGAAACATGAACTTTTGGAAGTTTTCATCTTGGTACTTGAATCAAGAAATGGAATTCCAAATGCCAAAAGACTTGAACTAAAAAACGAAATCCCATTTGCTATGAAAGATATTGAAGCTAGCTCGTGTTGCTTGAAATATACGCTATAAATACTGAAATTTCATATTGAAAAGAAATTATAGAACTATATGGCTCCTGTTGTTGGGGTTTGGTTTTTGACGAAATTACAAAAGTGGAACGTTCATACTTGAGGACTCACACAATTTAGCATTTGATTAAACTAAATATCAAATAGCTATTGTATTTTGTGTTCTTAGACATTGGTAGGATTTGTATTCTTTTACAAGACTTTTGTCAATGTAAATTAACTTCAAAAATGAGATTTTACAGTGATTGATTCATATACAAGATGTTGCTTCCTTAATTATTTCATCATTTAAATATAACCTTCAGGCTTGGTAAAATAAATTTTATAGGTTGTTTTCTATCTTTAAACGACTTTTCTTTTATGACACGGGGACATGCAGTGCATATGCCTCGTTAAAAACCTAGCTCGGAAAAACCCAGTGGGATAAAAATCGAACCAGGAAAAAAGAGTGCATATCTTAGAAACTCCAAAATATATTAGGGATCGGAATTATGCATTCGGGGTCGGATTTTCTAGTGTTTGATCACACACGACTTATAATCCAGAATCAAAATCATGCCTTCAGGGTCGAAATTCAGGGTCTTCAAAGCTAATTGGAGTTCAAAGCTCCGGGATCTAAATTATGCCTTCAAGGTCGAGATTCAGGGCCTTCAATTTAGCATGAGCTCTGAATTCAGGATCTTCAATTCAGCATAAGTTCCCGAAATAAAGAATTGAAACCCTAGATCGGATATTATCGGTCGAATTTATTAAAAAACCTGAAAGCTGATAACCAATAGCATATAGATCCATAACGTCTGGTTCGAAAGATTTCAAAGACAAGGCCAAAGTAGAAGAAGGATCGGAATTCAATCCTATCAAATAGACCGTCGATGCTTACAAAGGTTACGGCTTTCACCCATTTCATATTCGATCAGATAATTTGATCTTCAAAGGTCATAGCAACAGCTTTTACCCATAATAAATTCGATCTAAGGGGCATATCAACGGCTTTCACCCTTAGTCGTTTTTAAATTGGTCATAGCAACGGCTTTCACCTGAGGGTCATAGCAACGGCTTTCACCCTTAGTTGGTTTTTAATCGGTCATAGCAACAACTTTCACCTGAGGGTCATAGCAACGACTTTCACCTTTAGTTTTAATCGGTCATAGCAACAGCTTTCACCTGAGGGTCATAGCAATGGCTTTCACCATTTAGTTTTAATCGGTCATAGCAACAGCTTTCACCTGAGGGTCATAGCAACGGCTTTCACCCTTTAGTTTTAATCGGTCATAGCAACAGCTTTCACCTGAGGGTCATAGCAATGACTTTCACCCTTTAGTTTTAATCGGTCATAGCAACAGCTTTCACCTAGGGTCATAGCTACGGCTTTCACCCTTTAGTTTTAATCGGTCATAGCAACAGCTTTCACCCGAGGGTCATAGCAACGACTTTCACCCTTTAGTTTTAATCGGTCATAGTAACAGCTTTCACCTGAGGGTCATAGCAATGGCTTTCACCCTTTAGTTTTAATCGGTCATAGCAACAGCTTTCACCTGAGGGTCATAGCAACGGCTTTCACCCTTTACTTTTAATCGGTCATAGCAACAGCTTTCACCTGAGGGTCATAGCAACGACTTTCACCCTTTAGTTTTAATCAGAGAGTTTGATCTTCAAGGGTCTTAGCAACAGCTTTCACCCATTATAAATTCGATCTAAGGGGCATAGCAACGGCTTTCACCCTTAGTCGTTTTTTGATCAGAGAATTTGATCTTCAAGGGTCTTAGCAACAGCTTTCACCCATTTCATTTTTTACCAGAGAATTTGATCCTGGAGATATAAGAATTCGATCATGGAGATATAATAATTTGATCTTGAAGATCTAATAATTTGATCATGAAGATTTTGACCTTGGAGATCTGAGAATTTGATCTTGGAGATCTAAAAATTCGACCTTGGAGATCTAACAATTCGACCTTGGATGATCTAATAATTCGACCTTGGATACCTGATAATTTGATCTTGGAGATCAAATAATTTGATCCTGAAGATATGAGAATTTGATCTTGGAGATCTGAGAATTTGATCTTGTAGATCTAAGAATTTGATCTTGGAGATCTTAAAAATTCGACCTTGGAGATCTAAAAATTCGACCTTGGAGATCTAGCAATTTGACCTTGGATGATAATTTGATCTTGGAGATCTAATAATTTGATCCTGAAGATATGAGAATTTGATCTTGTAGATCCAAGAATTCGATCTTGGAGATCTAAAAATTCAACCTTGGAGATCTAAAAATTCGACCTTGGAGATCTAGCAATTCGACCTTGGATGATAATTTGATCTTGGAGATCTAATTTGATCCTGAAGATATGAGAATTTGATCCTGAAGATATGAGAATTTGATCTTGGAGATCTAAAAATTCAACCTTCGAGATCTAGCAATTCGACCTTGGATGATAATTTGATCTTGGAGATCTAATTTGATCCTGAAGATATGAGAATTTGATCTTGTAGATCCAAGAATTTGATCTTGGAGATCTAAAAATTCGACCTTGGAGATCTAAAAATTCGACCTTGGAGATCTAGCAATTCGACCTTGGATGATAATTTGATCTTGGAGATCTAATTTGATCCTGAAGATATGAGAATTTGATCTTGGAGATCTGAGAATTTGATCTTGGAGATCTAAAAATTCGACCTTGGAGATCTAGCAATTCGACCTTGGATGATAATTTGATCCTGAATATATGAGAATTTGATCTTGGAGATCTGAGAATTCGACCTTGGAGATCTTAAAATTCGACCTTGGAGATCTAGCAATTCGACCTTGGATGATAATTTGATCTTGGAGATCCAATAATTTGATCTTCTCCTGCATGAGAAGATTCACTTGATTGTACGTGAATTGCCCCCTAGTAGGCATATTTCGATCTAACACCCAAATAAGGCCCCTCGGTGGGCGCCAATTGATCTTACACTTTTTCGTTGGAGATAAAAAAAAAAAATTAAAGTAGAGCATGCAAGATACACTATGATATGAGATAGAAGATCAATAAAGTATATTTTGATCATGGGGTGTACAGATTACAAATGATGAGGGTCCTATTTGAGCATTATAGGATGCCGTACAAGCTAGAGGCTAAATACATATAACTAAGGTGATCTAATCTAACTCATGTGGGAATTCGAGCAGGTGGCTCCGATCATGGAGCAGCCCCCCAAAAATCCCCCTTCCTTCATAAATGCGAGTGGTATTTATAGTTGAGGCGGTGTGCTAGGTGAACCATCCACAGGGGTATATTTCTTGGCCCAAGGGCCTGGGCCTGGGGTTGGCCCAATGGTAAATTCGACCATGAGCCCCTCCGTCGGCGATCGGACTGAGCTAATTGGAGTTCAAAGCTTCGGGATCTAAATTATGCCTTCAAGGTCGGATTCAGGGTCTTCAATGAGCTCAAGGTCGGATTTTAGGGTCTTCAATGAGCTCAAGATCGGATTCAGAGTCTTCAATGAGCTCAAGATCAGATTTTAGGACCCATTTGGATTGATGGATTTGAGTTGGGTGGATTTGAAATCCCTTGTCAAATCCATCCTGCTATTTGGATACAAAATTAAATCCATTCATTTGAAATCCTGGATTTTAGTCCAATGGATTTCAACCCAATTTTAAGTGGATTTGAAATTCCTCCTAAAACTAGTCATTTGAAATCCACTTAAAAAAAATCCACATTGCATATTTTCAAATATTGCAATTTGATCCCAAATTTTTAAAAAACCTAGAATGCAATTCAGTCCAGAATTTTCAAAAAATTAAAATTTGCAATTCGGCTATTATTTTCAGAAATTCGAATTGCACTTTTGGTCCCTATATTTTCAAAAATTACAATTTTGACCCCAAATTTTTTAAGAATCCAAAATTACAGTTCAGTCCAGAATTTAATAAATTCAAATTTCAATTCGAACCCGGATTTTCAAAAACAAAATTTGCACTTTTGGTCCCTCAATTTTTTAATATTGCAATTTTTACACTAGATTTTTTAAAAATCAAGAATTGCAATTCAATCCAGTATTTTAAGCAAAATAAATTTTCAATTCGGCCCCTGATTTTCAGAAATTCAAATTTGCACTTTTGGTCCCTCAATTTTTAGAAATTACAATTTGACCCCGGATTTTTTAAAAACCAAGAATTGCGTTTCAGTTCAGAATTCTCATAAAATTAAAAAAATTCAATTTGGCCCCAGATTTTCAGAAATCCAAATTTACACTTTTGGTCCCTCAATTTTTAGAAATTACAATTTGACCCTAAATATTTGAAAACCCCAGAATTACAATTCAGTTTATTTCGGATGATTTAAATTTTCATTTCGGCCCCTTATTTTCAGAAATTCAAAATTTCACTTTTGGTCCCTTAATTTTAAAAAAATGCAATTTGACCCCATATTTTCGAAAAAATAAGAACTGCAATTCAGTCCATAATTTTCAGAAGATTAAATTCAATCTGGCACCTAATTTTAAAAAATCCAAATTTGCACTTTTGGTCTCTTAATTTTCAAAAATTGTCATTTGACCCCAGATTTCACAAAAACCCTAAGTTCCAATCCAGTCCAAAATTTTCTGAAAATTAAGATTTTCAATTCGGCCCCAAATTTTCTGAAATCTGAATTTGCACTTTTGGTCCCTCAATTTTCAAAAATAATTATTTTGTCCCAAATCGATTTATGTGATTTTATCCCGATATCAACAACAAGAATTAATTGATAGAGCAAATTATAAGGCATGATTGAGAATTTCGAATAACATAAATGATATATACCAAACAATGGATTTCAAATGAATGGATTTGAAATCCTTTGTAAAAAAATTTTATCCAAACAAGAGATTGCAAATGAATGGATTTCAAATCATTGAAATTTCAAATCCATTCATTTGAAATCCCTCTTCATTTCAAATCCACCCATCCAAATGGGCCCTTAGGGTCTTTGATCCAGTCATGAGCCCCAGAATAAAGATCCCAAAGTACCCCTCATCAATATCATGAGAAAATTAGAGGGCAAGAAGACAATCAAGAAGAAATGTGGACATGTAATTCCCTTCGATAGCCTAGATTACATATATGTCGTAGCAATTCCTTTTTTTTAATCAAATTTAATTGTACTTTATCGTATTCATCCATTTTCACTTGTGTAATTTCAAGTAATTCAAGTAATTATCTAAGTCAATCAATTATTCTTAAACTTTCAATTGTCCCAAGTTTATGTTACTATTTATTCCATCATTTTTATACTTTCACGTGAATTTTGTTTGATGATGGTAATTCAAATCAAACTTTAAAATTTAATTTATTTAGTTTATGTTTTCTATGATTTCACCTAAAATCCAGAAATATGTCAAATAAATAAAAATTAGCTATTAAAATATATCATTTACTTGATTATTATTTTTCTAAGGTAGTTAAATTATATTGCTATCTAAAGTGATTCATTCATAGTTGTATACACGCTTCAATTCAATAAGTCGATGTGGTGTTCCAATAATCATGATTTTTTATCAAAATTAAGTATTGAGATTAACCATGTATCTTGTGTAAATAAATAATAATTTCCATGCCATATTTTTTCTATACGTGCGAGTTTTAAATAACTCATATTAATATAAATCATTTTAATATAATTTTGTGCATAGCACGGGATTAGGCTAATACATATATATATAGTGAGAGACGTACTATACACATACAAAATCATAAATATAACAAATAGTCATTATCTATGGACATAAAAATAGACATATGAAAGTGTAATTGTATTAAGTAAAATCATATCAAATTAAGTTAAAAGAATTATTTAAAAGAAAAAAAAATTCAATAAACACAAAATTGGTAATTGTTGCAGCGAGACCATAGAATATGAATTGGAAACAATTTCATAGTCTCATGTAAAAAAGATATAGAACATACAATGTTAGATTTCTAGTTGGGTAATTTACATAAACACCTCCTGACTATTACCCTAATTACAAGAAATTTCCCTTCTGTTTGAAATATTAAAAAAAACACCCCCTTGAGGGGTGTATTTGTAATAATTTTAGGGGATGTATTGGTAATATATTTTATGTAACAAGGGGGTGTCTTTGTAATATAATTTTTGGTTGAGGAGGTGTTTTTGTAATATTTTAAATAGGAGGATAATTTCTTGTAATTTGGGTAATAGTCAGGGGATGCCTATGTAAATTTCCCTTTCTAGTTTGATAAATTGAGCAAATAGAAAGAATAAGAATTTATAAACGTTTTGTGTTTTTTTTTATATTTTCACATATATAAAAACCTTCTTATTTAGTCCTGCTATTGTAGTTTAAATTGTTCTATTTTTTTCATACCATCATATTTGTAATTTGATATGTTATTCAATTTGCTTTTTGGATTTATTACATCCTCTTATAATTTTAAGATTTTTCTTTGAGAGCACTTTCTTTGTTTATCCACTTTTCAGCAGATTTTGTTAATTTTTTCCCTTAGTATTAAATATTCGAATTTTCGGCTCTTTTAGTTCTTTTTGATTAATATGTTAGGTGCTTGAGAATTTAATTTGTCACGCCTAATAATATGAATATTATATGTGATTTTCCATTATAATTCTTCTGTCAAATCAATTTTCACAATCAACAGATTTTGTGTTTATACCTTTGAAACCTTTGGTGGTTGAAGCTAAAGTAGCTTTAGTGGTAAGTTAACTTTGCGATAGTCCAGGATTGGAGGAAAGTGACAATCGAGGGTGATTTGAACGTGGTGATAACATCCAATGTGAGAGATTGTGTTTCTATGGCAAATTATGGGATGATTATCGAAGATATCAAGGAAGGTAGATTGAATTTGGACTCTTTTACGGTATGACGTACTCGAGTCAAGTAACTCATGAAATAGAAAAGTTATCGTTTAGAAAAAAAAAATTATTCAATTATTTTACCTGGTTTTATTCACAATATTGTAATTTTAGAAATAGTTTGATGAATTAAGGTTTCTTTTAAAAAACTATGTATGAAGGAGCACTTATGTTTTAGTGTATTTTTTTTTCTCACCATATTTGTATTTTTATAAATTGAAATGTAAATACTAATTTGTATTCTTTGTCTTGAAAATTGACTAAGATCTTATCATAATAATTTATAATTACAAAATAATGAAGATTGATATATTGTATGACAATTTTAATAGTTTTATTTATATTATGTTGAAGTACTATTGTAGAGTTATTTGAACATTTGATACTACAGTATAGCCAATCTACAAGTTGTAATAAACTCGATTTTTCATAAAAAAGAAAAAGAAAATAAAAACAGTCGATTAGTTTTTACGTTTACATGTAAACAGTAAAACAAATAAAAAACAAATAAAAAACAAATAAATTTGATCACATCTAGATCCACTCTCATCTCTACACTCCATCTCTCTCTGTTAGAAAAGTTGCGATTGACTGTAAGAAGATGAGGAAGGGAGGGTGGTGGTACGCCGTCGTATTGCTGTTAGGTTGCATCGCCGTTGTGGTGAGATCGGACGCATCCGATCACAAATACAAATTGGGTGATTCAGTTCCTCTCTACGCCAACAAAGTCGGCCCCTTTCACAACCCTAGGTATATATTATTCATCTTTTTCGAATTTTATAATCCGATCTTAATTCCTTGTATATATTATTCATCTTTTTTTTTTTTTTTTTTTTTCCCTGAATTACCTAATTACTGTATTTGTTTGCAATTTGGCTTCGGAAATATATGAGAAAATTGGGTTAATTATGTTATTTTGATTTAAAAGGGTGAAAAATTAGAACGGGGGAATTTTGAAATTTTACATATAGCCCTAAAAATACAATTGAAATAGTGGCACAACTAATTTTGCTTTATCGGATCCTTAATGAAAATCTTCGATATCGTAATTATACATTTTCCTCAGCACTAATGTTGTGTTATTTTGCTTGTTTCCAGCGAAACATACCGATACTTTGATCTCCCCTTCTGTTCTCCAGGTATTTGATTTTTTGTTGGTTTTTTGTTTGCCTTTTTTGGTCAGGTCTATCTATTATTTTTGCTGGTATTAATGGGTCTTACTAACAGGTGGTGTGAAAGATAAAAGTGAAGCTCTTGGTGAAGTGCTAAACGGAGATCGTTTAGTCAGTGCTCCATACAAGCTTGACTTTTTAGTTGATAAAGAGTCGGAACTCATGTGCAAAAAGCATCTTTCAACTAAAGAAGTTGCTGAGTTTCGAAATGTGGTTGCAAATGACTACTATTTTCAGATGTACTATGATGACTTGCCCATTTGGGGTTTTTTAGGGAAGGTTGATAAAGAAAGCAAATCTGATCCTAGTGAGTATAGATATTACCTATTTAAGCATCTTCATTTTGAAATCTTTTACAACAAGGATCATGTGATTGAGATCAATGCACGCACGGACCCTAATGCTCTAGTAGACCTTACTGATGATAAGGAAATTGATGTGGAGTTCATGTACTCAGTTAAGTGGAAAGAAACCGGCATTCCTTTTGAGAAAAGGATGGAGAAGTACTCTCATTCTTCTTCACTTCCTCGCCATTTGGAGATCCATTGGTTCTCAATTATCAATTCATGTGTGACTGTTCTCCTACTTACTGGGTTCCTCGCCACTATTTTGATGCGTGTTCTTAAAAATGATTTTGTCAAGTAAGGATTTCTTGCATTGTTCTACTCTGCATATCGACACCATAGTAGGATCTCTACTGATATCGTTTTTGTTTCTTAAAAGATATGCTCATGATGAGGAGACAGCAGATGACCAAGAAGAAACCGGGTGGAAATACATTCATGGGGATGTTTTCAGGTTCCCTAAATACAAGTCTCTATTTGCTGCAGCCCTAGGAAGTGGAACACAGCTTTTTACCCTGTAAGTATAAGTTTTTGGACTTTTCTCAGTGTGTTTCCTAAGTTTTCCAAAGAAGTTGATTTTCCTTGTTATTTGGTTTTTGCATATTGGAAAGAGATTAACTGCATCTGATTTTACTCTTTTCCAGGGCGACTTTTATATTCTTACTTGCTCTTGTTGGTGTATTTTACCCCTACAACCGAGGAGCTCTTTTTACTGCATTGGTGGTCATATATGCTCTTACATCTGGAATTGCAGGCTATACAGCAGCCTCTTTCTATTGTCAGCTAGAGGGAACAAATTGGGTAAGTAGGATTGCTATAGACATCATGTCTTGAGTTTCATTTAATTGAGCCTGTGTAGCTGCATATTTTATGTGGCATTTCACTGGATTCCATCTATGTACTTTTGGTGACATAACTTGCAGTGATTCTTGTTTTCATTTTGACTGAAGTACTTGGTATTTCCTTTTTTTCCCGTCTCCCCTGTGTAATCCTCACAATTGTAGTTCACCGCTCTTGAATATGATGATTTATGGATTATATTTGGTCGAAAAGCCAATAAGATAAGTTGAAGTGACTTCATCTGATTTAATTTTATTCTTTTTACAGGTCAGGAATTTGTTATTGACTGGGGGACTGTTTTGTGGGCCGCTGTTTCTCACCTTTTGCTTCCTTAACACCGTTGCTATTGCTTATCATGCTACTGCAGCTCTACCATTTGGTACTATTGTTGTTATTTTTCTCATATGGGCTCTTGTGACATCACCTCTGCTAGTATTGGGAGGGATTGCGGGAAAGAATAGTAAAGCTGAGTTTCAAGCTCCTGTTCGTACCACAAAATACCCTCGAGAAATTCCAACATTGCCTTGGTACCGTTCAACACTGCCTCAGATGGCTATGGCGGGATTCTTACCGTTCAGTGCCATTTATATCGAACTTTACTATATATTTGCCAGTGTTTGGGGTCACAGGATTTACACAATTTACAGTATTTTATTCATAGTCTTCATTATTCTACTGATTGTCACTGCCTTTATTACCGTGGCATTGACATATTTCCAACTTGCTGCTGAAGATCACGAATGGTGGTGGAGGTAGTTAACACATGCATTTTAATCTTTAAATAATAAACAAATACCTAATAAGTTTGGCATGTGCCTTAAATTTCACTTTCTTTTTTTGTTTTCCTCTCGATTATCAGGGCTTTCCTTTGTGGTGGATCTACGGGCCTGTTTATTTATGGCTACTGCCTATATTACTACTATGCACGCTCGGATATGTCAGGATTCATGCAGACTTCATTTTTCTTTGGTTACATGGCATCCGTGTGCTATGCTTTCTTCCTAATGCTTGGTGCTGTAGGCTTCCGTGCTTCCTTGTTCTTTGTGCGCCACATATACCGCTCAATAAAGTGTGAATGAGAAGCAATAGGTATGTTTCCTTTCATTTTCTGTTAGGAAAGCTTGCACAACTAGCTTGAAAGAGGCATCAATTATGCTTTCAATCTTTACAGATGTATATGTTAAGTTGGAGAATGGTTGTACGTGCATCATAGACAATTGGGCCATTGAGGATTGATTATAGCAGCCAACATCCAGGAGGAAAACCTCGCATTTGTTTATTTGCATGTGGAAAGAAGCATCATTTTATATGGAGCTTAAAGTTGCCTATTGTTGTCTAGGACTGATAATGATATATTAGCATAGGGTTTTTCTTTATTCTTGTTCAAATTTTGTAACATAAGATGTGAAAGAGATGAAATGTTGGTACTTCTCAATGGCAGCATTGTTGGTATGTTTTAATGGCACAAAACATTCACCGTTGGCATTTTCGTAGAAGCATAAGACTTTATTGCATGTAAACTTAGAGAACAAACAGAACCCTAAATGAAACATGAAATACAATAAATATTGGTTGGACGGTTGATGGAGCGGATTTTAGTTCGAATTTTACCTGAATTTGAACCATTTATTTAGTTGTATGGTTCTTTAGAAAAAGTTGGTTAGAACCACATACGAGGTAAATGAAACTTACGAGGAATTGCACTTTTCATACCAAACTTTTGCCTACTTTATACATTTCATACCATACCTTTCAAAAAGACACATTTCATACCAAAATTGGACAACTTTTTTCACATTTCATACCGCCGTTAGTTTTTTGACGGAAATGGTCACGTGACAAGCATGTGACCGTTAAATCACCATTTTCAACTCTTCAGGGGAACATTTGCAATTGGTCAGGGGTGCATTTGCAATTGGTCAGGGGTGCATTTGCAATTATTTTTAAGGTTCACCATCTACTCCACCTACACGGATTTTTTAGTTTTCCGGCGACTCCGGCCACCATTAAGCCTCCCCCTGGTGGCTATAGCTTCGTCTTGACCTCCTCTACAGCGGTGCATTTGCAATTATTTCGTTATACATCCCGTCACTTAGTATTTCAAAATCTAAGAATTTCAACATTTTTGGTTTTTGGTTTTTGGTTTTTTCTACGCCGCCGGTGGAGGAGGTTGACCCACCGTCAAATACATACTGCCATTCATTCCCCTTGGTATGGCGGTTCTTTTGCTTGCAACCTCATCAATTTTCACCAAGTATTGATGAAACTCCCGATTTTTAAAGTTTATGTTACTATTCATCATCTTCTCCATTGCTTCTTCAAATTTTATTTTTTCTGGTTTTCTTAATCTCAAATCCTTCATAATCTTATATTTCAATTAGATTTAATCCTCTCCCCTCTCTCACAAAAACAAAAGAATGAAATCCTTCTGGTTATTTGTGGTTTCTTTCTCTGTGAGACATGGTCTGTTTTTAGTAATGGACAATTCAATATCTGAAATTAGATCTCCATCCCCTCCCCTATTTGATGAGCTTAAATCCCACTTGATTTATAGGGAAAGATTCGGATTGGACTTATAGAACTCCAGTGTGAGAAACTTGGTAAATTATTACAGTTTGTGTAGAAGTTTTAGTAAAATGATGGTGAGCAAGATGGTGTTTCAGTATTCCCAAATGGTATCCAATCTATGAATGAATTTCGATAAATATGGGGCATTGGATAATTATAAGACGAGCTTTTCAATGTATGGATGAGTTAATCTCTCTAGTATTCTTCAAGGACCCATTTGATGGAAATGCAGAATTATCAGAGACAAATTCTGGAGCTGGTGAAATAATTACAAATGCACCCCTGACCAATTGCAAATATTCCCCTGAAGAGTTGGAAATGGTGATTTAACGGTCATGTGCTTGTCACGTGACTATTTCCGTCAAAAAACTAACGGCGGTATGAAATGTGAAAACAGTTGTCCAATTTTGGTATGAAATGTGTCTTTTTGAAAGGTATGGTATGAAATGTATAAAGTAGACAAAAGTTTGGTATGAAAAGTGCAATTCCCTCTGAAACTTACATAGGGTAGAGGTGATTTGATCCGCGAAAAGTTGATAAAAGTTTATGGCAAAAGGTTTTTATGTATATGGCAAAAGGTTTTTATGTATTCTTAATGAATGATCCTGTGGCTTTGAGAAGAGTTATAGATATATGGAAGAGTTTGCAAATAGTTTGTTGGGGCATTCTATTACAAGATTTTGTTGGGCATTGTGTAATTGAGATACCATCTCAATGAATGACAAATGTCCTCAAAAATTAAAAATTAAAATAAAATAGTTACTAAAATACTTTTTTAACCCTTATTATTTTTCTGAAAATTTATCCCTTTCCCCAAAAAACTGCAACTCGCTTGAAAAAGTCAAATTCGTCTGAAAAATTGAAACCAGGGTAATTGAATTTTATTAAAAATTCCAATAAAACTTTCAATCTCAATATTAACTGAACTTATTAGAATCAACTTAATTTAATAACAAATTTCAAAATTTTTGTTTGATCTCTTGTAGTGAATAAGATTATATATAATATTTTAATTTAATATTAATGTTGTTTTGATAATAAATGAATAATTAATAATTAATTTAACTTTAATTGTATAATTAGAATTAAAATCAAATAATTATAATTATAATATCAAATACAGTACTTTTTTTCTAAACACAATTTAAGAGTAAATTGGACCGAAAAGAAAAAAAATATAAGATTTGGGGTCAATTTATGATTTCCTATAATTTGAGCAAAACCTAGTTCATCATCTTCCCCTCTAACCCGCCGCCGCCGCCGCCGCCGCCCCATCCCTGCACCCCAACCCATCGTCACAGCCGCCTATTCTCAGCAACCAAACACCCACACCCACAGCCGCTACTGAACCACTTCAACTCAATGTTCTGGGTAAAATTGGACACAATCTAAACAAAACTAAGCATATGTTCATCCACTACAATAGATCTAAAAACTTTTAGAATTCTATAGCAAAGGAGATATGAATCGAAGAATCTCAAAAAAAATTGTGAAAAACTAAACTGAAAGAGTTATGGACGGAACAGGAAACATAGGGCACCGCCTCCATCGCGTTGCCAGTTCCGGAAACACAGAGGCCCGACCCAAAAAAATCAATGCTTCTAACTGGCTAGATTTGGCCAGTGGCATGGCTAGTTCCGGCAACCCGAAGGCCAAATCTGGTTGCCGCGTGGTCGGACTTGGCCACGCTGTGGCAGGTCAAAACAGACGTGGTGGGGTAGTGGCGGGTGGTGATAGTGTTTGGAAGGAGGAGAAGAGATGGAGGATTTTCTTTTTTGTTAGAGAATAAGATGGAGGAATGATGTTTGTTCAACATATTAATACAAGGGTATAAAAGTAAATTAGTATTTTTGGACATGTCCAACAATAAAAAGAGGCCCAATTGAACATGTTTGTTTTGGACATAATCATGTGGTCTAGATTTGATCTTGATACATTTTAAAGGTCAAGATTAACTATCTTGTAGGAGATAGATTTTTGACCTATCTCTTAATAGACAAACCCTAGTTTGTTGGACGGAGATTTATTTGAATCCAAATTTTTGTTTCAAATTAGATTAATGTATGATTGCTCAATGGACTAAGATATTATGAAGATTTTTGAAAATTCGATGTGAGCGATCAAAACAAATGAACTTGAATATGAAGTTTGATTGATCCACACGGGGCCGGCCCTAGACATTGAGGAGCCTAGCCGAATTTCAAATTTGGGATCCTTTGTTATAAAAAATATATAATTAATTTATTTTTTAAAGGTAAAAATATTAATTAAATATTTATATATTTTTTCTCCAAGATATTATTTTTTAGATAGATAGATAAATAACAAACTTATTTAACTTTTACAATATTCAACCGTGAATTCTTTTATAAAATTTTAATATTAAAAATAGTATTTTAGTCGAAGCAAATTTTACAAGTATATGTACATCCTCAACTTTATTTCATTCTTTTACAAATATCATAATTGATTGTTTAACTTTATTTCATTTCATGACATTCTTAACT
Source organism: Penstemon eatonii (assembly GCA_038501285.1). Lineage (NCBI taxonomy): Eukaryota > Viridiplantae > Streptophyta > Magnoliopsida > Lamiales > Plantaginaceae > Penstemon > Penstemon eatonii. Next base: position 16,237,176 of record CM076710.1, on the reverse strand, counting down.
CTATTAATTATATATTATCATGTATAGAAAAAATTATACATCATGTATAAAACTAAGAAAAAGATACACATACATATAAAAATATGGATGAGGCTAGACCAATTTTATTAGGGGTGAAATTGTTTTTTGCAATCTACCATGTGAGAAAGTAATTAGCAGAAAATCCTATAATAAAGAAAAAACCGTATTTTTTTATAATAACTAAGAAAGAATTTTTTAAAGTACTTATTAAGGGAAAAAAATTGACAAGAAATCATTAAGTAAGAAAAGGGATTAAAAGAATAATTACTACAAAAGGGAAATAAAAAAAAGAAAGATGGAGAATTATTAGAAAAGTAAAAAAGTTAAATAATATAAAATAATCAAAATATAAGACAAAACCTAATTATTGGAATTTGAACCCTAAACTTCTCACTCATTAAGAGAATGTCTTACCAAGTGAGCCAAGATACATATTAAGTACAAAATTAATAAAATTAAATATACTTAAATTTTTAATTTTCCTAAAGGCCTAAATATAAATTTTGGGGCCCTCCGAACCGGAGGCCCTAGGCGCCGGCATAAGTTGCCTAGCACTTAGGCCAGCCCTGGATCCACCCAAAATTCAGAATTTTTTTTTTTTTTTTTTTTTAAGATTGTAAATACATCATACTCTATCTAATAATACATAATCATTAACCAATTAACTCATTGCAATTTGCAGTTTTCAATATGATCATTAGTAAGAATTGCTTAATTCCCACAATAGATTGTAATTAAGCAAGACCATGTGGAATTGGTAAAGTTCTCTGAATGCTTTGGTGATTGCAAAATACCACCACAATTCAAACCATTGTAATTTTCAATGTCCATTATCAAACTAAAATTTCATCCACAAACTAATGTTCATTTCCGAAGAGCTATATAAAGAAGAATGATTATTATAGATATGGTTCATAAGAAAATATGTATACCATTAATCCATTACACTATTGATGAATATAATTTTCATGTAATAACGAGTGTCTGGTCTAGTGAAAAAAACTATTTATGACAATGTGATGAATTTGTGTTTGATTCCCGGCTGAGAAAGATGTTTATATAATCTGTCTGACAATGGCTCAAAAAAGAATTAAGATAGGTTTAAAACCTTATTACCTGAAAACCTAAAAAAAATAAAACCTATATTGATCTTCATAGTTCATGATCCACCAGAAACACTTCCACTAAAGATCTCAATAGTATCTCCTTGCCCAACATGATGCCATTTAAAAGATCGATCATCGTCCATTACATTTTGTTTGTAAATAAAAAAATACCCTTCTTGTGGAAGATCAAACTGCAATTGTTCCTTCATTATCTCGAGCTTCTTTCTTAGTTCCCCTACATTATCCAATGAATTCACCTCCAATGGAATTTTTTTAGAACAACATTTTGTAAAAACAATAATCCTCAGCTTACGTGATCCATTGGATGAGGACGAGACGGGGGATGATCGAACGGCTACTATTATTTCTTCATTATTGGACATATCATATTCATGTATCGATTTATGATCATGCAACTCGATTCCATTTGAATTGATGACCAAACGACTAATTGGGATTCCTTCGATTTCGTAGATTTTCTCTTTAAGCCTCCGGATTGTTTCGTTTATGTCCATTTCGATGGATATGCCTTGTTTGGATGTGGGCATTTTGAGAAGAAGTTGGATCTTCGACGAGGAAGAAAACTCCGTGGCTATGAGAAGATGAATGCGCGATCGATCGAGGATGTCGGATGAGTGGACGTTGAGTTCATCATGTAGTGTATTGCCATTGAAGCTTAAGGTTTGTTTGGATGTTGGAATTCCATGGAACTTTTGTATCTTCTCTTTGATCTCTAATATTGTATCAAAGTAGCCCACTTCTAGGTAGAAAGGGTTGCCTCGATTTGGTAGGAAGATTAAATCCATTACTTGCTTCTAGTGGTGTTTTTGAGTGTGTTTAATTAACAACATCCCATGTATATCGATTGAAGGTTCGTTAGTATAATTGGGTTCTTTTTAAACCAAATCTTGAGAAGCGGACAACAAGATGATGTAGGATCTATTCTAAAAAAAAAGAAAAAAAGCATAACCAACTTTGAGCAAATTTTGCTATATCATTTGTTGAGGAGGGTTGATTGATTTACCCACATTAAAATGGAATTTATACATATATTATAGCACGACAGTCCGTGGACCCAAATTCTAATATTTTGACTAAATAGATATTTTTGGAAATTTTGATTTATTTTTATTCCAAATTAGTTTTGGTATTAAGAGCATTTAATTAAGACCACTTTAAGTTTTTATATTCTAAATTAGGCTAGCCATATTGCCAAAGCAACAATTTTTGATTATAGAGCAAATTTTTTTAAATTTCAATAATGCCCCTTTGCAGGAAATTGTTTAGTTAATAAGTTGATCTATGACCTAATGTATCCATAATTGTCTTTCCCATAATATAGATTCTAATCCCATTAACAGAAATAGCGCTGCAAATAAATGAAATGAATACCCAAATCTTGATATTTTGACTAAAGAGAATTTTTCGGAATTTTGATTTAATTTATTCCAAATTAGTTTTGGTAGTAAGAGCATTTAATTAAAATCGCTTAAGTTTTTATATTCTAAATTAGACTAGCGATATTGCCAGAACAACGATTCTTGCTTTAAGAGGAAATTTTTTTAAATTTCAATTATGCCTCTTTGCAGGAAATTGTTTATTTAATTGATCTATAGCCTAATTTATCCATATTTTCTTTCCCATACAATAGATTCTAGCTAATCCATTAACAGAAATAGCAAATAAACGAAACAAAGATCTTTTATTTCCTCATTGTTTCTATATCCTTCTTCCATCAACAATGACATTGTTTTTATCACATGGATTTTTTTTTTTTAAAATCTTATGTCAAAATATTAATGCAATTGCTAGTAATATGTTAATTAAGTATTTTGTTGGTTTGGCTTGAATCCCGAAAGCATAATATATTTACGGCATTGATTTACAATTTTACATGCCTGAAATTTTCAGAATGAATCTTACGGCATTGATTTACAATTTTTACATGCCTGAAATTTTCAGAATGAATCTTGATATCTAAATTCATGCTATTAAATTTTATCTCTTTCATTTAATTCAAAGATTATTTTTTATGAAGATAATATGTAAAGATTTACAAAATCCCTTAATTACCCCATCAATGATCAATACACTCACCGAACCCACACGAACGAAGCAAAAAGGAAGAAGAAACTTCTGCAGTTTGCTTATTTCTACCGGAAAAACTTTTATTCCCCATTGAATAAATCTCCTAAGAGACAATTTCACTTTTGGTACCATAAGTTACCCTACTTTAAGGGTATGGTACCATAAATTTTTTATCCGACACAGTTCATACCATTACTTAACTGGTCAATTACACATTTGGTACTTTCGTTCAATAATTGATGGAATTTTCAATTTTTGGACGGAAAACGTATGAAAAAATTGCAAAATTGGTCCCATAATTAAAGCATGATGGCAAAGTTTGCCCCACATATTTTTTGGCCATCAAATTTACCCCAAAATTTATAAGTTTAAAGCATTTCACTCCCAATAATAAAAATAGTTAAATTATTAATACTATTCTCTAAATTTATTTTAGTTAGTTCTTTTATGATAATTCTACTTTATATTTAGATTTTATATATAATATATGTAAATTAAATGATATTTTATATAAAACCTGAAAAAATAAATATCTATTAAACTTATTAATTTTTTTCAATTAAAAAAAGTTAAACTAATTAGATTTTACATATCATATATATAAAATAAATAATGTTTTATATAAAATCTGAAAAAATCTTATAAAAATACATAAATATTATTAATCCTATTTACGAAAAAATAAAATGGATTGAAATTTTCTCTCTCTAATTTTCTTTCTCTCTCAAACTAAACACACCTTGAACACTCACTTCGTTTCAGTTTATCGATCATATATCAATTGATTGTGGTTTGATTTTTGCAAACCTAAACTCATGCTCATCGATCGTCTCACTTTCACGAACAACTCTGCTGATTTGATTTTTCAGTTTTCTTCGTTTTTTGCTGCGTTATTTCAAGAAAAATCCAGAAAAAAATGGGTTTAGATTAATCTTCATTTTTTTGTGTGTTTCTCTTATGGAATCACTCTTTGGAGCTGTTCAAACTCAATTGGCAACACCAGTTTCATGTCCACTGAGGTACTTGATTCACTTTTTGCTGATCAAAGAAATTGGTTGTGCGATCCCCAGTTTAGTTTTTCTTCTGATTTTGCGAGAATACATGGTATTAATTCTGAAATAACGTTGATGTTCCAAAACCTGGTATTAATTGCACAAGGATTCTGAAATCTTTTAATTCAAGTTTTAAATAAAATATCATTTAATTTAAATATATTATATATAAAATCTAATTAGTTTAAAAGATTTAAAAATTATATATAAAATTTATTAAATAGGATGAATAATATTTATATAATTTTAAAAAGTTTTTTTTGCAGATATTATAAAAAATATTTTTTAATTTATTTATATTATATATAAAATCTAATTAATTTAATTTTTTAATAATAATATATAAAATTTATTAATGGGATTAATAATTTAATTAATTTTGCAATTATATTTGAAATGCTTCATACTTATATATTGTGAGGTAAATGTGTCAGTCCAAAAATATGTGGGGCAAATTTTGCCAGTGAGCTTTATTATGGGACCAATTTTGCAAGTTTTTCATATATTTTCCATCCAAAATTGGATATACCGTTAATTATTCGACTAAAGTACCAAATGTGTTACTAATCGTAAAGTAATGGTATGAAATGTGTCGGATGAAAAACTTATGGTACCATATCTTTAAAGTGTGATAACTTATGATACCAACAGCGAAATCCACTCAATCTTCTAACGGTCTTAAATTAATATGCAGTAGCTTACACTCAACAAAATTCAAGGAGCAATCAGTTCTTTTTAATTTCCAAGAAAAGTCTAGTCAAAATAAGAAACTAAAAAACCTTCAAAAACCGAAACCCTAAGGCAGCCCCACATTCTCTCAATCTCAACAAGGAAGAATAAAGGAAACTTTGATGAGTGATTTCGAACTTATTCCTAAACCTATTTGACATGATGCACTTATAAGCATGTTTGTAAGTCATGGTACAAGATCCTATGTAAACCTAATTTTGCAATGACCTATTCGGAAAAATAACATTTTTCTAACATCATATTTCGCGAAATTGTACCAAAGGTTCATGAGATTTGGTATTTGGTTGAATTTTCCGAGAAAGGTGATTTAATTAGGACTCAGTTTAAGCCAACAATACCTGATTCCTTGAAAAAAGAATATAGAGTTTTTGCTTCTAGCTCTTGCAATGGTTTACTCTATATATATGTACGAAAACCAGGGCTTGATACAATTAGCAGTAATCCGGTTTTGGGAGAGTGTATTACACTCCCCCAACATGAAATAGTCGACGAAGCATAATAGGCAATAATGCAAATAGCGTGCTATTCGCTATAGCCCAGGTGTATCGCGTCGATGCGCCCTGCACAAATGCTATCTAATTAGCACGTGCGACATGGCGCTATCGCACTATAGCGCACTATGCTACGAGACATATTAAACGCATTTTAGTTTTCTTGCCCTCAAAATGCATAAATAAAAAATGCTTTGTTTTTATTTTTTTCAAAAAGATTCGTGTTCTAGCTTCAACCATGTTTTAACTTTAAACCATTTTTTTTTTTACAAAAGAGAACAAAAAAAGCGCCCAACCCACTTAGGTTAAAAATTAAAAACATTATTCAGGTTCTCTCTACCTCTTCCCCCTCCTCTGCGCCTCTCACCCTACCTCCAGTTATTGAAATTTCTATAAATCTAAAGTATCTTGTTCTAGGAAAGAATCTAATGATTGGAGTGACGATGAGATTGATGATTAATGTTTAAGTTTTGAAGTTTGGATTCCATATTATTAGGTTAACTAATTACGGGATTGCTATGGACAGTTCAGCCTTGGCTAAACTGCCCATAGTTTACCATACATTGTTTGTCATGTGGTAAACAATTTACCCAGGGGCGGACCGCTTAAGGGGCTGGGGGGGCGGTCGCCCCCCCCAAGAAAATCTGGAAGAAATTTATATATATGTATTTGTCAAGTATTTTCAAATATGGTTAGTAGTGCGGTGGATGGTGTGTTGCATTTCCAATAAGGATGCCAGGGTTCGATTCCTGAATCCTGAACTTCTTAGTTGATATTGTTTTTTAATTATAATCTATTTATCATTCTTTCCTCCATTTTAATTATAAATATATGGGCTAATGTGGCATATGTAGTAAAATTATTGTAAATATTTTTATGTTAATATCATATTTAATGATAAAAATATTTTACAATAAAAAAAAGTTATAATATTAATTTATAATCTATTTATCTTTCTTTCCTCCAGTTTATTAAAAATATATGGACCAATTTATAAACATTAATGTGGCATGTGTACTAACATTATTGTAAATATTTTTATGTTAATAATTTATTAGTGTCTTAATTATAACCATCATATTTTATGATAAAAATATTTGATTTTATAAAATGCATTACAATAAAAAAAAAGTTCTAATATTAATTTTGGTACTTTTTATAGCATTTTTTTTTATAGAACTGGGTTTATGTTTTAAAAATATTTACGTGTTTTAAGATTATTCAATGTCTTGAACCATTTGTTGAATGAAACTCTTTAAAAACAATTACTAGTATATTTTTTACCTTTTATTAGATGAATATTCAAAATTACTTATTTTCATTAAGTTGTCATTTTATCGCAATAACAGAAAATTTTCAAATTTACCATTAAAAAATCTAGCCCCCCCAACCAAAACCCTCTAGGTCCGCCCCTGAATTTACCTATTACCTGATATATATTTATTATACTACACCAAATACAAAATTACTTAAATACCCTCTTCTTCTTCTTATTCTTCCCTTCTTCTTAAAACGTCTTCTTCTTAAAACAGGGGAGTTACCAATTAATCAATCATCAAATTTAAGTAAAAAACACCTGAAATTAAATATTATGAACCAAAAAAAGCAATGTAGAACAAGAATCAAGAACAAAAACACTAAAAAAACCGCTAGAATCGAAGAACCCAAAATCTGATTTGAAGCCCAATTTGCAAAATTCAACAAGAACTGCTGTTAATTGCGTAGGAAATAGACTGTAATCAAACCTCCGAACAAAAAGAAGAAGATTCCTCAAGAAATCCGAACCAATTTTGAATGGAATTGACGGCCCGTTCAAGTTCTTGAGGGCCCGAACCTCTAAATCACTTCAATGAACCAGGCAAACAACAATTAAACACTCCAGGAGTGTTTTCCAATAAATCGAACATAAATCTCACGGCCCGTTCAAGTTCTTCATGGCCCGAATTAAATTCCAGCTCAATTAGTGTATGTAATGCGAAATTAACTTCGGAAACACTCTACCCAGGCCCTAGAGAAGAGTAAACGATCAGCCATTGTCTCTATGTAAAGAATTTTAATTGTCAAAAGATTTTATATGATTTTTATTATATCCGTTTTGAACATTACGTTTTATTGTCAAAAAATGTTGACGCATAATTAATTAGTGCTGTTTTTGTAGTTTTACTTTACCTAAACGATTATTGAATCAAGATGTTATGAAAGAGGAATTTCCCTTTTCTAATTTCTTTCTTTCTTTTATATATCCTCAATTTGGTGATAAAATCACAAAAATGTGAAGAGCAGCAATATGTGAAGTAATGTTGAATATATATACGGATACTTCAAAACGGGATTTTATGTTTTTAATAAAAATGGGATTTTATGTTTTTAATATATATTATTAATAAGGAGGGGCAAATGTGTAAATGAAATAAATGAGATTTTATGTTTTTATTATATATTATTAATAATCAGGGGTAAAAGTGTAAATGAACTAAATGTGACCTGCTAAATGAGACCGGGTCAGCAGGTCACAATTATAATAATATAATAATCCAACAGTTCAAAAATGTGAAAAACTGCTTCATAATCAAGGGCAAAAGTGTAAATGAACTAAATGTGACCTGCTAAATGAGACCGGGTCAGCAGGTCACAATTATAATAATATAATAATCCAGCAGTTCAAAAATGTGGAAAACTGTCAGCAGTTTTCCACAAGCTGAACTGCTGGTAGAAGTCCCCAACTAATTATTGATTGTTCAAACTTCCAATACTTTAACTAGTAGTTTATTTGCTTGTTTTAGGGTATTTAGGACCTATTTGGGAATTCACAAACCCTAAAGCATCCCCATATTTTCTTAATCTCAACATGGAAGGTAAAAAAGAAATTTCGGTGAGTGATTTCGAACTTCTTCCTAAACCTATTTGTCAAGAAATATTCTTCAGGATTAACACTATTGACATCATGCACAATAAGCGTGTTTGTAAGTCATGGTATAAGATCCTTCGCCAACCTAATTTTGCAATGAACTTTTCAGAAAAATCATCTTTTTCTACCATTATATTTCGCGTAATAGTAGGAAAAGTTCATGATGTTTGGTATTTGGTTGAATTTTTCGAGAAAGGTGATTTTATTACGCACTTTAAGCCAACAATACATGATTCCTTGAAAGAAGAATCTAAATATTTTGCTTTTAGCTCTTGCAATGGTTTATTTTGTATATATGCACATATACTTGGGCTTGATATAGTTAGTATCAGTAATTCGATTTTGGGAGAGTGTATTACACTCCCCAACATGAAATAGACGACGAAGCATAGTAATCAATAGAAATAATAGCGTACGCTAAAGAGCGCTATTCGTTATAGCCCATGTGTATCGCGACGCTATGCTCTACACTATCGCTATCCAATTAGGGCATGCCATGTGACACTATCGCACTATGTGAGGCGACAAATTAAACTCGCTTTAGTTTTCCTGCCTTCAAAAGGCATAAATATAAAAAGGTTTTTCTTTTTGAAAAAAAAAATCCGTTTTCTAGCTCAACTTTGAGTAGGACTGTCAATCGGGCCTTGTGAGCTGAGCTTTAAGTAGCTCGAACTCAAATAATGTCGACCTTTATAGTTATAGGCTCAAACTCGGCTTATAAATTTTTTATTTTCTCTGGCTCAAACTCGGCCCGTGTAATTTTTCGGTTTTCGGGTCTATATCGGGCTTATATTGGGTTTGTTAATATAGGCACAAATAGCTTGAGGTATAAAATATCTAGATTACCGAAACACATATGAATAGACTACTATTACATACGACACGAGTATATATTATTAAATAATATTTTAACTGAAAGATCGAGTTATTTGCCCACATTTTTTAAGATACGTTTGATCTATATGAACATGCAGTAGAGTTTTAGAGTCTCAATACTCCAATTTATTGAACCGTATTTTTTTTATCTTTGATTTAATTTTTTTTTTTGAATATTGGTCATCAGTACAAAATTGATATACCAATATATATATGTGAGTTTACATTATAACTTTTTGTAATTTTACTTAATAAAAATAATAATTAGTAACCATAACTACAATACAAATAATTAATCGTAATATTTAAAACAATTATATGTTCGGGCTTTATTCGGGCTGAGCCGTGTTAGGCTCAAGCTCAGCTCATAAATTGATCGGGTAGGCCCGACTCAATTGACATTCTTAACTTTGAGATTATTTGGTAATCAAATATATCTTCTTGATAAATCTGATGGATCTCAGATTACTATATGGAAAATGAAAAGTATGGCATCACAGAATCTTAGACAAAAGATGTCGTATTGGAAGTTGGTTTCCTTCTGGCGTGTATTGTTTTTCTTTTGGGATTGATCTGGTCGGATATCACGAAATGGAGACATGTTTTTTCCGACCTCTGGCGATAGAGATCACACCTTTTATAGAGTTAAGGATGAAAAGTGTTCTAAAATTGAGGTTTTAGTTGCTAAATTGGTTCCTGAAAGTATAATGCTATATAAAACACAAGCTTTTTGTCGATCGAGGAATTTATGGTGAAGGATGATAGAATAGTGTCCTGCAAGCCAACTATTTTGGCTGCATTTAATTGAAAGGACCATTCAATTGGATTAATAAATGCATTTTATTATTATATGGTAATCTTTATCTTATGTAATAATTATCTACGCATAAGGATAGAAGTCCTTAGATCACAGGGCTATGGGACAACCCGTGGACTGATCTCCAAGGCCGTGATCTAGAACATATTCAAGAGTCGTAGAATCCAATCGAGATAGGACATCGTTGGATTCGGCTAGACTCTCACTGTTGTGTATACTCCGATGAACTGGAGGACGCTGGGGTCCACGAGCGTGACTGGGATAGTCGATACACATAAGTGGGTGGCTTGTTGGGATGGCAAGTGCACTGAATACCCCAATTAGGAAATAACTCACCATGGAAGCGGTAGTCGCATATCGGGGTTGAAGTTATTCCAAATTTATAATAGTATACGAGGAACGATCCCTAACTACTTGAGGTGATAGGGTTTATCTAGTGCGAGAACGTCTATGCTTTGATATGAGTTCCGACTGACTGGGGATCGCCAGAAAGTCTCAGTGGACTCATATTAGGTATAGAGGAACTCGTATGCAGATTCATATCATCAACAAATGATCCATTGATCCGACTTGATAGGTTGGGAAATTCTCCTATGGATTTCTGTGAGAAATTAATTCTGGTAAAATCCTCGACCGAGGTATCTGACGGCTTTATGTAAGTAGCTCATAAAGGTTAAGTCAAAGAGAATTATTTCGATACCCGAATGCATAAGGTCAGGACAAAAGAAAAGGGAATCCGATGAAAGACCATGCCCTTAAGTCTCGACTGGGAGATTGATCGATGGAGAGATTATGTCGTATATGGAAATTGTAAATGATAAAAGGTTCACTGAATTAATTCACCAGTGATTGGGCTCCATGGGCTTGTGGCTGGACATCGACCGTGGAGTGTGGGAGAATTCTCAAATTGGCAGGGGTGCTAATTTTGGAATGATCAATCGACAGAGTGTTCGATTGATTTAGAGCAAGTTTTACTCGAATAATTAAATAATATTTAATTATAACCCACGGTCAATTATGTGGTGAACCTACGGGGGCATACACAATACACATGAAGCGAAAGCGAGGAAATAAGAACGACCCAGTCGACTGGGTCGACTGGGTGAATAATCGACTGAGTCGATTATGTTGGGTGGGTCGACTGGGTCGACCCAATTGGAACAAAGTGGGATCCAATTGGAATTGGATCAGGATCATAAATTAAATTGGAATTTAATTTGTGGATTAATTAATTAAGTTGGATTTAATTAATTGGAAAGGATTTTAATTAAATAGACTTAGAGTCTGATTTAATTAAATGGGAGATTAAGTTAATTAATTGAGCTATTTAATTGGGAGATTAAATTAGGCCTGATCAAATTAATTAACTGGGCCATGAATTAATTAGAAGACTTGGTCTTCTAATTAAAAAGGGCCATGGCCCATGTAGGAGAATGGAATCCTAGTCCTAATAGGACTAGGTTAGGGAGATAACTATAAGTAGCTTACTTGTAGTTATTTTTCACACAACTCCATAAGCAAAAATCGAGCAAGAGTAAAATTCTCTCTCCCTCTCCCACACAGCAATAGCCGAACCCATTCTTCCCTGTGGAAGAATTTTTCGTTTTCGACTTTGTTCCAAGATCGTTCCTAAATCCTAGATCATAATATATCTTGTGTTCTAGCTGATCAAGATATATTATTTTCGTGATATTGTGGTGTATCAACTAGTAGAGGCGCAACACGTGGGGCGCTAGTGCAGGGCTTGGATCAATTTTGCTGGAGCAGAAATCAGAGTTCGTTTTTGCTGACTGCCAACTTGGATTTGCAAGGAGATAGGTATAACGTGCAAACTTATACTATCGTTTTAATTAATATTTATATATATACACCTAGAGTAGTATCCTGGCAAGATTCCGTAAGAGGTCCTAAAATTTTTATATTCCGCTGTGCCTAGGGCTGTTTATCTTACCGAATCCCAACAGTGGTATCAGAGCCAACTCTAGGCTTTGTATATATATGAATTTGCAAATTCTGTGTTATAAATCATATGTTTGATTTATGTATGGCTAGTTCTTTAACTGTATATGTTTTAGGACGTAGATCTGTTAACTTGGAGTTAATGTAAAATTTTGATTCGAAAATTTTATCGTGTTAATTTTTATTTTGGATTGAATTAATTAAAACTGTTGATTTTAATTAATTAAGAAATCAAACACAAATTAAAATAAAATAAAAGGAAAACAAAGTAATTAGATCAAAACTTTATTCTCTTGGTGAGAATTAATGTCGATCTGAGTGCTCGGCATAAGTTTTTGATTTTCTTTTGTAGACACAGTCATCGTGGCATGTATGTAATAGCATGCATGTTGTTTTAATTTGTCATGTATTACTTAAGTTTTGAAGCAACATTGCAATTTGATTTTGTAAATTGCAAAAATGTTGGATTATAGTCAACTTGAAGCCGAACGTAATACGGCCATAATATGGTGGTTCAAATTTCGTGGCAGAATTTTGGATATATCTTGAACAAAATCTTGGAGATTTGGTTGTTATGGAATCTTGGTGAATTTTGGATTGATCTTAGAGATCTAATTAACAAGGAAACTTAGAGTTTCAATTGTGATAAGAGATTTAATTAAAGTTAATCTCTAGTAAGTTACCAAGATTAAAGATCTTAGAGATCTTATTAAATTAGGAAACTTGAAGTTTTGGATAAGGTAGAAATCTTGGTGGATTTGGACACTACCTTAGTTGACTAATCTATTCAAAATAGGATTATCTTGAGAATCTTGGAGATTTGTAAAATTGGGAAACTTAGAGTTTTGGATAAGATAGTAATCTTGGAAGATTTGTAACTATCTTAATTAACCAACTTTATCAAGATAAGAGTTGTAGATTTCTTAGAACTCAAGTAAGAGTTAATTAATCTTAGAGGTTAATTGTTAATTCAAAATTAAATTAACATGGATAATTTTTGTGAATTAAAATTAAAGGAGCCGGTAAATTTACATTTATGCCCTTATGTGAATTTATGCATGTTCTTGAGTGAATATGTGAATTGGTCGATTTTGCCCTTAAGCCCTGTGTAGTTTTGGTTTATTTATTTTATGGGTTGTAATTAAATGGGCCTGATTGGTGCCCTTGCTTGCGCAAACGAATGTAATAGAATAGGGCCTTTATTTTTTTAAGCTAGGCTTAGATTAGGCTTGAAGCCGAGAAGACCTCATGAAGACTTGGAGATCCGCATGGAGGCCCATAACCTTGGAGGACATGGAGGCCCAATTCATTACATGGAGGCCCAATCAAGGTGGATATTACAAGAAGGCCCATGATGTATGGGTTTGTAAATTGTAATAGTTAGGACATTTAATTTCCACCCTAGACTGACCAATTGATCCATCAGATGGCTCGTGATGGATCGCATAGGATGGGCAATCGATCAATCATATCATGCTAGGTGATGGATGTTTACTTTTTCGTAATTATTCTTTGATGTATGAGATGCATGCTTAGGATAGAAAAACGTAAACAAGATAAAGCATAATCTGATGAGACCTCGCACAAGGAAAACATAAAACCTCCAATTGAATTTAAAATCAATTAGAATATTAAATCGAATAACGGGCGCATATGAATGGTGTCTATGGTCCGAGCCTATCCAATTACTAGGTCTTAGGCATGTTGTACAAATATATCTCGATGTCTCACGAGTCGTGGGTCGAGTTATAGGAATATGATATGTCTATTGCCTCGATGCACAGTTTAGTGCCAAGGGAGGGGATAGCAAGGTTCTAGGCGCTGTCTCACGAGTCGTGGGGCGTATAGGATTGAACTATTTCTCTTCACGAGTATTGGACATGATTTAACGCGAGTAAGTATGGATGTCTCACGAGTCGTGGGTCCATAACGAAAACCGAGGCTAAATGAACTCAAGGGTTAGCTGGGATGGTTAACCGGCGACGTGATCGCCCACCAAGTGGATCAATTGGTATGGCCAACGAGTCGTGGGTACTGAGCGATTGCATTTGGGCCTTGAGCCCATCAGGAAATTTTTATTTCCCGAACCTTATGTGGGGGCATAAGTATTCGATAAAAATAGTGGGAGTAATTTACAAATGAAAATCATGTTTGTAAATTATGCATTGATATTAATTTGCCACGTATTTATCGTCATGTTTATGATAGTTTTTCATAAGTAATGTATCCTTGAATATTTACCATCATACTTGAATCAAATAAATTGACTGAACCCAAATGAATTTTGAATGACTTCTCGAGTCCAAGCAAGGACTAATCTCCTTACAAAGATTTCATTGGTTTTCCTTTCGAAGTTACATTTCGACTGGAATGGTGATAGGTTTCACCAAGCTGCCTTTTTTTGAAGTTACTCTTCAAATAAGAAAGGTGATAAGTTTCACCAGAGGTTGAGGATGGTTCTCAAGCCCAAATTTTCTTGTAGGCAAACATGAAATCTCCCATAAATGGGAAGTAACATCTCATTGAAAAGCTCAAAAGACTTATGAGATGAAATAAGAGGAATGAATCCTCTCTGAAGGGAAATAACCTTAGAGGTTTTTCTGTAAGGATGATAAGTTGTAAAGTCGATCAAAATGGTTCTTCCATGGATTGAGATCAAGGGAAAGAAGGAATTGGACCTATTCATCCCATAAGGGATGATTAAATTTTATTGAACTTAACCTTATGGTTAAAGTAATGCATAAGGGTGTTGGATGCCCGATGAAGTACTCATTGATGCATTCAATGCATCTAAAGCCATGAAGTATTTAGATCATTAGAATTTGCTTATACAATCCCTTGCCTTAAGGGATGTGATAGTTCCATAATAGTTGGAACTGATTGCGCCATAAGATTTATACGCAAAAGGTGTACATAAGCAAATGAGTATGGATACTCATATAACGACTAAATATAATATGCATAGTCAATAAAATATAAATAATCAAGATTTCACACACTTGAGTCGTTGTAAAAACCGAAAGGCAATACACGAATACTAAAACAATTTCCGAATTAAAAGATTCAAAGACTGAGCTCGACTGGGATGCTGTACATAGTAACCGACTTTCGAATCTTGCTTAATGGAAATTAAATTTAGTAGTTGGTTGCTAGGCAACCAAGAGGCATAAACAATTGCAATGGATTTAATCCATTTAAAAGTGTGTAAAAACACTAAAGTATTAGTGGGAGATAAGGCGTCTCTAGTACCCTCATGGGTAAAAGTACGTTGTGATGTACGATTCCAAATTATTTTTGGAATAAAAGAAGAGAGCCTAATCAATAAAAGCATGTAAGAGATTTAGACCAATTCAAAATCGAACATGCACGCAATTGATTATTTAATAGAGAATTAGATTCTCGAAATGTAGACCCGCTCGAAACGTTGTATGTTGTCAAGCATTCTGGACATGTAAATGTCCATTAAGAAATCTTATATGAAATTCCTTATTCAAACAAATAAAACTTGATCAAGAAAATCGAAGATACTAAGCTAAGTATCTCTGAAGCCAGCATCAAAACATATCACGTGATATGAGTTTTGGTATTGCACCTTTATATGCATTCATGCGCATATGGGGTCTCCCGCTTATGTGAATAAGCTAGTGGGAGATAAGCTGAACATATAGTCCATCTTATGCAATTCGTGGGGTATCCAGAAAACTCTATAGTATACAAGTTCTACGATCCTACAAGATAAACTAGGTTTGTCTCAAGGAATGCATACTTCTTGGAGAAGGATTTCTTGTTAGGCAAGAAGGAACATAACGTAGAACTAGATGAAGTCACTGAAGCTGAAAAGGCCGAAGAGGTCAATCAAGCCGACCCATCACCACAGGCAGTGGGAGAACATGAGCATGAAAGTGCACCAGAAAGTACACCGATACTTCGTAGGTCAGAAAGACATCGTAGAGAACCCGAAAGGTACTACAGTCTGCTGCATGAGACTGGACAGTCTCTAACCGATCCAAGGACATACGAAGAGGCTATGCTAGACATAAACTCGGGAAAGTGGCGCAAAGCCATGGAAATCGAACTGGACTCCATGCACTCAAACAAGGTCTGGGCCTTGGTAGATCCACCAGTGGGAGTGACTCCCGTGGGTTGCAAGTGGATCTATAAGCGAAAGCTTGGAGTGAACGGAGAGGTAATAACCTACAAGGCGCGACTAGTGGCAAAAAGATACACTCAAAGGCCAAGCATCGCCTATGAGGAGACCTTCTCGCCCGTCGCAATGCCTAAATCCATTCGAATCTTGCTGGCCATAGCTGCATGGTATAAACTACGAGATATGACAGATGGATGTAAAGACTGCCTTTCTCAATGGGAACATTGACAAGGAGATCTACATGAAGCAACCAAAAGGATATGCATCCAAAGGAGATGAACACTAGGTGTGCAAACTCCAGAGGTCCATTTATGGACTGAAGCAAGTTTCCCGAAGTTGGAACATCCGTTTCGATGAAACAATCCAAACTTTTGGATTCATCAAAAATGTGTTCGAACCTTGCGTGTACAAAAGGATCAGTGGGAGTACAGTTGAATTTTTGGTGCTTTACGTTGACGACATTCTTCTCATTGGAAACAATGTAAAGGTGTTGTCCGAAACTAAAGCATGGTTACCTACACAATTCTCAATGAATGATTTGGGAGAAGCATCCTTAG
Organism: Penstemon eatonii; assembly: GCA_038501285.1. Taxonomy (NCBI): domain Eukaryota; kingdom Viridiplantae; phylum Streptophyta; class Magnoliopsida; order Lamiales; family Plantaginaceae; genus Penstemon; species Penstemon eatonii. Next base: position 16,220,404 of record CM076710.1, on the reverse strand, counting down.
TATTAGGTATAAAAATCTACCAAGATAGATCAGAAGGACTGCCGGGCCTCTCCCAATCCCAGTACATAGATAAAACCTTGAAAAGATTTAGCATGGAAGAATCCAAGAGAGGATTGCTTCCTATGAGACATGGAATTGCACTCTCTAAGTCTATGGCCCCGAAGACGCCTGAAGAGAGAAGCAATATGTCTGGAGTACCATATGCATCCACGATAGGAAGCATAAAGTATGGTATGTTATGTACTAGACCAGACGTAGCATACGCTTTAAGCGTTACAAGTCGCTACCAGTCTGATCCAGGTGAGCAGCACTGGATAGCCGTAAAGACAATTCTGAAGTACCTGAGAAGGACTAAGGAATTGTTCTTGGTATACGGTGGAAGAGAATTGAGATTGGAAGGCTATACTGATTCTAGCTTCCAATGTAATGTAGACGACTTCAAGTCGACATCTGGATACGTGTTCTGCCTCAATAGTGGTGCGGTAAGCTGGAAGAGCTCCAAGAAAAACACTACCGCAGATTCAACCACCGAGACAGAATACATTGCCGCGAGTTAAGTAGCAAAGGAAGGTGTTTGGATGAAAAACTTCATCCAGGAATTGGATGTGATACCTAGCATTGTCGAGCCATTACTATCTTCTGTGATAATAATGGAGCTATCTCGCAAGCGAAGGAGTCGAGATCTCATCAGAATCCAAGCACGAACTAAGACGATACCATTTCATATGTTATATCATTGGTAGAGGAGACATAAAGATGGAACATGTCACCTCAAGGGATAATACGACGGACCCGCTGTCTAAGCCATTGCCTCAAAGGCATCCGAAAACATCTGTCTTAGATGAGAATCAGAAGTATGAAAAGTTGGCTTTAGTACAAGTGGGAGATTGATATAATAGTGTCCTGCAAGCCAACTATTTTGGCTGCATTTAATTGAAAGGACCATTCAATTGGATTAATAAATGCATTTTATTATTATATGGTCATCTTTATCTTATGTAATAATTATCTACGCATAAGGATAGAAGTCCTTAGATCACAGGGCTATGGGACAACCCGTGGACTGATCTCCAAGGCCGTGATCTAGAACATATTCAAGAGTCGTAGAATCCAATCGAGATAGGACATCGTTGTATTCGGTTAGACTCTCACTGTTGTGTATACTCCGATGAACTGGAGGACGCTGGGGTCCACGAGCGTGACTGGGATAGTCGATACACATAAGTGGGTGGCTTGTTGGGATGGCAAGTGCACTGAATACCCCAATTAGGAAATAACTCACCATGGAAGCGGTAGTCGCATATCGGGGTTGAAGTTATTCCAAATTGATAATAGTATACGAGGAACGATCCCTAACTACTTGAGGTGATAGGGTTTATCTGGTGCGAGAACGTCTATCCTTTGATATGAGTTCCGACTGACTGGGGATCGCCAGAAAGTCTCAGTGGACTCATATTGGGTATAGAGGAACTCGTATGCAGATTCATATCATCAACAAATGATCCATTGACCCGACTTGATAGGTTGGGAAATTCTCCTATGAATTTCTGTGAGAAATTAATTCTGGTAAAATCCTCGGCCGAGGTATCTGACGGCTTTATGTAAGTAGCTCATAAAGTTTAAGTCCAAGAGAATTATTTCGAGACCAGAATGCATAAGGTCAGGACAAAAGAAAAGGGAATCCGATGAAAGACCATGCCCTTAAGTCTCGACTGGGAGATTGATCGATGGAGAGATTATGTCGTATATGGAAATTGTAAATGATAAAAGGTTCACTGAATTAATTCACCAGTGATTGGGCTCCATGGGCTTGTGGCTGGACATCGACCGTGGAGTGTGGGAGAATTCCCAAATTGGCAGGGGCGCTAATTTTGGAATGATCAATCGACAGAGTGTTCGATTGATTTAGAGTAAGTTTTACTCAAATAATTAAATAATATTTAATTATAACCCACGACCAATTATGTGGTGAACCTACGGGGGCATACACAATACACATGAAGCGAAAACGAGGAAATAAGAACGACCCAGTCGACTGGGTCGACTGGGTGAATAATCGACTGAGTCGATTATGTTGTTTGGGTCGACTGGGTCTACCCAATTGGAACAAAGTGGGATCCAATTGGAATTGGATCAGGATCATAAATTAAATTGGAATTTAATTTGTGGATTAATTAATTAAGTTGGATTTAATTAATTGGAAAGGATTTTAATTAAATAGACTTAGAGTCTGATTTAATTAAATGGGAGATTAAGTTAATTAATTGGGCTATTTAATTGGGAGATTAAATTAGGCCTGATCAAATTAATTAACTGGGTCATGAATTAATTAGAAGACTTGGTCTTCTAATTAAAAAGGGCCATGGCCCATGTAGGAGAATGGAATCCTAGTCCTAATAGGACTAGGTTAGGGAGATAACTATAAGTAGCTTACTTGTAGTTATTTTTCACACAACTTCATAATCAAAAATTGAGCAAGAGCGAAATTCTCTCTCCCTCTCCCACACAGCAATAGCCGAACCCATTCTTCCCTGTGGAAAAATTTTTCGTTTTCGACTTTGTTCCAAGATCGTTCCTAAATCCTAGATCATAATATATCTTGTGTTCTAGCTGATCAAGATATATTATTTTCGTGATATTGTGGTGTATCAACTCGTAGAGGCGCAACACGTGGGGCGCTAGTGCAGAGCTTGGATCAATTTTGCTGGAGCAGAAATCAGAGTTCGTTTTTGCTGACTGCCAACTTGGATTTGCAAGGAGATAGGTATAACGTGCAAACTTATACTATCGTTTTAATTAATATTTATATATATACACCTAGAGTAGTATCCTGACAAGATTCCGTAAGAGGTCCTAAAATTTTTATATTCCGCTGTGCCTAGGGCTGTTTATCTTACCGAATCACAACAGTGGTATCAGAGCCAACTCTAGGCTTTGTATATATATGAATTTGCAAATTCTGTGTTATAAATCATATGTTTGATTTATGTATGTCTAGTTCTTTAACTGTATATGTTTTGTTGGGATTCGGTAAGATAAACAGCCCTAGGCACAGCGGAATATAAAATTTTTAGGACCTCTTACGGAATCTTGCCAGGATACTACTCTAGGTGTATATATATGAACATAAATAAAACGATAGTTTAAGTTTGCACGTTATACCTATCTCCTTGCAAATCCTCGGCTAGCAAAAACGAACTCTGAATTTCTCCTCAGCCAAATCAATCCAAGCTCTGCAATAGCGCCCCACGTGTTGCGCCTCTACGGGTTGATACACCACAATTACACGAAAATAATAAATCTTGATCAGCTAGAACACAAGATATATTATGATCTAGGATATAGGAACGATTTTGGAACAAGAATCGAAAATGAAAAATTCTTCCACAGGGAAGAATGGGTTCGATCGACTATTGCTTGGGAGAGGGAGAGAAAATTTTGTTCTTGCTCAAATTTTGCTTGTTGAGTTATGTGAAAATAACTACAAGATAGTTACTTATAGTTATCTCCCTAACCTAGTCCTAAGAGAACTAGGTTTCCTCTCTCCTACATGGGCCATGGCATTCTTTAATTAGAAGACCAAGTCTTCTAATTAATTCATGGCCCAATTAATTAATTTGACCAGGCTTTATTTAATCTTCTAATTAAATAGCCCAATTAATTAACTTAATCTCCCATTTAATTAAATCAGACTCTAAGCCCATTTAATTAAAATCCCTTCTAATTAATTAAATCCAACTTAATTAATTAATCCACAAATTAAATTCCAATTTAATTTATGATCCTGATCCAATTCCAATTGGATCCCATTTGTTCCAATTGGGTCGACCCAGTCGACCCACCTATAATAATCGACCCATTCGATTATTCACCCAGTCGACCCAGTCGACTCGGTCGTTCTTATTTCCTCGCTTTCGCTTCATGTGTATTGTGTATGCCCCCGTAGGTTCACCACATAATTGGCCGTGGGTTATAATTAAATATTATTTAATTATTCGAGCAAGACTTACTCTAAATCAATCGAACACTCTGTCGATTGATCATTCCAAAATTAGCACCCCTGCCAATTTGGGAATTCTCCCACACTCCACGGTCGATGTCCAGCCACAAGCCCATGGAGCCCAATCACTGGTGAATTAATTCAGTGAACCTTTTATCATTTATAATTTCCATATACGACATAATCTCTCCATCGATCAATCTCCCAGTCGAGACTTAAGGGCATGGTCTTTCATCGGATTCCCTTTTCTTTTGTCTTGACCTTATGTACTCTGATCTCGAAATAAATTATCTTTAACTTAATCTTTATGAGCTACTTACATAAAGTTGTTAGATACCTTGGCCAAGGATTTACCAGAATTAATTTCTCACAGAAATCCATAGGAGAATTTTCCAACCTATCAAGTCAGGTCAATGGATCCTTTGTTGATGATATGAATCTGCATACGAGTTCCTCTATACCCAATGTGAGTCCACAGAGACTTTCTGGCGATCCCCAGTCAGTCGGAACTCACATCAAAGCATAGACGTTCTCGCACCAGATAAATCATATCACCTCAAGTAGTTAGGGATCGTTCCTCGTATACTATTATAAATTTGGAATAACTTCAACCCCGATATGCGACTACCGCTTCCATGGTGAGTTATTTCCTAATTGGGGTATTCAGTGCGCTTGCCATCCCAGCAAGCCACCCACTTATGTGTGTCGACCATCCCAGTCACGCTCGTGGACCCCAGCGTTCTCCAGTTCATCGGAGTACACACAACAGTGAGAGTTTAACCGAATCCAACGATGTCCTATCTCGATTGGATTCTATGACTCTTGAATATATTCTAGATCACGGCCTTGGAGATCAGTCCACGGGTTGTCCCATAGCCCTGTGATCTAAGGACTTCTATCCTTATGCGTAGATAATTATTACATAAGATAAAGTTGACAATTTAATAAAGTGCACTTATTAATCGAAATTGAATAGTTCCTCATTTATTACAATAAATGCTCGCCATACAGCTGGCAGGACACTATTTCTATCAATCTCCCACTTGTCCTAAAGCCAGTCTTTTATGTTCTTGAGTCCCATCTTTTGCAGATGTTTCTCAAATGCCTTTTGAGACAGAGGCTTCGATAGCGGGTCCGCCGTATTATCTTCTGAGTCGACACGTTCCATCTTAATGTCTCCTCTACCAATGATATCTCTTATCACGTGGTATCGTCTTTGTACGTGCTTGGATTTCTGATGAGATCTCGGCTCCTTTGCTTGCGCTATAGTCCCATTGTTATCACAGAAGTTAGTAATGGGCTCAGCGATGCTAGGTATCACATCCAATTCCTGGATGAAGTTCCTCATCCAAACACCTTCCTTTGCTGCATCACTCGCAGCAATGTATTCTGCTTCGGTGGTTGAATCCGCGGTTGTTTCTAGCTTGGAGCTCTTCCAGCTAACCGCACCACCATTGAGGCAGAATACGTATCCTGATGTCGACTTGAAGTCGTCTACATCACATTGGAAGCTCGAGTCTGTATAGCCTTCCAATTTCAATTCTCCTCCACCATATACCAAGAACAATTCCTTAGTCCTTCTCAGGTACTTCAGAATTGCCTTTACGGCTATCCAGTGCTGCTCACCTGGATCAGACTGGTAGAGTCTTGTAACGCTTAAAGCGTAGGCTACGTCTGGTCTAGTACATAACATACCATACATTATGCTTCCTATCGCGGATGCATATGGTACTCGAGACATATTGCTTCTCTCTTCAGGTGTCTTTGGGTCCATAGACTTAGAGAGCGCAATCCCATGTCTCATTGGAAGCAATCCTCTCTTGGATTCTTCCATATTAAATCTTTTCAAGATTTTATCTATGTACTGGGATTGGGAGAGGCCCATCAGTCCTTTTGATCTATTTCGGTAGATCCTTATACCTAGTACAAAGGATGCTTATCCCATATCCTTCATTGAGAATTGTGTAGATAACCATGCTTTAGTTTCGGACAACGCTTTCACATTGTTTCCAACGAGAAGAATGTCGTCAACGTAAAGCACCAAAAATTCAATTGTACTCCCACTGATCTTCTTGTACACGCAAGGTTCGAACATGTTTTTGATGAATCCAAAAGTTTGGATTGTCTCATCGAAACGAATGTTCCAACTTCGGGAAGCTTGCTTCAGTCCATAAATGGACTTCTGGAGTTTGCACACCTTGTGTTCATCTCCTTTGGAAGCATATCCTTTTGGTTGCTCCATGTAGATCTCCTTATCAATGTCCCCATTGAGAAAGGCAGTCTTTACATCCATCTGCCATATCTCGTAGTTATACCACGCAGCTATGGCCAGCAAGATTCGAATGGATTTAGGCATTGCGACGGGCAAGAAGGTCTCCTCAAAGTCAATTCCAGGTCTTTGAGTGTATCCTTTTGCCACTAGTCGCGCCTTGTAGGTTATTACCTCTCCGTTCACTCCAAGATTTCGCTTATAGATCCACTTGCAACCCACGGGAGCTACTCCCACTGGTGGATCTACCAAGGCCCAAACATTGTTTGAGTGCATGGAGTCGAATTCGGATTCCATGGCTTCGCGCCACTTTCCCGAGTCTATGTCTAGCATAGCCTCTTCGTAAGTCCTTGGGTCGGTTAGAGACTGTCCAGTCTCATGCTTATCCCATATCCTTCATTGAGAATTGTGTAGATAACCATGCTTTAGTTTCGGACAACGCTTTCACATTGTTTCCAATGAGAAGAATGTCGTCAACGTAAAGCACCAAAAATTCAATTGTACTCCCACTGATCTTCTTGTACACGCAAGGTTCGAACATGTTTTTGATGAATCCAAAAGTTTGGATTGTCTCATCGAAACGAATGTTCCAATTTCGGGAAGCTTGCTTCAGTCCATAAATGGACTTCTGGAGTTTGCACACCTTGTGTTCATCTCCTTTGGATGCATATCCTTTTGGTTGCTCCATGTAGATCTCCTTATCAATGTCCCCATTGAGAAAGGCAGCCTTTACATCCATCTGCCATATCTCGTAGTTATACCACGCAGCTATGGCCAGCAAGATTCGAATGGATTTAGGCATTGCGACGGGCAAGAAGGTCTCCTCAAAGTCAATTCCAGGTCTTTGAGTGTATCCTTTTGCCACTAGTCGCACCTTGTAGGTTATTACCTCTCCGTTCACTCCAAGATTTCGCTTATAGATCCACTTGCAACCCACGGGAGCTACTCCCACTGGTGGATCTACCAAGGCCCAAACATTGTTTGAGTGCATGGAGTCCAATTCGGATTCCATGGCTTCGCGCCACTTTCCCGAGTCTATGTCTAGCATAGCCTCTTCGTAAGTCCTTGGGTCGGTTAGAGACTGTCCAGTCTCATGCAGCAGACCGTAGTACCTCTCGGGTTCTCTACGTTGTCTTTCTGACCTACGAAGAATCGGTGTACTTTCTGGTGCACTTTTATGCTCATGTTCTCCCACTGCCTGTGGTGATGGGTCAGCTTGATCGACCTCTTCGGCCTTTTCAGCTTCAGTGACCTCATCCAGTTCTACGTTATTTTCCTTCTTGTTAACCAAGAAATCCTTCTCCAAGAAGTGAGCGTTCCTCGAGACAAACGTAGTTTGTCTTGTAGGATCGTAGAACTCGTATCCTATTGAGTTTTCCGGATATCCCACAAATTTGCACAAAGTGGATTTAGTTTCCAATTTATTTCCCACTAGCTTTTTAACGTAAGCGGGAGATCCCCATATGCGCATGAATGCGTATGAGGGTGCCTTGCCAAACCATAATTCATACGGTGTCTTTTCTACGGATTTAGAAGGTACTATGTTCAGTATCTTCGTTGCCGTGAGGAGGGCATGTCCCCAAAATGAAAGAGGAAGGTCAGTAGCACTCATCATGGATCGAACCATGTCCATCAAAGTTCGATTCCTTCTCTCTGCCACTCCATTTAACTGGGGTGTTGCAGGAGGAGTCCACTGCGATAATATTCCATGCTCTACAAGATAATTCAGAAATTCGTTACTAAGAAATTCTCCACCTCGGTCAGAACGAAGAGCCTTTATCGTATGACCAAGTTGATTCTCTACTTCCATCTTGAATTCTTTGAATCGCTCAAAGGCTTCAGACTTGTGTTTCAACAAGAACACATATCCATAACGACTAAAGTCGTCAGTGAAAGTGATGTAGTAGTCATAGCCACCTCGGGCGCTTTTTCTTAGTGGTCCACATACGTCAGTATGTATTAAGTCCAATGTTTGCTTGGCTCGCTCAGGGTTTCCCTTAAATGGCAACTTAGCCATTTTACCCTTTAGACATGGTTCACATGTTGGCATTTCATCAATGCGATTGATTTCAATCGCGCCAGAAGATGCTAACTTTTGAATCCTTGACTTAGAAATATGTCCAAGTCGAGCGTGCCATAATTGGGCAGATATTTCATTATCTTGTTTCCTTTTGTTTTGTTGTACATGCATCACTAACTTAGGTGGTTCAATGGTATATAGTCCATCTTTTAATGTACCAGTGAAAAACATATTATCATTCATGAATAACGAAAAGGAACCTTTATTAATAGTAAAATTAAAACCTTCATTATCCAAAACAGGAATAAAAATAATGTTTTTCACCAAACCAGGTACATAAAGAACGTTCCTAAGGACTAGCTTATTACCACCTAAATCTAACTCCACTTCGCCAATGGCCTCGGCAGCAGCTCTAGCTCCATTGCCAAATCTCAGGATCCAATCCCCTGGCCTAAGTGGCCTTGTTGCTCCCATCACCTGTAAATCATTACAAAGATGAGAACCACAAGCAGTGTCTAGCACCCATGATGCACAATTAATTGATAAATTAACTTCAACAAGGAATATACCTTTCGAGCTCTCCAAGAACTCTTTGCAGTTCCTCTTCCAGTGTCCAGGTTTCTTGGAGTAGAAACATTTCTGTTCACCAGACGAAGCTTTACGCTTCTTTCCCTTCCCTATGGGCCCAGATGGTGCTTTGCCTTTGCTTGAAGAAGCATTTCCTTTCCTCTTCCCTTTCTTTGTCCTTTTGGACTTGGATTGGGTCGAGGTAGCAACCATCACTGGCTTCTCTCTTTTCATGGAAGCCTCGGCAGTGGCAAGCATATTAGCCAACTCGTGAAGTTCAACATCCATCTTGTGCATGTTGTAGTTCACTACGAATTGCTCGAATGATCTTGGCAACGACTGGAGGATTATATCCTGGCACTAGGTCTTGTCCATCTTTACGTCAAGATGACCAAGCTTTTCAATAAGCCCAATCATCTTGATGCAGTGAGATCGAACATCAGCACCTTCAGCCATCCTCGTTTGTTGCAAAGTCTTAGCAGTTTCATACCGCTCATATCTACTTTGCACCCAAAATAGACCATTCAGGTGCGTGTAGATTTCAAAAGAAGACTTCATATGCTCCTGTTGCTTTTGAAGCTCATTCGTCATGGATGCCAACATGAGACAACGTGACTGCAAGTCATCGTCAAGCCATAAATCCACGGCTTCTTTCTCAGTATCATCGGCATCCTTAGCAAGTTCGGGAGGGGGCCCATCAAGGACAAAACCTCGCTTTTCAGAAGCGAGAATGATCTTAAGGTTCCTGACCCAGTCATGGAAGTTGGGTCCAGTTAATTTGTTTTGTTCAAGTAAGATGAAAATCGCATTCTTAGACATTATATCTACAAAATGACGAGAGAAGAAATAAATACGCGAAAGATTAATTTAAAATGCACAATTTACAAACATGGTTTTTATTTGTAAATTACTCCCACTATTTTAATCAAAATCTTATGCCCCCACATAAGTTTCGGGAATTTAAAATATCCTAGTGGGCTTAAGGCCCAAATGCAATCTCCAAGTACCCACGACTCGTTGGCCATACTATTTGATTCACTTGGTGGTCGATTACGTCGACGGTTAACCATCGCAGCTAACCCTTAAGTTCATTTAGCCTCGTTTTTCTATATGGACCCACGACTCGTGAGACATCCATACTTACTAGCGTTAAATCATGTCCAATACTCGTGGAGAGAAATAGTTCAATCCTAGACGCCCCACGACTCGTGAGACAGCGCCTAAAACCTTGCTATCCCCTCCCTTGGCACTAAACTCGTGCATCGAGGCAATAGACATATCATCTTCCTATAGCTCGACCCACGACTCGTGAGACATCGAGATATATTCGTACAATATGCCTAAGACCTAGTAATTGGATAGGCTCGGACCATAGATACTATTCTTATGCGCCCGTTATTCGATTTAATATTCTAATTGAATTTTAATGTTCAATTGGAGGTTTTAAGTTTTCTTGTGCGAGGTCTCATCAGATTATGCTTATCTTGTTTACATGATCTATTCTAAGCATGCATAACATACATCAAAGAATATAAGTAAACATTCATCACCTAGCAGAATATGATTGATCGAATGCCCATCCTATGCGATTCATCACGAGCCAAGTGATGAATCAATTGGTCAGTCTAGGGTGAAAATTAAATGTCCTAACTATTACAATTTTCAAACCCATACATCATGGGCCTTCTTGTAATATCCAGCTTGATTGGGCCTCCATGTAATGAATTGGGCCTCCATGTCCTCCAAGGTAAATGGGCCTCCATGTGGATCTCCAAGTCTTCATGAGGTCTTCTCGGCTCCAAGCCTAATCTAAGCCTAGCTTACATAATTTAAATGGTCCTATTCTATTACATTTGTTTGCGCAAGCAAGGGCACCAATCAGGCCCATTTAATTACAACCCAAAAATAAATAAACCAAAAACTACACAGGGCTTAAGGCCAAAATCGATCAATCCACATATTCACTCAAGAACATGCATAAATTCACATAAGGGCATAAATGTAAATTTACCGGCTCCATTAATTTTAATTCGCAAAAAATTCATCCAAGTTAATTAATTTTGAATTAACAATTAACCTCTAAGATTAATTAGCTCTTACTTGAGCTCTAAGTAATCCACAAATCTTATCTTGATTAAATTGGTTAATTAAGGTAATCTAAATCTCTAAGATTCTTACCTTATCCAAAACTCTAAGTTTCCCAAGTATTCTCAAATCTCCAAGATTCTTCAAGATAATCCTATTTTGACTAGATTAGTTAATTAAGGTAGTGTTTAAGTCTAACAAAATAACTACCTTATCCAAAAACTCCAAGTTTCCTAATCTTTCAAAATTCTCCAAGATTTTCAGGATTTTCAAAATAGGCAGAATTAGAGTCCAACCAAAAATCAACCAGTCGAGGCCAATCGAAGACTGCCACGTGGACAATACACGCGCAGACACGAAGTCCGCGCGTGGCTGTTCGCGGCAGCCGCTGCTGCGCGTGACAGCGTGCGGCAGCGCGCGGCTGCGCGTGACAGCACACGGCCAGCAGCCTGTAGGCTGCTGTCGTGCACTGCTCGCGCGCCGTGGGCAGCAGCACGCTGTGGCCGCCCAGCCGCGGTGGCGCACCGCCGCGTGCCACCGCGGTTGGATCCAATAAATTTTTTTTTTTTGTTTCTTCGATTACTTACAGATTTAATTCAACAAACCCAGTTAATTAAATCCCAATCCAAAATAACATCAACATGATTAAATTTTTCGAATTCAAAATTAAACATTAACATCAAGTTAATAGATCTACGTTCTAAAACATGCAAAGTTAAAGAACTAGCCACATAAATCAAACATATGATTTAATAAACACAGAATTTGCAAATTCATATATATACAAAGCCTAGAGTTGGCTCTGATACCACTGTTGGGATTCGGTAAGATAAACAGCCCTAGGCAGAACGGAATATAAAATTTTTAGGACCTCTTACGGAATCTTGCCAGGATACTACTCTAGGTGTATATATATGAACATAAATAAAACGATAGTATAAGTTTGCACGTTATACCTATCTCCTTGCAAATCCTCGGCTAGCAAAAACGAACTCTGAATTTCTCCTCAGTCAAATCGATCCAAGCTCTGCAGTAGCGCCCCACGTGTTGCGCCTCTACGGGTTGATACACCACAATTACACGAAAATAATAAATCTTGATCAGCTAGAACACAAGATATATTATGATCTAGGATATAGGAACGATTTTGGAACAAGAATCGAAAACGAAAAATTCTTCCACAGGGAAGAATGGGTTCGGTCGACTATTGCTTGGGAGAAGGAGAGAAAATTTTGTCCTTGCTCAAATTTTGCTTGTTGAGTTGTGTGAAAATAACTACAAGATAGCTACTTATAGTTATCTCCCTAACCTAGTCCTAATAGGACTAGATTTCCTCTCTCCTACATGGGCCATGGCCCTCTTTAATTAGAAGACCAAGTCTTCTAATTAATTCATGGCCCAGTTAATTAATTTGACCAGGCTTTATTTAATCTTCTAATTAAATAGTCCAATTAATTAACTTAATCTCCCATTTAATTAAATCAGACTCTAAGCCCATTTAATTAAAATCCCTTCTAATTAATTAAATCCAACTTAATTAATTAATCCACAAATTAAATTCCAATATAATTTATAATTCTGATCCAATTCCAATTGGATCCCATTTGTTCCAATTGGGTCAACCCAGTCGACCCACCCATAATAATCGACCCAGTCGATTATTCACCCAGTCGACCCAGTCGACTCGGTCGTTCTTATTTCCTCGCTTTCGCTTCATGTGTATTTTGTATGCCCCCGTAGGTTCACCACATAATTGGCCGTGGGTTATAATTAAATATTATTTAATTATTCGAGTAAGACTTACTCTAAATCAATCGAACACTCTGTCGATTGATCATTCCAAAATTAGCACCCCTGCCAATTTGGGAATTCACCCACACTCCACGGTCGATGTCCAGCCACAAGCCCATGGAGCCCAATCACTGGTGAATTAATTCAGTGAACCTTTTATCATTTATAATTTCCATATACGACATAATCTCTCCATCGATCAATCTCCCAGTCGAGACTTAAGGGCATGGTCTTTCATCGGATTCCCTTTTCTTTTGTCTTGACCTTATGTACTCTGATCTCGAAATAAATTCTCTTTGACTTAATCTTTATGAGCTACTTACATAAAGTTGTCAGATACCTTGGCCAAGGATTTACCAGAATTAATTTCTCACAGAAATCCATAGGAGAATTTCCCAACCTATCAAGTCGGGTCAATGGATCCTTTGTTGATGATATGAATCTGCATACGAGTTCCTCTATACCCAATGTGAGTCCACAGAGACTTTCTGGCGATCCCCAGTCAGTCGGAACTCACATCAAAGCATAGACGTTCTCGCACCAGATAAACCCTATCACCTCAAGTAGTTAGGGATCGTTCCTCGTATACTATTATAAATTTGGAATAACTTCAACCCCGATATGCGACTACCGCTTCCATGGTGAGTTATTTCCTAATTGGGGTATTCAGTGCGCTTGCCATCCCAGCAAGCCACCCACTTATGTGTGTCGACCATCCCAGTCACGCTCGTGGACCCCAGCGTTCTCCAGTTCATCGGAGTACACACAACAGTGAGAGTCTAACCGAATCCAACGATGTCCTATCTCGATTGGATTCTATGACTCTTGAATATATTCTAGATCACGGCCTTGGAGATCAGTCCACGGGTTGTCCCATAGCCCTGTGATCTAAGGACTTCTATCCTTATGAGTAGATAATTATTACATAAGATAAAGTTGACCATTTAATAAAGTGCATTTATTAATCGAAATTGAATAGTTCCTCATGTATTATAATAAATGCTCGCCATACAGCTGGCTTGCAGGACACTATTTCTATCATGTTTTAGGACGTAGATCTGTTAACTTGGAGTTAATGTAAAATTTTGATTCGAAAATTTTATCGTGTTAATTTTTATTTTGGATTGAATTAATTAAAACTGTTGATTTTAATTAATTAAGAAATCAAACACAAATTAAAACAAAATAAAAGGCAAACACAGTAATTAGATCAAAACTTTATTCTCTTGGTGAGAATTAATGTCGATCTGAGTGCTCGGCATAAGTTTTTGATTTTCTTTTGTAGACACAATCATCGTGGCATGTATGTAATAGCATGCATGTTGTTTTAGTTTGTCATGTATTACGTAAGTTTTGAAGCAACATTGCAATTTGATTTTGTAAATTGCAATAATGTTGGATTATAGTCAACTTGAAGCCGAACGTAATACAGCCATAATATGATGGTTCAAATTTCGTGGCAGAATTTTGGATATATCTTGAACAAAATCTTGGAGATTTGGTTGTTATGGAATCTTGGTGAATTTTGGATTGATCTTAGAGATCTAATTAACAAGGAAACTTAGGGTATATATGGATCTAGTTTGGCCCTGTTTGGTCTCAACCAAATCGGGCCAAACCCTGTTTGGCAATGGGCCTGGGAGAGTTTCGGCCCAGACTTTGGTTTTGGCCCAAGGCCGAAACCTGCCCAGGAAGTGTAGATAGGCGCTCCAGTGTAGGTAGGCGCTGACAATTCTGTTTATATGTTCTTTTCTTTTTGCTTTTTTGCTTTTTCATTTTTCATTTTTTTTTCTTTCTATGCTTTCTATAATTTATTTAGTCTTTATATATGTCATATTTATATTATTTAGTCTATAATATTATTTAGTCTATAATATTTGTCTTTATATATGTCATATTTATATTATTTAGTCTATAATATTTGTCTTTTGCATTATTAATTTTTATATTTATAATTTGTTATTAAAATACTTAACTATAATTTTAAATATTATATTCAATTATTTTAGTTGACAAACATAAAGTTAATTTTAATATTGTATATATTTTAACATAAAATATTATTAAATTATTTCATAAATATACATTCTATTTAAAAATAGATAAAGTGCCGTCTATAAAAAATGTCAAGGAGATTGTGTGAAACTTTTATAAAAGTAAATGAGATAAAATACTATATTTTAAATCACAAGGGGATAAATTAAAAATTATACATTTCATAGGGGATAAATTATCACTAATTTTGGAGAAAAATTGGTTTGGTAAAAAAAGTTATATTTTATTTAAATAACAAAACTATATATCTTATAATTTACGTCGCGTCTGAAATTGTATATATCTTATAATTTACAAAATAACAAAATTATTAATTATTTTATCTAAATAAATAATTATCATCTAAATTAATATCACAACCATATCTAAATAATCACAATCAATTATTAATCATTACATTAATATAATAACTCATTATCTTAATTATTACATAATAAAATATTATATTTCAAATCATATAAAGTTATTGATTTGACACATGCTACCTACTTTTATTCTTCAAACCCCAACAACCAAACCACCATCCAAATCAAATCTCAAATTTTCAAAACCCACTAACTATTATTTAATAATATTTTACCATCTAAATATTCCATTGAAACTATTATCCAAATCGAGTTTCAACGGTTTCGCCGAAACCTCTGAAACCACTTTTCGAAACCAAATCGAGACCAAACCCAGTCAAACTACTTCTATATTAACCCTTAGAGTTTCATTTGTGATAAGACATTTAATTAGAATTAATGTCTTCTAGTTAATTACCAAAATTAAAGATCTTAGAGATCTTATTAATCAAGGAAACTTAGAGTTTCAATTGTGATAAGAGATTTAATTAAAGTTAATCTCTAGTAAATTACCAAGATTAAAGATCTTAGAGATCTTATTAAATTAGGAAACTTGGAGTTTTGGATAAGGTAGAAATCTTGGTGGATTTGGACACTACCTTAGTTGACTAATCTATTCAAAATAGGATTATCTTGAGAATCTTGGAGATTTGTAAAATTGGGAAACTTAGAGTTTTGGATAAGATAGTAATCTTGGAAGATTTGTTACTATCTTAATTAACCAACTTTATCAAGATAAGAGTTGTAGATTTCTTAGAACTCAAGTAAGAGTTAATTAATCTTAGAGGTTAATTGTTAATTCAAAATTAAATTAACATGGATAATTTTTGTGAATTAAAATTAAAGGAGCCGGTAAATTTACATTTATGCCCTTATGTGAATTTATGCACGTTCTTGAGTGAATATGTGGATTGGTCGATTTTGCCCTTAAGCCCTGTGTAGTTTTGGTTTATTTATTTTATGGGTTGTAATTAAATGGGCCTGATTGGTGCCCTTGCTTGCGCAAACGAATGTAATAGAATAGGGCCTTTATTTTTTTAAGCTAGGCTTAGATTAGACTTGAAGCCGAGAAGACCTCATGAAGACTTGGAGATCCGCATGGAGGCCCATAACCTTGGAGGACATGGAGGCCCAATTCATTACATGGAGGCCCAATCAAGGTGGATATTACAAGAAGGCCCATGATGTATGGGTTTGTAAATTGTAATAGTTAGGACATTTAATTTTCACCCTAGACTGACCAATTGATCCATCACATGTGTTGGATAAGGATGAAGATGAAGGCACTAAAGGAAGTTTGATAAGGGAGGTTTTGATGCATTCCAAAACTTCAAAGATTGGCTAAGTATGGAGTAACTTAGCTGATAAACTTATCAAGGAATTTTGACTAACTAATGAAGACATCAGAAGAGTCAAAGTTTCAAGGTCCAAGACTTCTGATCTGCTGAAGTAAAGTTATCAGACTAGTGAAGATCAGCCGACTCAAATCAGATTTGTTCAAGTTTGAGATCAGCCGAGTTCACCATCAGACTTATACTTTCGTCAGCCAAGTGAAGAAGATCATGAAGTGTTCCCAACGGTAATAAATGCCCCTTGGTGTAATAAATGCTGAAGTACGAGGATATTTAAGACAAATGATTGAAGAAAAGCTTCGCATCAGCCGAGTGCATTTAATGCTGCCTGCAGAATAATACTGTTCATAGTACGGACAGACTGCAAAAGAGCCGTTCGCGGATTTCAAGGACCAGTACTCGAGGAATTTGAATCATGTCTCTCTTCAACGGACACTTTTCAATCCTCAAGTATAAATAGCTGAAAGAGACGAAGAAGAAAATAGCAACACAATCTCTGAGAAATTTTCGAAGCAAAATTCTTTAAGTCTCAAGAACAGCTCACTCATCAGCTGAGTCATTTGTTGACGAAAGCCGAGTTGAAGAATCAAGAAAAATACATCTTTTGAGTGATTTTGTAAACAAGAGTGTTGTGCGGAGTTGTGATCCATCTTTGTGAGTGATCAAACTTCAGAGAATAGGTTTTCTGTGTGATTTCCTATTGCGAACTTGTGGTCGTTTCATTTGTTGTTCGACGCAAGCAGAGTATACTGTAAACTTTGTGATTATAGTATAACCCAAGATCTGTGTGACTTGGAAGAGTGGACTAAAGGATATTCAAATCCATATAACCACTATAAAAATTACTTGTGTTTTTACATTGCTTTTAAATCTGCATAATTTCTGTTTGCATAAAAACACGATAAGTTAACTGTTTGAAAAATTATTAAGAAGGAGTTTATAAAACTGGGGAAACGTTTTTCAAACTGCTAAGATTACTTGTGAAAAACACTTTGAAAATCCGCTGCAAGTACTCTAAGTATTAAAACTGATTTTAACAAAATCAGCTAAGTAACTATCAGACGAGTGGTCAACAGATCTGTTCAAAGATTTGTTCGCGAACAGAATTGTAACTTACTAATCTGATCACCCCCCCCTCTAAACCTCTTCTGACCACTTGGGACCAACAAGTGGTATCAGAGCAGGTGGTTCATTAGAATCAGCTGCCTGATCAACGAGCTTGATCCAAGTGTTTTTCAAAGGTTTTTAAAACTTTTCAAAAGAGCATCTTTTGAAAAACCAAAACTTTTTGAAAAATGGATTGTATCAGCCATGTTCCCCACATTGCTGGTATGTCTTTTGAAGACTGGAAGATTAGAATGGAAATCTTTCTAGCAGCCTACAAAGACAACATGTACACATGTATCATTAAAGGTCCATTCAGATTCACAAAGACCATAAAGATCAATGAAGTAGATACGGTTATGGAAAAAGACCTTCACGAGATGACTCCAGAGGAAATCAAGCTTTACAATCTAGATAAAGTTGGGAGATTCATCATGACTAAAGCCCTGGATAATGATCGGTTTGACAAGGTCAAACATTGCAAAACTGCAAAGGAGATGTGGGACAAAGTCAGAGATATGAGCGAAGGCAATGATGGTATTAAAGAGCATCAGCTCACAGTTGCATTGGAGAAACTTGACAACTTCAAGATGAAGTCTGGAGAAACCATCGATCAGATGGATACCAGATTCACCAGGACTCTGAACGAAGTTTTAAAGTTGGGAAAGACCTTCACTGATAAGGAGATCACTGTCAGAGTGCTAAAGGCCCTACCTCCAAAGTTCAACATGAAAGTTACAGCAATGGAAGAATCAAGGGATTTGGGAAAAATCTCTCTTACTGAGCTGTTTTCTGTACTCAAGGCATTCGAGTATAAACTGCCTAGAATGGGAATTGAAGAAACCTCAACTTCAGGACCCACAGCTGCACTGGTTGCTGCTGAAAATCAAAGAAGACCAGCACAGAAAAGCAAAGATGTGGACTCATCTGACGAAGCATCACTACTCAACAAGAAGGAGTACACTGCTGGAGATGTTGCACTGTTGATGAACAATTTCAAGAAGTTCTACAAGAGAAAAATGAAGAACAAATACAACAATGCTTCTTCTTCTAAACCTAACTTTTCTTCTCAAGATAAAGATGATTATAAATCAAAACTAATATGTTACAACTGCAGGAAATTGGGACACTTCATCAAAGACTGTCCATATCCAAAAGCAGAAAAGTACACTGAAGAGGAGAAGAAAGTAAGAAAAGAAAGAAAGCATCAGAGAGGAAAAGCAATGATGGCTGAAGCAGAAAAGCTGACTGCTGTCTACCCATCTGATTCAGATTCAGACTCGTCTGATGAAGAATCTTCTGATGAAGAAAAACCTGCTCTCCTGTGCCTGATGGCAAAGGACTCTGATGACTCTGAGGATGAGGTAACTCCTCTTAATGATGAATTATTTAATTCATTTGAACAAATGATGCTTAACAATACTGGTATTGCTGAAGCATATAAAAAGCTTAAGGAAGAGATGATTCTGCTAAAAGAGCAAAATAGTTCACTGAAACTCTTAGCTGAAAAGCCAAGGGAATCAGCTGAATATAAACAGCTTGAGCAAGAGCATGAATCTCTGAAAGCTGAATGTGAGGTTTATAAAGGAAAAATCATGGAACTTGAGAAAATCATTGAGTCTCATGATAAGTCAACTGTTGCATCCATGCATACATCTAGCAAACAGGAGACACCTTTAGAAAAGGATAAATTAGAATTGAATCATACTGAAAAATTCATATCAGCTGACAATAGTAAGGTCATTCTGTATGTTCAAACTTCTAAACCTACCTCATCTGAGAAAGTGGTAAAGGAGAAGAAATCTCCTAAGGCTAAAAAGAGCAAAGAGCCTAGTGTAGAAAAACAGACTAGTAAACCCAAACAGAAGAGTCCTAGGAAGTCTTCTGATAAGGTTAAAACTAATCAGACTAGTGAGAAAACTAAGTCGTCTGTTAAAGAGCAAGCATCTAGTAAACCAAAGAAGCATAAAAACAAGAAAAATCAAAATGCTTGGTATGGAAATGAGTCATATTATGTGCAACCTGCTGCATATCATCCTATGTATCATGCACCTCAATTTCCTGGTTACTATGCACCTTACCCTGCTCATCCAATGCATGCATATCCTGCATATCATGCACCTTACCCTGCTTATGAACATTATTCATATCATACTGATCATCAACGTGACTTATCTGATAATTATGATAAAAATGAAACTGTTCATGCTCCTGTCAAAACTCAGAAGCCTAAGAAGCCTAAGACATCAACATCTTGGGTTGTCAAAGGTGAAACTAATCCTTCAGGACCCTCTCAATAAGGGTACCTAAAACAATTTTATTTTTGTTTTGTAGGTTAGGATTAGGAGTAGGAGTAAAGTAGAGAAGATCTGGTACTTGGACAGTGGATGTTCAAGGCACATGTGTGGAAACATACATGAGTTGACTGATGCAGTTGCTGTGGATGGTCCAAGTGTTACATTTGGAGACAGCAAAGAAGGCAAGATTAAAGCTAAAGGAAGATTAATTAAGGGAAACATAGAGATATCTGACGTCTCCTATGTTAAAGGCCTAAAGTATAATCTGCTGAGCATAAGTCAATTTTGTGACAAATGATATTCAGTCATCTTCTCAACAGATAAGTGATACGTTGAACAGATTGGTACAAAGAAGGTAATTTTATCTGGAAGACGACAAGGGAATGTCTACATAGTTGACTGGGATTCTGCTGACAAAAATTCAAGTGTTTGTCTGGTGGCATCTGCACCAAGTGAAGTGAGTTGGCTATGGCACAAGAGAATGAATCATTTAAACTTCAAGACCATAAACAGATTAATCAAGAATGATTTGGTAGAAGGGATTCCAAAAGCAGTCATGAGCAAAGACAAGCTCTGTGACGCATGTCAGAAGGGTAAACAAATCAAGTCATCTTTCAAAAGCAAGAAGCATCAATCTTCTGAAAGAATATTGGAGCTACTACATATGGACTTATTTGGACCCATTGATCCAGTCAGCAATGGTGGAAAGAAATACTGCCTAGCTGTTGTGGATGATTATTCAAGATATACTTGGGTGATTTTCATGAAAAAGAAAAAGTGAAACCAAGGAACATCTTACAAATCTGATGGAACTGATCCAGAATGAGAAGAGTATCAAAATATTGAAGATCAGATCAGATAGAAGGACAGAGTTTACAAACTCTACTGTTGAAGAGTATTGTAATATCAAAGGAATACATCATGAGTATTCAGCCGCTAGAACCCCTCAACAGAATGGTGTTGCTGAAAGGAGAAACAGAACACTAAAGGAAGCTGTCAGAACCATGATAGCTGAAGCTAAGCTGCCACAAAGATTTTGGGCAGAAGCAACAAACACAGCATGCTTTACCCAAAACAGATGTATGATCAACAAAAATCAGAACAAGACTCCATATGAAGTTTGGAACAATAGGAAACCAAACATTCATTACTTTAAGATTTTTGGGTGTAAATGTTTTGTATTGAATAATGGGAAAAATCACCTTGCTGCATTTGCAGAAAAGGCTGATGAAGCTGTTTTTGTAGGATACTCTACTGTTAGTAAAGCCTATAGAGTGTTTAACAAAAGAACATTACTAATAGAAGAATCTATCCATGTAGTATTTGATGAGCCAAGTCAATCTTCTGAAAAGAATCAAAGTATTAATCAAGATCTGTCTACTGATTTACAGAAGTTAGACATTGGAAGAAATGAAGAATATGTTCCCATCATACTACCTAATCTAAGTCCAGCTGCTAACTCAAGTGCTGTTCAAAATCACAGTGCTGATTGTCTAACAGACGAGTTGCTAACAGCTGACAGACCAGAGACTGTTCAACAGACTACAAACGTTCAACAGTAGTCATTGGTGATCCATTAGATAGAGTGAAAACAAGAAGAGCTGCTGCACAAGATGCTATGTTTGTCACATTTCTATCTCAAATAGAGCCCAAGCAAATTGAAGAAGCTCTCAATGATTCCTTCTGGATAGAAGCTATGCAAGAAGAGTTGAATCAATTTGAAAGGAATGAAGTCTGGTACTTAGTTCCTAGACCAAGTCATCAAAGAGTAATTGGCACTAAGTGGGTATTCAGAAATAAGATGAATGAAGATGGTGTTGTCACCAGAAACAAAGCAAGACTAGTGGCCAAAGGATACTGTCAAGAAGAAGGAATTGACTTTGATGAAACTTTTGCACCAGTAGCAAGACTTGAAGCAATCAGACTGTTTCTTGCCTATGCTGCTTACAAGAACTTCACTGTCTATCAGATGGATGTGAAGTCTGCTTTTCTCAATGGAGAATTGCAAGAAGAAGTGTACGTTGAACAACCTCCTGGATTTGAAGTCTATCAAGAAGAGGACAAAGTTTATCGTCTGAAGAAAGCTCTCTATGGACTAAAACAGGCTCCAAGAGCATGGTATGATACCCTATCTGATTTTCTTTTAATTAAAGGATTTCGAAAAGGTAAGGTAGATAAAACCTTGTTCACAATTGAATGGGAAAATCATATATTACTTGTGCAAATATATGTGGACGATATTATTTTGGGTTCAACTAATCAACAGATGTGTGATAAGTTCTCCAAGCTGATGCAAAATAAGTTTGAAATGAGCATGATGGGTGAACTTAATTATTTTCTTGGATTGCAAGTTAGACAGTTGCTGATGGAATATTCATCAGCCAAGCAAAATACACAAGAGATCTGTTTAAAAAGTTTGGTATGGAAACTAGCTCTACTGCTACAATTCCTATGTCTACAAGTCTTCGTTTGGATAAAGATGAAGATGGCAAATCAGTGGACATAACCAAATATAGAGGCATTATTGGTTCATTGTTGTATCTAACAGCAAGCAGACCTGATATAATGTACTCAGTTGGAGTCTGTGCAAGATTTCAATCAAACCCCAAAGAATCTCATCTCTTAGCTGCCAAGAGAATATTGAAATATGTTAAAGGCACTCAAGAATTGGGATTGTGGTATCCTAGAGAATCTGGATTTGAACTTATTGGTTATTCAGATTCAGACCTTGCTGGCTGCAAGATTGACAGAAAGAGCACAACAGGTGCCTGTCAGTTCTTAGGTAGTCGTCTGATCTCATGGATGAGTAAGAAACAGACTTCAGTTTCTATATCTACTGCTGAAGCTGAATATATAGCTGCTGGAGCTTGTTGTGCACAAATACTTTGGTTGAAACATCAACTAGAGGACTACAATATCAAGATCAGTGGAATTCCAATCTACTGTGATAATACAAGTGCAATCTCTCTTACTCAGAATACTACAAGTCATTCAAGGACTAAGCATATTGAGATCAAACATCATTTCATTAGAGATCATGTGGAAAAAGGCAATGTTATGATTGAGTATGTTCATACAGACAATCAGATTGCTGATATTTTCACTAAACCTTTAAGTGAAGTAAGGTTTTCAACTTTAAGAGCTGAGCTAGGACTACTTAATTTGGAAGCATAAGCTGAGGGGGAACTCATCAGAAGACTGGAGTTCAACAGCTTAGCTATTCGTTATTATCTTCAAGGATTAACTCTCAACAGACTAGTTAACTTATGAATTCTTAAACTCAGGGGGAACGTGTAAGACTAGCAGTACTTCTGAATTAAAGATGAAATTTGTTAATGACAGTTAGTTGAAGTTATGTTTTCATCAGAAGACTCAACTATCGAAGATTAAAGATATTTTATCTAGCTGGATTGACAAACAGCTGAGGAAGGTTATCAGCTATTGGCATTCTCTGATAACAACTATGTCATCAGGACAGTAGTCTATCAGATAAGTATTTATGTTACTCATCTGATTACTTAAATAAAAGCGGAACAATTTAAAACGTGTCATTCAAAATACGCTTTTATAAGTAACTGTTGGGCGGTACATATTCCCGCTCTTCATTAAATATCTTTTGAATTCGAAAAGTCGTAACTGACGCCGCACGATCAGCACTGACAGAAAAACGGATCTAACGGTTGGCGGATATCACGGAAACCGAAAAACCCCAACTCTATAAATCCCCATCTGATCAGTCGTGTAGTTCTTTACGCACTCTAAGCATTCAAAAGTACTTGTGAGAAAATTATCTGCATTTCTCTGCAAATCTCTCTCTGTTTTCCTAACCTTCAACAGATTAACAATGGCCGCTGAAGGTATGTTTCTCGTCTATGATTCCTACTACCAATCTGGCACAACACTGATGAAAGAACTTCTGGAGAAGTTCAAGTCTGCGAACTTGGTAAATTTTATGGAATATAATGAGGGAGTGATCTGGACTGATCAAGTGATGGAGTACTACAACACAGCGAAAGCTGATTACAACACACTGGAGATTAAGGCTACAGTGGGAGGTAAATCTATCACTATTACTCCTGCTGTTCTGCACGAGATGTTTGGGCTTCCTAACAGTGGACGACATGACGTCACTGTACTGACGGAAGATAAGCACCAACAATTCTGGGCGATCTGCGCCAAGGAGGGAGAAGTGATGTCTGGAAACATAAGGAAGAGACAACTGAGGGATGAATATCAGCGGATGGCTGATATGGTAGCAAAGCTGATCGAGAACTGCACCTTCTCACTGGATGCTGTTACCATGAAGAGGTTCAGCATCATGGCTGCCATATACTATGGACTAGAGGTCAACTGGTCAATCATAGTTTGGTACATATTGGCTGATTTTTCTTGATGACAAGAAAGGAAAAGGCCCCTCCACCAACCACAGAATCACACTCAGTTATCTACTGTCAAAACTGGGCTGTGAAACAAAGAATGGAAAGGAGATCCACAAATCCAAGGCATTGTCTAAGTACATGCCTGTTCAAAAGAGGAAGGCTGGTGAGCCTGAGGAAGCTGATGTTGAGGAACCAAAAGAGGTTCCTGCCAAAAGGCAAAGGAAACTGGTCAAGACTGCTGATTTAGCTGTTGAGACTAAAAAGAAGAAGGCTGCTGATGAGCCTAAGAGGAAAGTTACCAAGCAGATGGAGAAAGTGACTTCTGCTGCTGAAGCCACTAAGATTGTTGAAAACATAATTGCTGATGTAAGGACTGGATCCCCTGCATCACCATCAAGAACTCCATCAGCAGAGAGGCCCGCTGAAGGTATCTCTCAACGAACAAGAAGTCAACAGAGAGATACTGCTACAACCACTTACCGTGAAGGGAGAACCAAGAAGACTGCTAGAAAGCAGATGACATTTATAGAAGAACCAACGGACTTGGAAAATGTAGCAAGGGAAGACCCTGAAGCTGCTGAAAGGCCTGCTAAAACAGTTGAGACTGTTGTGATTGACAAAGCTGATGAGCAACAGCCAAGTCAAGTCACATCAACAGCTGAGGTTGCTCAACCTCAAGAAGATCCAGAAATCCAAATCATCTATCCTATTGCTGCTGCTCCCCTATCATCTGCTGGTCCAGCTCCTGGCCCCATTGACAAAGGGAAGATGAAGATAGTGCTTAAGAGAAAGAAAATCTCTAAAGCTGACAAGAAGGCAAGAGAAGAAGCTGAACAGAGAAAGCAGGATGAGGCTGAGGAAAAGAAGGCACTTGAGCTAAGCAAAGCTCAAGAAGCTAAGGATGAAGCAAGGAGGCACATGTCTGAAGCAGAGAGGAAAGCTGCTGAAGATGCTGAATTTGCAATGGTTTTGGAAATGAGCAAAGTTGATGCCTATGGACCTGTCCATGGAGGTGTCATCAAAATTGGAGAAGGCAAAGATGCCGAAGAAGACAAGAAAAAGATATTACTGCCTGCCCCCAAAGTCAAGTCAAAGGACAAATTTGAAGTGAGAAAAGCCTTTGAGATAGTGTATGCTGATAAGGAGCTTTTCAAGAAGTTTGAGAAGTCTCTAGCTTACTATGATCAGAAGCTTATGTTGAAGACTCTGTTCATCCAAGAGAAGCCAAGATATATCAGTTGAAGAGACAACAGGCTGAACAAGTCAATAACAGAACTTCAAAGCATGAAGGAGTTAGCTGATGAAGAACGATGGGTTCTGACTTGGCTGAAAACAAACTCCATTCAAAAGGCCCTTGATCCCAGCTATGTAAGAGACATCATGCATAGTTATGAAAAAGGTTTTGCATTGGAGGAGGCCAAGAAGATTCAAAGCACCTTGTCTGATAAGAAGAAAAAGTCTGAAGACGCTGAAGAAAGAGCAATTAAGTTTGCTGTCATGACCGCCTTGAAGAGATGGGCAAAGAAGTCAAAGTATCAGCAAGGATGTTCAAGTGACTTGCCACTGCTGCCAAGTATTCAACAAATCATTTTTGGCAAGGAAGTACAACCGTACTATGAAGTCCCTAAGGGAAACAATGCCTTTGTCAACCCTTGGATTATTGTAAGGCAGATTAGACAGACAACATGCTTCAATGATGATGGAACCGTTACTAATCTGTTCTACGATGATGTCACTGATGAGCACAAGTCTGCTGACAAGTCCTTAGCTATTGAATGTCAAGCTAAGACTTCTGAAGATCATCAGATGACGGATATGGAAGAGGTCCCTGTTCAACAGGCGACTGAAGAGAAGGAAGCTGATGCTGATGCTTCTGCTTCATCAGCTAATCAACACTCATCACTGATGGAAGCGATCCAGATGCTGATGGAAAATCAATTAAAGGAACTGGAAGACAAGCACAAGCAACAGCTATTGAAGGTTAAGGAGGAGCTGAAGGTTGAACTTAAAGCAGAGTTGGCTGAAACCAACAGACTTCAGCTGGAAACTGTTCAAGGATCAACTGAAGAAATCATCAAGAAAGAGATCAACAGTATTCCAATTCCTCAAGACAACTCATTGCAGTTAGTGCACAGCCTGAGAGATCTGAACCAAAATGTTGAAGATGTGAAGGGTGATGTAAATCATCTTCATACTGCTTTAAAATCAGCTGAGCACAAGATTGCTGATCTGACTGCAACCCTCATTCAAGTCAGTAAGGAAGAGAAGGAAATCAATCTAGGGATGTTGCAAGAAGTGGCAAAGGCCTCACAGGAAGTTCAGAATGAGATTGCAACTATCAACCTTAACATTGACTACTTCAATGACAAGACTGACGTCATCAGCACTGATATTCATCATCTAACAGCAAGTCATGACGTTGTTAATCAGAACCTAAAGGCTTTATGCGCTGAAGTGAAGATTCCAACAGTTGCTCTCAACCCTGCTGTTGAACCTTCTAATGTCATCAGAGTTGATGATGACAAAAAGGGGGAAGATAAAAGGGAAGAACTAGCTAAAGAATCTGCTGCTGAAGAACCAGCAAAGGAGTCTGCTGCTGAAGAATCAACTAAGGAGGAAACTACTGCTGCAACTATTGAAGCCAAGGAAACTGAAGAAACAGCTGACAAGACTGAAAAACTTGGAAAGGTAGAAGAAGAAGGAAAGATTGAAAAAGAAACTACCAAGTACAAGAATACTGAATCTGCCAGGAAGGCCATGGAAGCTTTGAAAGCTCTTCAAGAACAGCAACTCAAAGAAAAGATGGAAGCTGCCAAAGCAACCTTGGAAGAAGAAGCTGATGATGAAGAAGATGATGAAGAATCATCTTATGAATATGAGGAAGTGCTTGAAGGATCAGATGAAGAAGCTGATAGTTAGAAATTGTAAAATCTTTGTAATCAGTTTACTTTTATCTATTCCTCAGAAATATCATCTGATGAACTTGTACATGTAATGCTTTTTCAAAATCAATAAAAAGTCAAGTTCAATCCAACATACTTTTTCTATCTCAGAAAATTTTGAGGATTACAATCTTTAGCTTAGGTATTCAACAGGTACTTAGCTGAAGTTTTGTCATCATCAAAAAGGGGGAAATTGTTGGATAAGGATGAAGATGAAGGCACTAAAGGAAGTTTGATAAGGGAGGTTTTGATGCATTCCAAAACTTCAAAGATTGGCTAAGTATGGAGTAACTTAGCTGATAAACTTATCAAGGAATTTTGACTAAGTAATGAAGACATCAGAAGAGTCAAAGTTTCAAGGTCCAAGACTTCTGATCTGCTGAAGTAAAGTTATCAGACTAGTGAAGATCAGCCGACTCAAATCAGATTTGTTCAAGTTTGAGATCAGCCGAGTTCACCATCAGACTTATACTTTCGTCAGCCAAGTGAAGAAGATCATGAAGTGTTCCCAACGGTAATAAATGCCCCTTGGTGTAATAAATGCTGAAGTACGAGGATATTTAAGACAAATGATTGAAGAAAAGCTTCGCATCAGCCGAGTGCATTTAATGCTGCCTGCAGAATAGTACTGTTCATAGTACGGACAGACTGCAAAAGAGCCGTTCGCGGATTTCAAGGACCAGTACTCGAGGAATTTGAATCCTGTCTCTCTTCAACGGACACTTTTCAATCCTCAAGTATAAATAGCTGAAAGAGACGAAGAAGAAAATAGCAACACAATCTCTGAGAAATTTTCGAAGCAAAATTCTTTAAGTCTCAAGAACAGCTCACTCATCAGCTGAGTCATTTGTTGACGAAAGCCGAGTTGAAGAATCAAGAAAAATACATCTTCTGAGTGATTTTGTAAACAAGAGTGTTGTGCGGAGTTGTGATCCATCTTTGTGAGTGATCAAACTTCAGAGAATAGGTTTTCTGTGTGATTTCCTATTGCGAACTTGTGGTCGTTTCATTTGTTGTTCGACGCAAGCAGAGTATACTGTAAACTTTGTGATTATAGTATAACCCAAGATCTGTGTGACTTGGAAGAGTGGACTAAAGGATATTCAAATCCATATAACCACTATAAAAATTACTTGTGTTTTTACATTGCTTTTAAATCTGCATAATTTCTGTTTGCATAAAAACACGATAAGTTAACTGTTTGAAAAATTATTAAGAAGGAGTTTATAAAACTGGGGAAACGTTTTTCAAACTGCTAAGATTACTTGTGAAAAACACTTTGAAAATCCGCTGCAAGTACTCTAAGTATTAAAACTGATTTTAACAAAATCAGCTAAGTAACTATCAGACGAGTGGTCAACAGACCTGTTCAAAGATTTGTTCGCGAACAGAATTGTAACTTACTAATCTGATCAGCTTAGTCTGTTCAATTAAAGTAAAGTTTTAAAGTTAAAATTGAGAGAAAATTTTAAAGAGGTTTATTCACCCCCCCCCCCCCCTCTAAACCTCTTCTGACCACTTGGGACCAACAAGTGGTATCAGAGCAGGTGGTTCATTAGAATCAGCTGCCTGATCAACGAGCTTGATCCAAGTGTTTTTCAAAGGTTTTTAAAACTTTTCAAAAGAGCATCTTTTGAAAAACCAAAACTTTTTGAAAAATGGATTGTATCAGCCATGTTCCCCACATTGCTGGTATGTCTTTTGAAGACTGGAAGATTAGAATGGAAATCTTTCTAGCAGCCTACAATGACAACATGTACACATGTACCATTAAAGGTCCATTCAGATTCACAAAGACCATAAAGATCAATGAAGTAGATACGGTTGTGGAAAAAGACCTTCACGAGATGACTCCAGAGGAAATCAAGCTTTACAATCTAGATAAAGTTGGGAGATTCATCATGACTAAAGCCCTGGATAATGATCGGTTTGACAAGGTCAAACATTGCAAAACTGCAAAGGAGATGTGGGACAAAGTCAGAGATATGAGCGAAGGCAATGATGGTATTAAAGAGCATCAGCTCACAGTTGCATTGGAGAAACTTGACAACTTCAAGATGAAGTCTGGAGAAACCATCGATCAGATGGATACCAGATTCACCAGGACTCTGAACGAAGTTTTAAAGTTGGGAAAGACCTTCACTGATAAGGAGATCACTGTCAGAGTGCTAAAGGCCCTACCTCCAAAGTTCAACATGAAAGTTACAGCAATGGAAGAATCAAGGGATTTGGGAAAAATCTCTCTTACTGAGCTGTTTTCTGTACTCAAGGCATTCGAGTATAAACTGCCTAGAATGGGAATTGAAGAAACCTCAACTTCAGGACCCACAGCTGCACTGGTTGC
Organism: Penstemon eatonii; assembly: GCA_038501285.1. Taxonomy (NCBI): domain Eukaryota; kingdom Viridiplantae; phylum Streptophyta; class Magnoliopsida; order Lamiales; family Plantaginaceae; genus Penstemon; species Penstemon eatonii. The sequence goes on along the minus strand of CM076710.1, from coordinate 16,190,855 downwards.
TGCTGAAAATCAAAGAAGACCAGCACAGAAAAGCAAAGATGTGGACTCATCTGACGAAGCATCACTACTCAACAAGAAGGAGTACACTGCTGGAGATGTTGCACTGTTGATGAACAATTTCAAGAAGTTCTACAAGAGAAAAATGAAGAACAAATACAACAATGCTTCTTCTTCTAAACCTAACTTTTCTTCTCAAGATAAAGATGATTATAAATCAAAACTAATATGTTACAACTGCAGGAAATTGGGACACTTCATCAAAGACTGTCCATATCCAAAAGCAGAAAAGTACACTGAAGAGGAGAAGAAAGTAAGAAAAGAAAGAAAGCATCAGAGAGGAAAAGCAATGATGGCTGAAGCAGAAAAGCTGACTGCTGTCTACCCATCTGATTCAGATTCAGACTCGTCTGATGAAGAAAAACCTGCTCTCCTGTGCCTGATGGCAAAGGACTCTGATGACTCTGAGGATGAGGTAACTCCTCTTAATGATGAATTATTTAATTCATTTGAACAAATGATGCTTAACAATACTGGTATTGCTGAAGCATATAAAAAGCTTAAGGAAGAGATGATTCTGCTAAAAGAGCAAAATAGTTCACTGAAACTCTTAGCTGAAAAGCCAAGGGAATCAGCTGAATATAAACAGCTTGAGCAAGAGCATGAATCTCTGAAAGCTGAATGTGAGGTTTATAAAGGAAAAATCATGGAACTTGAGAAAATCATTGAGTCTCATGATAAGTCAACTGTTGCATCCATGCATACATCTAGCAAACAGGAGACACCTTTAGAAAAGGATAAATTAGAATTGAATCATACTGAAAAATTCATATCAGCTGACAATAGTAAGGTCATTCTGTATGTTCAAACTTCTAAACCTACCTCATCTGAGAAAGTGGTAAAGGAGAAGAAATCTCCTAAGGCTAAAAAGAGCAAAGAGCCTAGTGTAGAAAAACAGACTAGTAAACCCAAACAGAAGAGTCCTAGGAAGTCTTCTGATAAGGTTAAAACTAATCAGACTAGTGAGAAAACTAAGTCGTCTGTTAAAGAGCAAGCATCTAGTAAACCAAAGAAGCATAAAAACAAGAAAAATCAAAATGCTTGGTATGGAAATTCGTGGGGTATCCAGAAAACTCTATAGGATACAAGTTCTACGATCCTACAAGATAAACTAGGTTTGTCTCAAGGAACGCATACTTCTTGGAGAAGGATTTCTTGCTAGGCAAGAAGGAACATAACGTAGAACTAGATGAAGTCACTGAAGCTGAAAAGGCCGAAGAGGTCAATCAAGCCGACCCATCACCACAGGTAGTGGGAGAACATGAGCATGAAAGTGCACCAGAAAGTACACCGATACTTCGTAGGTCAGAAAGACATCGTAGAGAACCCGAAAGGTACTACAGTCTGCTGCATGAGACTGGACAGTCTCTAACCGACCCAAGGACTTACGAAGAGGCTATGCTAGACATAGACTCGAGAAAGTGGCGCGAAGCCATGGAAATCGAACTGGACTCCACGCACTCAAACAAGGTCTGGGCCTTAGTAGATCCACCAGTGGGAGTGACTCCCGTGGGTTGCAAGTGGATCTATAAGCGAAAGCTTGGAGTGAACGGAGAGGTAATAACCTACAAGGCGCGACTAGTGGCAAAAGGATACACTCAAAGGCCAAGCATCGCCTATGAGGAGACCTTCTCGCCCGTCGCAATGCCTAAATCCATTCGAATCTTGCTGGCCATAGCTGCGTGGTATAAACTACGAGATATGGCAGATGGATGTAAAGACTGTCTTTCTCAATGGGAACATTGACAAGGAGATCTACATGAAGCAACCAAAAGGATATGCATCCAAAAGAGATGAACACTAGGTGTGCAAACTCCAGAGGTCCATTTATGGACTGAAGCAAGTTTTCCGAAGTTGGAACATCCGTTTCGATGAAACAATCCAAACTTTTGGATTCATGAAAAACGTGTTCGAACCTTGCGTGTACAAAAGGATCAGTGGGAGTACAGTTGAATTTTTGGTGCTTTACGTTGACGACATTCTTCTCATTGGAAACAATGTAAAGGTGTTGTCCGAAACTAAAGCATGGTTACCTACATAATTCTCAATGAATGATTTGGGAGAAGCATCATTTGTATTAGGTATAAGAATCTACCGAGATAGATCAGAAGGACTGCCGGGCCTCTCCCAATCCCAGTACATAGATAAAATCTTGAAAAGATTTAGCATGGAAGAATCCAAGAGAGGATTGCTTCCTATGAGACATGGAATTGCACTCTCTAAGTCTATGGCCCCGAAGACGCCTGAAGAGAAAGCAATATGTCTCGAGTACCATATGCATCCACGATAGGAAGCATAAAGTATGGTATGTTATGTAATAGACCAGACGTAGCATACGCTTTAAGCGTTACAAGTCGCTACCAGTCTGATCCAGGTGAGCAGCACTGGATAGCCGTAAAGACAATTCTGAAGTACCTGAGAAGGACTAAGGAATTGTTCTTGGTATACGGTGGAAGAGAATTGAGATTGGAAGGCTATACTGATTCTAGCTTCCAATGTAATGTAGACGACTTCAAGTCGACATCTGGATACGTGTTCTGCCTCAATAGTGGTGCGGTAAGCTGGAAGAGTTCCAAGCAAAACACTACCGCAGATTCAACCACCGAGACAGAATACATTGCCGCGAGTGAAGCAGCAAAGGAAGGTGTTTGGATGAAAAACTTCATCCAGGAATTGGATGTGATACCTAGCATTGTCGAGACATTACTATCTTTTGTGATAATAATGGAGCTATCTCGCAAGCGAAGGAGTCGAGATCTCATCAGAATCCAAGCACGAACTACGACGATACCATTTCATATGTTATATCATTGGTAGTGGAGACATAAAGATGGAACATGTCACCTCAAGGGATAATACGACGGACCCGCTGTCTATGCCATTGCCTCAAAGGCATCCGAAAACATCTGTCTTAGATGAGAATCAGAAGTATGAAAAGTTGGCTTTAGTACAAGTGGGAGATTGATAGAATAGTGTCCTGCAAGCCAACTATTTTGGCTGCATTTAATTGAAAGGACCATTCAATTGGATTAATAAATGCATTTTATTATTATATGGTCATCTTTATCTTATGTAATAATTATCTACGCATAAGGATAGAAGTCCTTAGATCACAGGGCTATGGGACAACCCGTGGACTGATCTCCAAGGCCGTGATCTAAAACATATTCAAGAGTCGTAAAATCCAATCGAGATAGGACATCGTTGGATTCGGTTAGACTCTCACTGTTGTGTATACTCCGATGAACTGGAGGACGATGGGGTCCACGAGCGTGACTGGGATAGTCGATACACATAAGTGGGTGGCTTGTTGGGATGGCAAGTGCACTGAATACCCCAATTAGGAAATAACTTACCATGGAAGCGGTAGTCGCATATCGGGGTTGAAGTTATTCCAAATTTATAATAGTATACGAGGAACGATCCCTAACTACTTGAGGTGATAAGGTTTATCTGGTGCGAGAACGTCTATGCTTTGATATGAGTTCCGACTGACTGGGGATCACCAGAAAGTCTCAGTGGACTCATATTGGGTATAGAGGAACTCGTATGCTTATTCATATCATCAACAAAGTATCCATTGACCCGACTTGATAGGTTGGGAAATTCTCTTATGGATTTCTGTGAGAAATTAATTCTGGTAAAATCCTCGGCCGAGGTATCTGACGGCTTTATGTAAGTAGCTCATAAAGGTAACCGCACCGTTCACATAAAAAATTAACAAAAAACTCCCCACAATTTATGAAGGAATTTCAGATGAATTATTTTGCTAATAAAAATAATATGAAGATCTTTTGTTAGTTTGGCAAAGCACAAGAAGTGTTATCATATTTAGCTTCAAAGATATAATATATATTATGTGCACGATCGTAACTCTAATGGGACCAGCCCGGTTTAAGGTTTGAAAATCCTTTCCTTTTTTTTCACAGAAGAGGGAAAAAAAACGCGCAGCCAACTTATGCTTGGTTTTGTTCCATCCATCAACAGACAAAAAGTGGTGAGGATTCTCTTTGAGTGTTGCGGGAAGATAACAAAAAAATATGTAATTTTCACGATTGGAATTGATGAAGGATGGAGACATGTGGAAAATGGATTTGTTGGTGACCTTAATGGGAGATTATGCCTTGTCTTCATGGGGTGTTATACTTGATTATCAAAGATGATTCTTTGTGTGGAATTTATAATTTTGATATGACCGAAGAAAAAATTGGTCAAATTTTTAATCATTCTGGGATGGTGATAAATTTGTGGACAACTTTGACATTATTTGATTATCAGCTATATCGGCATCGCGGAGTATTAGGCATCGCGGAGTATTGGACAAAAGATGTCATATTGGGAAGTTGGTTTCCTTCTGGCGTGTATTGAACAAAATATGACATATTGGAAAGTTGGTTTCCTTCTGGCGTGTACTGTCTTTCTTTTGGGATTGATCTTGTTGGAAAATCACGAGTTGGAGACAAGTTTTCTCTGACCTCTGGCGAGTTAAGGATGAAAAGTGTTATGAAATTTGGGTTTTAGGTGCTAAAATGGTTCCTCGAAGTATAATGCTATATGAACCATGTTTTTTGTCGGTCGAGGAATTTATGGTGAAGGGCAATAAAGAATGATATTATTTTTCTCAAATGGCCCTCAAATCAAATTTTCATTAGGACTTTCTGGTACTACTCTATTCTTTATATCCATTTTGCTTTGATAATTACTGCCCATTTTTCTAATTACAAACTACTTTACTTTCATTTGACACATTTTTTTAATTAATGATCTGTGTAATGTTTCTTTAAATATTTTTTGTGTTGTCTGGTCGATTTGAATAGACGACGAAGCATAATAGTCTATAGTGCAAATAGCGTGCTCTAAAGAGCGCTATTCGCTATAGCCCAAGTGTATCGCGTCGTTGCGCCCTGCACAACTGCTATCCAATTAGCGCGTGCCATGTGGTGCTATCGCACTATAGCGTACTATGCGAGGGGACAAATTAAGCGCGTTTTTAGTTTATTGCCTTCAAAAGGCATATATCAATAACATTTTTTTATATATAAAAAAAAGTCCGTGTTCGAGCTCTAGCCCTGATTTAACTTTAAACCTTTGTTGGATGAAGATGAAGATGAAGGCACTGAAGAAAGTTTGATAAGGGAGGTTTTGATGCATTCCAAAACTTCGTAAAATTGGCTAAGTATGGAGTGACTTAGCTGATAAACTTATCAAGGAATTTTGACTAAGTAATGAAGACATCAGAAGAGTCAAAGTTTCAAGGTCCAAGACTTCTGATCTGCTGAAGCAAAGTTATCAGATTAGTGAAGATCAGCCGACTCAAATCAGATTTGTTCAAGTTTGAGATCAGCCGAGTTCACCATCAGACGTATACTTTCGTCAGCCAAGTGAAGAAGATCATGAAGTGTTCCCAACGGTAATAAATGCCCCTTGGTGTAATAAATGCTGAAGTACGAGGATATTTAAGACAAATGATTGAAGAAAAGCTTCGCATCAGCCGAGTGCATTTAATGCTGCATTTAATGCTGCCTGCAGAATAGTACTGTTTACAGTACGGACAGACTGCAAAAGAGCCGTTCGCGGATTTTAAGGACCAGTACTCGAGGAATTTGAATCCTGTCTCTCTTCAACGGACATTTTTCAATCCTCAAGTATAAATAGCTGCAAGAGACGAAGAAGGAACAAGCAACACACTTTCTGAGAGAAATTTCCGAAGCAAAATTCTTTAAGTCTCAAGAACAGCTCACTCATCAGCTGAGTCATTTGTTGACGAAAGCAGAGTTGAAGAATCAAGAAAAATACATCTTCTGAGTGATTTTGTAAACAAGAGTGTTGTGCGGAGTTGTGATCCATCTTTGTGAGTGATCAAACTTCAGAGGATAGGTTTTCTGTGTGATCTCCTATTGCGAACTTGTGGTCGTTTCATTTGTTGTTCGACGCAAGCAGAGTATACTGTAAACTTTGTGATTATAGTATAACCCAAGATCTGAGTGACTTGGAAGAGTGGACTAAAGGATATTTAAATCCATATAACCACTATAAAAATTACTTGTGTTTTTACATTGTTTCAAAACTGCATATCTTCTGTTTGCATAAAAACACATTAAGTTAACTGTTTGAAAAAGAACAAAAAGGAGTTTATAAAACTGGGGAAACATTTTTCAAACTGCTAAGAATACTTGTGAAAAACACTTTGAAAATCCGCTGCAAGTACTCTAAGTATTAAAACTGATTTCTGCAAAATCAGCTAAGTAACTATCAGACGAGTGGTCAACAAGACTGTTCAAAGATTTGTTCGCGAACAGAATTGTAACTTACTAATCTGATCAGCTTAGACTGTTCAGTTGGAGTAAAGTTTTAAAGTTAAATTTGAAAGAAAATTTTAAAGAGGTTTATTCACCCCCCCCCCCTCTAAACCTCTTCTGACCACTTGGGACCAACAAGTGGTATCAGAGCGGGTGGTTCATTAGAATCAGCTGCCTGATCAACGAGCTTGATCCGAGTGTTTTTCAAAGGTTTTCAAAAGCTTTTCAAAAGAGCATCTTTTTGAAAAACAAAAACTTTTTGAAAAATGGATTGTATCAGCCATGTTCCCCACATTGCTGGTATGTCTTTTGAGGACTGGAAAATCAGAATGGAGATTTTCCTTGCTGCCTATAATGACAACATGCATACATGTATCATTAAAGGTCCATTCAAATTCACCAAGACCATCATCGTAGATGAAGCTCAAATAGTGGTGGAAAAAGACTTAACAGAAATGACAGCAGAAGAAATAAAGCTGTTCAACCTGGACAAAGTCGGAAGATTCATCATGACCAAAGCCCTGGATAATGATCGGTTTGACAAAGTCAAGCATTGCAAAACTGCAAAGGAGATGTGGGATAAGGTTCGTGACATGAGTGAAGGCAATGATGCTATTAAAGAGCATCAGCTCAGTGTTGCCTTGGAGAAGCTGGACAACTTCAAGATGAAGTCTGGAGAAACCATTGATCAGATGGACATCAGATTCACCAGAACTCTGAATGAAGTTTTGAAGCTGGGAAAGACTTTCACTGACAAAGAGATTTCTGTCAGAGTACTGAAGGCTCTACCTCCCAAGTTCAACATGAAGGTGACAGCAATGGAAGAATCAAGAGATCTGGGCAAGATTTCTCTAACAGAGCTGTTCTCCGCACTCAAGGCTTATGAGTATAAACTGCCAAGGATGGGAATTGAAGAAACCTCAACTTCAGGACCCACAGCTGCACTTGTTGCTGCTGAAAATACCAGAAGACCAGCACAGAAAGGCAAAGAAGTGGACTCATCTGATGAAGCCACTCTACTCAACAAAAAGGAGTACACTGCTGGAGATGTAGCATTATTGATGAACAACTTCAAGAAGTTCTATAAGAGAAAGATGAAAAACAAATACAATCATGCTGCTTCTACTTCTAAACCTAATTTTTCTTCTCAGGATAAAGAAGATTATAAATCAAAACTGATGTGTTACAACTGCAGGAAATTGGGACACTTCATAAGAGACTGCCCATATCCAAAAGCAGAGAAGTACACTGAGGAAGAGAAGAAAATGAGAAAAGAAAGAAAGCATCAGAGAGCCAAGGCAATGATGGCTGAAGCAGAAAAGCCAGCTGCTGTCTACTCATCTGATTCAGACTCAGACTCGTCTGATGAAGAATCGTCTGATGAAGAAAAACCTGCTCTCCTGTGCCTGATGGCAAAGGAATCTGATGACTCTGAGGATGAGGTAACTCCTCAAGAAAATGAACTGTTTAATTCTCTAGAGCAAATGATGTTGAATAATACTACTATTGCTGGAGAGTTTGTTAAGCTTAAGGAAGAGATGAACTTGCTAAAAGAGCAAAATAGTTCACTGAAACTTTTAGCTGAAAAGCCAAAAGAATCAGCTGAATATAAACAGCTTGAGCAAGAGCATGAATCTCTGAAAGCTGAATGTGAGGTTTATAAAGGAAAAATCATGGAACTTGAGAAAATCATTGAGTCTCATGATAAGTCTACTGTTGCATCCATGCATACATCTAGTAAACAGGAGACACCTTTAGAAAAGGAAAAATTAGAGTTGAACCATACTGAAAAATTTGTATCAGCTGACAATAGTAAGGTCATTCTGTATGTTCAAACCTCTAGACCTACCTCAACTGAGAAAGTGGTAAAGGAGAAGAAATCTCCTAAGGCTAAAAAGAGCAAAGAGCCTAGTGTAGGAAATCAGACTAGTAAGACCAAACAGCAGAGTCCTAAGAAGTCTGCTGATAAAGCTAAATTGAATCAATCTGTTGGTAAAACTAAGTCAAAATCAAATGAGCAAGCATCTAGTAAACCAAAGAAGCATAAGAATAAGAAAAATCAAAATGCTTGGTATGGAAATGAGTCATATTATGTGCAACCTGCTGCATATCATCCTATGTATCATGCACCTCAATTTCCTAGTTACTATGCACCTTACCCTGCTCATCCAATGCATGCATATCCTGCATATCATGCACCTTACCCTGCTTATGAACATTATTCATATCATACTGATCATCAACATGACTTATCTGATAACTATGATAAAAATGAAACTGTTCATGCTCCTAAAACTCAGAAACCTAAGAAGCCTAAGACTTCAACATCTTGGGTTGTCAAGGGTGGAACTAATCCTTCAGGACCCTCTCAATAAGGGTACCTAAAACAATTTTATTTTTTGTTTTGTAGGTTAGGATTAGGAGTAGGAGTAAAGTAGAGAAGATTTGGTACTTGGACAGTGGATGTTCAAGGCACATGTGTGGAAACATACATGAGTTGACTGATGCAGTTGCTGTGGATGGTCCAAAAGTCACTTTTGGAGACAGCAAAGAAGGCAAGATTAAAGCTAAAGGAAGATTAATCAAGGGAAACATAGAGATATCTGACGTCTCCTATGTTAAAGGCCTAAAGTATAATCTGCTGAGCATAAGTCAATTTTGTGACAAGGGATATTCAGTCATCTTCTCAACAGATAAGTGCTACGTTGAACAGATTGGTACAAAGAAGGTAATTTTATCTGGAAGACGACAAGGAAATATCTACATAGTTGACTGGAATTCTGCTGACAAGAATTCAAGTATTTGTTTGGTGGCATCTGCACCAAGTGAAGTCAGTTGGCTATGGCACAAGAGGATGAATCACTTAAACTTCAAGACCATAAACAGATTAATCAAGAATGACTTGGTAGAAGGGATTCCAAAAGCAGTCATGAGCAAAGACAAGCTCTGTGACGCCTGTCAGAAGGGTAAACAAATCAAGTCATCATTCAAAGAAAAGAAGCACCAATCTTCTGGAAGAATATTGGAGCTGTTGCATATGGACTTATTTGGACCCATTGATCCAGTCAGCAATGGTGGAAAGAAATACTGCCTAGCTGTTGTGGATGATTATTCAAGATATACTTGGGTGATTTTCATGAAGAAGAAAAGTGAAACCAAGGAACATCTCACAAATCTGATGGAACTGATCCAGAATGAGAAGAGTATCAAGATATTGAAGATCAGATCAGATAGAGGGACAGAGTTTACAAACTCTACTGTTGAAGAGTATTGTAATATCAAAGGAATACATCATGAGTATTCTGCTGCTAGAACCCCTCAACAGAATGGTGTTGCTGAAAGGAGAAACAGAACACTGAAAGAAGCTGTCAGAACCATGATAGCTGAAGCTAAGCTGCCACAAAGATTTTGGGCAGAAGCAACAAATACAGCATGTTTTACCCAGAACAGATGTATGATCAACAAAAATCAGAACAAGACTCCATATGAAGTTTGGAACAACAGAAAGCCAAACATTCATTACTTTAAGATTTTTGGTTGTAAATGTTTTGTATTGAATAATGGGAAAAATCACCTTACTGCATTTGCAGAAAAGGCTGATGAAGCTGTCTTTGTAGGATACTCATCTGTTAGTAAGGCTTATAGAGTTTTCAACAAAAGAACATTACTAATAGAAGAATCTATCCATGTAGTATTTGATGAGCCAAGTCAATTTTCTGAAAAGAATCAAAGTGTAAATCAAGATCTGTCTGCTGATTTACAGAAGTTGGACGTTGGAAGAAATGAAGAATATGTTCCCATCATACTACCTAATCTAAGTTCAGCTGCTAATTCAAGTGCTGTTCATAATCACAGTGCTGATTGTCTAACAGACGAGTTGCTAACAGCTGACAGACCAGAGACTGTTCAACAGACGACACGTGCTCAACAGACTACTACTGGAACTCCAACAGTAGTGTTGCAAGATCATAACAGAGGACAACATCCTGATTTGCAACCTGATCTCAGATGGCTCAAGAATCACCCACCTGAACTAGTTATTGGTGATCCTTTAGATAGAGTGAAGACAAGAAGAGCTGCTGCACAAGATGCTATGTTTGTCACATTTCTATCTCAAATAGAGCCTAAACAAATTGAAGAAGCTCTAAATGACTCCTTCTGGATAGAAGCTATGCAAGAAGAGTTGAATCAATTTGAAAGGAATGAAGTCTGGTACTTAGTTTCTAGACCAAGTCATCAAAGAGTAATTGGCACTAAGTGGGTATTCAGAAATAAGATGAATGAAGATGGTGTTGTCACCAGAAACAAAGCAAGACTAGTGGCCAAGGGTTATTGTCAAGAAGAAGGAATTGACTTTGATGAAACTTTTGCACCAGTAGCAAGACTTGAAGCAATCAGACTGTTTCTTGCCTATGCTGCTCACAAGAACTTCACTGTCTATCAGATGGATGTGAAGTCTGCTTTTCTCAATGGAGAATTGCAAGAAGAAGTTTATGTTGAACAACCTCCAGGATTTGAAGTCTATCAAGAAGAGGACAAAGTATATCGTCTGAAGAAAGCCCTTTATGGACTAAAACAAGCTCCAAGAGCATGGTATGATACCCTATCTGATTTTCTTTTAATTAAAGGATTTCGTAAAGGTAAGGTAGATAAAACCTTGTTCACTATTGAATGGGAAAATCATATATTACTTGTGCAAATATATGTGGACGATATTATTTTTGGTTCAACTAACCAACAGATGTGTGATAAGTTCTCCAAGCTGATGCAGAATAAGTTTGAAATGAGCATGATGGGTGAACTTAATTACTTTCTTGGATTGCAAGTTAGACAGTTGCCTGATGGAATATTCATCAGCCAAGCAAAGTACACAAGAGATCTGTTTAAGAAATTTGGTATGGAAACTAGCTCAACAGCTACCATTCCTATGTCTACAAGTCTTCGTTTGGATAAAGATGAAGATGGCAAATCAGTGGACATAACCAAATATAGAGGCATTATTGGTTCATTGTTGTATCTAACAGCAAGCAGACCTGACATAATGTACTCAGTTGGAGTCTGTGCAAGATTTCAATCAAACCCCAAAGAATCTCATCTCTTAGCTGCCAAGAGAATATTGAAGTATGTTAAAGGCACTCAAGAATTGGGATTGTGGTATCCTAGAGAATCTGGATTTGAACTCATTGGTTATTCAGATTCAGACCTTGCTGGCTGCAAGATTGACAGAAAGAGCACAACAGGTGCCTGTCAGTTCTTAGGCAGTCGTCTGATCTCATGGATGAGTAAGAAGCAAACCTCAGTTTCTATATCTACTGCTGAAGCTGAATATATAGCTGCTGGAGCTTGTTGTGCACAGATACTTTGGTTGAAGCATCAACTAGAAGACTACAATATCAAGATCAGTGGAATTCCAATCTACTGTGACAATACAAGTGCAATCTCTCTTACTCAGAACACTACAAGTCATTCAAGGACTAAGCATATTGAGATCAAGCATCATTTCATTAGAGATCATGTGGAAAAAGGCAATGTAATGATTGAGTATGTTCATACTGATAATCAGATTGCTGACATTTTCACCAAACCTTTAAGTGAAGTAAGGTTTTCAACCTTAAGAGCTGAGCTAGGACTACTTAATTTGGAAGCATAAGCTGAGGGGGAACTCATCAGAAGACTGGAGTTCAACAGCTTAGCAATTCGTTATTATCTTCAAGGATTAACTCTCAACAGACTAGTTAACTTATGAATTCTTAAAACTCAGGGGGAACGTGTAAGACTAGCGGTACTTCTGAATTAAAGATGAAATTTGTTAATGACAGTTAGTTGAAGTTATGTTTTCATCAGAAGACTCAACTATCGAAGATTGAAGTTATTTTATCTAGCTGGATTGACAAACAGCTGAGGAAGGTTATCAGCTATTGGCATTCTCTGATAACAGCATTGTCATCAGGACAATAGTCCATCAGATAAGTGTTTTTATACTCATCTGATTACTTAAGTAAAAGCGAACTATTTAAAAACGTTTTATCCAAAACACGCCTTTACAAGTAAACTGTCGGGCGGTACATTTTCCCGCTCCTCATTAAAATATCTTTTGAATTCGAAAGGTCGTAACTGACGCCGCACGATCAGCACTGACAGAAAAACGGATCTAACGGTTGGCAGATATCACGGAAACCGAAAAACCCCAACTCTATAAATCCTCATCTGATCAGTCGAGTAGCTCTTTACGAACCCTAAACTTTCAAAAGTACTTGTGAGAAAATTTTAAACAAGTTTTCTGCAAAAATCCTTTCCTTTTCACTAACTCTCAACAGATGAAAATGGCTGCTGAAGGTATGTTCTTAGACTATGAAGCCTATTATCAATCTGGTACAAGTTTGATGAAAGAATTGTTGGAGAAATTCAAATCGGCACAGTTGATAAATTTCATGGAGTACAACGAGGGAATAATCTGGACTGACCAGGTTATGGAGTATTACTCAACGGCAAAGGCTGACTATCACAAACTAGAAATCAAAGCAAAAGTGGGTGACAAATCTGTTGTCATCACTCCACAAGTTCTTCATGAACAGTTTGGTTTGCCTAAGTCTGGAAGACACGAAGTTATCGTGCTGACTGAAGAGAAGCACCAACAGTTTTGGGCGATCTGCGCCAAGGAAGGAGAGATGTTGTCTGGCAACATCAGAAAGAAACAGCTTAAGGATGAATATCAGCGGATGGCTGATATGGTGTCTAAGCTGATTGAAAATTGTACTTTTTCTCTAGATGCTGTCACAATGAAGCGTTTCAGCATCATGGCTGCCGTATACTATGGAATAGAGGTAAACTGGTCCATCATAATTTGGTATATACTTGCTGATTTTCTGGAAGTGAAGAAGGGAAAAGGCCCTTACACCAACCACAGAATCACTTTAAGTTACCTCTTATCAAAGATGGGCTGTGTCATGTCAAATGGCAAAGAAATTCACAAGTCCAAAGCAATGAACAAGTACCTACCTGTTCAGAAGAGGAAGGCTGATGAGCCTGAAGGAGAAGAAGTTGAGGAACCAAAGGAGGTTCCTGCCAAGAGGCAAAAGAGGTTAGTCAAAACAGCAAGTCTGGCTGTTGAGACTAAAAGGAAGAGGGCTACTGATGAGCCCAAGAAGAAAGAAACAAAGCAGTTGGAGAGAGTGACTTCTGCTGAAGCCACTAAAATTGTTGAGAACATAATGGCTGATGTAAGGACTGGATCCCCTGCATCACCATCAAGAACTCCATCAGCAGAGAGACCTGCTGAGAATGTTTATAAGAGAACAAGAAGTCAGCAGAAGGATACTGCTACTTCAAGAGTTGTTCAAGGTCTGACAAAGAAAACTGCTAGAAAGCAGATGACGTTTCCTGAAGAACCTACCAATCTGGAAAATGTAGCAAGGAAAGATCCTGAAGCTACTCAAAGGCCTGCCAAAACAGTTGAAACTGTTGTGCTTGACGAAGCTGATGAACAACAGCCAAGTAAGGAAGCACCAACAGCTGAGGTTCCCCAACCTCAAGAAGATCCAGATGTCCAAATCATCTATCCCATTGCTGCTGCTCCTATATCATCTGCTGGACCAGCCCCTGCTGATAAAGGGAAGAGAAAAATTGTGCTAAGGAGAAAGAAAGTCTCCAAAGCTGATAAGAAGGCAAGAGAGGAGGCTGAACAGAGGAAGCAAGATGAGCTTGAAGAGAAAAGAGCTCTTGAATTGAGCAAAGCTCAACAAGCAAAGGATGAGGCCAGAAGAAGAATGTCTGCAGCAGAGAGAAAAGCTGCTGAAGATGCTGAATTGGCCATGGTGATTGAACAAAGCAAGGTTGATGCCTATGGACCTGTCCATGGAGGTGGCATCAAGATTGGTGAAGGGCAGACTGAAGAAGACAAAAAGAAGATACTACTGCCTGCTCCCAAAACCAAGTCCAAAGACAAGTTTGAAGTCAGGAAAGCTTTTGAGATAGTATATGCTGATAAGGAGCTTTTCAAGAAGTTTGAGAAGTCTCTAGCATACTATGATCAGAAGATTATGTTGAGGACTATGTTCACCCAGGAGAAACCAAGATATATCAAATGGAGAGATATCAGGCTGAATAGCTCAATAACTGAACTTCAAAACATGAAGGAGTTAGCTGATGAAGAACACTGGGTTCTGACTTGGCTGAAGACAAACTCCATCCAAAAGGCCCTTGATCCCAGTTATGTAAGAGAAGTCATGCATAACTATGCAAAAAGCTTTGCATTGGAGGAGGCCAAGAAGATTAAAAACACCTTGCCTGAAAAGAAAAAGAAATCTGAAGATGCTGAAGAGAGAGCAATTAAGTTTGCTGTTATGACTGCTCTGAAGAGATGGGTTAAAAAGTCAAAGTATCAGCAAGGATGTTCAAGTGACTTGCCACTGCTGCCAAGTATTCAACAAATCATTTTTGGCAAGGAAGTACAACCGTACCATGAAGTCCCTAAGGGTAACAATGCTCCTGTCAACCCTTGGATCATTGTAAGACAGATTAGACAGACTACATGCTTTAATGATGATGGAACCATTACAAATCTGTTCTACGATGATGTCACTGATGAGCACAAGTCTGCTGACAAGCACAAGTCTGCTGACAAGCCTTTGGCTATTGAAGGGCCATCTAAGACTTCTGAAGATCATCAGATGACGGATTTGCAAGATGTCCCTGTTCATCAGGAGACTAAAGAGGAAGAAGCTGATGCCTCTACTTCATCAGGTGATGAACACTCATCACTGATGGAAGCCTTCCAGTTACTTATTGAAAATCAAATAAAAGATATGGAAGAGAGGAATAGTCTGCAGTTACAGAAGATGAAGACAGAATTGATTGAATCTCACACTCATCAAGTGGAAAGAACGCATCTTCTAACCAGCAGTTCTATCAAGTTAGCTATTGATCAGATTCCTATTCCTCAAGATCATTCACTAGAGTTAGTGAATAGCTTAAGAGAGCTGAACCGTAACGTTGAAGATGTGAAGGGTGATGTAAATCATCTTCACACTGCCTTGAAATCAGCTGAGCACAAGATTGCTGATTTAACTGCAACTTTCATTAAAGTCAGTCATGAAGAGAAGGAAATAAATCTGGGGATGTTGCAAGAAGTAGCAAAGGCTGCACAGGAAGTTCAAAATGAAATTGCAACTATCAACCTAAACATTGACTACTTTAATGATAAGACTGATGTCATCAGCACTGACCTTCATCATCTGACAGCTAGTCATGACGTTGTTAATCAGAATCTAAAAGCTTTATGTGCTGAAGTAAGGATTCCAACAGTTGCCCTCAACCCTGCTGTTGAACCTTCTACTGTCATCAGAGTTGATGATGACAAAAAGGGGGAAGATAAAAGGGAAGAACCAGCAAAGGAGTTTGCTGCTGAAGAATCAGCTATGGAACCTGCTGCTGAAGAACCAGCTAAAGAGACCATTACTGATGAACCAGCAAAGGAGTCTGCTGCTGAAGAAACAACTTTGGAAGAAACTGATGCAACTATTAAAGCCAAGGAAACTGAAGACACTACTGACAAGGCTGAAGTACTTGGAAAGGTGGAAGAAGAAGATAAGATTGAAAAAGAAGACACCAAGTACAAAAATACAGATTCTGCCAGAAAAGCTATGGAAGCTCTGAAAGCTCTTCAAGAACAAGAACTTAAAGAGAAGATGGAAGCTGCCAAAGCAACCCTGGAAGAAGAAGTTGATGAAGAAGATGATGATGAAGAATCATCATATGAATATGAAGAAGTGCTCGAATCTGATGAAGAAGCTGATAGTTAGAAATTGAAAAATCAATTGTAATCAGTTTACTTTTTCAGAAATCTCATCTGATGAATTTGTACATGTAATTCACTTTCTATATCAATAAAATGTTCAAGTTCAATCCAATAAACTTTTTCTATCTCAGAAAATTTTGAGGATTACAATCTTTAGTTTAGGTATTCAACAGGTACTAAGCTGAAGTTTTGTCATCATCAAAAAGGGGGAAATTGTTGGATGAAGATGAAGATGAAGGCACTGAAGAAAGTTTGATAAGGGAGGTTTTGATGCATTCCAAAACTTCGTAAAATTGGCTAAGTATGGAGTGACTTAGCTGATAAACTTATCAAGGAATTTTGACTAAGTAATGAAGACATCAGAAGAGTCAAAGTTTCAAGGTCCAAGACTTCTGATCTGCTGAAGCAAAGTTATCAGATTAGTGAAGATCAGCCGACTCAAATCAGATTTGTTCAAGTTTGAGATCAGCCGAGTTCACCATCAGACGTATACTTTCGTCAGCCAAGTGAAGAAGATCATGAAGTGTTCCCAACGGTAATAAATGCCCCTTGGTGTAATAAATGCTGAAGTACGAGGATATTTAAGACAAATGATTGAAGAAAAGCTTCGCATCAGCCGAGTGCATTTAATGCTGCATTTAATGCTGCCTGCAGAATAGTACTGTTTACAGTACGGACAGACTGCAAAAGAGCCGTTCGCGGATTTTAAGGACCAGTACTCGAGGAATTTGAATCCTGTCTCTCTTCAACGGACATTTTTCAATCCTCAAGTATAAATAGCTGCAAGAGACGAAGAAGGAACAAGCAACACACTTTCTGAGAGAAATTTCCGAAGCAAAATTCTTTAAGTCTCAAGAACAGCTCACTCATCAGCTGAGTCATTTGTTGACGAAAGCAGAGTTGAAGAATCAAGAAAAATACATCTTCTGAGTGATTTTGTAAACAAGAGTGTTGTGCGGAGTTGTGATCCATCTTTGTGAGTGATCAAACTTCAGAGGATAGGTTTTCTGTGTGATCTCCTATTGCGAACTTGTGGTCGTTTCATTTGTTGTTCGACGCAAGCAGAGTATACTGTAAACTTTGTGATTATAGTATAACCCAAGATCTGAGTGACTTGGAAGAGTGGACTAAAGGATATTTAAATCCATATAACCACTATAAAAATTACTTGTGTTTTTACATTGTTTCAAAACTGCATATCTTCTGTTTGCATAAAAACACATTAAGTTAACTGTTTGAAAAAGAACAAAAAGGAGTTTATAAAACTGGGGAAACATTTTTCAAACTGCTAAGAATACTTGTGAAAAACACTTTGAAAATCCGCTGCAAGTACTCTAAGTATTAAAACTGATTTCTGCAAAATCAGCTAAGTAACTATCAGACGAGTGGTCAACAAGACTGTTCAAAGATTTGTTCGCGAACAGAATTGTAACTTACTAATCTGATCAGCTTAGACTGTTCAGTTGGAGTAAAGTTTTAAAGTTAAATTTGAAAGAAAATTTTAAAGAGGTTTATTCACCCCCCCCCCTCTAAACCTCTTCTGACCACTTGGGACCAACAACCTTATTTTTTAGTAATTAAAAAAATCCTTCCTAAGCTAAAAACCCATTATACCTCCACCAAAGGATGAAGAAATTTTATCTTCACCTAAAAATTATCAATTATCCCCCTTGTTAACTTTTATAATTGGCAATAATCGCACCGTTCACATAAAAAAATTAACAAAAAACTCCCTACAATTTATGAAGGAATTTCAGATTAATTCTTTTGCTAATAAAAATAATATAATGGTCTTTTGTTAGTTTCGCAAAGCACAAGAAGTGTTACTGTATTTAGCTCCAAAAATATACTATATTTCATGTGCATGATCATAACTCGGATGGGACCAGTCAGGGGCGGACCTATAGGGGGTGCGGGTGGGGGCGCCCGCACCCCCCAGCAAAAAAAAGAAAAAATAGTAGCAGTGCATATCTATTATTATTATTATAGTAGTATTTTATGTATTCTTGTCAGTACCTTTAAATTCCTAAAGGAAAGAATCTTGTGAATCAAAAATCTTTGTCTACTTTAATTAAATATGTGGTCAGATCTTAGAGAATGGAGTCCCATTAATAGAGTTGCCTAGTTTAAGTAGAATTTGATAAGGAAAATATTCTTTAACACTTAATATAATTCTCTTTTAATAAGGAAAAACAAAACAACGTTGAATTTTGAATTCCAATTTCTTCTCAAATTAACTTTTCTTCGCCAAGTTATATAAAAAAAAAGGGGTTTTCTTCACAAATCGGCTGATACACTCAACGCCATTATCAAAAGGTACTCTTTTAAAAACTTTTATGAAATATTTAAATTTATTTATAAAGTTTTTGATTTTTCATCACTAAAATTATTAGAACTGATTTTTCATCACTAAAATTATTAGAACTGGTTGTTTTTGCATATTATATATTTTTTATTATCTTATTTGATTAGATATATTATCAATATCAAGTACCATAAGACTTATCGGCATATTAAAAATAAATTTTGATAATCATAATTTTTTAAATAATTTAATTATATACTTTCCATTTTTAATCTCGCCCCCCGCGACTAAAATTTCTGAGTCCGCCCCTGGGACCAGTCCTGTTTGAGGCTTGAATATCCTTATTTTTCTCACGAAAAAGGAAAAAAAACGCTCAGCCCAATTATGCTTGGTTTTGTTCCATCCATCAACAGATAGAAAGTGGTGAGGGTTGTATTTGAGTTTTGCAGGAGTGTTGGATAAAGATGAAGACAAATAAGTTAAGGGAGGTTTTGATGATTTCCAAAAGTCATCAGCTAAGTAATTGAAGCTTGGCCAACATCAAAAAATATTTAACCAAAGAAGACAAGTCAAATCAGAAGGGATAAATATTCGGTCCAGAAGCCTACTGATCTTTTGCTGCATTCGAAATCAGACTGGTGAATTTTCAGCATACTCAAATAAGATTAATTCGACTTGAGATCTGCAGAGTGTTTATCAGATGGCTAGATTCGATCAGCAGAGTGGAAGTGATCAGAAAGTCATTCCAACGGTAATAAATGCACTTGGAGTAATAAATGCTGGAAGAGAAGGGTATTAAAGACAAATGATTGAAGTAGAGCCTCGGATCAGCAGAGTGCATTTAATGCAATTGACAGAAAGTACAACAGAGTGTACAGTGAACAGTTGCAGGTAGTCGTTCCAAAAAATGGGAACAGTACTGGGGGAGTGTTGAAATTTTTCTAATATTCAACGGGCAGATTTCAAATCCTCAGTATAAATAGTTCGAAATTCAAGAGTTAGAGACAAGCAACACATTCGATAACTAAAATCAATCGAGCAAAAATCTTCTAAGTCTCAAACTCAAGAACAGAACACCATCAGCTTAGTCATTTGTTGACAAAAGTCGAGTTGAAGAACAAAGAATATACATATCTGAGTGATTCTGTAAAAGAGAGAAGTGTTGTAAGAATTAAGTAGATATCCATTTAGTGAGTGATATTACTTATGCTTGATTTTGTTCCACCATCAATAGATAGAAAGTGGTGAGGATAGTCTTTGAAGTTTTGAGTTTTTGGAGTAGACGAATGATGGAGACATGTAGAAAATTGATTTACTAGTTACCTTAATGGGGATTTCCAAAGATGATTCTTCGTGTGGAATTTATACTTTTGATATGGCGGAAGAAAATTGGTCAAATTTTGAATCCTCTTGGGATGGTGATAAATTGAGGGACAACTCTGAGATAATTTGGTAATCAACTATATATTCTTGACAAGTCAGAGAGATCTCAGATTACTTTATGGGAAATGCAAAAATATGGCATCGTAGAATCTTGGACAAAAGTTGTCGTATTGGAAAGTTGGTTTCCTTCTGGCGTGTATTGTCTTTCTTTTGGGATTGATCTAGTCCGAAAATCACTAAATGGAGACATGTTTTTCAGACCTCTGGCGATAGAGGTCGCACATTTTATAGAGTTAAGGATGGAAAGTTTTCTGAAATTGGGGTTTTAGGTGCTAAAACTGGTCCTCGATCAAATTTTCATTAGGAGTTTCTGGTACTACTCTATTATTTATATCCATCTTGCTTTGGTAATTACTTCCCATTTTTTTAATTAAAAACTGATTTGCTTTAATTTGGAACATAGTTTTAATTCATGATTCTTTAAATAGGTTTTGTGTTGTCTAGTCGATTGAATAGACGTCGAAGCATAATAGTCAATAGTGCAAATAGCGTGCACTAAAGCGCACTATTCGCTATAGCCCAAGTGTACCGCGTCGTTGTACCCTACACAGTCACTATCCAATTAGCGCATGCCATGTGGCGCTATCGCTCTATAGCGCACTATGCGAGGCGACAAATTAAGTGCGCTTTTAGTTTTATTGCCTTCAAAAGGCATAAATCATTAACATTTTGTTTTTTTTATAGAAAAATAAATTCGTGTTCGAGTTCTATCCTTGTTTTAACTTTAAACCTTTTTTACTTTTTTTTCACAAAAGAGAAAAAAATGTCGAGCCCACTTATGTTTGCTTTTTTGCCATCCATCAACAATTATAAAGTGGTGAAAAATGTCGATGAGTTTTTGCAGGAGGATAAAACAGAAAAATGTGTAATTTTCACTATTGGAATAGACGAATGATGGAGACATGTGGAAAATGGATTTATTGGTTACCTTAATGGGGAGATTATGCCTTGTATTCATGGGGTGTTATACTGGATTACCAAAGATGATTCCTCTTGTGGGATTTATACTTTTGATATGGTGGAAGAAAAAATTGGTCAAATTTTGAATCCTCTTGGGATTGTGATAAATTGGAAGACAACTTTGAGATTATTCTGTAGTTATCTATATCTTCTTGACAAATCTGATGGATCTCAGATTACTATAACGAAAATGCAAAAGTATGACATTGCAGAGTCTTGGACAAAAGATGTTGTATTGGAAAGTTGGTTTCTTTCTGGCATGTATTGTCTATCTTTTGGGGTTGATCTGGTTGGAAAATCACGAAATGACCTCTGGCGATAGGATAGAGATTGAACCTTTTATAGAGTTAAGGATGAAAACTGTTTTTAAATTTGGGTTTTAGGTGCTAGAATGGTTCCTGTAATTATAATGCTATATGAACCAAGCTTTTTGTCGGTCGAAGAAATTTATGGTGAAGGGCAATCAAGAATGTTATTTTTCTCAACTAGTCCTCGAACATATTTTCATTAGGGGCTTCTGGTACTACTCTATTCTTTATAACCATCTTGATTTGGTAGTTACTTCCTAATTTTTTTAATTACAAACAACTTTGCTTTAATTTGGAACATAGTTTTAATTCATGATATGTGTAGTGTTTCTTTAAATATTTTTTTGGTTGTTTGGTCAATTTGAATAGGCGATGAAGCATAGTAGTCAATAGCGCAATTTGCTTGCACTAAAGCGCACTATTCTCTATAGCCCAAGTATATCGCGTCGTAGCGCCCTGCACAGTCGCTGTCCAATTACCTCGTGCCATGTGGCGCTATCGTTCTATAGCGCACTATGCGAGGTAAAAAATTAAGCGCGCTTCTAGTTTTATTGCCTTCAAAATACATAATCAATAATGTTTTGTTATTTTTAATAAAAATAAATTCGTGTTCGAGCTCTAGTCCTGTTTTAAATTTAAACCTTTTTTCCTTCTCTTTTTCATAAAAGTGGGGAAAAAAAGGCCCAACCTACTTATGCTTGGTTTTGTTCCATCCATCAATTTATATAAAGTGGTGAGGATTGTCTTTGAATTTTTTAGGGAGGATAAGACAAGAAAATGTGAAATTTTACGATTGGAGTAGACGAAGGATGGAAAGATGTGGAAAATGGATTTACTGGTTCCTTTGATGGGGTGATTATGTCTTGTCTTTATGGGGTGTTATACTGAATTACCAAAGATGATTCCTTGTGTGGAATTTATACTTTTGATCTGGCGGAAGAAGTGTCATACTGAATTACCAAAGATGATTCCTCGTGTGGAATTTATACTTTTGATATGGCGGAAGAAAAATCTGGTCAAATTTTGAATCCTCCTGGGATGGTGATAAATTGGAGGACAACTTTGAGATCATTTGGTAATCATCTATATCTTCTTGACAAATATGATGGATCTCAGATTACTATATGAAAAATGCAAAAGTATGGCATGTCTTTGACAAAAGATGTCGTATTGGGAAATTGATTTCCTTCTGGTGTGTATTGTCTTTCTATTGGGATTGATCTGGTCGAAAATCCACTAAATGACCTCTGGTAATAGAGGTCGCACCCTTTATAGAGTTAAGGATGGAAAGTTTTCTGAAATTGGGGTTTTAGTTGCTAAAATGGTTGCTGGAAGTATAATGCTATATGAACCAGGCTTTTCGTCAATCATGGAATTTATGGTGAAGGGCAATCAAGAAATGATGTTATTTTTCTCAAGTAGTCCTCGATCAAATTTTCATTAGGAGTTTTTGGTATTACCATATTCTTTATATCCATCTTGCTTCGGTAATAATGCCCATTTTTTCTGAATACATACTGTTTTGCTTTCATTTGCAACATAGTTTTACTCCATGATATGTATAATCTTTTCTTTAAATATTTTTTATGTTGTCTGGTCGATTTGAATTTCCTTTTCTCCTGTCTCCTGAATGTCTCTTTTGTGAAGGTAAAAATTGTGGTAACTTTGTTGTAGGATTTGAACAAATTGGATATGATCTTTCGGGTAGATTGTTCATTTACCTTCCGCTCATCCAATGAGTGATTGATGGGGTCCACTTAAATATGAGGAACTATGGCATCGTTGGAGTACCGTTGCAGCAGAAAGATTAGTATTTAATTTTTAATTTGTAAAATTAGCTTTTTCATTTTTTTATTTACAAAACTAGCCTTCCTTAAATTAGGTTGTTCTTTAAATTAAATGAAAAATTGGAAAAGTCTTGTCCAAGCCTGGCTTGGCCAAACCCATCCAACCACCAAGCAAATGTATTGCACTTGCTTTGTGATTGGTCACTTTCCTGGAAGTTACATCCAATCCCAAAGCAAGTGTATTACAATTGCCATGTAATTAGTTTGGGTTCGGCCAAACCCGGTCTGGGTAAGAATTTCCCTGAAAAATTATAAACAAAAAATAAAACCCAAATTTTTGTCACTCTTGGACACCCAATTGACAAGCGATATTGTCGCCGGGTCATTTGGACGCCCAAGTGACCCGGCGGCAACAATATAATCGGGTCACTTGAGCGCCCAAGTGACAATTGGCATTGTTACCGCCGAGTCACTTGGGCGTCCAAGTGACAAGTGACAAAATTTTGAGATGAATATTTGGCGAGTTTTTTGTAGTGAAAAAACTTTTGAAATTTGAATTGGGAGTAAAAATGAATTTTTATGGGTGTTTTGTATTATTATTAGTATTAGGTTAATTGATTAATTAGATGTAAGTGTGTTTAATTAGATATAATTGTTATTAAAACCAAGAAAAAAGAAATGGAAGGCTAGTTTTGCAAATAGAACATTTGATAAGACCATTGAGCCAAATATCCCTCTACGACCCACACCGAGCAATGCTTTTTTGGGGTGGCAATGACATTTTGGCGTCAATGTTCCATTTAAATATTATGTTTTATAGACAAATCCGATGGATCTCAAATTACTATATGTAAAATGCAAAAGTATGGCATCCCAAAGTATTGGACAAAAGATGTCATATTGGGAAGTTGGTTTCCTTCTGACGTGTATTGTCTTTCTTTTGGGATTGATCTGGTCGGAAAATCAAGAACTGGAGACATATTTTATCTGACCTCTGGTGAGTTAAGGATGGAAAGTGTTCTGAAATTGGGGTTTTAGGTGCTAAAATGGTTCCTGGAAGTATAATGCTACATGAACCAAGTTTTTTGTCGATCGAGGAATTTATGGTGAAGGGCAACAAATAATGATGTTATTTTTCTCAACGGGTCCTCAATTGCTTTTGGTACTACTCTATTTTGTATATCTACCTTGCTTTGGTAATTATTGCCCATCTTTTTTAATTAGAAACTGCTTTTCTTTCATTTGGAACATAATTTTAATTCATAATCTCTGTAATGTTTCTTTAAATACTTTTCGTGTTGTCTGGTCGATTTGAATAGACCACGAAGCATTGTAGTCAATAGCGCAAATAGCGTGCTCTAAAGAGTGCTATTCGCTATAGCCCAAGTGTATCGCGTCGTTGCGTCCTGCACAACTGCTATCCAATTAGTGTGTGCCATGTGGCGCTATCGCACTATAGCGCACTATACGAGAGGACAAATTAAGCGCGCTTTTAGTTTTCTTGCCTTCAAAAGGCATATATCAATAACGTTTTTTTTTTTTTAAAAAAAAAAATCCTTGTTCGAGCCCTAGCCCTGTCTTAACTATAAACCTTATCTTTTAGTAATTAAAGAAATCCTTCCTAAGCTGAAAAACCAATTATACCTCCACCAAAGGATGAATGAATTTCCTCTTCACCTAAAAATTATCAATTATCCCCCTGGTTAACTTTTAAAATTTGCAATAACCCTGCATTCACATAAAAAAACAATTTATGAAGGAATTTCAGATGAATTTTTAGCTAATAAAAATAATATAAAGGTCTTTTGACAGTTTGACAAAGTACAAAGAGTGTTATTGTATTTAGCTCCAAAAATATATTATATTTTATCTACATGAACGTAACTCAATGGGACCAGTCCGATTTAAGAATGATGTTATTTTTCTCAACTAATCCTCGATCAAATTTTCATCAGGAGCTTATGGTCCTACTCTATATTTTATATCCATCTTGCTTTGGTAATTACTACCATGGATCAAAATTTCGATTCAAATGTGTGTTTTGGTCAGTCAAATATTGGAAACTTTTCGAGACTATTTGGAAATGTTTCGGAAACACTAAGGCAAATTTGTAAAAAAAAAGTTACTAAATTTAGGAAAAAAACAGAGTTTAAGGCAAATAAATAGTTTCGGAAGTAAATCTTGTTTTCGTTTCGCCTGATTCAAAAATGGAACTTTTCGATGTTTTCGACGGAAAAGATGGAAATTTTGATCCATGATTACTACCCATTTTTATAATTACAAACTGATTTGCTTTCATTTGGAACATAGTTTTAATTCATGATATGTGTAATCTATTCTTTAAATTTTTTTTTTTGGAAACTATCTTTTCTTTATATATTTTTTGTGTTACTTGGTCGATTTGAATTTTTTTTTTCCCTTGGCCCTGATAGTCTCTTTTGTGAAGTTAAAAAATTGTGGTACCATGGTTGTAGGATTTGAACAAATTTCGTATGATCTTTCGGGTAGATTATGTTCATTTACCATAAATCCGCTCACCCAATTATTGATGGGGTCCACTTAAATATGATGAACTATGGCATCGTTGGAGTACCGTCATAGTAGAAAGATTAGCATTTAATTAGGAAATTTGTTATTTACCATCCATACCGAGTAATACTTTTTTGGGGTGGCAATGACAATTTTGGCGTCAATGTTCCATTTAAATATTCTGTTTTCTTGTCGTGCTCTAATTAAGTAAACAAACAAGAATAGAAACAACTCGTTTTGAATCGACATATTTCAAGAAATTATTTTTAAAATACTTCAAGTTTATCCTTACATCTCCACATGAAATATTTAAAAATGGTTTCTTGATATATGTTGATCGAAAACGATGTCATGACCATGGCAATCGAACGTTGTCGTTTACCATTTAAAATATTTCAAAAGTTGGAACCAGTGGATAATCAACACATGGCAATGGAATATTGTTATTCTACAGCAACATTACGCCATCATCAGAATTGCACATTTAGTCTATTTAATTTAGATTGCAAACAATTGTTACCTTGTGTAATGGGTTAGTTAAATAGGGCAAAGTTGTAAACGGTGATATCAACACATGGCAATGGAATATTGTTATTCTACAGCAACATTACGCCATCATCAGAATTGCACATTTAGTCCATTTAATTTAGATTGCAAACAATTGTTACCTTGTGTAATGGGTTAGTTAAATAGGGCAAAGTTGTAAACGGTGATATCATCAAGGAATTAATATCTAATTTTCTATCCTCTACTTCTCTCAATTCCCCTCCCTAATTTCTCTAATTTCTCATCTCTTCTTCTTATTTTTCACAATTAACATACAATAAAGGCAATTATATGAGTAATAATGGCCAAATCAGATTTAGCAGTTGAAGACCATGACAAATGGTATCAGAGCAGTTCCGATCCCAGGGAGCTGTCTGAGGCTATGGTCGATTCTGTTTGCTCGGGGTATGAACGGACACTGGTTGTTGAAGTATACAATGTCCTTTATGCCGTAACAGAAGATGTTTTGCAGCAAGTGTTTGGTGTTTACGGCATGGTTGAAAGAATTGATATTCTTCCAATGAGGGGTCATTTTCAAGCATTATTGAGGTATCAACATTTGTTCGCTGCAGAGTCGGCAAAGAGATCTCTAAATGGTCGAAATATATATGATCATTGCTGTTTATTGGATATTAAATTCTTGTCCAAGGGTTTCTTAGATGATGTGTTAAGGCAGAATGTTCTAACAAACGAATTACATCCCAAAATACATACTGAAATGAAACTTATGTCAAGGCAGGGGCGGACCACAAGGGGGACTGGGGGGGGGGGGGCATGGTCCCCCCAGGAAAAAAATATTTTTATATAGTTATATATATACTTGCTATAATTGACAAAGAAAATTATTTGGCGGGGTGGTAAGGTTCATGATATTTTGTTGAAGGTCTGATGTTCGATCCTTGTAGTTGTTAATAATTTGTTGTTTCATTCTTTTCATTGAAATTGATATTTCATGAACATTCAATTTATTTTGAACTATTTAAGGCATGATTTAAGTGGGCATTATCTGATAGACATTATAATAAATATATACTAACATAATCATTATATTATGCACAATTTACAATAAATATCTAATATTCAATTTCTATGATTGATCAAATTCCTAAATGTGTAACCGTTTGTTGAGTGGACTGACTTAATTCACTTGGCTAATACTCTTAAAAAGAAAATAGTTTTTTTTTCCTCACTTTTTCTAGGATGAAATTATAGGATTGTTTTATCTTATGTTAGTTTTTTTGTTATTTTTATCAAAAATCGATAAAATATCGAGTTTGATACAGAAAAAAATTTCGCCCCCGAAAGAAAATGCTTTAGCTCCGTCCTTAATCGGCCCCCCCAAGAAATGGGGTCTAGGTCCATCCCTGTGTCAAGGGTCACTGATATGTAGATTGAGCTGCTTCTTAAATCTGAAACTTCAAAGAATGATAGAATGAAGTCATATGCTGGTGTAAGAGGGGATTCAGTCCGTTCAAATGGAGAATCAAAAGAAATAGACAAAGAAGATAATGCAACACAAGGTGAGCAACATGTGTTTGATGAAATTCCTGTGAAAGCAGTCCCCAAAGTGAAGGTGGATACAATCCCCTCTGAGGCGTTTGATGAAATTCCTGAAAAAGCTTTCATCGAAGTGACAGTCGATGTGATTCCCTCTGAGTTGTTTGATGGCGAATTGAGTGATGAAACTCTATTGTGTAACTTTATTCTCGATGGAAATAGAGAGAATATAAAGGGTACTAATGAAATCATCAGTGCTAATATATCACTCCATGAAGAAAAGGATGAAATGTTGAATGATAATGATAACAAGAAGGAATGCCAGAATATTGCAGGTCTTCCTATGGAAATGGAAGATCAGTCTCAACAAAAATGGGTTGAAGGTGACATAACTAGTATGATATGTTCATTGTTTGCTTATAAAGAAAATGTGCATGTCTTGGAATCTAGTGGATTGGATGTGGGTATGAGAAAAACAAAGTTGTTTGAAGTAGACCATCGCTCCCTCAAGGAAGTTGGAATGAGAAAAATGACGTTTAAGGATGATGAGGAAAAGAGAACTAGTAACATGAGAGGTAAGATATTTTTAGTATGTAAATATGGACTATGTGTTGC
The DNA here is from genome assembly GCA_038501285.1 of Penstemon eatonii. NCBI lineage: Eukaryota > Viridiplantae > Streptophyta > Magnoliopsida > Lamiales > Plantaginaceae > Penstemon > Penstemon eatonii. The sequence goes on along the minus strand of CM076710.1, from coordinate 16,162,713 downwards.
TTATAACCTCCTTGATCCTGGTGGATATGTTGTAAGTCAATGGAAAATGCCTTTATTCATTTCCATGAATTTTGCACTTAGAAGAAAAAATGATCCTCATGTGGAATTTTTGAAAAATGAGCAAATTGTTTTTAGTGGACAAATAAAACACTTGCTTGGGACTGATTTATATTGGACAAATGGAATCAGTTGCAGTTTGGTTGATAAAAGCTTGATACTGTTTTCTTCTATTGCCGAAATCCTGAGAAAATGGGCTGATCAGTTGCTAGGGATTATTGGAAAAAAAATATATGCAAAAGTTTTATTCTAGTACAATATTTGGATGGACTTAGAAGGCTTACTGGAAGTAATAAGTACTCGATAGGATTGGAATATTTAGTGCATTATGTAAGGTTGCTACTTCTTGCATCATAATTTGGTCTTCTGATACTTATGTTGCTTATGTTAAGATATGGCCTTCTCAAAGCCACTGGATTGATCGAATTCTTGGCAAGACTTCCGTAACCTATGATTTTCCCATCAAGGAACTGCTATGTGTTAAAAATAGGCAGCTTCACATGTCAAATTATGTTAATCTATCTTGATAAGCAAATTATGTTTGATTTTCTACCCGATTTTGTAATGAGAAGATTTGTTATGATGCAATTGCTGAAGATTGAAAGGCCTAATTTAATGGGTTATCCGTTCAGGAGCTTCGAGAAATTGCTTGGCGATACCTTGATGGGGCATTTTTTGTTCAAAGAAAGGACTAGATGTATTAATCATAGAAGCTACTGGAGAAGCTTTTACTTCCAACACTTTATAATTGAATTGTTAAAACTAACACATCTCTTCAGTATTTGGTGTAAATGGACAGATTTTGAAAGAGGTAAGAATGAGATAAACTTAAATACAAGTAAATGTGGAGTTTTATGGAGATTTGTTGTTCCTTTACAGAATGAAAACAAAATTTTGGATCATATACCTAACCTTAAAAGGTTGTTTAATCTTGAGAAACATGTCCTAGTTAAAGATGAAAAGAAGGAACTCATGTTTGCCAACAGTATTCGTAGGATAATCTATTCGGAAGGTGAAGATAAATTTGGGAGAGATTCAAGAATTCAGAACCGCATAATTCACTATTCTGCTCTAGTGGCTGATCGTATGTACACACACCCATATACTCTTCTAGTTTCGAACCATTATTGGCTGCCCAAGATACACTCCATCAATCCATTAACCGCCAGGAAGTTTGACAATTTGAGAGTCCAAGCCACAGAGATTGTCTACATGAGGCTAACTTGTGATGAGGAACACCTAAGTGATAAGGTAATGGTGTATAAACTGGAAACAGGTTCTCATTTGTGGAGCATGAGGATAAACAAAGCTAATCTCCACAACATCACTGAGTTTTGGATTGGGTTAATTACTGTTAAAAAATGGTTTAGTCAAATGTGCAATATAATTGGAAGAATCCCATTACCATCGTTCATATTCACATTCTATTTTTGACAGTTGTTATGTATCCAAAACTCATGTCGCCTTCTATTTTCTTCTATTTATTCTTGATTGAGGTAACTGCCACCAAGGAGCTTCGAAGGAAAGGATGCGATAGTATGTACATGCTGAAATTTGGTTATAATACAACCAACTACATATTATCATGTTGCTTAAACATTTGAAGAAAACATTGTTATTGAGCAGCAAACTATTGCTACAAGGATGGCCTTCCAGAACTAGAGTTTCAAGCAATCCAACTCAATCGAATATTTGATAGAAGAAACCTCAACAACATCGAAGGAAATAGTGAAAGAATTGAACATGATGAGGAGGTTGTCTGTCAAATTGAGTAAATGCAAAATTCGATCCTTGAGGACAAGGATCATTTTAACGAGAGGGAAATGTCATGACCATGGCAATCGAAACGTTGTCGTTTCCCATTTAAAATATTTCAAAAGTTGGAACTAGTGGATAATCAACACATGGCAATGGAATATTGTTATTCTACAGCAACATTACGCCATCATCATAATTGCACATTTAGTCCATTTAATTTAGATTGCAAATAATTGTTACCTTGTATAATGGGTTATTTAAATAGGGCAAAGTTGTAAACGGTGATATCAACACATGGCAATGGAATATTGTTATTCTACAGCAACATTACGCCATCATCAGAATTGCACATTTAGTCCATTTAATTTAGATTGCAAACAATTGTTACCTTGTGTAATGGGTTAGTTAAATAGGGCAAAGTTGTAAACGGTGATATCAACACATGGCAATGAAATATTGTTATTCTACAGCAACATTACGCCATCATCAGAATTGCACATTTAGTCCATTTAATTTAGATTGCAAACAATTGTTACCTTGTGTAATGGGTTAGTTAAATAGGGAAAAGTTGTAAACGGTGATATCATCAAGGAATTAATATCTAATTTTTTATCCTCTACTTCTCAATTCCCCTCCCTAATTTCTCTAATTTCTCATCTCTTCTTCTTATTTTTCACAATTAACATATAGTAAAGGCAATTATAGGAGTAATCATGGCCAAATCAGATTTAGCAGTTGAAGACCATGACAAACGACCTATTTTTTTTACAAATTGAGTATTTTTTGCAAGGTTTTGGAAAATACAAAAAAGTTTGACACAATAAAAATTTCACATGGTAATTTCTAACTTGCGGGTTTAACATAATACTGGAGAATATCTTTCATTTTCCCCTTCCCCTTGTAATTCATCAGTAAACTTTTCATACATAATGCGTTTTCGGTTATGGAGGCGTATGAAAGTCGACTATTTTACCTTGAGAGATAATTTTATTTGTTTATTTTTTTTTTTTTTAATATCAATGACATTAATAATTCACATCCTTATAACGACGTCATAACGACGTCAACTGGGGTTGGAATAAATCATAGATTCCATGAGCTTTAATTTAATTATGCCAATGACGTTAAGAAGTCACCCCGTGAAAATATTTAAAAAAATATTATGTAAGAGGTGTTTTCATAATTTTTGAAATTACAAAGAATTTTCTATATTTTGAAGATATTACTAAATCCAGACAAAAAACAATTGGAATTTAAACCACCACCATCAGTTTATATTACAAGAAATGTTTTTCTTACATGGTGTTTTTTATAAATATTTTCACGAAATGTACATCCTTGTAAGAATTATTGAATCATAGAGGATTTTCTCGTCATTTCTGAAGCGTTAGGGGATTTATTGTAAGGGGATTTATTGTAAGAGTCTGATCGTAAATTACCTTTTTAATTATTTATTTATCTTGGTCAAATGTATTTTTCAAATTCCCAGAATGTGGAAATTGTAAGTTTTTGAACTCGCAGTCAAACTATATGTTTATGAGATCCTTCTTTAGTGACCAAGAAAGAAGAAAATATCGAAAATGAAAAATTTTGGGATCGATTTTCTAATATTAATTTCATACAATAACAAATCGTAAGGCCATCTCCAGCGGTTCATGGCGGGGTCGGGCTCGGGGCCGGGCTGGGGAGGAGAACCGCTGGAGACGGCGCGGGGCGGGGGCCGGGTGGGAAACGGGGCGGCGGAACGGGCTGGGCGCAGGGCTCGGCGGAGCCCTGCGCCCAGCCCGGGCCGCGATTGAAGAAGGCCCCTCTTTAAAACAGGTGCCGCCAAGTGGCGGCACCTGATTGGTCTTTCTTTCTTTTTTTTTTTTGCTTTTCTTTAATGAATTAATTGGTGTATTAATTGGTGTATGGTTTATTTAATGTGTGTATGGTTAATTTTGTATAATTAATGTGTTGTATGTAATTTTAATTAATGTGTTGTATTTTAATTAATGTGTTACTGTAATTAATGTGATTTTAATTAATGTGTTGTATTTTAATTAATGTGTTATTGTAATTAATGTGATTTTATTTAATGTGTTATTTTAATTAATGTGTTATTTTTATTAGTGTTTTATTTTAATAAATGTGTTATAGTAATTAATGTATTATTTTAATTAATGTGTTGTTTTAATTATATAGATATAATATGATTAATTATTTAATGATATTTTAAATAAAATTATGATATACCATTTAATATTAGAATAGTCCATTTAATTTAACACTCACAAAAAAGAGAAATAGCAAGGAAAAATCTTCCAACGAACTTATTTGGAGATGCATCGAATGAAGGTCCCGACTGGTTTCAGGGGGGTAATCAGTAAAATGTAATATTTTTATGTGTTTCCTTTCTTGTATTTCCCGTATTTTTAATTTCTTGTATTTCCGTTGTTGTTTCTTGTATTTCCTTTGTTGTTTGTTGTATTTCATTTCTTGTATTTTCTTCCGTGTTATAAAAATATTTGTTTGCGTATTAATTTTCTGTATTAATTTTAAGTTACTTTTATTAAATATTCTATTTAATATTAATATTTTAATATAATTAATAATTAAATTACGAGTACTAATATAATTACTATTATTAATATTAATATTAAAAAATTAGAAATCTATAATAATAATAGGTGAGAGTGGGCAAAGAAAAAAAATGGAATTAATTCCCCCCTGGAGCCCCAACCATTGGAGATGACCAGCAGGGCCCCGGGCTGGCCCTGGGCTGCCCCGGGCTCCGGAGCCCGGGGCTAGCCCTCAACCATTGGAGATGGCCTAAGTGTGCAACGCGTGATCGAAAATGAAATATTATCGCATAGGTATGCCAACAATATCTTTATCTCAACTTCAAAGTTATATGCAAATCTATTAGCCTTAAAAAAATTGGCGTTTCGACTATATTGACCCTGGTAAATCAGAGTTTACATCGAATACGTCCTCAATGTTTATTAACAGAATCTGGTCTAAATGACAACTCTGTATGACCTAAGTTCTTACTCTATATAACAAATAGCTCAATAATAAACGTGTATACAAGTGCCTATAAGTTACAACACAAATTATTTCGCTCCAAGTAAAGAACAAAGAATCTGTTTTTTGTTGAACTGCTGGCGATATAATGTAGAACGACTACTTATCATCAGAAACCTTGAAAAATGTGTACGAAAGAATCAAGTTGTTGATACCATCCATTCTTGGATCTGTTTCAAACTCGGGGTCTATGTAAAAGAAGACCTACAAATTCATTTTAAACACATTAAACGAGATCATTACAACATCAATTTGACATTAAAGGTATTAGAATAAGTCATTGTTCTGTTTTAGAATAGTTTAGATTAGTTTAGGGGTCATTATGTAATTTTCATTGTTTTGTGTATTGAGTTGTAATTTGTAGTTTGTTTTCCACTTGTATATATAAAGGGTTAGAACTCTCAGGTTAGGTGTGAGATTCATTTTTGTATTTTCAGTTTATTAATAAAAGATTTTTCTTTTCTCTCCTTTCAATCATAATTCTATTATAACAGATTTCCTTTCCGGTCATCTTCTCCGATCAAGTCAAGTCATATATGAAGGTTTATACCTTCTAACATGGTATCAGCAGCCAATCTCTAAAAATCTCAAATCTCACCATTGTATTTCATCTCCGCTGCAATCCAGTTTTCTTTAACTTCTTCTCTACGGTGGTTTTCCATTCAAGATACATAACAGAATCAAATTTTCAGAAGAAACAGCAGAATTCACATTAGTTCCTATCCAGTAGCAAAATTCTGTTTAAGATCATCAATCCAACATGATCACTTATCAAATCATCATCATTCGTATGAAAGTTTTTCTGTTAAATATCCAAATAATTCATCTTACTCTTCTCCGGTGGGTTTCATCTCTAGAAATTCAGTCTAGGATTCAACTTCATAGAGTGTTTCTATTTCCAGCAAAGAGACAATATATTCATCTCTCAATAAAACAACGATCTCCTGCTGCTTATTCTTCGATTCTTATTCAGTAATCCAACATCAATCTAGTCCAGATTCATATCATCATATTCTCTCTTTTATTTTCAGCAATTATGTTCATGCAATTGCTTTGATCTTTATGATAATCCAATTTTCAATATCGGTTTCTTCGGATTTCTCTGGTCCGATCATCAATTCATCTATCAAGGTTCAAGAAATTTAGGTGGTTCATATATGGTTTCATACTATTCAAGATATGATCTCTACACTTGTTGCCGACTTTATCTCAATCGTCGTTTGGTTCTTTTATTTCCAAGCTGTCCATTAAGAATGCTTAATGTCCAGCTTATATTGGGGCTCAATGATTCTTATTCTAATGCACGCGCACTCAGATATTGTTGATGGATCCCTTACCCTCTCTTACGAAGGCTTTTAGTTTGATTTCTCAAGAAGAGGCTCATAAGGCTTTGAATAGCTCTTCTCATGACACTGATTCAAATTCTTCCCTTGCTTTTACCAACACTTCATCCATATCCACTCCACCTTCTATTTTATCCTCTGTTAGCAAAAACCCCCCTAGCAACTACCCCCTCGTCAGTTTTCCAACTTCACCTCTCCTTCTCATAATAATTCCTCAAGACCACCATTCAACCCTCAATTCCGCAGAAAAGAAAGACCATTTTGCCTTCATTGTAACATGCCTGGTCACACTAAAGACACTTGCTATAGGCTACATTGATTTTCCCCTGGATATAGGTCCAACTTTCAAAGGCCAAATCAAAATATCCAGAAATCAAATCAAGTTCATTCTGCCCATGCTTCACAATTTCCACATGTACCCACATTCAACACTACCACTGAATCCTTCAATGTGAATCCAAACGTCAGCCAACAGCTTCCAAGTCCTCAGCTGAGGCTGAATATAGAGCACTCTCCTACATCACTAGTGATTTACTTTGGATTCAATACTTGTTGAAAGATTTTCAACTTACAAAGACACTCACTCCTGTTATCTATTGTGATATAACACTTCTGCCATTGACTTAGCTTCTAATCCAATCTATCATGAGAGAACTAAACACATTGATGTGGATGTACATTTCATAAGGGATCATATTTCAAGAGGAAACATCAAAATTTTGCCTATCAACTCCAGGCTGCAACTTGCAGACATATTTACAAAGTCTTTAGCTAGGCCTACTTTTGAGTTTATTCTGTCCAAGCTGGCCATTAACGATGTTTATGGTCCAGCTTGCGGGGGACTATTAGAATAAGTCATTGTTCTGTTTTAGAATAGTTTAGATTAGTTTAGGGGTCATTATGTAATTTTCATTGTTTTGTGTATTGAGTTGTAATTTGTAGTTTGTTTTCCACTTGTATATATAAAGGGTTAGAACTCTCAGGTTAGGTGTGAGATTCATTTTTGTATTTTCAGTTTATTAATAAAAGATTTTTCTTTTCTCTCCTTTCAATCATAATTCTATTATAACAGATTTCCTTTCCGGTCATCTTCTCCGATCAAGTCAAGTCATATATGAAGGTTTATACCTTCTAACGAAGGGTAGAATAGGAAAAAAATACTTACTGGCATGTCAATCTGTTCGCCAGGAAGAAGCCGCTGTTCTTCAAAGCAAAAGCATTGTATTTTGTTGAAATAAACTGCCGCCTGAAAAGAAAAAAGAAAAAAAAAACCATTGATTGTATCATTCATGTTTACAAGTTATGTGAACCCATTTTTTGCATTATTGTTTATTACAATAAGGGTCCTGCTCAAAATCATTTTTTTGGGTCCGCGCCATTATTTCACTTATTTGAGAAAAAGCTCGCTTGTATATATCTATGTAGAGACATATACGCACACATCATACATATAATCTTAGATTTGAACAACAGTAACTTGATAACTTCCATATAATTAGGAATTTCAAGAAAAAGTAAAGTTACAAAGCATTTAATGAAGCTACATAAGAGTACAACAAGATTCCATACACTAACTATATCGTTTTGTATTAAGTAAGAATAAAGGTTCTGGAACTTTATCAATAATTACCATATAAATATTGTCATTTGTGATCCGCAAAGTTTTTGAAAGTTGAAACACTGGGGCCTTGTTTGTTTTCAATTTCAAGGAGAGTTTTCAATGTTATCAGAGAATTTTTATAAATTATTTTCTATGTAGATATAAAAGACTAACTATTAAATAATACATACCTTCATTGGAGTAACATTATAAGTAGATACACCAGTTATTGGGGCTGAACTTTTATTTTCAGCAGTGTAAAATGCAAGAGCACTCTCCCCTGGCTTCACCCTTACCTATACTCGAACAATACAAAATTATGATAAATATATTTTCTTATAAATTCCTAACCAAAAATATTACGCACTAAAAACAAAATTCCATCTTCGGTTGCATATGACAAACATGCCAATTACATTAAGTACCTCTCTCTGAGTAGGAACAAATTTCCATTGCATCCCATCAGCCACATCAGCATTGAACTGCACAACAATCTCCCTGTAACCACAAGAACCACAGATGAATCCAAATTCCAAACATAATAATCTATGAAGAAAAATGGAGTGAAATGCAAAATACCCCTTGTGCTATGCCTAACTATCAAATAAACCCTGTGTTATTTTTATTAGCCAAAAAAAAAAAACCGTGCTTATTTCATATTAGCAAAAAAAGCCTCCCAAACTGAAATGACAATTAACACCCACTCTAAACTTTGGAAATTGGCAATAACCCCTCTGTAAAAAATTGACAAAAACCTCCAAGTCATTTATGAAGGAATTTCAATCGGTTTTTTGGCTAATAAAAAAAGAACACGGGGGTTTTGATAATAAATAGAACACAGGGTTTTTTTGATAGTTGGGCAAAGCATATGGGGTGCTTTTGCATTTAGCTTAACAAATTACTAGTGGAATATGTTAAGCTATAAAAGTCACACCTAGAAGTAACAGTGCCATCTGTGGCATGACGAGCAATCTTTTCTTCAACACTCTGAAAAACACCAAGAAAAATTGCAATTATTATTGTCAAATTACAAATCGACACCACAGATAAAAATGAAGTGAAAGTAGTTAACCTCTCGACGCTGGACAGTACCACCATATCCAGTAGCTTGACAAAACCTCCTATAGAGAGGAACCGCAGCATAAGTACAGCCCACCATTGCAAAGACCAGTCCAGTCAAGTACAAAAGCATCTTCTTTGATTTTTTTTCTGTGGCTGTGGTGGCAGCATTTGTAGCATACTGCCGACCATAACTAATACTACACGACTTCTCCACATTGTAGTTCTTCAATTTACATCCATGATTAGTTTGCGCATATATATTTTTTCCATTTGCTCCTATAAAATTGTATCTTGAACCCACACCATCAATCAGACACCTTGATTAACAAAAGGGGATTAATCATAATCAATTAATTGAGCCCTTCATCCAAATTTGTAATGAAATAAAATAATAGACAAGGGGTGGATTTACCTTGATAAAGAGGGTGGCCGATGAAGATGAGTCCTAATACAAGAGAAGAAATGGGTTCCTCTGGAAAGCCGAGAAAATGACATATCTTATGAGGAAGTTAATTGCCGCCCTGAGAGTCTTGTGTTTGGCTGTGGTAGGGGAAGAAGAAGAAAATAGGTAAGAGAAAAGAAAAGTTCTAACAAGAAGAAAACCAATTACTGAAGAGAAAAATATAATTTTGGATAATCAGATTAAGGCTCGATTGGTTTACACAACTATATTAGGCGCCAAATGAGCTATTTGCCCCAACTAACTGAATTGGCCTAACTAGGCAGGTTGCTTGGATCGTTTTAGAAATATTTATTAGCCTATTATTTTAGTTAATATGGTGCTTGGTTCTGCATATAAAGGCCAAAATGACCATTCTTTCCCCCATCAATGTATTCGGTTCCAGTGTGGAAAAAACGTGAACACTTTACTTTAGAAACTTGATTTGACACCCTGTAAGCCTAAAATATGCATGCATCGACAAAATATAAAATTCTTTTATTCTAAGTACGAAAACGATAATTTAAGATTCAAAGATTGACAAACTTTATGCCTAAAGAAAACGTTATGCAGCAGAAAACTATTGTAGAATGTAAACTGAATATAATTCAACCCAAGCATCGCCGAAATTCAAAGAAAAATGTAAATGCTACAAAAAAGTTTTCCAATATTTAAGCAATATCCATACAATCAACTCATCCAAAATTAATCCTACAAAATTAACACTTTTCGTCTCTAGTCCATGGAGTTGAAAAGGCTGTAGTTAGAGACGTAGGTTAGTGCTAATTATGATATAAAAAACTAAGGCAGGTGCCAGCACATATCAACCAACAAAATATGATTCCAACTGCATCAAGAAAAAACTTCGAATCAGCAAATTGTCAAGAATACACACACATAAACTCCAAAAAAATAACTTCAAACATCATGAAGGGCACATTAATAATTTTATAAAACAATAATATGAAGGACATATTCATATTAATGTATAAAACCTGTCTTCATATTGTAAATTTCAATAAAATTATCCAGATAACCAAACAATAAAAGTATAAAACTTGTCTACAAATAATTATCAAAGAACTATACCTAATTTCCCTTTAGACATTTGCACATTAAAAAAAATCAAGTCCTAAATCCAAACAAATTTCATTCATATCATATCAATAGAAGCTCAAACAGAGTCAAGGATAAATGAACAAAATTAAAACTTGGATGATTGAAAGCTTCTGAAAACAGTTTAGAAAATTTATGGGAGAAATTAGTACATGAGCAATACTTAAATTAAGCCATTTTCTGACAAAATGTGAAAAAGATACAAATATATGAGAGAACACACTTAACAACTCGTCCAAAAACTCAAATTCAATCATCAATACATAAGGAGAAAAGGAAATCGTGCAAAGAGAAAGGAACTCACCGACGGGAAAGAGAGAAGAGAACCTGTGATTCTGTGAAATGAGAGGGATTAGAACAACCTTTAATGGGGTGGTAACAAAATTGATGTTAAATCCAATATAGACCCTAAGAATTAGAAAAGAGGGAAGATTATCTGAAATTCTGAATTATGAAATTGAAAGCTTTTCACTCCCAGGGTTTCCTTGGCAATGGAGAAGAAATTTTAAGTTGTAGAAATCTTGGTGAGGGTAACTTCCATAATTTTGATTATATTTGAGGGACAATTTAGTCCAATTAAATGTATGGCTGATAAATTCATAATAAGTTGGGTATGGTTCACTTTATTAGGGTCGGCAATAACATTTTAGTGGTCCAAGAAAGCAAGTAATAAACCCCTACTAAATTATTCAAGAATTTCAATATTAGGTTATGTTTGTTTGGTGTTTGGGAAAGTAGTTTGGGAGAGAAGTGTATGTTTTTTAAAAAAAATTAGGTTTTAGGTATAAAATGTGTAAGATTTTATGTCAAATCATATTTGTTATGTGAGATAAATTATGTAAGAGATATGTTATTTTCTGTCAAATCAATGTAGAGTTTGTATAGATTTTGTTTAGAGACAAAAAAAGTTGTTATTTATTTAACTTTTGAGAAAGTAGTTTAAAAAATGAAAATTTTATTTCAGAAAATAGAACATGTGCTTGATATTTTTCAAATAAAAAAAAATTGGAAAACACCAAACAACAAGCCCTTAGAATTTCCCATAATGATGTCACTTTCTAATATTTAAGAATTTCAAATATCTATATTGAAGAATAATGCAATAAGTTTGACTCTAAGAAAAATAAAGTCAAAATTAATCCCGGGCCTAGATTTCATCTATATCAATATCTTAGGCCATCTTCAACCGAATGTCTTGCTCAATTGCATAATTGCTCAATTGCTCGCTCAGTTGTCCAATTGTCTTCCTCTGCCTTGGCCTCATGCCTTTTCGACCCACCTAAAAAACTCATCTCCAACCGAAGGACAATCAACATCCATTAATTCAACAAATCTCATTTATTTTGATTTATATTTGTCCAATTATATATGAAATTATTCAACAAATCTCATTTATTTAATTCGAGAAATTTAAAAAAAAAAAAAAAAAAAAAAAAAAAAAAAAAAAAAGAGCACCCGAGCCCTAGTAATCCCCATCCAGCCCCGGCAGGGCGTTTGCCTGCTGGCAAGCCAGGTTGCCTACCCCGAACCCCCTGCCCACTCTGCCCCTTGCCCGTTCAATTGTCATCATCCATTTCTAATCGAACCGAGCCGACAATCCCATGCCCGATTACTGGCTCGGTTGACGATGACCTTACTTTGCAAATGTAGCCATGTCAAAAGTACCATCTAATGTTGAAAAAGAAAATGAAAGCCAACTTCTCTGAGCTCCTAAGAAATATTTTATCATTTCTTAAAACTTGAATAAATAATATATACTGAAAATTGTATTACTACTTCTAAAGATTTGTGCCACATTTAGGACTGTCAATTGAGTCGGGCCTACTCGAAGCCCGATGGCTCAGCCCGATTAAATATGACCCAAACCCGAATAATTGTGAGCCGGGCCGATTTTGAGCCATTATATTAAACTCGATCAATTTATGAGCCGAGTTTGAGCCTAATAAGGCTCGGCCCGAATAAAGCCCGACCGAATACAACTGCTAATTATTTATATCAAAATTATTATGTACCAAATATCAAAATCAATTACATACAATTGTACAAGTCAAATGGAAAACATAAAGAAAAAAAAAGGAAAAAGATAAAAGAAAGTGATCAAGATTGGGAATTTCGAAGTCTTGGAACACTAAAATTCTACTTGGAGTAAAAAAAACACATATCAATAATTCTATTTCTAGGAAGATGAAAAGTTTTTATCTAATGCAGTAATACAATTTGATCACTCATCAGAAAACTTTTCATTGAAAGATATTACTTTTTATGTAATATGGGTACTTGTCGAAAAAATAGATTTTGATGAGTATATTATAACATCTGTGGCTTGATCTTTAATTTTAAATGTTATTTAATGTTTAATATTATGAAGAACGAGTGTGGAATTTACATATTCTTGTCTCATCTGTATAAAGTAAGAGTGGTTTATTCATATTAGTGCGTAATTTTTTTATTTATGGAGTAACATTTGCTAGTATTGATAAACCCGACATAAGCCCGATATAAACCCGAAGCCCGAAATGTTACATGAACTGAGTTTGAGCCGAAACAATTAAAAAATTTATGAGCCGAGCTTGAGCCTATAACCATGAAGCCCGATGGTATTTGAGTTTGAGCTATTTAAAGCTCGGCTCACAAGGCCCGATTGACAGTCCTAGCCACATTCAAACTACAAACGACAAAGTATTTTAAAGGTAAATTGTACTTTCATCCTTCCTATAGAAAATTTTCCGCATAATCGGCCTATGTGAAAAAATTATCACTACCATCCCCTAATCACTTAGGCTATGTTTGATTCAAGGATTTCAGTGATGAAAGCGCTATGGAAAATATTTTTCCTTGCATCCAATAACGCAACATTGAGCTTTTTTTATTGTTCATTTGTATTTTACTTATCATTTTACTCACTGAAATCCATAAATCAAACATAGCCTTATTTATATCACTTTTCAAAACATGTATGTCTTTTTTGCCCCAAGTCTTTGGTTATTCGCAGAAATTAAAAAGCCGATATTGTTCGCCTATTCATTATGAATCTAACTGGTGTTCCAATTTTATGTAACTCTACAAAATCACTTTTTTTTCGCCACTTCAATAACTAGATTGAAAAGTTCATCTTGTTGTCTTCTTCATTTTATGATTTTTGTAGCTCTTTGCAAAAAATCTTTTAATTGATTACACAATCGATTCATCTCGTTAAGGGCTTTAAAATCCATGGTCTGAAAGCTTGTCACTCCGGCTCTGGTGGCAACAAAGAGGGACGATTGACATCGACAAGGTTTTTTCTAAATGGGAAAATCGCACTTTGCCCCCCGTCCTTTAGACCTTTTTGCACTTTCCCACCTATCCTTTCAAAATTCGCAGTTACCCACCCCACCTTTTTAAGTAGTTGCAGATTCCCCCCTAAAGCAATTGGAGGAGGTATTTCTGCCCAGATTTTGTCATGTGCCGGTCACATGCAACTTTTCAACGGGTAAAATCATCTTTTCAATCGCACATTTATTAACTTATCTCCTCCAATTTTTTCTACCCTGTTAGTTTACATATGAGGAAAATAAACAGCATTTTGGGGATCAAAATCAAACCAAATTACTCATTATTCAACTCGAGATTGTTTGAGCTCATTCCGTTATACATTTCAAATTATTTTTTGTTCGATAATTTTTTAAATTTGGTTCGACCTCGACGATAAATTATAAAAGTGACAAAAAAAATATGTAAATACATCAAGATACTCAAACTCAATTCATGTTCGACTCCATGAAGCCTCGTTTGAGCTATATTATTTTAATAATCAAATCAAACTCAAACAAAATTTCTACCACGCCTAGAAAAATAAAATCAAATTGACCAGATAGCATTAGTGAATCTTTCAACTATTTTCAAAACTTCATTACTCAAAATCAAAGAACAACAGTGGAATAGCTAGACCCAAATAAAGATTAAAGATACGTCACATATTTTTTACAAGCCAATACACTATCATCACAAGTTCACAGCTCTTTTTAATACATTAGAAGTGTAATTTTTCGCATTCAAATTAATACATTAGAAGTGTAATTTTTCGCATTCAAATTTTGCAATTTTGCAATTTTGCAATTTATAACTCATACCTCCTCTTGAGCATATGTTCCATAAAATAAATTGACCCTCAAGCAATTTCGGTCAGAGAGGATTGTCCGACTAAAACTGCATAATTTACCCAAAATTGAACATATTAAGTGTATCTCCTCCCTGCTAAAATTCGATCCACGATGTTCTCTTTGTCAATCGATTTGCAGACATTTGAGCTTTGTCGTCAATTTGTTGTTTATTTTCCTCATATGTAAACTAACAGGGTAGAAAAAATTGGAGGAGATAAGTTAATAAATGTGCGATTGAAAAGACGATTTTACCCTTTGGAAAGTTGCATGTGACCGGCACATGAAAAAATATGGGCAGAAATACCACCTCAAGTTGCTTCAGGGGGGAATCTGCAACTACTTAAAAAGGTGGGGTGGGTAACTGCGAATTTTGAAAGGATAGGTGGGAAAGTGCAAAAAGGTCTAAAGGACGGGGGGCAAAGTGCGATTTTCAGGGGGGAATCTGCAACTACTTAAAAAGGTGGGGTGGGTAACTGCGAATTTTGAAAGGATAGGTGGGAAAGTGCAAAAAGGTCTAAAGAACGGGGGGCAAAGTGCGATTTTCCCTTTCTAAATTTTATTATAAGTTTACAGATTTATCCTTCAAATTTACATGTCAGCAACATGTGACATTGACTCCAAATAAAATTGCCACAAACATGAAAGTGAAAACGTAACTTGTATAACTTGTATAAACGACGTTATTGATAATTTTTTATTTTTGTTATATAGAAACGAAAATTCGTATAAATGAGAATAAGATTAACCTTATTTTAAATCCACAAAAATCGAAAACATCTAACAACAACTTATATATCCTTATAATACTCAAGAAATTCAAACTAACGAAAAAATTACGGCTGTGTTTGGATGGGTTTTGGCCCGGTCTCGCGGGTTTCGTGAGACCGAGACAAAACCCTTTCAAATAAGTTTTCGTCAAACCCATAAAACCATCAAAAATCTATTTAGAAACTCACACTCAAACTCTTCAAACCTATAAAACATTGATTTGACATCTACCATCTACTTTTTCCCCAAATTCTCACTAAAAAAGACATTGATTTGACACCTATCACATACTTTTTTCCCTAAACATCAACATCCAAACTCAATCCAAGTGGGGTTTTGACTTATTCAAACCACAAAACCCACGAGCCAAAACCCATCCAAATGAAGTCTCAAATGTTTCATCGAAATCACCCAAACCAATTTTTTTAAACCAAAACCCGCGAAATCGAGCCAAAACCAATCCAAATAGACCCTGTATGATAGTCGTTACATATGGAGAAATTAAATTAACTCGTTGGATAAATTCAGCTGGATATTTCTAGAGTCTTCTAAGAATTTTCTCTCCCCTTCCAAAACCTCCAAACAATTTCTCCTCCTCCCCCGACCCTCCAACTTCAAATCCAAACCCAAAAAGCGCAGCAAACACCACCACCAACAACGATCGATCAACAAACCCAAAAAAAAAATAATAATAAATAAAATGTTCGGAGTGGTATTTCCAAACCGGAGTTTCCCGTTAGACAGCTCCACCTTCACCCAAATCGACACAACCCACTGGCTCCTCGACATGAACCACTTCGTCGGAGAATCCTACGATTCAATCCGTGAAATCTGCATTTTCCTCCTCAATTCCTTCACTCTCCCTCCCGACAAAGCCCTAGCCCTCTACATCCAATCCCCCGGCACCCCTTTCCTCTACTGCGGAGCGATTACCCACACGCGCCCATCCGCCGTCCTCTCCCTCCCCTGGCCCGATCCTAGTACCGGAGACGCCGCCCAATTGCAACTGACAGCGCCCGACGCGCCGCCGCTGTCGGCGAAAATTGGGGTTTCGGTCGAGGAATTGGCGTCGCTGACTTCGCTTGACGTAACCGCGGATAGGAAGATCGAGAGGCTTGCGTTGAAGGTTGGTGAGAATTTGTTTAATTTTATGCAGTCGTTTTGTGGTGTTGACGGGTCGAAACTTGTGGTGCCCATGGATATTTTGGACCGGTGGTTTAAGAAGTTTCAGGAACGGGCCAAAAGGGACCCTGAGTATTTGAAAGGCTTTGCTTTGTAGCTATTTGTTTCTGTTTATTTTAAATGGATTTTAGTTTTGCCTTTTGTACCATTTTCATGTTCTTGCTTTTTTGTTGAAATGATGCAATTTTTGAGTTAAAGAACAGTTCATCTGTTTCATGAATTGATGTACTTGTGTTTCATTACTGAAATAGTGAAATAATTTAGTATAACAGAAGATAACATCACATCTATCCATTATCCAGTACTCGTATTCGGGCAATTATACAGAGATGGCATTAAAATCTAGTAATAGAAGATCTCGATTTGGCTAAATTGCGTCTCCTTTAAAATTGATGACCTTCTTCCTAAATCTCCGGTACGCTCAACTTGAATGAAGTAGGAATGGAAAATGCATACCCAGATCAGGTTTGGTCGAACTTGCCAGGTCTAGACAAGAATTTTCTGGTGGAATTAAGCGACAATACTCATATCCGAGTGTAATTGTCGAAAAGGATAGGTTTTGGAGGGTAATGCATATGAATCTAAAGCTCTAAAACGTTTGTACCGAAATTGAAATTTGGTGTGGGATTGAATCTTATTTTAGGAGAGTGATTGATGTGGCAACGATGATCTATTTCGATTTTATGCCATTACTACTGCATTTAGTTCTTGTGTACTGGTAAATTTAGCACCTGTCCTTGTTTCTTCAATGTGATGATGTATTTAACTCTGATTTCTAATTTGTAAAGATTATTTGAGCATCAGAAGTTCAAAACTAAGTTGAGCTTGATATTTGCTTTTGCCAAATATCTTGGTAAATAGTACAAGTAGAAATTGATAAATTGAGTACCCATTGTTTCTCAAGGGTTTAATCCCTTTCGAGGCGCGTCGGACACATAAAGTGGAAACCTCTCCCAACAGGGATTCGAACCTGAGTCTGTTACTTCGTAGTGACTAGTCCTTTCCACTAGACCAATCACCTATTGGTATAAGAATATGAAAGTATTAACAATGAGAAACATGTTGAATTCAAAATCCTAAGTCTACGTATGAATTAATTTGGTGTTTATGTTTGATAACCAATGGGAGACCTGGGACAATACTTGCAAAGTTGCACCCGAATCATGATTACAACCACGATTTTAGCACTAAAAATAATTAATTATTATCAATTAAGTCGATTTTATTTTTGATCTATTTGATAGGGAACAGAGATGTATTTTTCAAATATGCAATTTGGAATCTTTTTTGATCGAGCTTATGAATCTTGGGAAGAAATTAACCATTGTTCCTAATTGTTGCAGCTTGATCGAGAAGCCCTTTACAATTAAAATTCCAGCAGCTATATTATCGGCCCTCGTAATGAATGTTTAATGATTTTGTCTGTCTAAGCTAACCACAAATGATGATCTCATTCTTATATATTGCTTAAAAGATGAACAATGAAGAGTAACCTATCTTTTTTTAGGAAACAAGAGATCAATTCTTGAAGTATTTATTCCACTTAGAACAACAAAGAAATACAAAATATCATATTTAGATCCAAAATATTAATTCTTGAATTAGAAGATTATCTTAAGAAATAAAATTAAATATCATTTCCATATTCAAGGGGATATTAAGAGGTCCGCTTGAATTCATATCCATTGCTCCAAAGGGTGGGATAACCCACATCCCTTGAGATCTTCAAGCGTTGTCGATCACCTACTATTGCTTGTTTATTTTTTTGATTTTATTAATTTTAGTTAATAAAATTCTCTATTTTTAAGGTTAATCTTAGTTTAAAAAATGTAGCTTTTATTTAAGGAACTTAAATAAAATATAATTATTAAAAGAACTTAACTTTAATTTAAGAAATTTAAATTAATAGATTGTAAATTTAATAACATTGTAAGAAACTTAAATTTAGTTAACAAATTTACTATAACCTTACAGTGGTTTTAAGTTAGAATCATATAATTTAAAAGTTATTTTTAAATAATTTTAATTTAGCACATCAAACAAACAAACATATATGAAATTAAATACGATGGAATCTTAAATACGATTTATGTCTACTAATTATTGTAGTATTGTGTACTGATTTTTATTTCTTTGAAATTAATATCAATGATAATGATATATTAATTTAGAAGTATTCTTATTTTTTTGGTGTATAATTATTATTAAGTAAGAGTGGAGAAGAATGAGAATTGGAATTAAATAGAATGGATAGATTGAATGATTGGAGATGACTATGAAAATAAAATATAAAGCTGGAATTGAAATATGAGGGAAAGAAACTGAACGGGAGCTGAACTTTGGCTCTTAAGTAACTGGAGATGACCTTAAAAAAGATCTTGTGAACAAAGGAAACTGGATTAATTTAACTGAAAATCCCGCCCGATTTGAGGTTTAGTCTAAAATGTATTTTTGAAAAATTGTTAAAAGGAGCATGTAAAAGGTTTGGTATGGTGCCCTAACTTTTATATATTTTCACTCATTTATAAAATATGTCAAGTCTACTTTTTTATATATTATCAGGGGTCGTTTAGTAACTTAATAGGGGGTATTATGTCATATTATATAAATTAATATGGGTTAGTACAATATTTGGTGGCATTGCTCTAATACCCGGTCAAATGGATTAAATTCTTACAACCCGGTATTAAGACTAGATTATAATCCACCCAAACATGGGTATATTAGTTAATCCGGGTGAATATGGATTAGGTAAAATGTCACTTATAACCTCAAATTTACTTAGTTCCTATTTTAACATATCATTAAATATCATAAATTCATCTCTGTTATAAAACTAAGCTAAAAAGGAACAACAAATATAACTAATTAGCACGAGTTTGCTCTATATTTTGAATATTACTAGCTAATTGGATCGACAGAGAAAAAAAAAATATGATCGAGATAAGAAGAAAGGTATATAAATATACCAAACTTTTAAAAGCTCTTGGTGGTACATGGTTAACCCATATTCAATTCTTTGGTAAGGTTGCATACGTGAGGCACAACACGTATCTATATTATTATTTTAATTCATGCCTTTGTAGGTGATTTAATTGATAATCTAACTCAAATTTTCAAAAGTGTCTGTAAAATGATTTTGTCAATTTTAAGGAAGCAAATATTTTTAAATATATATATGTGGAAAGATGAAACGAGACTATACATTTACCCGATTCTTAAAACATGACAACGGAGATTTATACTATGTTTATATACTTTGTCAAATGAAAAAAGTGGTTTACCTTTAGCAATGATATATATTTTTCTATTAAAATGTTTATCAAGTAGTTCGATGTGTTACCATTTCTAATTTACATCGTAACAATTAAGGGTTATTTGAAATTTATAATTTCTCATGATAGTTATGTTTTAAACAATGTTAAATAATTCATATTGTCATATCAAGAATTAAGAGTTCTAAAATCGAAATATTTTGTTAGAACTAATGTCATAAACTCAAACTTGAAATTTTAAAATGAAAATATTATTTTGGGTATGAAAGAGGGTCTATGTGATAAACTCAAACCCGAAGATTTGAGTATATTTTAGCAAGATTATTTTAGGCTTGAAAGAAAGTCTAGATGATAAACTCAAACCTGAAGATTTGAGTACATATATTTATATATAATTTAGCATTCTATAGTGCTCTAAATATGAAAAATATTATCAAGTTTGAGCTTCCTGCTCTTGGAATTTGCAAAATTATATGAAATATTTTATTGATGATGAATTCCATCTGAATGAAAAGATCATCGAAATTTTTGTCATTGAATGAAAAAAAAATGGCAATAAAAAAAGATAAAGTAAGTGCAATGTTTTTCATTAGCCAATTCCTATTTGAAGGATTGAAATCTTAATATGTTGGAGTAGATGACCAATTGTTCTTAATTCTTTTGGAGGAACAATATAATTACAAAAATGTGGGTTACTCCAAAATACTCAATAAGATTTGAATGATGGCATTTTGAAGCTGCATCATATTATCAAATTTTGAAACAATCACTAAAATTGGGTGATATTTACAATTGATCACTATGAATATTTGCACCCGAATTTACAATATTTGAAATTGGTATATGATTATATTCCACGATTATGAAATTGGATCTCAATTGAGATATGTGGATATAAAATATCATAATTTTATGTTATGATTCTGAAATGTTCTTGAAGAAGCAATACTGAAAGAGAGGTTTCAAGAATACTCTTGCTTCTCAATTGATCTATATTGTTGTTGAATAATAAATTTTAAAACTATAACTCTCATCACACTAATTAATAAGCATTACCTGAAGTGAATGTGAATGTTTATATAAACTATTCATTTCCAAAAACAAATGAAAATAATTCATTCCCAGAAGTGAATGTAATTAACAATATACATGACACAGTCTAGTTATGGTCAAAATTGAAATTATGCATTTATTACATAATACCACTCGAAGTGAAATAATTAAAGTGGTAAGCAAGAAAAAAATAAAGATAAGTGCGTATAACTAATAACATTTGCTAAGGTGTGGAGTAAAATACATTGGTCTTGTACATATCTTAAGCAAATGAACTATGTGAATATTTTCTAAAAATCTATTATGTAAAGGAAATGATGTTGATTCATCTATGTTAAAAAATATATTTTGTGATAAAATTTGATCACTTTACATCACAAATATACTATGAATGATTTATTTTATTAATTAAGACAAGTGGAGCTAAATTGAATATATATATATATATGTGTGTGTGTGTGTGTGTGTGTGGTTTTAGGTTTGATGGTAAGTTTATGTTGCATTGTTTTATACTTGAATCTTTATTATGATTTATTATAATTCCAACTATATGTTTAGCTAATCATTTTGTTTAGTCTTGTGATATTTTATTAAGGTGAATAAAAGAAAGTTTAGGTAAAACTTATTATTTTCTAAACTTTATTTACTTTGTCTTATACAATGAGAAATAACAATGACATGAGCATCATGATAATGTAAAATGATGTGTGCCATGTTAGATACATAATATTATGTGAGCAACCCGAAGATGCACGAAAAATTATGTGATCATTTTAAAGATGAATGGTGGATATGTTGACAGTGGGTCAACACACATGATTATTTGAAAAACAATCCTCGAACATGAAATTGGCTAAAGCAAAATTTGAATAAAGGCTCCAGAAGAATAAATATAATATTATCTGGATGAGCAAATAATTAGGTGAAAGAGGCTTTGTGCTCTTTGAAATCCAAAATGGATTTATTGAATTTCAACGACATACGCCTTGATGTACATATTGACGAGTTTCATATGGAAACTATAAATAAGGGGAATATGAAATATATATGTACTAAATCCAATATTACATGCCAGAAAATATTATTGAATAGATCTCAATTTTCTCATTAAAAAAAAATAGAAATATGCGACCATAAAA
This sequence comes from Penstemon eatonii, assembly GCA_038501285.1. Taxonomy (NCBI): domain Eukaryota; kingdom Viridiplantae; phylum Streptophyta; class Magnoliopsida; order Lamiales; family Plantaginaceae; genus Penstemon; species Penstemon eatonii. Next base: position 16,140,716 of record CM076710.1, on the reverse strand, counting down.
ATTTTGGATCAAGATTTTTGTTGAACCAGAAGTTCATTGATTTAAATGGCATGATGGACCTGGCCATCCAGAGGCAATTACGGGGCACAAAATATTACGTGCATCTTTTAAAGAACAAGATGATTCTTTATGTATGATTATGTGTGTTGATTGATCACAAAGAAATTAATTTGTAAGATCATCTCCTGTGAAGATTGGTCATGAATTCCAAACATATTTACGATGGTTTTAATGGGATATATGTAGACTTATATCCACTTTATGGACCATTTTGGTCATGTTAGACGCATTTTTTTATGGTATAATGTATGCCTACTGTCAACTCGTATGGCTTTTGTTGAAATTCTTGCTCAAATTATAAGATTGATAGCAACATTGCAAATTTTGTCAGGCTCAAAGCCTAATATTCTCAACTGAATTTTATGGTTGTGCGAATTATTTTCTAGTTTCTCCACCACTAGAACAAATATGGGTCCATACAAATGTGTTGGTTGATTTTTATTCCCCGTCTGTAATCATATATCTGGAGTGCCTGACGAGGCGATATGGTTAAATCAAGATATGGTGATAATCATTTTGATGAGACAGTTTTCCCGCCGTTAGGGGGAGAATTGATGTCGGTTCATATTGCACGGCGTGAATGTACAATATTTATCTCATCTGGACCCACACGCAAATAATAATATGAGCAAGATTTGAAAATTGCACTAAAATGGATTGATGTCCCTAATATGCTAGCACATTATATTGGTGCAAAAGAAAATCCTCAAATGAAAAAAGGTATAAGAGGTATATGTTCCTTCTGGAGAGTAAGTTGTTTCAAAAGCGCTATAGAAATGAAAGCCCTTGAAGAGGCACATGTAACAAAAGGAGATCTCTTTGAGTTATTTTAAAACTAAAGAAAACAGGATAGAAAGAAAGTTTTTATAGAGAATATTTTTGCTCATAAGGTCGCAATAAAAATTATAAATCAGGATCCTGAACCGTAATCGGTTGAATGAATGTCGACATCAATAAAATTGGCCAAAATATATAAAGTCGCGATACAATATTGCTATGATATTATAAAGTATTTGGACTTGTAGTCCACACGCTTGGAGACGTGAAAATCGATCTCTATGAAATCATAAAGTATTTGGACCTGTAGTTTGCACGCCTGAAGATGTAAATTCTATTGGATACAAATGAGTATTTGTATGAAAATAAAATAAGAAAAATAAAATTGTGAGATACAAGACATGACTTGTTGCACAAGAAAGATCTGAAATTGATTATGATGAAACATATTCCCTCGTGATCGACGTAATCACGCTGCGGTATTTAGTTAACTTTGCAGCCCCTGAAAGACTAGACATGCGTCTAATGGATGTAGTTATCGCCGCATATTTGTATGGATCACTTGATAGTGACATTTACATCAAAATCTCTGAAGGATTTAAAATTCATGTAGCACATAATTAATGTCTCATGGATTATACTCTATTAAACTACAACGATTCGTATGAGTTAAAACAGTCTGATCACCTCGTAAAAGAAAGATTCGTGAATATTTGTCCATGTGCTTTTACCAAACATGGTTTTTCCCATCACTGCGTTGCATGGACGATTTAAATCTTGTGGACTCTCTCGAAGAGCTCACAAGAATCGTAAATTACTTGAAGAAAGAATTCGAGATAAAAAAAATCTCGAAAAAACAAAATTTTGCATCGACTTGCAGATCGTGCATTTATCAGATGTTATAGCATTTATCAGATATTATATTTGTCCATTAATCAACATATACAAAAAATATTCTGAAAATATTTTATATGGATAAACCTCATCCATTAAGCAGTCACATGGTTGTTCGATATAATGAATGATAATTAAAGTCCCATGGTTGTTCGATATAATGAAGAACTATTAGGTCTTGAAGTACCCTATATGCAATTGAACCCTTGCAATATCTTGCAATTTGTACAAGACCTGATATAGTCTTCTCGGTTAATTGTTAGCAAGATATAACTTTGTACCAACACGAGAACATTGGACTGGCGTTAAAAATATATTACGCTATTTTTGTAGAACAACTAACATGGGTTTATTAAATTTCTGATTCGCGAAAATGAAGATCTCAAAATTGACACGTATTTACTCGTGGTGGTGCTACGATGTCATGACGATATAATATATGAAATAAATTTTAGCATCCACTTATCCCTACCAATCTGAAATTTTGCATTGCACGAAGCAAGTCGTGAATGTTTATGGCTGATATATATGTTTTAATATATTCCAGAATGATTTGAGTTGCCTTCAACAAGGAATGCATCAATTATTATTTGAAATCAATGTTGACTATATCGGAGATGATATAAACACATATCACCTAAGTATTCTTCACCCACGAGCTTCGGATTAATGGTGATATTGACGTTCGTCAAATTAAGTCAAGCAATAATTTTATTTGCTAAAGCATTGTCGACTACATCATTCATATAAATGGTCCACCTCATTGAATGCGTCAATTTGTGGCCTTGTGCCAACATTAGGGGGAGCGTGTCATCAAAATCTACGCACTGTACTCTTTTTCCTTCGCCCAAGTTTTGTCCCAATGGATTTTCTTGGCAAGGTTTTAATGAGACAACATTACACGCTTATTGACCCAATATGGATGTGTACTCTTTTTTCCTTGTTCAGGTTTTTCCCATTGGGTTTTTCTGACAAGGTTTTTAACGAGGCATATTCCATAAAGTTATGAACATCCAATGGGGAGTGTTATGTATATAGTCATATTTTGGTGGATGTTCATGAAGGAATTTTTGTAACTCCCATGAGACTTGTAACTCCTACAATTGTAACCCCCACCATTGAAGATAATTTGTAACTCTCATGTCTATTAATTCTTGGTTTTTGTATTGGTCATGTAGTCCTATAAATAGAGAACATTGTAATGTATTTGATGAGAAGAAGAATGAATGAAATAATATGATATTATCTACCTCTACTCTATATGGCTCTTTACATTCCACTAATTATTTATATTTGTTGTTCCTTTTTAGCTTAGTTTTATAACAATCTCAAATTTATGAAAATGGAAACACATGCTATATAAATAAATCACAAATTAAAATCTATATCAGTTTATAATTAACATGATTATTAATGTAATATGACTCAATTAAATCTACCAAACATATTTTTAATATGGTCTTCAATCCAACTCCAATCTAATCCACATTAATCCCATACACCCTACCAAACGCCCCCTGATCACAAATGAGGAGCTCTTCTCCTTTGACAAAGTTACTCATTCCCCAGTGTCCTAACTTCCTATCTCTTCCAAAAATAAATAAAACAAACAGCCAAAACAATGTTCATACCATTTGAAGATCCTGATTTAGAATCTTAAGCCGGGGAAACTCCGTCCCTTTGAAATTCGAGTTACACCAGGGGCGGACCTAGACGGTTTTTGTTGTGGGTCAATAATTAGTATCAATTAGCTCAAAATGTTCATCTTATCGATTTTTCCACTATAATGAAAACATAAAAAAATTACTCATTTGTTAGGTTAACATAAAATAAACTCTCAAAAATAATTGTATAAATTAGATTCAGTTCAAAAAATATTTGGGAACCTTGGGGTTATCTTATAATTTTACAAATTCGTAGTTTTTAATACTTAATATTAACGTAATAAATTATTGTCACGATATAATGAATCAACTAAACAATTATTATATATTAGTCAAATTGTCAACCTTATGGTAATGTATATAATTAAACTAAACGTTATCAAAATCAACAAATGGCTCGATGAATTGATTAAAATCAGCATTGTTTAGATTAGTCATAATTCAAATCGAAAAATGACTCGATTAATTGACCTAAGTCAACATTGTTAACCTTAAAGTAATGTATAATTAGATTAATCGTAATTAAAATCAATAAATTACTCGATTAATTGACTAAAATCAACGTTTATTGACCTTAAGGTAATGTATAATTAGGTTAACAGTAATAAAGATCGATAAATTACTCGATTTTTTTTTAATAATTAGGGCTGGGATGGATAGGATTAGTAAAAATTTGTTATAAGGGCAAAATCGTAATTTTGCACTAATTCAGTCAAATTACTTACCGGCTAATGTGACCTTTATGTCCGGTTGCATCCAAATAAAATAATATATCCGGTTGCTTGGCTATAAATCCTTTTTTTTTTTTTTTTTTTTTTTGAGAAGACTTGGCTATAAATCCTTGACTATACCTATAAAATGTGAACTAGAATTAGCCATGTACGTCTTGAAATCATAGATCATACACATGCACTAAATTCGGCAAAATTTTATTTTTGCCATCTAAGGTGAATGGATTTTAAAATTGATCATTTATCATGGTACCTCAGTAATATATGTTATTTATTTTGTCATCATTAATTTCAGTTCTTATCGCTGGAAAATTTTAATTATCGTTGGAAGTCATCAGTTATGTCTTATTTGACTGAAAAAATTATTTTTTTGCCGAGAATCATCAATTTATGTCATATTTGACCAGAAATTCGTCAAAAATACCATGTGTCGCGTGACACTTAAAAATTGGTGATTTCATATTCTAACTCGAAAATTTGAAAGTCCAAGTCACATGATGAATCTATAACTTTAATTTTTGATGAAATATGATTAAAGCCCCTCCAGAAATCGGTTAAACTTCAATAAGGATTTTCTTTTGAGTGTATAAAGAAGATTTAGGCAAACGTGATTATGAATTTGACGTATTTATTTATTCATTAAAAAAAATATGCATATTCAATTTTTAGAAACTTTTACCGTTTTTCCATTTAAAATCATCAATTTTTAAATGTCACTCAACACATGATATTTTTTATGAATATTACATTTTTCATTCAGATAGAACATAATTGGATGATTTTCTAATATACCTGTTAAAGTAGCCATAACCCATTAATATAAGTATCATGCTTCATTTCAATACAATATCATTGATTGTTTATATTTAATTTAGAGTAACCAACTCCTACCACTCAAAATATACATTGTCTTGCCTAATGTATCTTTTTTGAAAGAGAGAAAAAAAGAAAATTGTCCCACTCCCGCCGAATCTCTTCTTAGATTTTCTCCATCAGGTTAATTTTTTATTCCCCAAGGGTTTAATCCCTTCCGAGGCGAATTGGGCACATTAAGTAGGTACCTCTCTCAACAGGGATTCGAACCTGAGTTTGCTACTTTATAGTGACTAGTCCCTTCCACTAGATCAATCACTCATTGGTGGACCAGGTTATTGTTGCATCATCACACATCCTTTTTCTTTTCTCATCTTTCAACAATTTGGTACATCATCTTTCATTTTTCTATGTAAATGTGTTATTTGTAATTCAATCAGAATTGGTAAAAGTCAAGATGAAAATCTTGAATCATACACCACTTTCCGAGATTGAATCATACACCACTTTCCGATATTTATGGGGCTAAAGCCTTAGGGTGTTCCAGTTCGCCCTTTTCAATACCCATTCAGTACATCCATAATTCCTAAATGGCAAAATAGCATTTTTAGTCCCTTAAGTTTTACTAGTCCGCAAAAGTAGGACATTTAAATCTCTGGCAAGCATTTTTAGTCCCATAAGTTTCGTAAGTCTGCGAAATTAGGACATTTAAATCTCCGACAAGCATTTTTAGTCCCATAAGTTTCACAAATCCGCAAAAGTAGGACATTTAAATATTCGGCAAGCATTTTTAGTCCCTTAAGTTTCACTTGTCCGCGAAATCAGGACACTTAATTTTTCAGCAAGCATTTTACATCCCTTAACTTTCACAAGTCGGCATAATCAGGACACTAAATTTTCCAGCATGCAAGATACGTCCTATAACTTTTCTATACACGCAAATTTAGTCCACTTGACTGCAATTATAGTCCACAATTTGCCAAAAATTGCATAATTGCCCATTGGACAATTAATTTGAGAATTTTGCCACATTGAACAATTAATTTAGGGATTTTGCCAAACTGGACAATTAATTTGAGAATTTTGCCACACTGAACAATTAATTTAGGGATTTTGCAAAACTGGAAAATTAATTCGGGGATTCATGTGCTTTATTTGTAAAATTTAGAGCATCAACTTAGGTAAGTTCTTATTTATAGAATAGTGTTCTTTGTTTTCAGTAGTTGTACTATTTAATGTTATGAATGAATTAGAAAGAGGCGTATAGCCATTAAATTGAATTTTTTTTCCAATATAACCTTTTAGATAAAAGTATTTCCCAAAATGACTCAAACTGAAAAGTATTTCCCTAAATGTACCTTTTATGAAAAATCGCAGTTGCCAACTGCGATTCTGCATTTTTTCGAAATTATGAAAAAAAAAAAAAAAATTTACCAAAAATCGCAGTTAGGTAAATTTTTTTTATTTTTTTTGGTTTTTTTTATTGTAACGAAATTGCCTTGATAAACTAAAAATCGCACAAATAGGTGAAAGTTAAGTGACGTAAAATGCTTGCTGAAAAAGAAGATATGTGCGACTTTTTACTATGTAGATGGGTGGTATGCAAATTTAAATAATTAACTTATTATGTTATCTTTTACTATGTAGATGGGTGGTATTATCTTTTTGCATGGATCGTTACAAACATAGTGCCAGAAATCATCTCAAATAAACATTATTAACACAGAAAAAAATGGGTCACACTCTAGCAATATAATTATACTCCAATAGCAATACTTGAACAATACATGAATGTCTTGGGCACAAATATATTTTACCTGATTATATATAAACATGCTTGATAAGAATGCAGGAGACACTTGATTTATTATTTATAAATATAAGAGATAACACAATGTCATACTTATACTGAAATAGAAGACAAACATTTCATTTAAAATACTATTACTAATATAAATATCAGATAATTACAAAACTCAAGCCATTTTATCAAAAAAAAAAAAAAAACCAAAAAAAAAAAAAAATTTTTACCAAAAATCGTAGTTGCTAACTGCGATTTTTGGTAAATTTTTTTTTTATAATTTTTCATGATTTCGTAAAAATGAAGAATCGCAGTTGGCAACTGCGATTTTTCACAAAAGGTACATTTAGGGAAATACTTTTCAGTTTGAGTCATTTTGGGAAATACTTTTATCTAAAAGGCTATGTTGGAAAAAAATTCAATTTAATGGCTATACGCCGCTTTCCAATTCATTCATAACATTAAATAGTACAACTATTGAAAACAAAGAACACTATTCTATAAATAAGAACCTACCTAAGTTGATGTTCTAAATTTTACAAATAAAGCACATGAATCCCCGAATTAATTGTCCAGTTTGGCAAAATCCCAAAATTAATTGTTCAGTGTGGCAAAATTCTCAAATTAATTATCCAGTTTGGCAAAATCCCTAAACTAATTGTTCAATGTGGCAAAATTCTCAAATTTGCGGGTATAAAAAAGTTATAGGACGTATCTTGCATGCTGGAAAATTAAGTGTCCTGATTTTGCCGACTTGTGAAAGTTAAGGGACGTAAAATGCTTGCTAAAAAATTAAGTGTCCTGATTTCGCGGAAAATAAAAATTAAGGGATGTAAAATGCTTTCCGAAAATTTAATTGTCCTGATTTCACGGACAAGTGAAACTTAAGGGACTAAAAATGCTTGCCGAATATTTAAATGTCCTACTTTCGCGGATTTGTGAAACTTATGGGACTAAAAATGCTTGCCGGAGATTTAAATGTCCTAATTTCGCAGACTTACGAAACTTATGGGACTAAAAATGCTTGCCGGAGATTTAAGTGTCCTACTTTCGCGGACTAGTAAAACTTAAGGGATTAAAAATGCTATTTTGCCTTCCTAAATACTCCCTCTGTTTCATATTTAATTGACACATTCTTACTTTTCAAACAGATTAAGAAATCTCATAATTACATATTTTTTATGATAAAATGTCTCAATATCATTTATAATGATGGCTATTTTTTTAAATTTTTATTTGTGAGTGATGACCATTGAGTTTTCCAACTCCAATGAAATAAATGGGCAAAATTAAAAAAAAAAATTTGTAAGTATTTCTAATATTTGGGAGCTGTCTTCTTTTTCTGCATTTTGGCAAGTGGAGTTGCATGGTCCAAGTTATCTTGTTTCAGCCCTTGGTTTTCAACTTGATTTTGTGGTGCAAATCTAGGCAGTTTATTAACTTGAAATATTACATGATCAAAAGTTGTTGCCGAAATAAATAAAATTATTCAAAGTCGTCACTACAAGAAAAGCAATTTTTTCCGACGAAACTTTCCGACGGACAAAAAACCCCGACGACCTTTAGCCAACCAAATCCGTCGGAAAAAGTCCTTTTTTCAAAAAAGTTTATAGAAACTTATTTCCGACGGATATATTCCGTTGGAAATTTCATTTAGAAATAATCCAAAAAGATTTTATAAAGTTTCCGACGGCAACATATCCGTCGGAAAATATTAAAAAAAAAAAAACAAATTCCGACGGCATATGCCCGTCGGAAATTTCACTTAATAAATTAAAAAATAAATTATATATTTTCCGACGGAACCTATTCGTTGGAAAATATTTAAGAAAAATGAAAAAAAAAAAAGAAAACATTTCCGACGGGCATATATCCGTCGGAAAGTTTATTTAAGAAATTGAAAAATTAAATTATATATTTTCCGACGAAACATAGCCGTCGGAAAATATTCAAAATAGGGAAAAAAAGAACAAATTTCCGACGGCATATAGCCCGTCGGAAATTTCATTTGAAAAATTCCAATATAAATTATATATTTTCCGACGGCATATATCCGTCGGGAAATTTTTAAAAAAAAAGAAAAATAAATAATGTTACTAATATATAAAATGTGTATGTATTTTTATGTTACTAAGTCCGACGGAAATAATCCATCTGAAAATATTAAAAAATAAAGGAAAAAATTAAAATTTTCGACGGGTTATGTTCATCTGAAAATATATAAAAGAGAAGAACAAATATATTTATAATTTTCATTGGCGCCATAATTCGTCGAAAAATATTATGAAAAAATAAATTAAAATATCCCGACGGGACTAATCGGTCAATTAGACCTTCAATTCAAGAATCGGTCGATCTAATTATGAATAACCTCAATGTACATATCTCCGAAGTCAATTAGACCTTTGTTGCGTTCCAAATACTAATACGCAAACATGCAAGTATACGGTCGTTATAAGTAATAAAGTGATAAATGAGTGTCGAACCCACGAGGAATTGTTCAATTAATTACCAACTAACGTCTTGTTACTTCGACTTAGATTCGTAAGTTGAGTACGGTGAGGTGATGGTGGTTTTGATACTACAACTCAAATAAGTAATTACGGAAACTAACACTTGACTTAATATATGTAAAGGCTTCTACGATTTTACGTCACCTAGTTTGATTCAAGACAAACGACTCAACAATTGACAACTACACTTATGCTTGTTGTTCAAGATTTCATAAAATATTCATACGTATCTTCCGATATCGTACGAACCTACCAAAGTAGACTAATCCAATTTATGTCTAAAAGGATTAAACCTAAGTGATGCATTAACTCCAAACCTTGTTAGAACATGAAATGGCCTAGGTATATTCCTATCCTAAAATTAAATCATAACCTAGTTTTACAATCTAATCTTTAATCCACTATGCCTAGCAATTAAAGATCAATTCATTTCATCTTATGGTTGATCTTACCATAAGTTGACAAAAGCTCAAACTAATTTAACAAACACTTGTATACAAGCATAGCAACAATCATTAACTCATCATTTAATCAAGAATCAAGAACCAAACATAGGATCAATAAAAACATAGAATAAAGGAAATTAGCTACTCATATTAATCAATACCATATTCATTACATTAAACAAAGTCATAAGTGTAAATGGACAAAGTAAGAAAAATAGAGTAAGCTTAGGTGATGAAGTCAATATCAACTTCTTCTTCAAGCCCTTGTTGTTCTTTGGGGAGTCCAAGTGAAGTTCTTCTTTCAAAAGTGCCAAACAAAGCTTTTCTTCCTTTGGAGGTAAGATGTAAAGTGAAGTATGAAGTTGTGATGATTTTCACCTCCTAATATCTAACCTAGCAAAACTACCAACTTTCCATGCCTAAGTTACCCTCCAAAACAAGGCAACTAAGGCCAAAAAGTCCCCAAAAGAAGTTGGAATTTACAAGTGGGAGAGAAAAGGCAAAGGACATAAAACACCTTCAAAACACGCAGCTTTTCTCAGGCAGTAAGCTCTCTGCAGATTTTCTGCTCCGCCACACTTTCTTCTGAGCAGCATATCTTTTGATTCCGAACTCCAAATCTAGATCCGTAAAGTCCGTAGAGTAGCTAACTCACTCATATATGACATATCCAAAATTCAGCTCATTTGGATCATCCATGAAATATTTATGAATGTTCTAGTGAGCAGCTATCTACGTTCTTGTACGATTTACTTCGGATTCTATTTCCTTTGAAGCTCAAGCTTGACTCACGGGGTTGGTAGAGCGACTCGTAAAATTGATACGCAACTCTGAATCTCTCTATGATGTTAATACCTACAAACCACGGAGAAAACGATCAATACAAGAACAAAAACACAAAATACAAACAAAGGCCAAACAAAGGGGCCAAAAGCACAAAAGAAACGAAAACACGAGAAGACACACAAAAACTCGAATCAAAACAAGATGTTTTGGGCTTAAAGAGATAGGTAATAACGACATTTTCACGGCGTTATCAACCTTCAATTTGAGATTCGATCGATTTAATTACAAATAACCTCAATGTACATTACTCCGGGGTCAATAGTGTTGACTTTTGTCAATTAGACATTCAACTTGAGATTCGGTCGATCTAATTACGGATAATTTCAATGTACATAACCCCGAGGTCAATAGTTTTGACTTTGGTCAATTAGACCTTCAATTCGAGAATTGGTCGATCTAATTACGGATAACCTCAATCTACATAACCCCGAGGTCAATAGTATTGACTTTGGTCAATTAGACCTTCAATTTGATAATCGATCGATCTAATTACGAATAACCTCAATGTACATACCCGAGGTCAATAGTGTTGACTTTGGTCAATTACACCTTCAATTTGAGAATCGATCGATCTAATTACGAATAACCTCAATGTACATAACCCCGGGGTCAATATATAGTGTTGAGGTCAATTAGACCTTCAATTCGAGAATCGATCGATCTAATTACGAATAACCTCAATGTACATAACCCCCGATGTCAATAGTGTTGATTTTGGTCAATTAATATAAGGTAAAATTGCAGAAAACGTCCCAAACTAATTACTGATTTTGAATTTCGTCCCGAACTATTTAACTTGGCGAATTTTGTCCTGTAATTTAATATTTTTTTTGGAATATCATCCCAAACTAATTATAATTTTGATTTTTCGTCCCAAACTATATCAACTTGCCAAATTTCGTCCCATAATTTACCATTTTGTAAAATTTAGTCCCAATATTAAATTTCTAAGATAATGAAAATGACGTTCAATTTTGTAATTAATTTGGGACAAACTCTGCAATATTATATAATTATTCATGTTAAAATTTACCATGTCATGACCCTTAAGCAGCCATGTGATAATTCATCGGCAAATGCGCAATTCTGTCTTATAATTATGGTGGGACGATATTCCAAAAAAATATTAAATTACGGAACGAAATTTGCCAAATTAAATAATTTGGGACGAAAATCCAAAATCAGTGATTAGTTTGGAACGATTTTTGCAATTTTGCCTTAATATAAAAAAAATTGAATTAAAACAAATTTTTTTACCGGATTAATAACCTCAGTATACATAACAAAGTTGAATTAAAACAGTTTTTTTTTACCGAATTAATAACCTCAGTATACATAACAAAGTTGAATTAAAACAATTTTTTTTTTTACCGAATTAAGTAAGTTTTGCACGATTTTAGTCTTCTTCATTTTTAAAATATTCTTAATTAAAAAAAGTTTAAATATTCCAAAAAAAATTAAATTTCCGACGGACAAAGCCCGTCGGAAATTTCCGTCGGAAACTGCGCGACTAAAAGCCCTAGCCGCACAGCTCCTTCTCATTTAATTCATTTCTCTCCTCCACTGCAAAACACTAGCCGCGCAGCTCTCTATCCCTCTCTCCTCCGACCGTAGCCGCGGCTGCACCGCCGCCATTACCGCCATCACCATCCTCCCACTTCCCCCCTCTCTCTCTCTCTCCCTCCCTTCAATCAACCCACCACTTCCCGTACTGCACCACTGCCCGACTCGCGCCGCACGCAGTCCGCCCAGCCCAGCCCACTGCCGCTCCTGTCCGAACTCGTGCGGCCCTGACAGCCCAGCCCATCCCGCCCCTGCCCCCAATTACCCTTTGATTGTAGAGGTAAATTCCCCTGCTCCTTTATTTTTTTGCCTGTTCCGTCTTCGCAGAAAAATCAGATTCTAATTGGAACAAAGCAGGCAAGTGCTTATGTCGTATTATCAGAACAGTTCTTTTTGTCTTTTATTCTAGTTGGAAATTGTTGAATAGTACGTTCAAGTCTTATGTTGAGCATCCACAATGCTTTTGGATGTCTTTATAAATGCGACTATTATTTTTAAATAGTGATAGTTGAAACTGTATGGAGATATATTTTTAAATTGATGACAGATTCACCTAATTTTTTGGGGAGGATTTCAGTGAAATTATGCTATAAAGAACTCATGGACTAGTTTGTTGGGCTCGTTGAAGTTCTAATGTTTGATTTAATTATGATTAGAATCTAGATTGCATTCTTGTAAGTGTGCACCTATTAATTATATTTAGTCTTTATCCACAACTGTAGGTTATTTAAGATGATTATAATATTGAAAATAGACTTCAATACCTGTTATTTTCTGCTGATTTTTCACTACTAATATTCATTTTGACTTAAAAGGACAAAGTTATGAAACTTAAGTTAATAACAATATTTTTTTTAACGGACTATACTATAATAACAAGGTATTTTTAGAAAGAAAAATTCCATCGGAAATCAATCGATTTAAGTATAAAAGTTCATTTTGAAGTATGATGAAAATTAGTACAGGGTGGCGTGTGACTAGAAAGTAGAAATATAAACATGTACTTACATAATTTAATAATTTTAATGACATATTTGTCATTATCCAAATAGTAATATTAATTGTTAATTTAAGATTTTCAATCTAGATTGACCAAGTATACATTGATTCAGATAGAAAAAATGGATAATCCAATTCATCGTGATTGGATGTACAATCGCATGCTTGGAAGAGACTTTAACCCAGCGTGGTTAGTTGGGGTTAACCATTTTCTTGAATTTGCAAAGTCACAAAGGGATTATTTAGAAAGTCGACAAATTAGATGCCCTTGTCGTAAATGCAAAAATATGAGATATGCAAATCCCGAGCAAGTCCATGTGGATTTGCTTAAAAATGGATTTGTGGCTGATTATTGGTGTTGGACATGTCATGGAGAGGAAGAGAATGATAATCCGAACAACAATAATAATGGAGCATCGAGTAGTGTTCAATTTATGGATGATGATGATGATGGAAACAACAGATATGAAGATGTTGTATATGATGCAATGAGAGGTGGTAACTTTGACTGCAATGTCGGGGACACCGTGTATGCGACTAACCCTCCAAATAATGGAGCTGAAGACTTCTACAATGTGAGTGCTCAACGACCCTTGTATGAAGGTTGCAACACCTACACTGAGTTGTCATTAGCTAAACACCTACACTCACATTTGATAAATATTTAATATTCTATTGTGATACACTATTAATGTTTTATGTTGATGTTGGAATGTTTTATTTTTATTTCATAGTTTAAGATTTATTGTAATACGTTATTGTAGTCTATTCTCTTATTTTTGCAGATGGCACCAAAGAAGAAGTTAAAGACGTTTGTTTAGCCAGATGCCTACCAAAATGATGCATAAAAAACCCCAGAACCCACAACAATCTGACGACTTTGACTCCGACTCCGACTCTGATGATTGATACTCTTTATTTTCCTGCTTATGCTGATTGATACTTTTTATTATCCTACATATTTGAACTCCCCTGGTGATGGTTGAGACTAATTTATGATTATTAGGTTTTTAATTTGATCCGTTGAATGGTGTATTATTATGACTATGACTGAGATTATTATGACTTTTAATTAATGATTATTAGTTTTCAATTTAATTTTGATGAATGATGTACTGAATAGATAAACGGGATAATATTTTTTAATTAATTAATTTTTTTTAATAAATTGGAATTATTTTTTTAATAAAAATATTTCGTCGGAAATAAATAAATAAAAATTATTTTTTTAAAAAAATAATAAACATTTTCGACAGGATATTTCGTCGGAAATTAATAAATCAAATTTTTTTTAAACAAAATTAATTAATTTCCGACGGAATATCCCATCGTTAAGGTCAAACAGTTGACCCGAACTAGTTTCCGACAGAAATACCCGTTGGAAATGTCGTCGGAAGTTGTCCGTCGGAAAATTTCCGACGAACTTTCCAACAACCTTGATCCGCCGGAAATTGCCCGTCGGAAAATCACCGACGAGCATATTTTCGACAACCTTTCCGACGGGCAGTTTCCGTCGGAAAATGCTGTTTTCCACGGAATTTCCGAAAAATCCGTCGGAAATTCCGTCGGAAAAACCTGCTTTTCTTGTAGTGCGTGCATCTTCATTTATCATTTAATTACCAAATTAAATTTTTCAAGGGTGAACTCCAAGGATGGATGGTTGTCACACATTGATAATTACATCTAACATAAATGACCCGATCACTTAATTTGGTTACAAAATAAAATTAAGTTAGCTTTTGTATTGCAAATAAATAGTTTAAATATTTTTAATGGATTACCTAAATGCTCATGAGGTAAAGTCTAATTATAAAAATTCTCCCCACGTATCAGGTTTGTCACCTTCTAACAATTAATACCTTGCCCTAAAAAGTTCCAATGTTACCCTTGACGATTATTTGTAATCATTATATTTGCTTAGTTAAGTCCTCTCGGTAGCCCCTCACTTGTTTGGATAAGTCACGTCCCCAGCTCGTCGAGTCGTGCCCCTAACCCGTTGGTTCATACATTGTGTAATTTTGCACTTTAAATGTAGGGACATGACATTACGGCCCTAGCTTTTCCAAGGTGCCCATGGCCATGCATCACCTTAGAAGAGTAAGGGTCGTGACATTATGCTTTAGCTATACAGTATATCTAAATGTGCCACATTATTGTCTGAATGTGTTTTTTACAATTTTATCCTATGAGGTTGAATGTGAATGTTGTAGTTAGTAAGAGTAATCAAGTATATAGAAATTATTATTAGATGAAGATTTTCACATAAATTATAATATTCCTTTAATGTAGTGAAACTGTGAAAATAAAAATTGATGAGAAAGACATAGATTTATGTAGTTCAAATTGGAACTAAGAGTTGGACCCTTTGAAAGTGCCCAAGCTTTGAAAAGAAAATGGAGATGAACATTGATTTAATTATATATTAACCAAGTTGCAAAAAAAATTCGGTTGCAATTTCACCTAAAAATTGCAACGGATTTAAAATTCGGTTGTAATTCTGGTCAAAATTTCATCCGAAAGAAATTCGATTGCAACTGATTTAAAATCGGTTGCAAATAATGTCAAAATATTGTAATTTCAACCCCGATTCCAACCGAAATTATTTCGATTGCAATTTTATCCAAATTTTCAACCGATTTAATTCGGTTGTAAAAATTCGATTATAATTTTATGTTTATCTTATAGTGAATACGGGCACATATCGTCGTTGGTTGACCAGCCGACACAATCTCAGGTTTTCAGATAATATTTTATTTAGGGTAAATACCACTTTTGGTCCCTCTTATCATTAACTTTTTACAGAGTGGTCCCTTTTATATTTTTTTTCCCACTCTAGTCCCTACTATGAATTATTTGATTCACTTTAGTCCCTACTATGAATTATGTGTTTCACTTTAGTCCTTATCAGGTGGTTCCGATAACACGTAACATGCATATGATTATTTTTTAGGGCATTTTTATCCGTTCACTATCGAGACTATTTGAAATATTGTTTAATTGGTGAGCAATTTTGGTGTTTGAAAAAAAATTTAGGAAAAAACTTTAGTTTGGAACGAAATGTACGATTAAGTTCGATTGGAATGAAAGCCTTGTTTGGAAATTTAGTTTTTTTTTAAAATAATTAGAAAGACGAATATATCCACGTTAGTTTACTTGAAATGACAAAATTGCCCTCATGAGCATATCACATGTTATCGGAATCGCCTTGGACCACTTGATAAGGACTAAGGTGAAACAAATAATTCATAGTAGGGACTAAAGTGGGAAAAAAAACATAAGAGGAACCACTCTGTAAAAAGTTAATGATAAGAGGGACCAAAAGTGGTGTTTACCCTTTTATTTATTATTTTGAACCTAATTTCAAAGCCCAAGCTAAACATGGTCACAAAATTATCTGCAGTTGGGTTACCGAAAATGACATGTGAATAATTCCGATCCACTCTCCCCTCGAGTAATTGGTGTATCTGTTCGAACCGAATCAGTGCACTACTAAGTCAAATTGAAATAATGAATTGAATCATACTAAGGATGAGTTTGGCCTAGCGATACGAGAAATAATTATAGGAGAATTAATTTTTGTATAATTGATTTTGGTAATAATTGATTATAATAAAAATTAATTATAGAATAATTGCTTTTGTATAATAGCTTTTGTAAAAGTAACACTTTAATAACTTCTAAAATATGTTGATTTTTTGCTTCTCGAAGTCCCAAAAGTGATTATAATCTTGGGGGCCAAACACCATGAAAATCACGATTGAGCAGAAGTTATTTTTATAATCGAGGCCAAACACTTCAAAAATCACAATAGAGATCTGTAAGTGATTTTAAGAGCTCCAACCGCTGGACCAAACTCACCCTAAATCAATTTTAATCCAAAAAATTTCTATGCACTGGACGACGGGGTGACCTGACTAAAAATTGTAAATAAAAGCTGGCAAATTATGAAAATTGTTTCCTAGCATTAAATCTGAAACTTTTCTTCTTCTCATTAATATCTCTCGAAATGATTTTTGTTTTGGTTCATCATGGATATGACCTGTACAAACTTGCATAATTTAAATTGCATATATAAATCGTCACAATTTCAAAAATATTATTTTAAGAACATTACTAATTGTAAGCCTAGATTGTTCTACGGAGTACTTGTCAATTAAAGTAAGCCTAGATTGGCTTGGTGGATTTGGTATAGCCGTAACAAGGCTCTTTGGGAGAATGCTATTCTTACTCCAGCTGAAATTGTTCAATTTGCTCAAAGGTTTTATAACAGATTTAAAGCTTCTCTTACTTGGGGCATTCTATAGTAAGATTTTGTTGGGCAATGGGTAAATAAGATACCCTCTTACATTGTGCCATTTGTCATTCAAAATTAATGAACAATATAAAATAATTATTAAAATACAATTTTACCCTTTCATTATTTTTATAATTATATGACTAAACAACTATTATTTCCCTAATTCATACAACATTCTATTTTATTAATATCATCAAAACTACTATAACTATAAAAAAAATCTGCACGATAGGTTAAAGTAGTTAATAATTGAGATTACCTACTTGGCTAAATTTAGCCAATAATAAATTTATGTTTTGAAAATAACAATTAAAAACACATGTAACCCTAAAACCCATTAAAAATAAGGTTATTGAATATCTATGCAAGTATATATTTTACATTGATTATCTTTTTACAATATCAATTGAGTAACATAATCTATATAAATATAAATACATGTATTTAACAAATCTACTTAATTTGAATAAATTTCCAGTTCTTTATCACTTAACAATGTGTGTTATTAAATCTTATGTAATTTACAAGAAAAATATATTTTATATGATAAGAGTGTGACAATTTTGTTTAAATAAAATTAATTAGGTAATATAATCAATATGTATTCAAACTCTCTTGGGTTTTTCTATGGTTAGTACCCAATGTGCTAAGTATATGTTAGGTCCACCCTTAAAAATCGTTGGATTATTTTTATTTTATGATCTGCCGTTTTTTTTTTTAATGGGTGACTTGTGCTCTGAGTCATTGCACTCCACCAGTACAACATATTTTCAAAACTTTTGATGAATGATTTTCCCAAAAAGCCAACTCTTATTTTTTTTTTCTTTTCTTTTTTCATATTAAAATTAAATGAAAAAGTAAAAGAAACTCCTTCCCCTTTTCATCGTCTTCACCATTTTCTTTCCCTTTTCATCTTCTTCAATCATTGACCTCAGATCTAGAAGATTTATTCCCCAATTTACCCACTATAAATGAGGAGTTTCTTTCTCTACTGTTATCCTTTAGGGCCCATTTGGATGGATGGATTTGAAATGAAGAGGGATTTCAAATGAATGGATTTGAAATTCCAATGATTTGAAATCCATTCATTTGCAATCTATATTGTTTGGATAAATTTTTTTACAAAGGATTTCAAATCCATTCATTTAAAATCCATTGTTTGGTATATATCATTTGTGTTATTTGAAATTCCCAATGGTGCCTAATAATTTGCTCTATGAGTTAATTATTGTTGTTGATTTCGGGATAAAATCGCATTAATCGATTTTGGGCAAAATTATAATTTTTGAAAATTGAGAGACCAGAAGTGCAAATTCGAATTTCAGAAAATCTGGGACCGAATTCAATATATTAATTTTCTGAAATTCTAGACTGAATTTGAACTTTGGGTTTTTCGAAAATCTGGGGTCAAATGGCAATTTTTGAAAATTAAGGGACCAAAAGTGCAAATTTGAATTTTTGAAAATCAGGTGCTGAATTGAAATTTTTAATCTTCTGAAAATTATGGACTGAATTGCAGTTCTGATTTTTTTGAAAATATGGGGTCAAAATTGTAATTTTTGAAAATTAAGGGACCAAAAGTGAAAATTTGGATTTCTGAAAATCAGGGGCCGAATTGAAAATTTTAATCTTCCGAAATTAACTGAATAGCAATTCTTGGTTTTTCAAAATTTTGGGGTCAAATTGTAATTTCCAGAAATTGAGGACCAAAAGTGCAAATTTGAATTTCTGAAAATTAGGGGCCGAATTGAAAATTTTTATTTTCTTAAACTACTGTACTGAATTGCAATTCTTGATTTCGAAAATCTAGGGTTAAAATTGCAATATCCAAAAATTGAGGGACGAAAGGTGCAAATTCAGTTCTTGAAAATCAGGGTCCGAATTGAAAATTTTAATTTATGAAAATTCTGGACTGAATTGTCATTCTGGGTTCTTCAAAAATCTGGGGTCAAAATGGCAATTTCCAAAAATTGAGGGACCAAAAGCGCAATTCGAATTTCTAAAAATAGTAGCCGAATTGCAAATTTTAATTTTTTAAAAATTATGGACTGAATTGCAATTCTAGGATTTTTTAAAAATATGGGATCAAATTGTAATTTTTGAAAGTATACAATGTGGATTTTTTTAAGTGGATTTCAAATGACTAGTTTTATGAGGAATTTCAAATCCACATAAAATTGGGTTGAAATCCAGTATTTCAAATGAATTGATTTAATTTTGTATCCAAATAGCATGATAGATTTGACAAGGGATTTCAAATCCACCCAAATCCATCCATCCAAATGGGCTCTTATTTCTCTATTGTCGCACTTAAGAGAAAAATAAAAGAACTGAAAATTTCAGTTTAATTCTCGATTTGATGGGAAATATGTATTTCTAATGTTATTTTTGATTAATTAATTGTCAACTTGATAATGGCTTTCTTCAACAAGAGATGATAAAAACAGTGTACAAATTCCCTTGATAGATGAAGCCATATGAGCAATGATATAATGTTATTTCTAAATTTCTTCTTGTTGAGGATCGCTATGAAAAAGATGGAGACGCATTTAGATTTCAGTTCCATGTTTAATTTTCAACATGGATCTGTGTATTGAGCACAATCACGAACAGTTTCGAAAAAATTCTCTGTTTGGGGGAATTCGGAGATAATTAATTGTGTTATGTATTAATGGAGAGTTGTTGAATGCCATGGTCACTGGTGAATTGCGATCTCGCGAGAACTCAACGGGAAGAAGGGGTGAAGCTTCTCTTGATACAATTTATTTATTTTTGTTCAATAAGTTTGGGCCTTTTTAGTAAATAACAAATTTAAAATGCTTACCTCTTATATAGGTAACAAGTTAAAGTTGTGCCAATTGGCTAAATTCTAAAGAGGAACTAATTTAAAATACTACAAAGGGTTCCTAACCACAGAAAATTCCAACTCTCTTTACAAAGGTACACATTGAAAATATTATGAATATGTTAAATAAAATATTTCATATTTATTGGTAATATTTTATAAATTTATTTTAATCTTAATTTCAAAATATAAAAAATATTTCTAGAAGGCGGCGCCGCTGTGTGACCGGAGGGGCGCCGCCTTCGCGTGGCCGGAAGTGGCCACGCAGCCTCCATTGTTGGCCTACGAGTGGCCTGATCCGGCCATAACAAGGCTAGATCCGGCCACGAGAAGGCCAGATCTGGCCTCTGAGTGGCCGGATCCGGCCATAACAAGGCTAGATTTGGCCTCTGAGTGGCCGGATCTGGCGAAGATGGTTGCTACACGCCCACCTGCTAGTTCCGGCGAAAAAAAAATTATATAGGCGGAGGTGGTGTCCGGTGGTGATAAGCTTTTGGAGGAGAGAGATGAACATGAAAGATGTTTTATTCGACGGGTGGTCGGAATTTGTCACAAAATTTTCTGAAGGAGGCGGAGGTGATGGCCGTCCGGTGGTGAGATTTTGGAGGAGGAGAGAAATAGACATGGAAGATGGAGAGGAAGAAGAAGTGAGAATTTTTGCATTTCTTAGGGTTTGTTAAATCTATATATGGGAGGGTATAAAAGTACATTTATATTTTCAGATTTGTCCAATTAAAAAAATGGTCCAATTGATCAACTTTATCTTGGACAAAATTATGTGGTCTAGATTTAATTTTAGTAAATTTTGATGGTGAAAATGAACTATCTCACTGGAGATAGCTTTTTCAGGTATCTTATAGTAGACAAACCCCTCTTACTTCCCCTTAAATTCTGGTACGCTCGAGGCCTGCTAATTCAAATTGGAAATCTCCTCCTGCTGATTTTATTAAGATCAACGTCGATGCGGCAATTGACATAAATTCTGGCAGCATAGGCTTTGGCCTAATTGCACGTGATTACCTTGGGAGATGTTTAGAATGGAAATCAGAGAAGCGTAATTTTCTTCTTGAACCCGAAGCAGCAGAAGTCGCAGCTATGGCTTTCGGTCTTGAATTTGGTATTGCCAAGGGATGGAGACGCATCGTTTTAGAAGGGGATTGTCTATCTATCGTTAATGGAATTCTGGGCTCCACTTCAAGCAATAATTTTCACCCGTTAGGTCACTTTTTTGAAGAGATTAAATGTATGGCTACGACTATTGATTCTTTTGTTTGCTCCCACGTGTTTAGGGAAAGTAATGCCGTCGCACATGCTCTTTCGAAAGTAGCTTTTAGCTCCTTTTTGACCCCTATTGTTCTCCCCAGTTTTATTCTCAATCTTGTAAACATTGATTTAAATTATTAATGTTATCTCCCCTGTTTGGGGCTTCTCAAAAAACAAAAAAAAACTATTAAGCGGCCGATCGGTAGGACCTAATAGGGCGTATTATGTCATATTATATGACTTAATATGGGTTAATACTTTGGTTGCATTGCTCTAATATCGGGTCAAATAGATTAAATCTTTACGACCCGGTATTAAAATTAAATTATAATCCACCGGCATGGGTGAATTATTTAATATTGATGAATATGGATTAGGTAAAATGTCACTTATAACCTCAAATTTACATATTTTTCTTAACATATCATTAAATATCATAAATTCTTCTCAAATTTCTGAAAATGAAAACACATTAATTCTACATAAATAAATCACAATTAAAATCTATATCAATTTACAATTAACGTTGAGGCACTCAAACTAAAATACTGAACAAACTTTGATCAACTCGTACTCTTAGACATATTAAACAAATGGCTTCGATGAATTGATATATCTTTATTACATAATATGTTCAATTAAGTAGTGAAAATATATTAATATATATCTAAACTCATAACTCTACAAAATATGTTACAGTAGATTGTTTTAATGTAATATAACTCAATCAAATCTATCAAATGTAATTTTAATATGACCTTCAACAGGGGCGGATCTAGAATGAGATAGTTGGGGGGCCGAGCTTTATATAATTGCCAATTTTATTTTATTGTATTTTTTTTGTCAGTTTATGCAAATAAAATAAAAGGATTTTTGCATGTCACCCTTCAACATTTTAAAATTTTTGCACTTTCCCTTATGTAATCTTATATATATAAATACTAGCAACTGGCGCACGCGTCTCCGCGTGCATAATTCTTATATTGTTATACTATGTAATTTGGATAATTCTTCCTTTTATTAAAAAATAATTCAAGTTTGAAAGAGCCTTACACGATATTCGGGCATTTAAATTTTAGATTTAAGTATTTGTATAACTCATCCCTTTCAGGATATAATAAGTATTTTGACCATTGATATATCGACAATTGCAATGAGTATATGGACAATAGTAATGTAGGTCAAATACATTGTTTACAATAAAAAAAGATTAACTTTTATGCGATGCTGTAGTGCTACACATTTGATAAAAATATAATGATTTAAATAAAAAATTACTCTTAAGTGGGAAATGTATACATCAAATATATACTTCTCAATCTTTTATCAGTTAGTTTAAGTTCAAGGAAGAATTCTTTTACTAACCATTAAAATTTAATATTCTTCATCTAGTCAAATCCATTACATATAATTCAAATTGCTCGTGCTTCAGAAATTGACTCGAGATTGTAATTTCATCATCTTTTCGTTCCCACAAAATTAAAACTTGAATATAGTATTTCCCTATCCTAACCAACAATATATACGAAGAGTAAGCCATCCAAATACATATTAAACAATCACTTTATTTGTCCAAACGGCAAACGATCTCTACTCAATTTGAAAAAAAAAAAAAAATACACATTACCCATGTGTTGCCAAATAATAGATTGATCCAAACTTGAAATTCTGTCTGCAACTGAGTAGGAACAAATGCCAAAAATGCAATCCGGTCAAGGAATCCTTTAAAATCTGAAAAATCAAATAAGAATACACGTTAGAGAACAAAAATTAGTAAATGGGTAGCAAAAAAATCATAAATGGAAAAAGAATTTTTTTAAAGATAATAGAGAAATTTGAAGATAATAGAGAAGAAGATGAAATGAAGTGAGGCTTTAAAGAACAAATGTTTGTGAGAGAACACGGAGTGGTAAGAGAAAAGGGAGTGGAGAGAGTGGTGCATGCGGTTACTTTGTGGAGAGATGTAAAATTACTCGAAAACCCTTCTCTTGATTCTAGCGAAAATCTAACTGTAGGGGCAAAAATTGAATTCACTTTATTGGTGTTACAAACGGCTTAAAATTTACAAAGTTTTCCAGTTTTGTCCTCTGACATTTTATTGCTCGGCGGTTAGTTCCAAAAACTGAAGGGTAATTTTAGTAAAAAATCAAAAAAAACTTCCGTTTTGTGAGAGGAAAATGCCTTTCTTTTTATTAGTATATATATATATATATATATATATATATAGATATAGATCGATATAGGAGAATGGTCTTTGACCAATTTAGACTGAAATTCTAATTTCTGGTGTTTTTGAATTATTTTTATTATATTATCTTGAAAATTGTGATTGATTGATTATAATAGATATTGCCAGCACAAAAAATTTAATAATAAAAGTAGCTAAAATCATGACTAAATGTTAGCTATGCGTTACAAGACGTAATGATTTCACATTTTAATTATGTACACCTACAAGCTTGGAAGGTTTACAAATTTCAAACTTGATTTTATTTATATAAAGAATCTTACGTTACTAAATTATGTATTAAGCTAATACGTAGGCATGATTTTAGTTACTTTGATTATAAAATTTTGGTATACTATAAATTTCCTTTTCATATTCTCTTTATGTTTATGCTTATAAATCTTTCCTTCTCTATTGGTTCTTCTTCATTTTTAAGTATCACGTTTTTTGTTATAAGGGGAAAAAATGATTATCACGTTTTTTTGGTTATGTTGATTTTTAAGACGATTTCAGGAATCTCGGTTCTATTGATGACTTGATTTTGCGGGTCTCGATTTCACAAAACCTCAATCTTCATTTGTCATTTGTTTAAATCTATCTCTTCATTTGTTTTTCATATATGCTTTCTAATTATTTGGAGTATTTTCAGTCATTGTTTTATTTATGCAATGATTTTCATTATTATATATAGTAGTGGTTTCTATTTTTTCATTTCCATGTGATGAATGCTTGATTTGCAGGTAATGGTATTAGCCAAGCTAAATTAAGAGGGGAAAGTGGTGAAATCAAGAATGATATTGGTCGCTCTTCTCCGGTAAGACTAAAGTCAGGAAATTATGCTTATATTGAATATCACTATATATATTTATTAGATTGATTCTTGAAGTTTAATTGTTTAGATGATCTTTGCCTGTTTTAAATTGTTATATATTAGTTGTTTTCTTTCTGAATTGTAGTTTATTTGTTATTTTTTTTTTTATATTTTCATAAAATATTTATGTTTTTTTTCCATTGTTTAATTCATCATTTTATTTATATACCTTTTTTATTGGCCAACTTGATTTTTTTATCATATTAGATGTGATGGTTTTCTTTGACATCAATTCGTAAGTTTTGACTCGAATTTTTAACATTTGAGTCAATTTTAGTTAAAAAATATTTTAACCAATTAATTGATATGCTAAAATAGATATCCTTAATTATGGAAATTAGTATTGTAATAGAAATTGAGTTCATTATAAAAATTAGCATCTTAAACTTTTGCTCAAAACATGCCTTGGCTCATTATTTGATTTTGTAACATTTTCTTCAATTATTTAATCTGTATTGTTTCTCTATATTTTTTCTTTTACAATGTAGATTAACCATGTTTTCTTTCTTTCTTTCAGGTTTGACTTTGAACATCTTGATCTTTTGCTCAGAATAACATTCTTCATTCCTTTGCTGATTGTTTTAGTTCATATCTTCGATTACTTAATAAACTATATTTTTCTATATTTTTTTGTTTATTTTAAGACATCTTTGATATAATGATATTTATCATTTTTTTTGACACAGATGATGAGTTTTTAATGGAACGTTTTTCGGGAGTTTAAGACCCAAAAATCAATTCTAATTCTGAATTGTAAAATTTTGGTTAGTACCACTACAAGTAGAAATAGTTTGACACGAGACCTGCACTATCATTATCAATAAAGAACTTTGTAAAAATTTGGTTACAAAATGATATTAAAGAAGGGCATGGAGTTCTTTATCTTCAAATGTAATATTGTATATCCTTTGTTTTCTTTCTTCTATTACTTTTTATTCGAACTTTATTTACATTTTTTATATGTTGATTGTCACATTGTATATGAAAAAAATAATTCATTCATGACATGAAATTTATAATAAACTACTTTACGAGAGATTATTATTTTATTTATTTTTTTACAGTTAGTGTAATGTTAATTGCTTTTAATTATAGTTTATCGCATCTACAAGTCTAATTTAACATGTTCTCCACTTGAACATAAATTGATATTATGGGTAATAGCACAAATTACACATAAGATTTAGCGAACATACATAGACCACCCTTCGAGTTTAGAAATTACACAAGCTACAATATTGGAGGCTGAAGTCCATTAAAAAAAAAAAAAACCTAACTAAATTGCTAGAATTATCAATATGTCGTCGCATAGTTGATGAAGGCGGTGGATCCAATACCTCCGAGGTAGTTTGGGTAATTTTTTAAAGTTTGATGGAGATTGTGTAATTACACTAAACCTAATGGGTGGTTTAAATTTTTTTTTTTAAATCATGAAATAATATCAAACGAATTTATTGAATAAAAATTATTTTTATGATGACATCTCAACAAGTGGCACAATAACGAGGTAACATGATAAATGTTATGAATCCAATATGTATGGGTTAACTTATCAAACTTTTATAGTTGTTCGTGTACTCACAATAAATTTGAGGGATAATTTGAGTAAATTTTCCTTAATATTATTGAGTTAAATATATTCAAAGTCCATATCACATGAAGAAAAAAGATATATGAAACATCTGTTTTGATTAAATTATATATTTGCAAATATTTTTAGCACTGCAAAAAGGTATTCAAATTATAATTTTGAGAGGCATGAAAATTATAGTGATCAAAATGCATCTAATTGAAATAAAATATTTTTGGGCTTGTGCATAGCACGGGAATAAGCTAGTTGAAAAAACATGACATTGCCCCATAGAAGTAATTGACAAATGAATGCACTTTTGACTTGATCATTTTAAAGTAATTTTCCAAGAGTAAAAACGTCACTCATGGGATTTTGTGTGATAAAAAAAACTTTTAGGAGATTAAGTGCACAAAATTTTAAAATATCGAAATTTGACTTGCAATTTGAAAAAAATATATTTAGTTATATTTTTGTACGAAAATTTAAATTCATATGTTTTTTTTTAACAAATTTTAATTAGACCTAATTATATTTTAGTCTAACGTAATTGGATCATCAACAATTTTTATCTTAATTTGAGTCTATTTTAATTTTAAAGTCAAAGTTGAATGAAAGTTGAATTGTTTTTATACTAGACCATATAGCCAGAGTTTAATCAGGAGTGCTTGTCTTTAATTAAATTATTTTGACCAAAATTCCATTTTCTTAGACTTTAGAGTCTTTTTATTAAGGAAAACCAATGTGTTCTAGTTTTAGTAGTAGGTTTCTAATAATTACACGCTTACATTAATTACTCTCCCCACCGTTAAGAAGTTCAATAACATTAAAATTCTGGGACATATATATAGGAAAATTCTAGGTTGCCTCTACGTTAGGTGCCGCTAGTAATAATAATTAATAGAAATAAGACATGGCATTAATTAGTAATTTGTTAAACAAGTTGTCAACATGTCATAATAATATTACCACAATAAGTGGTACTATACCACAACAAATGATATTATACTATATATTTAGTAACATCAAATTGTAAATTATTTTCTACTAAATTATTATGAAAATAAATAAATGAATGTTACAATAATATTTTAAAATAAATAATATGTAATTTTTTTTTTGAATAATTAATATTAACTTTGGAAAAATTGCATAAATCACCTAATATAGAATAAATACATGATGTGGGATCATATTAAATATATGGGGTTAATACGACGTAATGTGTGCTCGTACTATCACATGTGAATTATACCGTAGAATGTGATACACATTTTTTTGTAATACCACCCAATGTAGAATAAATACTACATAATGAGGGGTCATACTAAATATATGGATTAATACTATGTAATGTGAACATGTACCGTCACATGTGAGTTATAACATAGAATGTGATACAAATTGCATGGTACCACTTAATGTGGAATGCATACTACATGATGTGTGGTCATACTGAATATATGAGGTTAATACTATGTAATGTGAGTCCGTACTGTCATATATTATACCATGGAATGTGACATACATTGCGTGCTAATACCACCTAATTTGGAATAAATACTACATGATGTGGGGGTCATACTAAATATATGGGGTTAATACTATGTAATGTGAGCATGTACTGTCACATGTGAGTTATACTATACAATGTGATATACATTTTGTGATAATACCATCTAATATGGTAAATTAGCGGCATCTAACGCAACAGCACCTACTTAATATGGAAGTAGATATATATCGATCAATTAAAAAACAATGAACTAATAAAGATTTCCTAATCTTGGAATAGGATTGACCACCTACTCTATAAATACAGACTCGATCAACTCTCCATTCTTTTCCCCACTTTTTTTAACTCATTTCATAAGTTTTTCTTCTTTATTTAGTTTTTACTCGTATCTCTTCCGTAAGGTTATAGTTTCCAACTTAAATCATTAATAAGAAAAGTAACGATGTCTTCCCCTAAGATGATCGTGTTGCATACCTCTGTTGGAGAGACTTTTGAGTTGGAGGAGATTGTTGCAATCCAATTCAGACCATAAAATATATGATTAAAGATGACCGTGTTGACAACACCATCCTGTTGCCTAATGTCACGTCAAAGATTATGGGTAGAGTTATTGAATACTGCAAGCGCCACGCCACAAAGACCGACACACACACAGACAAAAAAATCGGGGACGATTTAAATAATGTGTTTGATGCTGAGTTCATGAAGATTGATCTAAGCACATTGTTTGACC
This sequence comes from Penstemon eatonii, assembly GCA_038501285.1. Lineage (NCBI taxonomy): Eukaryota > Viridiplantae > Streptophyta > Magnoliopsida > Lamiales > Plantaginaceae > Penstemon > Penstemon eatonii. Next base: position 16,112,287 of record CM076710.1, on the reverse strand, counting down.
TAATTTTGTTTGCAAATTATTTGGACATCAAAAGTCTTCTTAACCTCTCATGTCAAACTGTTGCGGACATGATAAGGGAAAAATCTCCAGAAGAAATCCCACCGATTTTGAACATAGAAAATGACTTTACTCCGGAGGAAGAATCGGAGATTCGCAAAGAAAAAGCGTGGGCATTCGAGTGATCAATGCAACCATGATCACGTCTTTATTACTCTATTGATAACAATAGTTTTGCTATATTTCGAGTAGTTCCTTAATTTGTAAAGAGTCTAATTAGTCCGTACTAGTATAAGGCCACATTCGGTTTGCAATATTCTTAATTGGGTCACATTAATAATTGGGCCAATAACATTGCGAAGCAGGGGCCTATTCAAGTGTTTGGCAAATTATGAATTGGACACATTAATATCGGGCCACTAAATTAATACATGGTTCGGTTGGCCCAACTGCATCTCGAAATGGAAAATGACTATTTTACCCTTAATCCGAGTGGGATATTTTCATCACGACCGTTCATTTGAATCTACTCAATCTGGGCCGTTTATTTTCGTGTATAAGTAATCTTCTCCCAAACCCTAATTCAGTTTTTCCACTCTCCTTTCTCTCTCTACACCCGCGGCCGTGATGAATCTCTAATCTCCCTCTACACCTGCGACCTAATCTGAGTTCTCGATTGTTCCTACTGATTTTCCATTGAGTTTGTGCCTTCTTACGCCATATCTTGAAGGAATTAGACGGTAAGAACTCCCTCCCTTCATTTTTCCATTTGTTTAATTTGAAGTAATCTTTAGGGTTTTAACATTCATGTGATTTTTTTTGAACCAAGAGGTTATATCCAACGATTGATTAACACGGTATGCAACAATTTCGTATGTATTTTGCAATATCGTATATATTTTGCAATTTCGTATGTATTTGAATACATTAGGGTTTCACAAACGTATCCCAGTATAAACCTATTCTTTTTTGTTCTTCCACTTCGTAGGTATGGATTCCAGTGAAAGTAGTTGTGGTCGAAGGCGTTCTTCATTCAATACCCATGTTCTAGACGGTAATCCATGTGTGTGTGGAGCCACTGTGAAGGTCTACACATCCTGGCCCAAAGATAACCCTGAGCGGAGGTTCTTACGGTGTCAAGTGACTAAGTTTTATATCTTGTATCCCTTAATGTGATTTTTTTAATATTTTTGTGCACGAACAATTACTGTTATCTGGGTTATTTTCAGTTTATTAATGTTTGTGTTCTTTGTGATTTTTATTGTGTTGTTAGTAATATGCCCTCCTCTGATTTTTATAGGGGGAACGTTGTGGTTACTTTGAATGGGTTGATCCACCAATGTGTGATAGGTCAAGGATCATTATTCCTGGTTTGCTTTCGCGGGTTAATCATGCTCAGGCAGAGAATACCCGTCTAGAGCATGAAACTATGACTATGAATACTGAGATGCAAAGGCTTGTTAATTCAATTACCAAACTTGAGAACGAAAACATGGCATTGCGTCGTAAACTTAAGTTTGCGATGATCTGTGCTATGGTTCTTTTTATGTGCTTTATCTTTGGTTAATTCTAGTTTGTGTTTCTATTAGTTGGCCTGTAATATGTTAGGATTCGGTAAGATAAACAGCCCTAGACACAGCGGAATTTAAAATTTTTAGGACCTCTTATGGAATCTTGCCAGGATACTACTCTAGGTGTACATATATGAATATTAAAATAATGACAGTATAAACAGTTTACACGTTATATCTGTCTCCTTGCAAATCCTTAGTCAGCAAAACGAAGTCGGATTCCTCCTCCAGCAAAGTCGATCCAAGCCCTGCTACAGCGCCCCGCGTGTTGCGCCTCTATGGGTTGATACACCATAATTACACGAAAATAATATATCTTGATCGGCTAGAACACAAGATATATTAAGATCTAGGATTAGGAAGCGGGATTGGAACGAGAATGAAAAAGTCGAACTCCTCCAAATGGGAGAGAGAGTTCGGCCGATTTCTAGAGTGGGGGAGAGAGAGAGAATGTTTTTGCTTGACTTGAAATTTTGGCTCTCAAAGTTGTATGTGAGATATGAGACCTAGTTTCTTATTTATAGTTATCTCATTAACCTAATCCTCCGAGGATTAGGACTCCAAGTCTCCTACATGGGCCATGGCCCTCTTTGATTAGAAGACTTAATCTTCTAATTAATTCATGGCCCACTTAATTAATTTAATTAGGCTTTATTTAATTTTCCAATTAAATATCCCAATTAATTAATTATTCTCCTAATTAAATTAAATTAGACTCCAAGTCTATTTAATTAAATCTTTCTTCAATTAATTAAATCTAATTTAATTAATTAACTCACAAATTAAATTTTAATTTAATTTATAATCTTGATCCAATTCCAATCGGATCCTATTTTGTTCCAATTGGGCCGACTCAGTCGACCCAGTCACTTAATCGACCCAGTCGATTTATGTGACCCAGTCGATTTGGTCGACCTTGTTGCTTCATTTTCCTTCGCTTTCGCTTCATGTGTATTGTGTATGCCCCCATAGGTTCACCACATAATTGGCCGTGGGTTATAATTAAATATTAATTTAATTATTCAAGTATTAAATACTTTCTAAATCAGTCGAACACTCTGTCGACTGACCATTCCAAAATTAGCACCCCTGCCAATTTAGGAATTCTCCCACACTCCACGGTCGATGTCCAGCCACAAGCCCATGAAGCCCAATCACTGGTGAATTAATTCAGTGAACCTTTTAACTCATTTACAATTTCCATATATGACATAATCTCTGCATCGATCAATCTCCCAGTCGAGACTTAAGGGTATCGTCTTTCATTGGTCTTCCTTTTATTTTGTCTTGACCCTTATGTATTCTGGTCTCGAAATAAATTCTCTTTGACTTAATCTTTATGAGCTACTTACATAAAGTCGTCAGATACCTTGGCCAAGGATTTTACCAGAATTAATTTTTTCGAAGAAATCCATAGGAGAATTTCCCAACCTATCAAATCGGGTCAATGGATCCTTTGTTGATGATACGAATCTGCATACGAGTTCCTTCATACCCAACATGAGTTCACAGAGACTTTCTGGTGATCTCCAGTTAGTCGGAACTCATATCAAAGCATGAACGTTCTCGCACCAGATAAACCCTATCACCTCAAGTAGTTAGGGATCGTTCCTCGTATACTATTGCAAATTGGAATAACTTCAACCCCGACATGCGACTACCGCTTCCATGGTGAGTTATTTCCTAATTGGGGTATTCAGTGCGCTTGCCATCCCAGCAAGCCACCCACTTATGTGTATCGACCATCCCAGTCACGCTCGTGGACCCCATCATTCTCCAGTTCATCGGAGTATACACAACAGTGAAAGTCTAATCGAATCCAATGATGTCCTATCTCGATTGGATTCTACGACTCTTGAATATGTTCTAGATCACGGCCTTGGAGATCAGTCCACGGGTTGTCCCATAGCCCTGTGATCTAAAGACTTCTGTCCTTATGCGTAGATATTTATTACATAAGATAAAGATGACCATTTAATAAAGTGCATTTATTAATCGAAATTGAATAGTTCCTTATTTATTACAATAAATGCTAGCCATACAGCAGGCTTGCAGGACACTATTTCTATCAATCTTCCACTTGTCCTAAAGCCAGTCTTTTATGTTCTTGAGTCCCATCTCAAGCAGATGTTTCTCAAATGCCTTTTGAGGCAGAGGCTTCGTTAGCGGGTCCGCGGTATTATCTTCTGAGTCGACACTTTCCATCTTAATGTCTCATCTACCAATGATATCTCTTATCACGTGGTATCGTCTTTGTACGTGCTTGGATTTCTGATGAGATCTCGGCTCCTTTGCTTGTGCTATTGCCCCATTATTATCACAGAAGATAGTAATGGGCTCAGCGATGCTAGGTATCACATCCAATTCTTGGATGAAGTTCCTCATCCAAACACCTTCCTTTGCTGCATCACACGCGACAATGTATTCTGCTTCGGTGGTTGAATCTGCGGTCATGTCTTGCTTGGAGCTCTTCCAACTTACCGCAACACCATTGAGGCAGAACACGTATCCAGATGTCGACTTGAAGTCGTCTACATCACATTGGAAGCTCGGGTTTGTATAGCCTTCCAATTTCAATTCTCCACCACCGTATACCAAGAACAATTTCTTAGTCCTTCTCAGGTACTTCAGAACTGCCTTTACGGCTATCCAGTGCTGCTCACCTGGATCAGACTAGTAGCGACTTGTAACGCTTAAAGCTGCTACGTCTGGTCTAGTACATAACATACCACACATTATGCTTCCTATTGCGGATGCATATGGTACTCGAGACATATTGCTTCTCTCTTCAGGCGTCTTTGGGGCCATAGACTTAGAGAGTGCAATTCCATGTCTCATTGGAAGCAATCCTCTCTTGGATTCTTCCATGCTAAATCGCTTCAAGATTTTATCTATGTACTGGGATTGGGAGAGGCCCAGCAGTCCTTTTGATCTATCTCGGTAGATCCTTATACCTAGTACAAATGATGCTTCTCCCAAATCCTTAATTGAGAATTGTGTAGATAACCATGCTTTAGTTTCGGACAACACTTTCACATTGTTTCCAATGAGAAGAATGTCGTCAACGTAAAGCACCAAAAATTCAACTGTACTCCCACTGATCTTCTTGTACACGCAATGTTCGAACACGTTCTTGATGAATCCAAAAGTTCAGATTGTTTCATCGAAACGGATGTTCCAACTTCGGGAGGCTTGCTTCAGTCCATAAATGGACCTCTGGAGTTTGCACACCTTGTGTTCATCTCCTTTGGATGCATATCCTTTTGGTTGCTCCATGTAGATCTCCTTGTCAATGTCCCCATTGAGAAAGGCAGTCTTCACATCCATCTTCCATATCTCGTAGTTATACCACGCAGCTATGGCCAGCAAGATTCGAATGGATTTAGGCAGTAGACCGTAGTACCTCTCGGGTTCTCTACGTTGTCTTTCTGACCTACGAAGTATTGGTGTACTTTCTGGTGCACTTTCATGCTCTTGTTCTCCCACTGCCTGTGGCGACGGGTCAGCTTGTTCGACCTCTTCGGCCTTTTCAGCTTCTGTGACCTCATCTAGTTCTACGTTATTTTCCTTCTTGTCCACCAAGAAATCCTTCTCTAAGAAGTGTGCGTTCCTCGAGACAAACTTAGTTTGTCTTGTAGGATTGTAGAACTCGTATCCTATTGAGTTTTCTGGATACCCCACGAATTTGCACAAAGTGGATTTAGTTTCCAATTTATCTCCCACTAGCTTTTTAACGTAAGCGGAATATCCCCATATGCGCATGAATGCATATGAGGGTGCCTTGCCAAACCATAATTCCATAAGTATGGTGTCTTTTCTACGGATTTAGAAGGTACCATGTTCAGTATCTTCGTTGCCGTGAGGAGGGCATGTCCCCAAAATGAAAGAGGAAGGTCAGTGGCACTCATCATGGATCAAACCATGTCCATCAAGGTTCGATTTCTTCTCTCTGCTACTCCATTTAATTGGGGTGTTGTAGGAGGAGTCCACTGCGATAGTATTCCATGCTCTACAAGATATTTCAGAAACTCGTTACTAAGAAATTCTCCACCTCGGTCAGAACGAAGAGCCTTTATCATATGACCAAGTTGATTCTCTACTTCCATCTTGAATTCTTTGAATCGCTCAAAGGCTTCAGACTTGTGTTTCAACAAGAACACATATCCATAACGACTATAGTCGTCAGTGAAAGTGATGAAGTAATCATAGCCACCTCGGGCGCTTTTTCTTAGTGGTCCACATACGTCAATATGTATTAGGTCCAATGTTTGTTTGGCTCGCTCAGGGTTTCCTTTAAATGGCAACTTAGCCATTTTATCCTTTAGACATGGTTCACAAGTTGGCATTTCATCAATGCGATTGATTTCAGCGTGCCATAATTGGGCAGATATTTCATTATCTTTTTTCCTTTTGTTTTGTTGTACATGCATAACTAACTTAGGTGGTTTTATGATGTAAAGTCAATATTTCAATGTACCAAATGAAAAACGGAAAAAACAGGAGCTTTTATTAAAATCAACATTATCCAAAAACATGAATAAAAGTTTTTCACTAAAAACCAGGTACATAAGTGAAAATCTCCTAATGACTTTTATCAAACCACCTAAATCTACTTTTGCCTATGGCCTTGGTAGCAGCTTCAGCTCCATTGCCTTATTCAAGGATCCAATCCTTAGGCTCCAGTTGCCTAGTAGCTCCCATCACCTGTAAATCATTACAAAGATGAGAACTTCAGTCAGTGTCTAACACCAATGATGTACAGTTAATTGAAAAATTAACTTCAACAAGGAATATACCTGTTCGAACTCTCCATAGGTTCGAGCTTAATTCTTTCCCTTGACCTTGTGCAGTAAGGATCTCTAGTTTCCATTTGCCTTGACTTTGAACGCCGCCCAGTCTTTTCGCCAACCTTTGCTTTCTTTCCAAAAGAAGCCTCGTGTTCCTCGAGCATTTTTCGCAGGACATGCACAGTGATCTCTCGCCTCTGGAGATTCAAGTCCGCGATAAATCGGTCATATGATCTAGGAAGAGATTGTAGAATAAGATCTACTCGAAAATCATTGTCCATCGCGACACCCATATCATCGAGTTCAGACAGAAGTCGAATCATCTTGTGTACGTGGATTCCGACAGGAGTTTCCCTTCTCTTTCTTGCTTGCAAGAGTTCCCTCGTGATCGCGAATCTGCGACGACCATCTCTAATCCCATAAAGAAATTTGAGATTCGAGAGAATCTCTTTTGCGGATGCCATATGCTCATGTTGCAAACGCAGATCAAGTGACATATATTCCAGCATGTATTCGCGAGCTAAGCCATCATCCAGTTTCCACTTGGTAATGCTTTTTCGGAGCTCATCAGGAATATCATGTAAAATAGTAATGGGTGGTGGCACAGACAAAACATATGTGATGTTTTCAGCTTCAAACAGTCCATTCAAATGATGCGTCCAGAAATGCAAGTTGGGTCCAGTTAAAATATTACGTTCAAGCGATGAGATGGACAAATCTCTAAGTGCTCTAAGCTCTTTTGACATCATATCTATAAAACGACAATAGAAGAAATAAACATGGTTTTTATTTGTAAATTACTCCCACTATTTTAATCAAAATCTTATGCCCCCACATAAGTTTCGGGAATTTAAAATATCCTAGCGGGCTTAAGGCCCAAATGCAATCTCCTAGTACCCACGACTAGTTGGCCATACTATTTGATTCACTTGGTGGTCGACTATGTCGTCGGTTAACCATCGCAGCTAACCCTTAAGTTCATTTAGCCTCGTTTTTCGATATGGACCCACGACTCGTGAGACATCCATACTTACTAGCGTTAAATCATGTCCAATACTCGTGGAGAGAAATATTTCAATCCTAGACACCCCACGACTCGTGAGACAGCGCCTAAAACCTTGTTATCCCCTCCCTTGGCACTAAACTCGTGCATCGAGGCAATAGACATATCATCTTCCTATAGCTCGACCCACGACTCGTGAGACATCGAGATATATTCGTACAATATGCCTAAGACCTAGTAATTGGGTAGGCTCGGACCATAGACTCCATTCACATGCACCCGTTATTCGATTTAATATTCTAATTGAATTTTAGGTTCAATTGGAGGTTTTACGTTTTCTTGTGCGAGGTTTCATCAGATTATGCTTTATCTTGTTTACATGATCTATTCTAAGCATGCAAGACATACATCAAGAATATAAGTAAACATACATCACCTAGCAGGATATGATTGATCGATTGCCCATCCTATGCGATCCATCACGAGCCTTGTGATTGATCAATTGGTCAGTCTAGGGTGGAAATTAAATATCCTAACTATTACAATTTTCTAACCCATACATCGTGGACCTTCTTGTAATATCCAGCTTGATTGGGCCTCCATGTAATGAATTTGGCCTCCACGTCCTCCAAGGTTATGGGCCTCCATGCGGATCTCCAAGTCTTCATGAGGTCTTCTCGGCTCCAAGCCTAATCTAAGCCTAGCTTACAAATTTAAATGGTCCTATTCTATTACATTTGTTTGCGCAAGCAAGGGCACCAATCAGACACATTTAATTACAATCCATAAAATAAATAAACCAAAAACTACACAGGGCTTAAGGGCAAAATCGATCAATCCACATATTCACTCAAGAACATGCATAAATTCACATGAGGGCATAAATGTAAATTTATCGGCTCCTTTAATTTTAATTCTAGAAATTATCTAAGTTAATTAATTTTGAATTAACAATTAACCTCTAAGATTAATTAACTCTTACTTGAGTTCTAAGTAATCTATAAAACTTATCTTGATTAAAATTGGTTAATTAAGATAGTTTCCAAATCTCCAATATTCCTATCTTATTGTTGGATAAAGATGAAGATAGGAGTGCACTGAAGTTGGAAAAATTAAGGGAGGTTTTGATGATATTCAAAACTCATCAAGATCAGCTAAGTAAGGAAAACTTAGTTTTAAAATCCCGTGAAAGAATTTTGACCAAGTAAGAAGACAAATCAGAAGGGTCAAATATTCAAGGTCCAGAAGACTACTGATCTGCTGAAGGTAAGAAATCAGACTGGTGTAAATCAGCCGACTCAAATCAGATTTGTTCAAGTTTGAGATCAACTTTGTTCATCATCAGACTTGTACTCTCATCAGTTAAGTGGAAAGGATCAAGAAGTCGTCCCAACGGTAATAAATGCCACTGGAGTAATAAATGCTGAAGTCCGAGGCTATTAATGGCAAATGATTGAAGAAAGACTTCGTATCAGCTCGGTGCATTTAATGCTGCCTGACAGAAAGTATAGTCTGCAGTACTGTCACTGTGCAGAGAGCCGTTCGCGGAAATTAAGGACCAGAAATCAAGAGATTTGAATTTTGTCTCACTTCAACGGACATAATTCAAAGAGTGAGTATAAATAGCTGAAAGAGACGAAAAGAAAAACACAACATCTGAGAGATTGAATTCGAAGAAAAATATTTTCTAAGTCTCAAAGCTCAAGAACAGCTCACTCGTCTGTTGAAGTCATTTGTTGACAGAATCCGTTGAAGTTCAAAGATTATACATTTTCTGAGTGAATCTGTAAAAGAGAGTGTTGTGAGAAGTAGATATCCATCTTTGTGAGTGATATTACTTCGGAGAGTAAGAATTTCTTTGTGATTTCCTATTGCGAACTTGTGACTTATCATTTGTTGTAAAGCACAAGCAGAGTGTACTTACTACTTTGTGTTCTTAGTATAACCCAAGATCTGTGTGACTTGGAAGAGTGGACTAAAGGATATTTACATCCATATTACCACTATAAAAATCATTGTGTTTTTACATTGCATTTTACTTGCATACTTTCAGACTTGCATAAAACACATTACAAAACTGTTTGAAAAAGGTTTAAAGGAGTTTACAAAAACTGGGAATAAAACTTTCAAACTATTAAGTATACTTGTGAAAAACATTTTAAAAATCCGCTGCAAGTATTCTGGTATTAAAACTGATTTTAACTAAAATCAGCTAAGTAATCATCAGACTAGTGGTCAACAAAGCTATTCAAAGATTTGTTCGCGATCACCCTTGTAAGCTTACTGCTCTGTATCAGCTTAGTCTGCCTAGAGTTAAGCAAAAGTTTTGAAGTTAAAATTTGATTAAAAAGTTTGAAGAGGTCTATTCACTCTCCCCCCCTCTTGACCTCATCTGACCACTTAGGACCAACACTTATCCAAAACTCTAAGTTTCCCAATGTTCCTAAATCTCCAAGATTCTCAAGATAATCCTATTTTGACTAGATTAGTTTAATTAAGGTAGTTGTTGGTCCCAAAAGTGGTAAATGAGATCTAGAGGGGGAGGGGGGGGTGAATAGATCTCATAAACTTTAAATCTTTTTCTATAACTTTTTCTGTCAGCAGACTAAGCTGATTTGATTCGTAAGTTTACTAAGCTGATCGCGCACAAAGCTTTTAACATCAGAGTTGATCACTCATCTGATTTTACTAGGCTGATTCAAATATACTTAGAGTTTCAAAACTTGTATGCAGTGAATATGTCAAGTATGTTTTTCAAACAAGTTTATCTTTCAAAGTTTTACCCCAGTTTAGTAAATTCCTCAATTTAAAATCTTTGTCTTTTAAACGTTTGTTTACTTTTGAAAATATGCAAGTTAAAACAAGTAATAAAACACAAGAAATTTTTATAGTGGTTATATGGATAAAAATCCTTTAGTCCATTCTTCCAAGTCACACAGATATTGGGTTAGAAAACACAAAGTTAACAGTATACAATGCTTGTGCCAAACAACAAATGAAATGGCCACAAGTGCGCAGTAAGAAATCACACAGAAATCCTACTCTCCGAAGCTAGATCACTCACATAGATGGATCTACACTCCTCACGCTATTTTCAGTATAGGAGCTCACAAAGAAAACCTACACTAAGAAGCTATATCACTTCACACAGATGGATATACACTCCTTTCTTTTCTTAGTTGAAAGTCACTCAGACAGACAACGCAAGTTCTCTGTTCTTCAACAAGAAGCTTCGTCAACAGATGACTGGGCTTGTGATCAGACGACTCAACTGATGGATCTCGCTCTTAAGATGTGATCTTGAATTGTGCAAGTCTCATTTAGATCTTCAGTTAGTCTTCTATTTATACTCTCGAATTTGAATTTCTGCCCGTTGAAGATGAGACAAAAATTTGCAGTCCTCGAGTTCTGGTCCCCATTTTCTGGAACGGCTCCCTGCAACTGCTACAGTACAATCTGCTGTACTTTCTGTCAGTCGCATTTAATGCACTCAGCTGGTTACCGTTGGACAGCTTGCTGACCATCTTCACTTGGCTGATGGGAGTACTAAGCTGATGGCTACTCGGCTGAAACACATCTATCTTGACTCGGCTGATGGATAACCAATCTGATCTTCACTGATCTGATATCCCACTCGGCTGATTCGATCACATAGCTTCCAGACCTTGAGATAGGTTTCACTAAGCTGTTCTTAGTTGATGACTTATCCTTTTGATCTTCAAAACCAATATGGCCTTTTTGTCATCTTCAAAACCTTCTTTAATTTATACCAATAATTTCCTCCTTTTTTATGATGACAAAACCTTCAACTAAGAACGTCTTCTAAGTCTTCAGATTTGGTCTTCATACTTTGAGATGGAAATTTATTGATCTGATACAACTTTCAAAAAAATACCAATAGTTGGTTCTTTTCCCTTTTCTGATCTTCTGTTTAAAGGGTTCTTAGTTGCATCCTTTATCTTCCCCCTTTTTGTCATCAACAATAATACTTGAGTTGCATCTCTTCTTCCCCTTTTTCTCTTTATAGGATTGCAAACTTAGTATGCTGAAGACAATTAGGTGAGTACTAGGCTGATTTAGGTAGTCTTCGTTGCTGTTTATCACTCCAGCTAGAAAATTCCCTTAACTTCAAGAATTGATACCACTTGATGCTGTTTGTGGTTTGATTCCACTTGTAGTCTGATGCTACTTGTAGTCTGATACTATAAGTATGAATGTAAATCAGATTAGTCAGCTGATATCACTTGATCTAGTACATTCTTCAATAACACTTGGTTGTTGAGTTCCAGTCGGCTGATAAGAAGCAGTCCTCTGATAGCTTCATTTTGACTTATTGACAATTTCATCTTTATTTAGGAGTACCGCTAGTCGTACACGTTCTCCCTAAGTTCAAGAATCCGTGGTCAGGTAGTCTGATGAGAGTTTCTCTTCAAGACACTCAGCCGTTGAATTCCAGTAAGCTGTTCTGGGTTAGTCTTCTGATAAGTTCCCCCTCAACTTATGAATCCAAAATCAACAAACCATTTTTCTTTGTCACATGGTTGACTTGTTGGTTTCTGATGGTCTTTATACCACTTGTAATCCTTTGATAGGCTTCAGCTTTCCAACAATCTTGCTTCCTTGAAATTTCCAAATGTAGGGTCTACCACTTGTTGATTTATACCACTTGTTGGTTTATACCAATTGTCTCACACCACTTATCTGATATCACTCACTTGACTGATATCACTTGATGGTTTGGAGCAATCTGATATAAGCAGTGTTGGTCCCAAGTGGTCAGATGAGGTCTAGAGGGGGGGGGGGGGGGTGAATAGACCTCTGAAAATTTTGAACTTAAAAACTTTTCAGTCTTCTGTCAGCAGACTAAGCTGATGAAGAACAGTAAGCAGACTAGTCTGATCGTGAACAAATCTTGAACAGACGACTGACCACTCTTCTTACAATGACTTAGCTGTTTTTCAGTAAAACAGTTTTCCAAGAGTATACTTGCAGCGGATTGTTTGAAAGTGTTTTTCACAAGTAAACTAAGTTCCAAAAGATTTTATCCCCAGTTTTCAAACTCCTTATAAAATCTATTGTTTGATTCAAAGTGTTTAAAATGCAAACTTTAAAATATGCAAGAAAACTTTAAATGCAAGATATCACAAAGAATTTTTATAGTGGTTATATGGATAAAAATCCTTTAGTCCACTCTTCCAGATCACACAGATTCTGGGTTATACTATAATCACAAAGATTACAATATTTCTCCACTTACACCTAAACAACTAATGAGAAGGCTGTAAGCTCACAATAGGAATTCACAAAGAAAACCTATCCTCTAAAGTAGAATCACTCACACAGATGGATTCTCACTTCGCACAACACTCAGCTATCACAAAATCACTCAGATAATGTTTTTCTGATTTCTTCAACTGGGTTTCTGTCAACAGATGACTTCCACCAGACGAGTGAGCTGTTCGAGCTTTTGAGACTTAGAGAAATTCTGCTTCAAAATTTCGATCTCTGATTGTTGTTGTGTATTGCTCGATTTGAAATTCAGCTCTATTTATACATGGAGATGAAATTATGACCGTTGAAGGCAAGTCACAAATCAAATCCATCCTTCAGCTCCTTTTGAAACGGCTCCCTGCAGCATTCCGTACTGTGTACAGTACCTTTCTGTCCATCGCATTTAATGCTGCATTTAATGCACTCTGCTGATCCGAGGATATCTTCAATCATTTGCCATTACTACCCTTCTCTTTCAGCATTTATTACACCAAGTGCATTTATTACCGTTGGACTAATCTCTTGACCTCTTCTACTCTGCTGATCAAAACGACTCTGCTGATAGATACTCTGCTGATCAAATACTGAACTCATCTGATTTGACTCGGCTGATGATCTACCCTTCTGTTCGCTGTTTCAGCAAGAGATCACTAGTCTTCTGAGCTTTGAACTTTGAACTCTTCTGATGTCTTCTTTTACTTGTTCAAAATTCTTTTAAGGGAACTAAGCTTACCATACTTAGCTGATTATGATGTTTTGGAAATCATCAAAACCTTCCCTTAATTACTTGTCTTCTTTCATCTTCATCTTCATCCAACAATTTCCCCCTTTTTGATGATGACAAAACTCCAGCTAAGTACCTGTACCTAAACTAAAGTTTTGATCCTCAAAAATTTCTGAGATAGAAATAATATGTTGGAGTCAAACTTGCAATTTTATAGATAATGATTTTGATTACATTTTACAAGTTTTGAAAGATGAGAAGTACAAAATATTTAAAAAGATTACAAGGATTTTTAAAAATTAAGAAATTTAGCCTAAGCTAGTCTTCTTTCTTCTTTTCTTCCTTGTCTTCTTTCTCAGATTCTTCTTCAGATAATTTAGAAGTCTCAGCTTCCAAATTTTCAATGAATCTTTTCTTCAGCAGCTCTAACTTCCTTTTCTTGACATCTGGATCAAGCTGTTCTTCAGCTGAATCTTTGGCAGCAGCTATTTCCTTATCGGATTTGGCTTTTGCTTCAGATTCTTCAAGTTCAGTTTGCTCTTCTTCTTCTGTAATTCTCTCATCTGTTGGTCTGCTTGATTCTCCCATATGTTTACTAGTCTCACCAGCAGATTCTTCTAATACTTCAGTTGCTTCAGCTTGGTTGTCTTCTTCCTCTTCAACAGATCTTCTGACTCTTTCATAGGAAGTTCCAACTCTCATCTGTCCAAATATCCTTTCTTCCCCCTTTTTGTCATCATCAGCAGGGACAGGTGGATATTGTGGCACAACTGGTGTAATTAGAAGAGAATCACATAGAAGTTTGATGTTCTCCTCCATTGCATTGATCTGAGCTTGCTGTCTGAGTTGATTGGCTTTGAATGCTCTCATCTCCTTTAGCAGATCTTCTCCTTGATCACCTAATTGGATTTGAGTTCCCAGAATCCAATTTGATGAAGCCTTGAAGTCGTTCATCATGTTGCCCATGACTTCATCTTCTGCTTGGAGAGCTAATTCAACTGTCTGTTCAATGTTTTTCCAACCTTCAGTAGTGCTTTGTGTCCTTCTCCTTAGTATATCCATATCCTGACATATAGATTGTACATTCTGAGCAGTATCTTTCATTAAATCAGTAGGAACAACAGCAGCAACCTTCTGAATAGGTTGATGAACAGCAGCTAACACTTCTGCTTTTAACTCTTCCTTCATCTCCTTCATTGATTTGGTAAACATTTGATGAATGGAGTCTAACAGATTTGTCTCTGTTGTAGCAGCAGGTGTTTCTTTGATGAGTTGCTCTGTTGGTTGAATTGTCAGTGCAAGAGACTGATCTGCTGAGCTATCAGCAAGGCTTGGAGTGCTTTCCTTCTCCTTAGCCTGATCATCTCCTTTATCAGCAACTTCTTTTTCCTTGTCCTGATCTGCTGGAATATCTTCTTCTTTCTTTGAGTCAGCAGCATCATCAGACTTATCCTTGATCTGGTCAGCTGGAATGATTTCTCCTTGCTTTGGTTCATCAGCTGGGTCAGATTTGTCTCCCTGTTCTCTGTTCTGATCAGATGGGTCTGATGTACCCTCTAATTGCTTTGATTGATCAGATGACTTTTCTTTTTCTTTCTCAGCAGGGGCTATAATCTTCTTGACAGTCTCAACTGTCTTTATCAGTCCTTCATTGTCCACTGCTGACCTGTTACAAATCCAAGTAAAGTTGTCAAGAGGAATAAAAGTAGTAGATGGTTCCTCTGGCAGCTCTTCATAGGGTTTGATGTTTGGTCCATAGACAATGTGCTTGATGTTAGGAAGTGGGACCAGTGAGCTTGGTTGTCCTCTTAACTTCCTTGACTTCTTTGCCCAAAGATCCATTGATTGAGCAATAGCCAGTTTGATAGATCTTTCCTTGAGGTCTACAGACTCATCATAATCTTCAGAGATAGATGCAAAGATCTTCTTGGCTTCTTCTTTGACTATGTGACATATTCTCATTCTTAATCTATCCAGGAAAAATTCTGAATCAATTGCTTGAATGAGAGAATCTGTCTCAAGCCATTTCAATACCCATGCTTCTTCATCAGCAAAGGCTTTCCATTTGGTCATTTCAGCTGGACTCTTTGTCAGTCTGAATTCCCTCCACCTGTTATATCTTATCTTCTGATTTGTAAACTGTGTCAGGCGGTTGACCCTTTCATTCTCTGCATCAAGCCTTTTCAGGAATTCTTCAAAGATTTCAGGATCTTCCCTGACAATCTCTAAAGATAGTCTAATCTCTTCTCTCTTCTTTGGCTTTAGCTTGGGTGCAGGCATAGCTGGTATTGGTTTATTTGGATCTCTTTGCTCACCAATGACTATCCCACCAGTACGCTGAGGACCATGAGCATCCTTGATGCTTGCTTCAATGACAGCAGCTAACTCTGCTGCCTCAAAAGCATCTCTCTGCTCTTGAGTCATTTTGCTGGCCTCTTCTTCCAGCCTTTTTAACTCTAGGCTTTTCAGCCTATCTTCTTCTGCTTTCTCAGCAGCAATCCTTTGCTTTTCAGCAGCGTCCAGTCTCATCTTCTCTGCAGCAGTCACATAAGTTGAGGTTTTGCCAATCCTCTTTCTTCTAGATTCAGGGCTCTCAACTGCTTGAATGGGAGTTGCAGCAACTGGAGTAGGATGCAGCAACAGAATTTCTCCCTCTAGTGGTGTACTAGTCTGCTGTTCCTTTTCTACATCAGCAGATAGTGCAGCAGTTGAGGCTTCTGTTGTCACTTTAACTGTAGGAACACTTTCAGGCTCAGCAGTAGCAGCCTTAGCAGCTTCAACAACTGGTTCTTCAACATTTAATGGCCTTTCTGCTTCAGTTGTTGTTTTTCTTACAGTTTCAACAGGCTCTTCAGGGAAAGTGACCTTTCTCTTGGCCTTTGACTTAGGAATTTTCTTGACAGCAGGGGGGTTGGCAGTAGGAGGTCCCCTTGCCTCACTCCTAGTCCTTAGTCTCTTCAACCTTTGAAGAGGAATTTCCTCTTCAGACTCAGTTCTTTCAGGGGATGACCCTGTCTCCATATTTTCAATTTCAACAGTGAAG
This sequence comes from Penstemon eatonii, assembly GCA_038501285.1. Classification (NCBI taxonomy): domain Eukaryota; kingdom Viridiplantae; phylum Streptophyta; class Magnoliopsida; order Lamiales; family Plantaginaceae; genus Penstemon; species Penstemon eatonii. The sequence continues at coordinate 16,095,891 of CM076710.1, read as the reverse complement.
TCATCTATCACCTTCTTAGAGACTTCAACTTCGGGCTGTGCTGATCCAGCCACAACAGCAGACTGTGCTGTTGGCTCAGCAGACTGACTAGTCTGACCTTCCTTCTTGCTCTTCTTAGAAGGGGTCTTCTTAGACTGTTTGGGGGCTTTTCTCTTTGGTTTTTCCACCAGTTGCCTCACTGGTTCGTAGAGTTTGAATTCTTTGCTTCCATGGGTTTGCTTTCCTCCACCCATAGGGCATTGTAGAGAGGCAAACAAATTACTTAGCAGAATGGCATGAGAGTGCCTTTTATCACTTAGTAGCTCATACACATGAGCAGCCCAGTTCACTTTCAGCCCATAGTAAATGCATATCATGGTGTAGATCCTTCTTCTGGGTAAACCATCCAGAGAACCCGTGCTACAGTCCAGCACTTTAGCAATAATATCAGCGAATCTCTGATATTCATCCTTTAACTGGGTCTTCATCAAAGTCCCAGTCATCTTTTCACCTTTCTTAGCACAAATTGCCCAAAATTCTTCTTCCTTTTCAGACCCCAGGTCTGTCACATCTCCACCCTTATTCTTAAGCTTATAGATTTCACTAAGAACAGCAGCAGATATAGCAATCTTCTTACCACCGATGACAGCAGTCATGACGGTATCATCATCATTGAACTCCCTGGAAGTGTAGAAGTGGTATACATCTTCAAGATAAACCCTATCTTCGTGTGCTTCCAAGACTGGGACCAAAGATGCTTCCTTGATCTTTTCCAGTAAAGAGCGCATCAAATCGGTGCCAGAGAAATGAAATTTGCTGTAGTTGAAGTATCTTCCTTCAATAACCTTGTCCATTTCTGAGATTTGTGAGTAGATTCTGCAAAATAGTGAACTTTCGCAACAAGAGGGTTTGAGAGATAGAAAGTTTGAGAATTTTTGAGTGCGTAAGACGACTATGCTGTTCAGATCGGATTTTATAGGTTTCCTTTTGATTTGGTTTTCGTGATTTATCCAAACCGTTGATCTAATCTGACAGCTTTTAATCGTGCGGATGAGAGTCGCGGATTTTAATTTTATTATTTTAATGTCAGATGGGCGGGAAACTCTATCGACACTAATCTGTTTACTTATAAAAGCGCGTTTTTAAAATCCGATTTATGACCATGCTTATATAAGATATCAGATGAGTAGAGTTTAACTTATCTGACAGACGAGTGATCTGTTATCTGATATTACTAGAGAATGCCAATAGCTAGTAATCTTCCTCTGCTGTTTGTCAATCCAGCAAGATAAAATAATCTTCAATCTTCAAGAATAAAGAACACATCTTCTTGATAGCATAACTTCAACTAACTGTCATTAACAGATTTCATCTTTAGAACAGAAGTACCGCTGGTCTTACACGTTCCCCCTGTCTTTAAGAATTCATAAGTTAACTAGTCTGTTGAAGGTTAATTCTTGAATGAAATAATCTGATGACTAAGCTGTTGAACTCCAGTCTTCTGATGAGTTCCCCCTCAGCTTATGCATCCAGGTTAAGTAATCCTAACTCAGCTCTTAGAGTTGAGAACCTTGCTTCACTTAGAGGTTTGGTGAAGATGTCAGCAATCTGATTATCAGTATGAACATACTCAATCAAAACATTGCCTTTTTCAACATGATCTCTAATGAAATGATGTTTAATTTCAATATGTTTAGTCCTTGAATGACTTGTAGTGTTCTGAGTAAGTGAGATTGCACTTGTATTGTCACAGTAGATTGGAATTCCACTGATCTTGATGTTGTAGTCTTCTAGTTGATGCTTCAACCAAAGTATCTGTGCACAACAAGCTCCAGCAGCTATATATTCAGCTTCAGCAGTAGATATAGAGACTGAGGTTTGCTTCTTACTCATCCATGAGATCAGACGACTACCTAAGAACTGACAGGCACCTGTTGTGCTCTTTCTGTCAATCTTGCAGCCAGCAAGGTCTGAATCTGAATAGCCAACTAGTTCAAATCCAGATTCTCTAGGATACCACAATCCCAATTCTTGAGTGCCTTTAACATACTTCAATATCCTCTTGGCAGCTAAGAGATGAGATTCTTTGGGGTTTGATTGAAATCTTGCACAGACTCCAACTGAGTACATTATATCAGGTCTGCTTGCTGTTAGATACAACAATGAACCAATAATGCCTCTATATTTGGTTATGTCCACTGATTTGCCATCTTCATCTTTATCCAAACGAAGACTTGTAGACATAGGAATGGTAGCTGTTGAGCTAGTTTCCATACCAAATTTCTTGAACAGATCTCTTGTGTATTTTGCTTGGCTGATGAATATTCCATCAGGCAACTGTCTAACTTGCAATCCAAGAAAATAGTTAAGTTCACCCATCATGCTCATTTCAAACTTATTCTGCATCAGCTTGGAGAACTTATCACACATCTGTTGGTTAGTTGAACCAAAAATAATATCGTCCACATATATTTGCACAAGTAATATATGATTTTCCCATTCAATTGTGAACAAGGTTTTATCTACCTTACCTTTACGAAATCCTTTAATTAAAAGAAAATCAGATAGGGTATCATACCATGCTCTTGGAGCCTGTTTCAGTCCATAAAGAGCTTTCTTCAGACGATATACTTTGTCTTCTTCTTGATAGACTTCAAATCCTGGAGGTTGTTCAACATATACTTCTTCTTGCAATTCTCCATTGAGAAAAGCAGACTTCACATCCATCTGATAGACAGTGAAGTTCTTGTGAGCAGCATAGGCTAGAAACAGTCTGATTGCTTCAAGTCTTGCTACTGGTGCAAAAGTTTCATCAAAGTCAATCCCTTCTTCTTGACAATAACCCTTGGCCACTAGTCTTGCTTTGTTTCTGGTAACAATACCATCTTCATTCATCTTATTTCTGAAAACCCACTTAGTGCCAATTACTCTTTGATGACTTGGTCTAGGAACTAAGTACCAGACTTCATTTCTTTCAAATTGATTCAACTCTTCTTGCATAGCTTCTATCCAGAAGGAGTCATTTAGAGCTTCTTCAATTTGTTTAGGCTCTATTTGAGATAGGAATGTGACAAACATAGCATCTTGTGCAGCTGCTTTTCTTGTTTTTACTCTATCTAAAGGATCACCAATGACTAACTCAGGGGGGTGATTCTTGAGCCATCTGAGATCAGGTTGCAAATCAGGATGTTGTCCTCTGTCTTGATCGTGCAACACTACTGTTGGAGTTCCAGTAGTAGTCTGTTGAACATTTGCCGTCTGTTGAACAGTCTCTGGTCTGTCAGCTGTTTGCAACTCGTCTGTTAGACAATCAGCACTGTGATTATGAACAGCACTTGAGTTAGCAGCTGAACTTAGATTAGGTAGTATGATGGGAACATATTCTTCATTTCTTCCAACGTCTAACTTCTGTAAATCAGCAGACAGATCTTGATTTACACTTTGATTCTTTTCAGAAGATTGACTTGGCTCATCAAATACTACATGGATAGATTCTTCTATTAGTAATGTTCTTTTGTTAAAAACTCTATAAGCCTTACTAACAGATGAGTATCCTACAAAGACAGCTTCATCAGCCTTTTCTGCAAATGCAGTAAGGTGATTTTTCCCATTATTCAATACAAAACATTTACAACCAAAAATCTTAAAGTAATGAATGTTTGGTTTTCTGTTGTTCCAAACTTCATATGGAGTCTTGTTCTGATTTTTGTTGATCATACATCTGTTTTGGGTAAAGCATGCTGTATTTGTTGCTTCTGCCCAAAATCTTTGAGGCAGTTTAGCTTCAGCTATCATGGTTCTGACAGCTTCTTTTAGTGTTCTGTTTCTTCTTTCAGCAACACCATTCTGTTGAGGGGTTCTTGCAGCAGAATACTCATGATGTATTCCTTTGATATTACAGTATTCTTCAACAGTAGAGTTTGTAAACTCTGTCCCTCTATCTGATCTGATCTTCAATATTTTGATACTCTTCTCATTCTGGATCAGTTCCATCAGATTTGTAAGATGTTCCTTGGTTTCACTTTTCTTCTTCATGAAGATCACCCAAGTATATCTTGAATAGTCATCCACAACAGCTAGGCAGTATTTCTTTCCACCATTGCTGACTGGATCAATGGGTCCAAATAAGTCCATATGCAACAGCTCCAATATTCTTCCAGAAGATTGGTGCTTCTTTTCTTTGAATGATGACTTGATTTGTTTACCCTTCTGACATGCATCACAGAGCTTGTCTTTGCTCATGACTGCTTTTGGAATCCCTTCCACCAAATCATTCTTGATTAATCTGTTTATGGTCTTGAAGTTTAAATGATTCATCCTCTTGTGCCATAGCCAACTGACTTCACTTGGTGCAGATGCCACCAAACAAACACTTGAATTCTTGTCAACAGAATTCCAGTCAACTATGTAGATATTTCCTTGTCGTCTTCCAGATAAAATTACCTTCTTTGTACCAATCTGTTCAACGTAGCACTTATCTGTTGAGAAGATGACTGAATATCCCTTGTCACAAAATTGACTTAAGCTCAGCAGATTATATTTTAGGCCTTTAACATATGAGACGTCAGATATCTCTATGTTTCCCTTGATTAATTTTCCTTTAGCTTTAATCTTGCCTTCTTTGCTGTCTCCAAATGTAACACTTGGACCATCCACAGCAACTGCATCAGTCAGCTCATGTATGTTTCCACACATGTGTCTTGAACATCCACTGTCCAAGTACCAAATCTTCTCTACTTTACTCCTACTCCTAATCCTAACCTACAAAACAAAAATAAAATTGTTTTAGGTACCCTTATTGAGAGGGTCCTGAAGGATTAGTTCCACCTTTGACAACCCAAGATGTTGAAGTCTTAGGCTTCTTAGGTTTCTGAGTTTTAGGAGCATGAACAGTTTCATTTTTATCATAGTTATCAGATAAGTCATGTTGATGATCAGTATGATATGAATAATGTTCATAAGCAGGGTAAGGTGCATGATATGCAGGATATGCATGCATTGGATGAGCAGGGTAAGGTGCATAGTAACTAGGAAATTGAGGTGCATGATACATAGGATGATATGCAGCAGGTTGCACATAATATGACTCATTTCCATACCAAGCATTTTGATTTTTCTTATTCTTATGCTTCTTTGGTTTACTAGGTGCTTGCTCATTTGTTTTTGACTTAGTTTTACCACTAGTCTGATTGACTTTAGCTTTATCAGCAGACTTCTTAGGACTCTGCTGTTTGGTCTTACTAGTCTGATTTCCTACACTAGGCTCTTTGCTCTTTTTAGCCTTAGGAGATTTCTTCTCCTTTACCACTTTCTCAGATGAGGTAGGTTTAGAAGTTTGAACATACAGAATGACCTTACTATTGTCAGCTGATATGAATTTTTCAGTATGGTTCAACTCTAGTTTATCCTTTTCTAAAGGTGTCTCTTGTTTCTTAGATGTATGCAAGGATGCAACAGTCGACTTATCATGAGACTCAATGATTTTCTCAAGTTCCATGATTTTTCCTTTATAGACCTCACATTCAGCTTTCAGAGATTCATGCTCTTGCTCAAGCTGTTTATATTCAGCTGATTCTTTTGGCTTTTCAGCTAAAAGTTTCAGTGAACTATTTTGCTCTTTTAGCAAGTTCATCTCTTCCTTAAGCTTAACAAACTCTCCAGCAATAGTAGTATTATTCAACATCATTTGCTCTAGAGAATTAAACAGTTCATTTTCTTGAGGAGTTACCTCATCCTCAGAGTCATCAGATTCCTTTGCCATCAGGCACAGGAGAGCAGGTTTTTCTTCATCAGACGATTCTTCATCAGACGAGTCAGAATCTGAATCAGATGAGTAGACAGCAGTCAGCTTTTCTGCTTCAGCCATCATTGCCTTGCCTCTCTGATGCTTTCTTTCTTTTCTCATTTTCTTCTCTTCCTCAGTGTACTTCTCTGCTTTTGGATATGGGCAGTCTCTTATGAAGTGTCCCAATTTCCTGCAGTTGTAAGACATCAGTTTTGATTTATAATCATCCTTATCCTGAGAAGAAAAATTAGGTTTAGAAGTGGAAGCATTGTTGTATTTGTTTTTCATCTTTCTCTTGTAGAACTTCTTGAAGTTGTTCATCAACAGTGCAACATCTCCAGCAGTGTACTCCTTTTTGTTGAGTAGAGTGGCTTCATCAGATGAGTCCACTTCAGCATTTCTTTGAGCTGGTCTTCTTTGGTTTTCAGCAGCAACAAGTGCAGCTGTGGGTCCTGAAGTTGAGGTTTCTTCAATTCCCATCCTTGGCAGTTTATACTCATACGCCTTGAGTACGGAGAACAGCTCTGTAAGAGAAATCTTGCCCAGATCTCTTGATTCTTCCATTGCTGTCACCTTCATGTTGAACTTGGAAGGTAGGGCCTTCAGTACTTTGACAGTGATTTCTTTGTCAGTGAAAGTCTTTCCCAGCTTCAAAACTTCGTTCAGAGTTCTGGTGAATCTGGTATCCATCTGATCAATGGTTTCTCCAGACTTCATCTTGAAGTTGTCCAGCTTTTCCAATGCAACACTGAGCTGATGCTCTTTAATAGCATCATTTCCTTCACTCATGTCTCTGACCTTGTCCCACATCTCCTTTGCAGTTTTGCAATGTTTGACCTTGTCAAACCGATCATTATCCAGGGCTTTGGTCATGATGAATCTTCCGACTTTATCAAGATTGTAAAGTTTTATCTCTTCTGGAGTCATCTCATGAAGGTCTTTCTCCACAACCGTATCTACTTCATTTATCTTTATGGTCTTTGTGAATCTGAATGGACCTTTAATGATACATGTGTGCATGTTGTCATTATAGGCAGCAAGGAAAATCTCCATTCTGATTTTCCAGTCCTCAAAGGACATACCAGCAATGTGGGGAACATGGCTGATACAATCCATTTTTCAAAAAGTTTTGATTTTTCAAAAAGATGCTCTTTTGAAAAGTTTTGAAAACCTTTGAAAAACACTCGGATCAAGCTCGTTGATCAGGCAGCTGATTCTAATGAACCACCTGCTCTGATACCACTTGCTGGTCCCAAGTGGTCAGATGAGGTCTAGAGGGGGGGGTGAATAGACCTCTGAAAATTTTGAACTTAAAAACTTTTCAGTCTTCTGTCAGCAGACTAAGCTGATGAAGAACAGTAAGCAGACTAGTCTGATCGTGAACAAATCTTGAACAGACGACTGACCACTCTTCTTACAATGACTTAGCTGTTTTTCAGTAAAACAGTTTTCCAAGAGTATACTTGCAGCGGATTGTTTGAAAGTGTTTTTCACAAGTAAACTAAGTTCCAAAAGATTTTATCCCCAGTTTTCAAACTCCTTATAAAATCTTTTGTTTGATTCAAAGTGTTTAAAATGCAAACTTTAAAATATGCAAGAAAACTTTAAATGCAAGATATCACAAAGAATTTTTATAGTGGTTATATGGATAAAAATCCTTTAGTCCACTCTTCCAGATCACACAGATTCTGGGTTATACTATATTCACAAAGATTACAATATTTCTCCACTTACACCTAAACAACTAATGAGAAGGCTGTAAGCTCACAATAGGAATTCACAAAGAAAACCTATCCTCTAAAGTAGAATCACTCACACAGATGGATTCTCACTTCGCACAACACTCAGCTATCACAAAATCACTCAGATAATGTTTTTCTGATTTCTTCAACTGGGTTTCTGTCAACAGATGACTTCCACCAGACGAGTGAGCTGTTCGAGCTTTTGAGACTTAGAGAAATTCTGCTTCAAAATTTCGATCTCTGATTGTTGTTGTGTATTGCTCGATTTGAAATTCAGCTCTATTTATACATGGAGATGAAATTATGACCGTTGAAGGCAAGTCACAAATCAAATCCATCCTTCAGCTTCTTTTGAAACGGCTCCCTGCAGCATTCCGTACTGTGTACAGTACCTTTCTGTCCATCGCATTTAATGCTGCATTTAATGCACTCTGCTGATCCGAGGATATCTTCAATCATTTGCCATTACTACCCTTCTCTTTCAGCATTTATTACACCAAGTGCATTTATTACCGTTGGACTAATCTCTTGACCTCTTCTACTCTGCTGATCAAAACGACTCTGCTGATAGATACTCTGCTGATCAAATACTGAACTCATCTGATTTGACTCGGCTGATGATCTACCCTTCTGTTCGCTGTTTCAGCAAGAGATCACTAGTCTTCTGAGCTTTGAACTTTGAACTCTTCTGATGTCTTCTTTTACTTGTTCAAAATTCTTTTAAGGGAACTAAGCTTACCATACTTAGCTGATTATGATGTTTTGGAAATCATCAAAACCTTCCCTTAATTACTTGTCTTCTTTCATCTTCATCTTCATCCAACAATTTCCCCCTTTTTGATGATGACAAAACTCCAGCTAAGTACCTGTACCTAAACTAAAGTTTTGAAAAAATTATTGAGTCTGTTAATTTTTTTCCTGTTATACGTAGCACTGAATAGTATTATTATTCAAGCATCGCCTCACAAGATAAATTATACTTGATGTCATATCTAGGTTGGAAGAAGTTCCATGTGGACTAACATAGACATGTGTCTGCAATATCTCAACATGAGTTATAGTTTTAGTTTGTTTTGTAGTTCAGTTTCTATGTTTATCTTCTTGATATTTGTTATTGCATCTTCTGTACATTGTTTCAGGGTGCCCGAGATGGAGTTTGTTAACTCATACCGGTCAAATCCTCGTTTAAGAACAAAAGTAAACAACTTCCATAAACAAGCGTTGTCGAACAATAACCCAGAAGATGAATATGTACCCATCAGACCGGAGTGGACGACAGTCGATTGGATTATTGCGTGCAGGTTTTACCTAGCTATTTAATGCACTAAATGTTTACCAGTTTAAATATGGACACAATCATAGTAGTTAAAAGCGCAAAAAGTGCGCTTTTCTCTATAGCAGCGGCCTTCGCGCGTGGCGCTATAGCCCAATAGCGCGGGCTAAGGCCCAAGGCGCGCCACGTCGCGCTGAGCGGGAAACCTTAAGTACAAAAAAAAAATTTATAACACCAATTTTTAACCCTAATTTTTTTACCCAAAGTAAAATTTCAAAAAAAAAAGAAAACTCTCGCCTCTTACTCCACAATCAAAGCTGTGCCCTTCTCAAAAAGCCTTCACCTTCTCCCTCTTCCGCGCGCCTCCTCCACAATCACTGCTTTAGTATCATACTTTTGGGTTAACTAATTGTTATAAACTTCTAGTACTTTAGGTTTATTTGCTTGTTTTGGGGTATTTAGGATTTAATTTGGTATTAATGAACTAAGATGATTTGGTTTTATTGTTTTTATATGTCTTATTCGAGATTTATGATTATTATTTTGAAAAATATATACATGTGCTTTATTTTCAAAAAGCTCGCGCTTTAGTGCTACGCTATGCGCTATAGCCCCAGGAGCCTTTGCGCGTCGCTGCGCTATTCGCCTCTGACTACTATGGGCTGATTCAAATATACTTAGAGTTTCAAAACTTGTATGCAGCGGATATGTCAAGTATGGTTTTCAAACAAGTTTATCTTTCAAAGTTTTACCCCAGTTTAGTAAATTCCTCAATTTAAAAGCTTTGTCTTTTAAACGTTTGTTTACTTTTGAAAATATGCAAGTTAAAACAAGTAATCAAACAGAGGAAATTTTTATAGTGGTTATATGGATAAAAATCCTTAGTCCACTCTTCCAAGTCACACAGATCTTGGGTTATACTAGAAAACACAAAGTTAACAAGATACAATGCTTGTGCCAAACAACAAATGAAATGGCCACAAGTGCGCAGTAAGAAATCACACAGAAATCCTACTCTCCGAAGCTAGATCACTCACATAGATGGATCTACACTCCTCACGCTATTTTCAGTATAGGAGCTCACAAAGAAAACCTACACTAAGAAGCTATATCACTTCACACAGATGGATATACACTCCTTTCTTTTCTCAGTTGAAAGTCACTCAGACAGACAACGCAAGTTCTCTGTTCTTCAACAAGAAGCTTCGTCAACAGATGACTGGGCTTGTGATCAGACGACTCAACTAGTGGATCTCGCTCTTAAGATGTGATCTTGAATTGTGCAAGTCTCATTTAGATCTTCAGTTAGTCTTCTATTTATACTCTCGAATTTGAATTTCTGCCCGTTGAAGATGAGACAGAAATTTGCAGTCCTCGAGTTCTGGTCCCCATTTTTTGAAACGGCTCCCTGCAACTGCTACAGTACAGTCTGCTGTACTTTCTGTCAGTCGCATTTAATGCACTCAGCTGGTTACCGTTGGACAGCTTGCTGACCGTCTTCACTTGGTTGATGGGAGTACTAAGCTGATGGCTACTCGGCTGAAACACATCTATCTTGACTCGGCTGATGGATAACCAATCTGATCTTCACTGATCTGATATCCCACTCGGCTGATTCGGTCACATAGCTTCCAGACCTTGAGATAGGTTTCACTAAGCTGTTCTTAGTTGATGACTTATCCTTTTGATCTTCAAAACCATTATGGCCTTTTTGTCATCTTCAAAACCTTCTTTAATTTATACCAACAATTTCCCCCTTTTTTATGATGACAAAACCTTCAACTAAGAACGTCTTCTAAGTCTTCAGATTTGGTCTTCATACTTTGAGATGGAAATTTATTGATCTGATACAACTTTCAAAAAAATACCAATAGTTGGTTCTTTTCCCTTTTCTGATCTTATGTTTAAAGGGTTCTTAGTTGCATCCTTTATCTTCCCCCTTTTTGTCATCAACAATAATACTTGAGTTGCATCTCTTCTTCCCCTTTTTCTCTTTATAGGATTGCAAACTTAGTATGCTGAAGACAATTAGGTGAGTACTAGGCTGATTTAGGTAGTCTTCGTTGCTGTTTATCACTCCAGCTAGAAAATTCCCTTAACTTCAAGAATTGATACCACTTGATGCTGTTTGTGGTTTGATTCCACTTGTAGTCTGATGCTACTTGTAGTCTGATACTATAAGTATGAATGTAAATTAGATTAGTCAGCTGATATCACTTGATCTAGTACATTCTTGAATAACACTTGGTTGTTGAGTTCCAGTCGGCTGATAAGAAGCAGTCTTCTGATAGCTTCATTTTGACTTATTGACAATTTCATCTTTATTTAGGAGTACCGCTAGTCGTACACGTTCGCCCTAAGTTCAAGAATCCGTGGTCAGGTAGTCTGATGAGAGTTTCTCTTCAAGACACTCAGCCGTTGAATTCCAGTAAGCTGTTTTGGGTAAGTCTTCTGATAAGTTCCCCCTCAACTTATGAATCCAAAATCAACAAACCATTTTTCTTTGTCACATGGTTGACTTGTTGGTTTCTGATGGTCTTTATACCACTTGTAATCCTTTGATAGGCTTCAGCTTTCCAACAATCTTGCTTCCTTGAAATTTCCAAATGTAGGGTCTACCACTTGTTGATTTATACCACTTGTTGGTTTATACCAATTGTCTCACACCACTTATCTGATATCACTCACTTGACTGATATCACTTGATGGTTTGGAGCAATCTGATATAAGCAGCTTGATAGTACCATTTCCTGGTGCACACTTGATGGTAAGATCACTTGTTGAATTTGTTGAAATTTGCAAGGGCAGTCAACTCATCTTTGTCATCTCACATGCACTTCACCTGTAAAACAGATGACTATTTTGGTACCCCTTATTTGTTGGGTCCAGCAGGGTTAGTAACACATTTAACATGTGATGATCTAGTGACTTATGTTTTATCATGATGATACCACTTTCTGGTCATGATTAAGACAATGCTCATAAGCAAGGTAAGATGCATGAAATGTGTGATAAACATGCATATTGAAATTAGGATGGCAATCAGCACAGTGAACATGAACAACATGATAATATGAATAAGTATAGTGCATGTCATAATAATAATTATCATAATTTGATTCAAATTCTTGCCAGATATTTCATTTTTGCCTCAATCTCTTACCTGAGTTATTTACTAACTCACCTTAGATTTCGCAGACTTGACATTTAGACTTTACTCCTATAAGCAGCCTACTCGGCTGACGGATTTTAGTAGTCTGATTCTTCTTAGGTAGCTTACTAGGTTTTCTAACCTGTTGAGCATTAGTAGACTTCTTCTTTTGAGCCTCCGATTTCTTTTTATTTAGAGAATGATGCAATATCTTCTTTTAAATTCATTTATATCTTCAAAACAAACTGCATACTCAGCTTTTAGAGTTTCATTCTCATGCTCAAGCTTTTTGATAGTCAGCTGATTCTTGAGGTTTTTCAACCTGAAGTTTCAGTGGTCTGTTTTGCTCTTTTTAGCAGAGTCATCTCTTCCTTAAGCTTGGCAAATGCACACACAATATTTAAATTTGTAATATAGCGTTTATTCAACCATTCAAATAGTGCATTTAATTAATAGTAGAAGTTACCTCAGGTTCAGAATCATCAGATTCTATGACAGTTAAGCATATAATTTCAGGTACTTCTTCAAATTCTTTATCAGACGACTGGTTGTCTGAATAAGATATGCCGAAGTTTATTAGCTTTGCTGCATCAGCTAACTTTGATTTGTTCTTACTAAGCTTACGCTCCTTTTTGGCAGGCTTTTCCTTTCCAGCAAACTACTCGGATGATGAGTGAGAATGATCTCTGATCAAGAGTCCATACTCCTCTTCATTGTAGTCTCTAAGTTTTGCTTTGGAGGAATCCCTGTTTTCCTGAAAAGGATAAGAAGAAGATGAAGTAGCATTTTTATATTTTAATTTCATTTTCTTCTTGTAGAACTTCTTGAAATCATTCAACACCCGGGTAACGTCGTCAGCAGTGTAGACTTTTTCTGAATTCAGCAGAGTCTTCTGTTTTGACTTGTCTGCTGATTTTCTTGACTTGTCTGACGCCATTAGAGCAGCAGTAGGGTCTGAACTGGTTGACACTTCTAATCCCATTCTTGGCATCTTATACTCAAATGCTTTAAGGGATGAGAACAGTTCGGAAAGGGAAATCTTCCCTAAATCCCTTGATTCTTCAATGGCTGTCACCTTCATGTTGAATTAGAAGAGCCTTGAGAACCTTTGTGGTGATCTCCTTGTTCGAAAATTATTTACCAAACCTTAGAACTTCATTCAGAGCTTTGGTAAATCTGGTATCCATCTGATCAATCGTTTCACAAGACTTCATCTTGAAATTTTCAAACTCCTTAAGAGCCACACTGAGCTTGTGTTCTTTGATAGCTTCGTTTTCTTCGCTTAGCTCGCAGACTTTATCCCACATCTCTTTAGCTGTTTTGAGATGCTTGACCTTCTGGAATCTGTCTTCATCTAGAGCTTTGAACATCATGAACTTAGCCACCTTGTCAAGATTGACTAACTTGACTTCTTCAGGGGTTAGCTCATCCAGCTCTTTGTCAACAATCTGATCAGGCTGGTCAGTAGCCTTCACAGTCTTCTTAAATCTGAATGGTCCTTTTGTAATACATGTAAACATGTTATCATTAAAAGCAGCAAGAAGGATTTCCATTCTGATTTTCCAATCTTCAAAACTCATATCAGCAATGTGGGGAACATGGCTGATACAATCCATTTTCAAAAAGTTTTTATTTTTCAAAAATATGCTCCTTTGAAAAAGTTTTGAAAATCTTTGAAAAACACTCGGATCAAGCTCGTTTGATCAGGCAGAGGATCAGATGAACCAACCTGCTCTGATACCACTTGTTGGTCCCAAAAGTGGTCAATGAGATCTAGAGGGGGGGGTGAATAGATCTCATAAACTTTAAAACTTTTTCTCTAACTTTTTCTATCAGCAGACTAAGCTGATCTGATTCGTAAGTTTACTAAGCTGATCGCGCACAAAGCTTTGAACAACAGAGTTGACCACTCATCTGATTTCATTAGGCTGATGGCTATGGTATCTATGCGCATTATTCGGAATCCTCATTACTGACGGAATCCAAATGATGTAATGAATAACTCGTATGTGCTTTGTGTCTGTCCCAGTATATGCGAAATTTTCCCAAATCCTCTGCTGAAGTAACATGGTTTCAGCACGGGAAACCTGTGTGATATTACGAATCCTCATTACCACCGGGATCCAAATGATCTGATGCAAAATTTATATAGACTTCTGAATCTATCTCAATTTCAGTAACATTGATTGAAACTTTAAAGTTGCTTCTGCACTCTCACAATTCCAATAAAAACTTGTTTTGACGTTCGTATGCTATTTCATCACTTTGTTGCTCTCTGTTAATAGAAGGAAGGTTCTTGTCAAGCTTGCGGCGAAGATGGAAATATTTTGAGCTGTGATACATGTACTTATTCTTACCATCCCAAGTGTTTGCTGCCCCCATTGAGAGGCCCTCTTCCTAGTAGCTGGAAATGCACTGAATGTGTATGCTTCTGTTTTACACCTTGTTAAATTCAAATATCGGAAACTGAGGTTTGAGTTGGCTTATCCTAACTCGACAATGTGTTTTGACAGGTTGGCCCTCTTACCGAGATGGAGAAAATACTTGACTGTGAGATGCGTCCAACTCCTGTAGATGATAGTGATGCATCTAAGCTGGGATCAGATCAAGTTCTCGTGAAACAGTATTTAGTGAAGTGGAAAGGACTGTCCTACCTTCACTGCACATGGTAGACTCTCTGTTAGGTCTTTAACTGACCAATGAGCTACAACATATGGTTCTTTTTCAATTGAAGCAATCATGTTTCATCATTCGAAGCTTTGAACTACTTATTTTTTTGAAAAAATTATTGAGTCTGTTAATTTTTTTCCTGTTATACGTAGCACTGAGTAGTATTATTATTCAAGCATCGCCTCATAAGATAAATTATACTTGATGTCATATCTAGGTTGGAAGAAGTTCCATGTGGACTAACATAGACATGTGTCTGCAATATCTCAACATGAGTTATAGTTTTAGTTTGTTTTGTAGTTCAGTTTCTATGTTTATCTTCTTGATATTTGTTATTGCATCTTCTGTACATTGTTTCAGGGTGCCCGAGATGGAGTTTGTTAACTCATACCGGTCAAATCCTCGTTTAAGAACAAAAGTAAACAACTTCCATAAACAAGCGTTGTCGAACAATAACCCAGAAGATGAATATGTACCCATCAGACCGGAGTGGACGACAGTCGATCGGATTATTGCGTGCAGGTTTTACCTAGCTATTTAATGCACTGAATGTTTACCAGTTTAAATATGGACACAATCATAGTAGTTAAAAGCGCAAAAAGCGCGCTTTTCTCTATAGCAGCGGCCTTCGCGCGTGGCGCTATAGCCCAATAGCTTGGGCTAAGGCCCAAGGCGCGCCACGTGGTGCTGAGCGGGAAACCTTAAGTACAAAAAAAAAATTTATAACACCAATTTTTAACCCTAATTTTTTTACCCAAAGTAAAATTTCAAAAAAAAAGAAAACTCTCGCCTCTTACTCCACAATCAAAGTTGCGCCTCTCTCAAAAAGCCTTCACCTTCTCCCTCTGCCGCGCGCCTCCTCCACAATCACTGCTTTAGTATCATACTTTTGGGTTAACTAATTTTTATAAACTTCTAGTACTTTAGGTTTATTAGCTTGTTTTTGGGTATTTAGGATTTAATTTGGTATTAACGAACTAAGATGATTTGGTTTTATTGTCTTTATATGTCTTATTCGAGATTTATGATTATTATTTTGAAAAATATATACATGTGTTTTATTTTCAAAAAGCTCGCGCTTTAGCGCTACGCTATGCGCTATAGCCCCAGGAGCCTTTGCGCGTCGCTGCGCTATTCGCCTCTGACTACTATGGGCTGATTCAAATATACTTAGAGTTTCAAAACTTGTATGCAACGGATATGTCAAGTATGTTTTTCAAACAAGTTTATCTTTCAAAGTTTTACCCCAGTTTAGTAAATTCCTCAATTTAAAAGCTTTATCTTTTAAATGTTTGTTTACTTTTGAAAATATGCAAGTTAAAACAAGTAATCAAACACAAGAAAATTTTATAGTGGTTATATGGATAAAAATCCTTTAGTCCACTCTTCCAAGTCACACAGATCTTGGGTTATACTAGAAAACACAAAGTTAACAGTATACAATGCTTGTGCCAAACAACAAATGAAAACCTACACTAAGAAATCACACAGAAATCCTACTCTCCGAAGCTAGATCACTCACATAGATGGATCTACACTCCTCACGCTATTTTCAGTATAGGAGCTCACAAAGAAAACCTACACTAAGAAGCTATATCACTTCACACAGATGGATATACACTCCTTTCTTTTCTCAGTTGAAAGTCACTCAGACAGACAACGCAAGTTCTCTGTTCTTCAACAAGAAGCTTCGTCAACAGATGACTGGGCTTGTGATCAGACGACTCAACTGATGTATCTCGCTCTTAAGATGTGATCTTGAATTGTGCAAGTCTCATTTAGATCTTCAGTTAGTCTTCTATTTATACTCTCGAATTTGAATTTCTGCCCGTTGAAGATGAGACAGAAATTTGCAGTCCTCGAGTTCTGGTCCCCATTTTCTGGAACGGCTCCCTGCAACTGCTACAGTACAGTCTGCTGTACTTTCTGTCAGTCGCATTTAATGCACTCAGCTGGTTACCGTTGGACAGCTTGCTGACCGTCTTCACTTGGTTGATGGGAGTACTAAGCTGATGGCTACTCGGCTGAAACACATCTATCTTGACTCGGCTGATGGATAACCAATCTGATCTTCACTGATCTGATATCCCACTCGGCTGATTCGGTCACATAGCTTCCAGACCTTGAGATAGGTTTCACTAAGCTGTTCTTAGTTGATGACTTATCCTTTTGATCTTCAAAACCATTATGGCCTTTTTGTCATCTTCAAAACCTTCTTTAATTTATACCAACAATTTCCCCCTTTTTTATGATGACAAAACCTTCAACTAAGAACGTCTTCTAAGTCTTCAGATTTGGTCTTCATACTTTGAGATGGAAATTTATTGATCTGATACAACTTTCAAAAAAATACCAATAGTTGGTTCTTTTCCCTTTTCTGATCTTCTGTTTAAAGGGTTCTTAGTTGCATCCTTTATCTTCCCCCTTTTTGTCATCAACAATAATACTTGAGTTGCATCTCTTCTTCCCCTTTTTCTCTTTATAGGATTGCAAACTTAGTATGCTGAAGACAATTAGGTGAGTACTAGGCTGATTTAGGTAGTCTTCGTTGCTGTTTATCACTCCAGCTAGAAAATTCCCTTAACTTCAAGAATTGATACCACTTGATGCTGTTTGTGGTTTGATTCCACTTGTAGTCTGATGCTACTTGTAGTCTGATACTATAAGTATGAATGTAAATTAGATTAGTCAGCTGATATCACTTGATCTAGTACATTCTTGAATAACACTTGGTTGTTGAGTTCCAGTCGGCTGATAAGAAGCAGTCTTCTGATAGCTTCATTTTGACTTATTGACAATTTCCTCTTTATTTAGGAGTACCGCTAGTCGTACACGTTCCCCCTAAGTTCAAGAATCCGTGGTCAGGTAGTCTGATGAGAGTTTCTCTTCAAGACACTCAGCCGTTGAATTCAGTAAGCTGTTCTGGGTTAGTCTTCTGATAAGTTCCCCCTAAACTTATGAATCCAAAATCAACAAACCATTTTTCTTTGTCACATGGTTGACTTGTTGGTTTCTGATGGTCTTTATACCACTTGTAATACTTTGATAGGCTTCAGCTTTCCAACAATCTTGCTTCCTTGAAATTTCCAAATGTAGGGTCTACCACTTGTTGATTTATACCACTTGTTGGTTTATACCATTTGTCTCACACCACTTATCTGATATCACTCACTTGACTGATATCACTTGATGGTTTGGAGCAATCTGATATAAACAGCTTGATAGTACCATTTCCTGGTGCACATTTGATGGTAAGATCACTTGTTGAATTTGTTGAAATTTGCAAGGGCAGTCAACTCATCTTTGTCATCTCACATGCACTTCACCTGTAAAACAGATGACTATTTTGGTACCCCTTATTTGTTGGGTCCAGCAGGGTTAGTAACACATTTAACATGTGATGGTCTAGTGACTTATGTTTTATCATGATGATACCACTTTCTGGTCATGATTAAGACAATGCTCATAAGCAAGGTAAGATGCATGAAATGTGTGATAAACATGCATTCTGAAATGAGGATGGCAATCAGCACAGTGAACATGAACAACATGATAATATGAATAAGTATAGTGCATGTGATAATAATAATTATCATAATGTGATTCAACTTCTTGCCAGATATTTCATTTTTGCCTCAATCTCTTACCTGAGTTATTTACTAACTCACCTTAGATTTAGCAGACTTGACATTTAGATTTTACTCCTATCAGCAGCCTACTCGGCTGATGGATTTTAGTAGTCTGATTCTTCTTAGGTAGCTTACTAGGTTTTCTAACCTGTTGAGCATCAGTAGACTTCTTCTTTTGAACCTCCGATTTCTTTTTATTTAGAGAATGATGCAATTTCTTCTTTTAAATTCATTTATATCTTAAAAACAAACTGCATACTCATCTTTTAGAGTTTCATTCTCATGCTCAAGCTTTTTGATAGTCAGCTGATTCTTGAGGTTTTTCAACCTGAAGTTTCAGTGGTCTGTTTTGCTCTTTTTAGCAGAGTCATCTCTTCCTTAAGCTTGGCAAATGCACACACAATATTTAAATTTGTAATATAGCGTTTATTCAACCATTCAAATAGTGCATTTAATTAATAGTACAAGTTACCTCAGGTTCAGAATCATCAGATTCTATGACAGTTAAGCATATAGTTTCAGGTACTTCTTCAAATTCTTTATCAGACGACTGGTTGTCTGAATAAGATATGCCGAAGTTTATTAGCTTTGCTGCATCAGCTAACTTTGATTTGTTCTTTCTAAGCTTACGCTCCTTTTTGGCAGGCTTTTCCTTTCCAGCAAACTTCTCGGATGATGAGTGAGAATGATCTCTGATCAAGAGTCCATACTCCTCTTCATTGTAGTCTCTAAGTTTTGCTTTGGAGGAATCCCTGTTTTCCTGAAAAGGATCAGAAGAAGATGAAGTAGCATTTTTATATTTTAATTTCATTTTCTTCTTGTAGAACTTCTTGAAATCATTCAACACCAGGGTAACGTCGTCAGCAGTGTAGACTTTTTCTGAATTCAGCAGAGTCTTCTGTTTTGACTTGTCTGCTGATTTTCTTGACTTGTCTGACGCCATTAGAGCAGCAGTAGGGTCTGAACTGGTTGACACTTCTAATCCCATTCTTGGCATCTTATACTCAAATGTTTTAAGGGATGAGAACAGTTCGGAAAGGGAAATCTTCCCTAAATCCCTTGATTCTGGCTGTCACCTTCATGTTGAATTAGAAGAGCCTTGAGAACCTTTGTGGTGATCTCCTTGTTCGAAAATTATTTACCAAACCTTAGAACTTCATTCAGAGCTTTGGTAAATCTGGTATCCATCTGATCAATCGTTTCACAAGACTTCATCTTGAAATTTTCAAACTCCTTAAGAGCCACACTGAGCTTGTGTTCTTTGATAGCTTCGTTTTCTTCGCTTAGCTCGCAGACTTTATCCCACATCTCTTTAGCTGTTTTGAGATGCTTGACCTTCTAGAATCTGTCTTCATCTAGAGCTTTGAACATCATGAACTTAGCCACCTTGTCAAGATTGACCAACTTGACTTCTTCAGGGGCTAGCTCATCCAGCTCTTTGTCAACAATCTGATCAGGCTGGTCAGTAGCCTTCACAGTCTTCTTAAATCTGAATGGTCCTTTTGTAATACATGTAAACATGTTATCATTAAAAGCAGCAAGAAGGATTTCCATTCTGATTTTCCAATCTTCAAAACTCATACCAGCAATGTGGGGAACATGGCTGATACAATCCATTTTCAAAAAGTTTTTATTTTTCAAAAATATGCTCCTTTGAAAAAGTTTTGAAAATCTTTGAAAAACACTCGGATCAAGCTCGTTTGATCAGGCAGAGGATCAGATGAACCAACCTGCTCTGATACCACTTGTTGGTCCCAAAAGTGGTCAATGAGATCTAGAGGGGGGGTGAATAGATCTCATAAACTTTAAAACTTTTTCTCTAACTTTTTCTATCAGCAGACTAAGCTGATCTGATTCGTAAGTTTACTAAGCTGATCGCGCACAAAGCTTTGAACAGCAGAGTTGACCACTCATCTGATTTCATTAGGCTGATGGCTATGGTATCTATGCGCATTATTCGGAATCCTCATTACTGACGGAATCCAAATGATGTAATGAATAACTCGTATGTGCTTTGTGTCTGTCCCAGTATATGCGAAATTTTCCCAAATCCTCTGCTGAAGTAACATGGTTTCAGCACGGGAAACCTGTGTGATATTACGAATCCTCATTACCACCGGGATCCAAATGATCTGATGCAAAATTTATATAGACTTCTGAATCTATCTCAATTTCAGTAACATTGATTGAAACTTTAAAGTTGCTTCTGCACTCTCACAATTCCAATAAAAACTTATTTTGACGTTCGTATGCTATTTCATCACTTTGTTGCTCTCTGTTAATAGAAGGAAGGTTCTTGTCAAGCTTGCGGCGAAGATGGAAATATTTTGAGCTGTGATACATGTACTTATTCTTACCATCCCAAGTGTTTGCTGCCCCCATTGAGAGGCCCTCTTCCTAGTAGCTGGAAATGCACTGAATGTGTATGCTTCTGTTTTACACCTTGTTAAATTCAAATATCGGAAACTGAGGTTTGAGTTGGCTTATCCTAACTCGACAATGTGTTTTGACAGGTTGGCCCTCTTACCGAGATGGAGAAAATACTTGACTGTGAGATGCGTCCAACTCCTGTAGATGATAGTGATGCATCTAAGCTGGGATCAGATCAAGTTCTCGTGAAACAGTATATAGTGAAGTGGAAAGGACAGTCCTACCTTCACTGCACATGGTAGACTCTCTGTTAGGTCTTTAACTGACCAATGAGCTACAACAGATGGTTCTTTTTCAATTGAAGCAATCATGTTTCATCATTCGAAGCTTTGAACTACTTATTTTTTTGAAAAAATTATTGAGTCTGTTAATTTTTTTCCTGTTATACGTAGCACTGAGTAGTATTATTATTCAAGCATCGCCTCATAAGATAAATTATACTTGATGTCATATCTAGGTTGGAAGAAGTTCCATGTGGACTAACATAGACATGTGTCTGCAATATCTCAACATGAGTTATAGTTTTAGTTTGTTTTGTAGTTCAGTTTCTATGTTTATCTTCTTGATATTTGTTATTGCATCTTCTGTACATTGTTTCAGGGTGCGTGCCCGAGATGGAGTTTGTTAACTCATACCGGTCAAATCCTCGTTTAAGAACAAAAGTAAACAACTTCCATAAACAAGCGTTGTCGAACAATAACCCAGAAGATGAATATGTACCCATCAGACCGGAGTGGACGACAGTCGATCGGATTATTGCGTGCAGGTTTTACCTAGCTATTTAATGCACTGAATGTTTACCAGTTTAAATATGGACACAATCATAGTAGTTAAAAGCGCAAAAAGCGCGCTTTTCTCTATAGCAACGACCTTCGCGCGTGGCTCTATAGCCCAATAGCGCGGGCTAAGGCCCAAGGCGCGCCACGTGGTGCTGAGCGGGAAACCTTAAGTACAAAAAAAAAATTTATAACACCAATTTTTAACCCTAATTTTTTTACCCAAAGTAAAATTTCAAAAAAAAAAGAAAACTCTCGCCTCTTACTCCACAATCAAAGCTGCGCCTCTCTCAAAAAGCCTTCACCTTCTCCCTCTGCCGCGCGCCTCCTCCACAATCACTGCTTTAGTATCATACTTTTGGGTTAACAAATTGTTATAAACTTCTAGTACTTTAGGTTTATTAGCTTGTTTTTGGGTATTTAGGATTTAATTTGGTATTAACGAACTAAGATGATTTGGTTTTATTGTCTTTATATGTCTTATTCGAGATTTATGATTATTATTTTGAAAAATATATACATGTGTTTTATTTTCAAAAAGCTCGCGCTTTAGCGCTACGCTATGCGCTATAGCCCCAGGAGCCTTTGCGCGTCGCTGCGCTATTCGCCTCTGACTACTATGGGCTGATTCAAATATACTTAGAGTTTCAAAACTTGTATGCAGCGGATATGTCAAGTATGTTTTTCAAACAAGTTTATCTTTCAAAGTTTTACCCCAGTTTATTAAATTCCTCAATTTAAAAGCTTTGTCTTTTAAACGTTTGTTTACTTTTGAAAATATGCAAGTTAAAACAAGTAATCAAACACAAGAAATTTTTATAGTGGTTATATGGATAAAAATCCTTTAGTCCACTCTTCCAAGTCACACAGATCTTGGGTTATACTAGAAAACACAAAGTTAACAGTATACAATGCCTGTGCCAAACAACAAATGAAAACCTACACTAAGAAATCACACAGAAATCCTACTCTCCGAAGCTAGATCACTCACATAGATGGATCTACACTCCTCACGCTATTTTTAGTATAGGAGCTCACAAAGAAAACCTACACTAAGAAGCTATATCACTTCACACAGATGGATATACACTCCTTTCTTTTCTCAGTTGAAAGTCACTCAGACAGAAAACGCAAGTTCTCTGTTCTTCAACAAGAAGCTTCGTCAACAGATGACTGGGCTTGTGATCAGACGACTCAACTGATGTATCTCGCTCTTAAGATGTGATCTTGAATTGTGCAAGTCTCATTTAGATCTTCAGTTAGTCTTCTATTTATACTCTCGAATTTGAATTTCTGCCCGTTGAAGATGAGACAGAAATTTGCAGTCCTCGAGTTCTGGTCCCCATTTTCTGGAACGGCTCCCTGCAACTGCTACAGTACAGTCTGCTGTACTTTTTGTCAGTCGCATTTAATGCAGTCAGCTGGTTACCGTTGGACAGCTTGCTGACCGTCTTCACTTGGTTGATGGGAGTACTAAGTTGATGGCTACTCGGCTGAAACACATCTATCTTGACTCGGCTGATGGATAACCAATCTGATCTTCAGTGATCTGATATCCCACTCGGCTGATTCGGTCACATAGCTTCCAGACATTGAGATAGGTTTCACTAAGCTGTTCTTAGTTGATGACTTATCCTTTTGATCTTCAAAACCATTATGGCCTTTTTGTCATCTTCAAAACCTTCTTTAATTTATACCAACAATTTCCCCCTTTTTTATGATGACAAAACCTTGATTCTTCAATGGCTGTCACCTTCATGTTGAATTAGAAGAGCCTTGAGAACCTTTGTGGTGATCTCCTTGTTCGAAAATTATTAACCAAACCTTAGAACTTCATTCAGAGCTTTGGTAAATCTGGTATCCATCTGATCAATCGTTTCACAAGACTTCATCTTGAAATTTTCAAACTCCTTAAGAGCCACACTGAGCTTGTGTTCTTTGATATTCTTTGATAGCTTCGTTTTCTTCGCTTAGCTCGCAGACTTTATCCCACATCTCTTTAGCTGTTTTGAGATGCTTGACCTTCTGGAATCTGTCTTCATCTAGAGCTTTGAACATCATGAACTTAGCCACCTTGTCAAGATTGACTAACTTGACTTCTTCAGGGGTTAGCTCATCCAGCTCTTTGTCAACAATCTGATCAGGCTGGTCAGTAGCCTTCACAGTCTTCTTAAATCTGAATGGTCCTTTTGTAATACATGTAAACATGTTATCATTAAAAGCAGCAAGAAGGATTTCCATTCTGATTTTCCAATCTTCAAAACTCATACCAGCAATGTGGGGAACATGGCTGATACAATCCATTTTCAAAAAGTTTTTATTTTTCAAAAATATGCTCCTTTGAAAAAGTTTTGAAAATCTTTGAAAAACACTCGGATCAAGCTCGTTTGATCAGGCAGAGGATCAGATGAACCAACCTGCTCTGATACCACTTGTTGGTCCCAAAAGTGGTCACTGAGATCTAGAGGGGGGTGAATAGATCTCATAAACTTTAAAACTTTTTCTCTAACTTTTTCTATCAGCAGACTAAGCTGATCTGATTCGTAAGTTTACTAAGCTGATCGCGCACAAAGCTTTGAACAGCAGAGTTGACCACTCATCTGATTTCATTAGGCTGATGGCTATGGTATCTATGCGCATTATTCGGAATCCTCATTACTGACGGAATCCAAATGATGTAATGAATAACTCGTATGTGCTTTGTGTCTGTCCCAGTATATGCGAAATTTTCCCAAATCCTCTGCTGAAGTAACATGGTTTCAGCACGGGAAACCTGTGTGATATTACGAATCCTCATTACCACCGGGATCCAAATGATCTGATGCAAAATTTATATAGACTTCTGAATCTATCTCAATTTCAGTAACATTGATTGAAACTTTAAAGTTGCTTCTGCACTCTCACAATTCCAATAAAAACTTGTTTTGACGTTCGTATGCTATTTCATCACTTTGTTGCTCTCTGTTAATAGAAGGAAGGTTCTTGTCAAGCTTGCGGCGAAGATGGAAATATTTTGAGCTGTGATACATGTACTTATTCTTACCATCCCAAGTGTTTGCTGCCCCCATTGAGAGGCCCTCTTCCTAGTAGCTGGAAATGCACTGAATGTGTATGCTTCTGTTTTAAACCTTGTTAAATTCATATATCGGAAACTGAGGTTTGAGTTGGCTTATCCTAACTCGACAATGTGTTTTGACAGGTTGGCCCTCTTACCGAGATGGAGAAAATACTTGACTGTGAGATGCGTCCAACTCCTGTAGATGATAGGATCAGATCAAGTTCAAGTGAAACAGTATTTAGTGAAGTGGAAAGGACTGTCCTACCTTCACTGCACATGGTAGACTCTCTGTTAGGTCTTTAACTGACCAATGAGCTACAACAGATGGTTCTTTTTCAATTGAAGCAATTATGTTTCATCATTGGAAGCTTTGAACTACTTATTTTTTTGAAAAAATTATTGAGTCTGTTAATTTTTTTCCTGTTATACGTAGCACTGAGTAGTATTATTATTCAAGCATCGCCTCATAATATAAATTATACTTGATGTCATATCTAGGTTGGAAGAAGTTCCATGTGGACTAACATAGACATGTGTCTGCAATTTCTCAACATGAGTTATAGTTTTAGTTTGTTTTGTAGTTCAGTTTCTATGTTTATCTTCTTGATATTTGTTATTGCATCTTCTGTACATTGTTTCAGGGTGCCCGAGATGGAGTTTGTTAACTCATACCGGTCAAATCCTCGTTTAAGAACAAAAGTAAACAACTTCCAAAAACAAGCGTTGTCGAACAATAACCCAGAAGATGAATATGTACCCATCAGATCGGAGTGGACGACAGTCGATCTGATTATTGCGTGCAGGTTTTACCTAGCTATTTAATGCACTAAATGTTTACCAGTTTAAATATGGACACAATCATAGTAGTTAAAAGCGCAAAAAGCGCGCTTTTCTCTATAGCAGCGACCTTCGCGCGTGGCGCTATAGCCCAATAGCGCGGGCTAAGGCTCAAGGCGCGCCACGTGGCGCTGAGCGGGAAACCTTAAGTAAAAAAAAAAAAAAAAAAAAAATTTATAACACCAATTTTTAACCCTAATTTTTTTACCCAAAGTAAAATTTCAAAAAAAAAGAAAACTCTCGCCTCTTACTCCACAATCAAAGCTGCGCCTCTCTCAAAAAGCCTTCACCTTCTCCCTCTGCCGCGCGCCTCCTCCACAGTCACTGCTTTAGTATCATACTTTTGGGTTAACTAATTGTTATAAACTTCTAGTACTTTAGGTTTATTAGCTTGTTTTTGGGTATTTAGGATTTAATTTGGTATTAACGAACTAAGATGATTTGGTTTTATTGTCTTTATATGTCTTATTCGAGATTTATGATTATTATTTTGAAAAATATATACATGTGTTTTATTTTCAAAAAGCTCGCGCTTTAGCGCTACGCTATGCGCTATAGCCCCATGAGCCTTTGCGCGTCGCTGCGCTATTCGCCTCTGACTACTATGGGCTGATTCAAATATACTTAGAGTTTCAAAACTTGTATGCAGCGGATATGTCAAGTATGTTTTTCAAACAAGTTTATCTTTCAAAGTTTTACCCCAGTTTAGTAAATTCCTCAATTTAAAAGCTTTGTCTTTTAAACGTTTGTTTACTTTTGAAAATATGCAAGTTAAAACAAGTAATCAAACACAAGAAATTTTTATAGTGGTTATATGGATAAAAATCCTTTAGTCCACTCTTCCAAGTCACACAGATCTTGGGTTATACTAGAAAACACAAAGTTAACAGTATACAATGCTTGTGCCAAACAACAAATGAAATGGCCACAAGTGCGCAGTAAGAAATCACACAGAAATCCTACTCTCCGAAGCTAGATCACTCACATAGATGGATCTACACTCCTCACACTATTTTCAGTATAGGAGCTCACAAAGAAAACCTACACTAAGAAGCTATATCACTTCACACATATGGATATACACTCCTTTCTTTTCTCAGTTGAAAGTCACTCAGACAGACAACGCAAGTTCTCTGTTCTTCAACAAGAAGCTTCGTCAACAGATGACTGGGCTTGTGATCAGATGACTCAACTGATGTATCTCGCTCTTAAGATGTGATCTTGATTTGTGCAAGTCTCATTTAGATCTTCAGTTAGTCTTCTATTTATACTCTCGAATTTGAATTTCTGCCCGTTGAAGATGAGACAAAAATTTGCAGTCCTCGAGTTCTGGTCCCCATTTTCTGGAACGGCTTCCTGCAACTGCTACAGTACAGTCTGCTGTACTTTCTGTCATTCGCATTTAATGCACTCAGCTGGTTACCGTTGGACAGCTTGCTGACCGTCTTCACTTGGTTGATGGGAGTACTAAGCTGATGGCTACTCGGCTGAAACACATCTATCTTGACTCGGCTGATGGATAACCAATCTGATCTTCACTGATCTGATATCCCACTCGGCTGATTCGGTCACATAGCTTCCAGACCTTGAGATAGGTTTCACTAAGCTGTTCTTAGTTGATGACTTATCCTTTTGATCTTCAAAACCATTATGGCCTTTTTCTCATCTTCAAAACCTTCTTTAATTTATACCAACAATTTCCCCCTTTTTTATGATGACAAAACCTTCAACTAAGAACGTCTTCTAAGTCTTCAGATTTGGTCTTCATACTTTGAGATGGAAATTTATTGATCTGATACAACTTTCAAAAAAATACCAATAGTTGGTTCTTTTCCCTTTTCTGATCTTCTGTTTAAAGGGTTCTTAGTTGCATCCTTTATCTTCCCCCTTTTTGTCATCAACAATAATACTTGAGTTGCATCTCTTCTTCCCCTTTTTCTCTTTATAGGATTGCAAACTTAGTATGCTGAAGACAATTAGGTGAGTACTAGGCTGATTTAGGTAGTCTTCGTTGCTGTTTATCACTCCAGCTAGAAAATTCCCTTAACTTCAAGAATTGATACCACTTGATGCTGTTTGTGGTTTGATTCCACTTGTAGTCTGATGCTACTTGTAGTCTGATACTATAAGTATGAATGTAAATTAGATTAGTCAGCTGATATCACTTGATCTAGTACATTCTTGAATAACACTTGGTTGTTGAGTTCCAGTCGGCTGATAAGAAGCAGTCTTCTGATAGCTTCATTTTGACTTATTGACAATTTCCTCTTTATTTAGGAGTACCGCTAGTCGTACACGTTCCCCCTCAGGTTCAGAATCATCAGATTCTATGACAGTTAAGCATATAGTTTAAGGTACTTCTTCAAATTCTTTATCAGACGACTGGTTGTCTGAATAAGATATGCCGGAGTTTATTAGCTTTGCTGCATCAGCTAACTTAGATTTGTTCTTACTAAGCTTACTGTTGGTCCCAAAAGTGGTCAGATGAGATCTAGAGTGGGTGGTGAATAGATCTCATAAACTTTAAAACTTTTTCTCTAACTTTTCTGTCAGCAGACTAAGCTGATCTGATTCGTAAGTTTACTAAGCTGATCACGCACAAAGCTTTGAACAGCAGAGTTGACCACTCATCTGATTTCACTAAGCTGATTCAGATATACTTAGAGTTTCAAAACTTGTATGTAGCAGATTTTATCAAGTATGTTTTTCAAACAAGTTCCTATTCAAAGTTTTGCCCCAGTTTTGTAAATTCCTCAATTTAAAAACTTTGCCTTTTAAACGTTTGTTCACTTATGAAAATATGCATGTAAAAACAAGTAATCAAACACAAGGAATTTTTATAGTGGTTATATGGATAAAAATCCTTTAGTCCACTCTTCCAAGTCACACAGATCTTGGGTTATACTATAATCTCAAAGATTACAATATACTCTGCTTACGCCGAACAACAAATGAACATGCCGTAAGTTCGCAATAGGAGATCACAAAGAAAACCTATTCTACAGAGACTTATCACTCACAAAGATGGATAAGAACTCCTCACAACACTCAGTATAGGAAATCACTCAGAAGACCTATACTACGAAGTTATATCACTCACAAAGATGGATATAAACTTCTTCTCTTTACAGTTGAATGTCACTCAGACAAACAAAGCTTTGATCTCTGTTCTTCAACGATTTTAGCTTCGTCAACATATGACTGGGCTTGTGATCAGACGACTCAACTGATGGATCTCGCTCTTAAGATGTGATCTTGAATTGTGCAAGTCTCTCTTTTGATCTTCAGTTAGTCTTCTATTTATACTCTCGAATTTGAATTTTTGCCCGTTGAAGATGAGACAGAAATCTGCAGTCCTCGAGTTTGGGTCCCCAATTTCTGGAACGGCTCCTTGCAACTGCTACAGTACAGTCTGCTGTACTTTCTGTCAGTCGCATTTAATGCATTCAACAGGTTACCGTTGGACAACTTGCTGACTGTCTTCACTTCGCTGATGGGAGTACTGAGCTGATGGCTACTCTGCTGATTCAAGAATGAACACATCTATCTTTACTCGGCTGATGATAACCAATCTGATCTTCACTGATCTGATATCCCACTCGGCTGATTTGGTCACATAGCTTCCAGACCTTGAGATAGGTTTCACTAAGCTGTTCTTAGTTGATGACTTATCCTTTTGATCTTCAAAACCATTATGGTCTTTTTGTCATCTTCAAAACCTTCTCTAATTTATACCAATAGTTGGTTCTTTTCCCTTTTCTGATCTTCTGTTTAAAGGGTTCTTAGTTGCATCGTTTATCTTCCCCCTTTTTGTCATCAACAATAATACTTGAGTTGCATCTCTTCTTCCCCTTTTTCTCTTTATAGCATTGCAAACTTAGTATGCTGAAGACAATTAGGTGAGTACTAGGCTGATTTAGGTAGTCTTCGTTGCTGTTTATCACTTTAACTTAGAAAATTCCATTAATTTCAAGAATTGATACCACTTGTTGTTATTTGTGGTCTGATTCCACTTGTAGTCTGATACTACTTGTATGAATGTAAATCAGATTAGTTAGCTGATATCACTTGTTGATGTGATAACACTTGCTGATACCACTTGATGTAGTATATTCTTGAATAATACTTGGTTGTTGAGTTCCAATCGGCTGATAAGAAGCAGTCTTCGTATAGCTTCATTTTGACTTGTTGAAAACTTCATCTTTATTTAGGAGTACCGCTAGTCGTACACGTTCCCCCTAAGTTCAAGAATCCGTGGTCAAGTAGTCTGATGAGAGTTTTTATTCAAAGACACTCAGCCGTTGAATTCCAGTAAGCTGTTCTTGGTTAGTCTTCTGATAAGTTCCCCCTCAACTTATGAATCCAAAATCAACAACCCACTTTCTTTGTCACATGGTTGACTGATACCACACTTGTTGGTGATAATGCTTGTTGCGATCAGTTGTTGGTCTTTAATACATGCCACTTGTTACCACTTGTTAGTGATACCACTTGTTATTCTTTGATAATCTTCAACTTTTCAACACTTTTGCGTTCCTTGAAATTTCCAAATGTAGAGTCTACCACTTGAATTATACCACTTTGTTGATACCACTTATTTGATAACACACTTGTTGAACTTGTTGAAATTTGCAAGGCAGTCAACTTATCTTTGTCATCTCACATGCACTTCACCTGTTAAAACAGATGACTAATTTTGGTACCCTTTATTTATTGGGTCCAGCGGGGTTAGTAAAACCTTTGACATGTGATGATCCAGTGACTTATGTTTTATCATGATGATACCAATTGTCATTATGATACCACTTTATGGTCATGATTAAAACAATGCTCATAAGCAAGGTAATATGCATGAAGTGTGTGATAAACATGCATATTGAAATGAGGATGGCAATCAGCACAGTGAACATGATCAACATGATAATATGAATAAGCATAGTGCATGTCATAGTAATAATTATCATAATGTGATTCAAATTATTGCCAGATAATTCATTTTTGCCTCAATTTCTTACCTGAGTTATTTAATAACTCTCCTTAGATTTAGCAGACTTGACAATTAAATTTTACTCCTATCAGCAGCCTATTCGGCTGATGGGTTTTAGTAGTCTCATTCGTCTTAGGTAGCCTACTAGGTGTTCTAACCTGTTGAGCATCAGTAGACTTCTTCTTTTCAGCCTCTGATTTCTTTTTGTTTAGAGAATGATGCATGTTTTTCTTTTAAATTACATTTATATCTTCAAAACAAATTGCATACTCAGCTTTTAGAGTTTCATTCTCATGCTCAAGCTTTTTGGTAGTCAGCTGATTCTTGAGGTTTTTCAACCTAAAGTTTCAGTAATCTGATTTGCTCTTTTTAGCAGAGTCATCTCTTCCTTAAGCTTGGCAAATGCACACACAATATTTGAATTTGTAATTTAGCATTTATCAAACGATTCAAATAGTGCATTTAATTAATAGTAGAAGTTACCTCAGCTTCAGAATCATCAGATTCTATGACAAATAAGCATAGAGTTTCAGGTACTTCTTCAAATTCTTTATCAGACGACTGGTGGTCTGAATAAGATATGCAGGAGTTTATTAGCTTTGCTGCATCAACTAACTTTGATTTGCTTTTTCTAAGCTTACGCTCCTTTTTGGCACACTTTTCCTTTTCAGCAAAGTTTTCAGATGATGAGTGAGAATGGTCTTTGATCAACAGTCCATACTCCTCTTCATTGTAGTCTCTAAGTTTTGCTTTGGAGGAATCCCTGTTTTCCTGAAAATGATCAGAAGAGGATGAAGTAGCATTTTTATATTTTAATTTTATTTTCTTCTTGTAGAACTTCTCAAAATCATTCAGCAGCAAGGTAACGTCGTCAGCAGTGTAGACTTTTTCTGAACTCAGCAGAGTCTTCTGTTTTGACTTGTTTGCTGATTTTCTTGACTTGTCTGACGCCATTAGAGCAGCAGTAGGGTCTGAACTGGTTGACACTTCTAATCCCATTCTTGGCATTTGATACTCAAAAGCTTTGAGGGATGAGAACAGTTCGGAAAGGGAAATCTTCCCTAAATCCCTTGATTCTTCCATGGCTGTCACCTTCATGTTGAATTTAGGTGGCAAGGCCTTGAGAACCTTTGCGGTGATCTCTTTGTTCGAAAATTCTTTACCAAACCTTAGAGCTTCATTCAGAGCTTTGGTAAATCTGGTATCCATCTGATTAATCGTTTCACCAGACTTCATCTTGAAATTTTCAAACTCCTCAAGAGCCACACTGAGCTTGTGTTCTTTGATAGCGTCGTTTCCTTCGCTTAGCTCGCAGAATTTATCCTACATCTCTTTGGAAGTTTTGAAATGCTTGATCTTCTGAAATCTTTCTTCGTCTACAGCTTTGAACATAATGAGCTTAGCCTTTTTATCAAGGTTTACTAACTTGACTTCTTTGGGAGTCAGCTCATCCAGCTCTTTGTCAACTATCTGATCTGGTTGGCCAGCAACCTTCACAGTCTTCTGAAATCTGAATGGTCCTTTTGTGAAACAAGTAAGCATGTTGTCGTCGTAAGCGGCAAGAAGGATTTCCATTCTGATTTTCCAGCTTTCGAAGTCCATAAGGCCAATGTGAGGAACATGGCTTATGACATCCATTTTTCAAAAAGTTATTGATTTTCAAAATATGCTCTGTTTTTGAATTTTTTTTAAAAACACACTTAGGATCAAGTTCGTTTGATCAGGCAGAAGATTCTAATGAACCATCGGCTCTGATACCACTTGTTGGTCCCAAAAGTGGTCAGATGAGAACTAGAGGGGGGTGAATAGATCTCATAAACTTTAAAACTTTTTCTTTAACTTTTCTGTCAGCAGACTAAGCTGATCTTATTCGTAAGTTTACTAAGCTGATCACGCACAAAGCTTTGAACAGCAGAGTTGACCACTCATCTGATTTCACTAAGTTGATTCAGATATACTTAGAGTTTCAAAACTTGTATGCAGCGGATTTTATCATGTATGTTTTTCAAACAAGTTCCTCTTCAAAGTTTTGCCCCAGTTTTGTAAATTCCTCAATTTAAAAACTTTGCATTTTAAACGTTTGTTCACTTATGAAAATATGCAAGTAAAAACAAGTAATCAAACACAAGGAATTTTTATAGTGGTTATATGGATAAAAATCCTTTAGTCCACTCTTCCAAGTCACACAGATCTTGGGTTATACTGTAATCACAAAGATTACAATATACTCTGCTTACGCCGAACAACAAATGAACAGGCCGTAAGTTCGCAATAGGAGATCACAAAGAAAACCTATTCTACAGAGACTTATCACTCACAAAGATGGATAAGAACTCCTCACAACACTCAGTATAGGAAATCACTCAGAAGACCTATACTACGAAGTTATATCACTCACAAAGATGGATATAAACTTCTTCTCTTTACAGTTGAATGTCACTCAGACAAACAAAGGTTTGATCTCTGTTCTTCAACGATTTTAGTTTCGTCAACAAATGACTGGGCTTGTGATCAGACGACTCAACTGATGGATCTCGCTCTTAAGATGTGATCTTGAATTGTGCAAGTCTCTTTTTGGATATTCAGTTAGTCTTCTATTTATACTCTCGAATTTGAATTTTTGCCCGTTGAAGATGAGACAGAAATCTGCAGTCCTCGAGTTCTGGTCCCCAATTTCTGGAACGGCTCCCTGCAACTGCTACAGTACAGTCTGCTGTACTTTCTGTCAGTCGCATTTAATGCATTCAGCAAGTTACCGTTGGACAACTTGCTGACTGTCTTCACTTCGCTGATGGGAGTACTGAGCTGATGGCTACTCTGCTGATTCAAGAATGAACACATCTATCTTGACACGGCTGATGATTTCCAATCTGATCTTCACTGATCTGATATCCCACTCGGCTGATTTGGTCACATAGCTTCCAGACCTTGAGATAGGTTTCACTAAGCTGTTCTTAGTTGATGACTTATCCTTTTCATCTTCAAAACCATTATGGTCTTTTTGTCATCTTCAAAACCTTCTCTAATTTATACCAACAATTTCCCCCTTTTTGATGATGACAAAACATTCAACTAAGAACGTCTTCTAAGTCTTCAGATTTGGTCTTCATACCTTGAGATGGAAATTTATTGATCTGATACAACTTTCAAAAAAAATACCAATAGTTGGTTCTTTTCCCTTTTCTGATCTTCTGTTTAAAGGGTTCCTAGTTGCATCGTTTATCTTCCCCCTTTTTGTCATCAACAATAATACTTGAGTTGCATCTCTTCTTCCCCTTTTTCTCTTTATAGGATTGCAAACTTAGTATGCTGAAGACAATTAGGTGAGTACTAGGCTGATTTAGGTAGTCTTCGTTGCTGTTTATCACTTTAACTTAGAAAATTCCCTTAATTTCAAGAATTGATACCACTTGTTGTTATTTGTGGTCTGATTCCACTTGTAGTCTGATGCTACTTGTAGTCTGATACTACTTGTATGAATGTAATCAGATTAGTTAGCTGATATCACTTGTTGATGTGATAACACTTGTTGATACCACTTGATGTAGTATATTCTTGAATAATACTTGGCTGTTGAGTTCCAGTCGGCTGATAAGAAGCAGTCTTCTGATAGATTCATTTTGACTTGTTGAAAACATCATCTTTATTTAGGAGTACCGCTAGTCGTACACGTTCCCCCTAAGTTCAAGAATCCGTGGTCAAGTAGTCTGATGAGAGTTTTTCTTCAAAGACACTCAACCGTTGAATTCCAGTAAGCTGTTCTTGGTTAGTCTTCTGATAAGTTCCCCCTCAACTTATGAATCCAAAATCAACAACCCACTTTCTTTGTCACATGGTTGACTGATACCACACTTGTTGGTGATACTGCTTGTTGCGATCAGTTGTTGGTCTTTAATACATGCCAGTTGTTACCACTTGTTAGTGATACCACTTGTTATTCTTTGATAATCTTCAACTTTTCAACACTTTTGCGTTCCTTGAAATTTCCTAATGTAGAGTCTACCACTTGAATTATACCACTTTGTTGATACCACTTATTTGATAATACACTTGTTGGTACATGCTTGCTGGTGAGACCACTTGTTGAACTTGTTGAAATTTGCAAGGCAGTCAACTCATCTTTGTCATCTCACATGCACTTCACCTGTAAAACAAATGACTAATTTTGGTACCCTTTATTTATTGGGTCCAGCGGGGTTAGTAAAACCTTTGACATGTGATGATCCAGTGGCTTATGTTTTATCATGATGATACCAATTGTCATTATGATACCACTTTATGGTCATGATTAAAACAATGCTCATAAGCAAGGTAAGATGCATGAAGTGTGTGATAAACATGCATATTGAAATGAGGATGGCAATCAGCACAGTGAACATGATCAACATGATAATATGAATAAGCATAGTGCATGTCATAGTAATAATTATCATAATGTGATTCAAATTCTTGCTAGATAATTAATTTTTGCCTCAATTTCTTACCTGAGTTATTTAATAACTCTCCTTAGATTTAGCAGACTTGACAATTAAATTTTACTCCTATCAGCAGCCTATTCGGCTTATGGGTTTTAGTAGTCTCATTCGTCTTAGGTAGCTTACTAGGTTTTCTAACCTGTTGAGCATCAGTAGACTTCTTCTTTTCAGCCTCTGATTTCTTTTTGTTTAGAGAATGATGCATGTTTTTATTTTAAATTTCATTTATATCTTCAAAACAAATTGCATACTCAGCTTTTAGAGTTTCATTCTCATGCTCAAGCTTTTTGGTAGTCAGCTGATTCTTGAGGTTTTTCAACCTAAAGTTTCAGTAATCTGATTTGCTCTTTTTAGCAGAGTCATCTCTTCCTTAAGCTTGGCAAATGCACACACAATATTTGAATTTGTAATTTAACATTTATCAAACGATTCAAATAGTGCATTTAATTAATAGTAGAAGTTACCTCAGCTTCAGAATCATCAGATTCTATGACAAATAAGCATAGAGTTTCAGGTACTTCTTCAAATTCTTTATCAGACGACTGGTGGTCTGAATAAGATATGCAGGAGTTTATTAGCTTTGCTGCATCAACTAACTTTGATTTGCTCTTTTTAAGCTTACGCTCCTTTTTGGCACACTTTTCCTTTTCAGCAAACTTTTCAGATGATGAGTGAGAATGGTCTTTGATCAACAGTCCATACTCCTCTTCATTGTAGTCTCTAAGTTTTGCTTTGAAGGAATCCCTGCTTTCCTGAAAATGATCAGAAGAGGATGAAGTAGCATTTTTATATTTTAATTTTATTTTCTTCTTGTAGAACTTCTCAAAATCATTCAGCAGCAGGGTAACGTCGTCAGCAGTGTAGACTTTTTCTAAACTCAGCAGAGTCTTCTGTTTTGACTTGTTTGCTGATTTTCTTGACTTGTCTGACGCCATTAGAGCAGCAGTAGGGTCTGAACTGGTTGACACTTCTAATCCCATTCTTTGCATTTGATACTCAAAAGCTTTGAGGGATGAGAACAGTTCGGAAAGGGAATTTTCCCTAAATTCCTTGATTATTTCATGGCTGTCACCTTCATGTTGAATTTAGGTGGCAAGGCCTTGAGAACCTTTGCGGTGATCTCTTTGTTCAAATATTCTTTACCAAACCTTAGAACTTCATTCAGATCTTTGGTAAATCTGGTATCCATCTGATTAATCGTTTCACCAGACTTCATCTTGAAATTTTCAAACTCCTCAAGAGCCACACTGAGCTTGTGTTCTTTGATAACGTCGTTTCCTTCGCTTAGCTCGCAAACTTTATCCCACATCTCTTTGGCAGTTTTGAAATGCTTGATCTTCTGAAATCTCTCTTCGTCTACAGCTTTGAACATAATGAGCTTAGCCTTTTTATCAAGGTTTACTAACTTGACTTCTTTGGGAGTCAGCTCATCCAGCTCTTTGTCAACTATCTGATCTGGTTGGCCCGCAACCTTCACAGTCTTCTGAAATCTGAATGGTCCTTTTGTGAAACAAGTACGCATGTTGTCGTCGTAAGCGGCAAGAAGGATTTCCATTCTGATTTTCCAGCATTCGAAGTCCATAAGGCCAATGTGAGGAACATGGCTTATGACATCCATTTTTCAAAAAGTTTTTTATTTTCAAAATATGCTCTCTTTTTGAAATTTTTTGAAAAACACACTTAGGATCAAGTTCGTTTGATCAGGAAGAAGATTCTAATGAACCATCGGCTCTGATACCACTTGTTGGTCCCAAAAGTGGTCAGATGAGATCTAGAAGGGGGGTGAATAGATCTCATAAACTTTAAAACTTTTTCTTTAACTTTTCTGTCAGCAGACTAAGCTGATCTGATTCGTAAGTTTACTAAGCTGATCACGCAGCTTCGAACAACAGAGTTGACCACTCATCTGATTTCACTAAGTTGATTCAGATATACTTAGAGTTTCAAAACTTGTATGCAGCGGATTTTATCTAGTATGTTTTTCAAACGAGTTCCA
This sequence comes from Penstemon eatonii, assembly GCA_038501285.1. NCBI lineage: Eukaryota > Viridiplantae > Streptophyta > Magnoliopsida > Lamiales > Plantaginaceae > Penstemon > Penstemon eatonii. The sequence goes on along the minus strand of CM076710.1, from coordinate 16,059,103 downwards.
CTTCAAAGTTTTGCCACAGTTTTGTAAATTCCTCAATTTAAAAACTTTGCCTTTTAAACGTTTGTTCACTTATGAAAATATGCAAGTAAAAACAAGTAATCAAACACAAGGAATTTTTATAGTGGTTATATGGATAAAAATCCTTTAGTCCACTCTTCCAAGTCACACAGATCTTGGGTTATACTATAATCACAAATATTACAATATACTCTACTTACGCCGAACAACAAATGAACAGGCCGTAAGTTCGCAATAGGAGATCACAAAGAAAACCTATTCTACAGTGACTTATCACTCACAAAGATGGATAAGAACTCCTCACAACACTCAGTATAGGAAATCACTCAGAAGACCTATACTGCGAAGTTATATCACTCACAAAGATGGATATAAACTTCTTCTCTTTACAGCTTAATGTCACTCAGACAAACAAAGGTTTGATCTCTGTTCTTCAACGATTTTAGCTTCGTCAACAGATGACTAGGCTTGTGATCAGACGACTCAACTGATGGATCTCGCTATTAAGATGTGATCTTGAATTGTGCAAGTCTCTTTTTTGATCTTCAGTTAGTCTTCAATTTATACTCTCGAATTTGAATTTTTGCCCGTTGAAGATGAGACAGAAATCTGCAGTCCTCGAGTTCTGGTCCCCAATTTCTGGAACGGCTCCCTACAACTGCTACAGTACAGTCTGTTGTACTTTCTGTCAGTCGCAATTAATGCATTCATCAGGTTACCATTGGACAACTTGCTGACTGTCTTCACTTAGCTGATGGGAGTACTGAGCTGATGGCTACTCTGCTGATTCAAGAATGAACACATCTATCTTGACTCGGCTGATGATAACCAATCTGATCTTCACTGATCTGATATCCCACTCGGCTGATTTTGTCACATAGCTTCCAGACCTTGAGATATGTTTCACTAAGTTGTTCTTAGTTGATGACTTATCCTTTTGATCTTCAAAACCATTATGGCCTTTTTGTCATCTTCAAAACCTTCTCTAATTTATACCAACACTTACGCTCCTTTTTGGCACGCTTTTCGTTTCCGGCAAACTTCTCGGATGATGAGTGAGAATGATCTCTGATCAAGAGTCCATACTCCTCTTCATTGTAGTCTCTAAGTTTTGCTTTGGAGGAATCTCGGTTTTCCCGAAAATGATCAGAAGAAGATGAAGTAGCATTTTTATATTTTAATTTCATTTTCTTCTTGTAGAACTTCTTGAAATCATTAAACACCAGGGTAACGTCGTAAGCAGTGTAGACTTTTTTCTGAATTCAGCAGAGTCTTCTGTTTTGACTTGTCTGCTGATTTTCTTGACTTCTCTGACGCCATTAGAGCAGCAGTAGGGTCTGAACTGGTTGACACTTCTAATCCCATTCTTGGCATCTTATACTCAAATGCTTTAAGGGATGAGAACAGTTCGGAAAGGGAAATCTTCCCTAAATCCCTTGATTCTTCCATGGCTGTCACCTTCATGTTGAATTAGAAGAGCCTTGAGAACCTTTGTGGTGATCTCCTTGTTCGAAAATTATTTACCAAACCTTAGAACTTCATTCAGAGCTTTGGTAAATCTGGTATCCATCTGATCAATCGTTTCACAAGACTTCATCTTGAAATTTTCAAACTCCTTAAGAGCCACACTGAGCTTGTGTTCTTTGATAGCTTCGTTTTCTCCGCTTAGCTCACAGACTTTATCCCACATCTCTGTAGCTGTTTTGAGATGCTTGACCTTCTGGAATCTGTCTTCATCTAGAGCTTTGAACATCATGAACTTAGCCACCTTGTCAAGATTGACTAACTTGACTTCTTCAGGGGTTAGCTCATCCAGCTATTTGTCAACAATCTGATCAGGCTGGTCAGTAGTCTTCACAGTCTTCTTAAATCTGAATGGTCCTTTTGTAATACATGTAAACATGTTATCATTAAAAGCAACAAAAAGATTTCCATTCTGATTTTCCAATCTTCAAAAATCATACCAGAAATGTGGGGAACATGGCTGATACAATCCATTTTCAAAAAGTTTTTATTTTTCAAAAATATGCTCCTTTGAAAAAGTTTTGAAAATCTTTGAAAAACACTCGGATCAAGCTCGTTTGATCAGGCATAGGATCAGATGAACCAACCTGCTCTGATACCACTTGTTGGTCCCAAAAGTGGTCAATGAGATCTAGAGGGGGGGTGAATAGATCTCATAAACTTTAAAACTTTTTCTCTAACTTTTTCTATCAGCAGACTAAGCTGATCTGATTCGTAAGTTTACTAAGCTGATCGCGCACAAAGCTTTGAACAGCAGAGTTGATGATAAGGGGTAATTTGGATCCCCTATTATTGCTAGCTCGATATGGATCGAACAACACCGTTTTTCGTCCCCAGAAGTTCCGAGTCGAGCCAAGGTATGTAGTGAGCTATTTTGAGCCATTAAAAAGAATCCGAGATCGAAGGTCACTATTGGGCCGAGCCCAGGCCCAAGTCTGCGGGCCAGAAAAGTACTCTTGCAAGTATGTCAGAAAGCCCATTATCTCAGCTATAAATACCCCTAGCATTTATGACGAGAGACAACTTCCCAGGCGCTCTTCCTCCGAGGCTGCTGCTCGGAATTACTTAGGAAGAGTAGTATAGGTTGTCTTGTACGTGTTTCACCCTCTAGCTTGTACGGCATCCAGTAATGCTCGGATAGGACTCTCGATATTTGTAATTTGTACTCAATCATTCTGAATACAATACTATTGATCTTTTAACTCTATTTACCAGCATTAGTACGACATTTACACCACTCAGATCGAACAAAGCGAAAACCCGTAAGATCAATTGGCGCCCACCGAGGGGCCTTATTCGAGTATTAGATCGAAATATGCCTACTACGAGGAGAAATACATATACTAGAAGAGAGCCTTCCCATGTAGCAGGAGCACATAATTCGGTCTAACCAGAGACTCCGCCATTTATTTTCCACGACGATCCTCTGACCAGCGGAGCATTCGTCGATTAAGTATATCAAAGATAAGCCCTATGGGATTAATTTCCGACCTTCAAATTGGTGGTTCTATTCTGCGATTGTCCAATTCATTTACTCTTTCGCTGGATTTATTTTCCACAAATGTTCAGTTCTCTATTTATAAATGAGTAAGTTTCACAGATATCATTCTCAAGTAGCTAAGACAGAATTAGTCCGATCAGCTTAGTTAACATCAAAAGGTTATGAAAGTCTATGAAGGTACAACTTATTAATGCTCGGAATTTATTTTTCCGACCATCATATTTGTTGGAATAGAAGTGATTTTCATTCGTTTGCTCGATGACAATTTCTAATGGATCCTGCACTTGAATATCAATAAACGTCCGTCAATACAGCGGCAACAGGTCCTCGAAGTCGCAACCGAGGATGGGCTATGGATTCGATGGCTAAAAGAAATCTTTGATCCCGAAGGAAAGGGATAGATAACTTCACGATAACTATAAATCCCAACGAGCCTCACTCAAATTCGATCGGAGAAATTGAAAAGACATAAAGGAATAAGACAAGGAAATTCGAACAAAAAAAAAACAAAGCTTTATTATTGATATTCTTCAAACAAATTACAAGCGAAGCTTCGGATATAATATTAAATTTCGAGCTCAATGAATACAGTACAATCACTCCTACCCTACTACAAATTCTACAAGTAATTCTACCCTGTTACATATTCGATCGGTCATCATTCCCTTTAGATCGCTCCAGATGCAGAACTCAGCAGTGATTTCTTCTTGGCCCTCACTCGCCACGTGTCGCACATCCGTCTTCATACGGAATAAAAGCCGGATCGGAGCTCTTCTTTAGGGCTTAAAACCGATCTTAGGTCTTCATCTGTAAATAATGATTGTCATGCTCAATCATTATCTATAGCCTAATCCGATCCAGTGCAGCGGAGAGTTATCTCAGCGGAGTCACTCCAAGCAAGCTCGAAGGAACTATACTTCAAGAAAGCCCTCGAGGAAGCTGGTGCTCCAGATTTAAAGAACTCCTCTGAGATTAACCAGCTGCCCAATCAGACACTACGCCAGAAAACCGGAATTCTAGCCTGCTCCAGATAAGATATATCTAAGAAAACAGGTTGCCTGCCGGTATTCTAGGCGCGATTTCTTTTACCTGTCGATATTCTAAGCGAAAAAGGTTACAACAAAAGGACCAGGGTCGGAAAACAAGGTTGTTGAAAATGAGAATTTATCTGATTATGCTTTACTTTATCAACAAGGAAAAGAAGAGGGTTTTTAGGAATATTATTACAAAGATACAAGACTTCAAAGGAAAGATATGGGAGATACATTTCGAGCATAGCTCAAGCTAATATATTACATAAGAACACCGTTACTTTCTATAATCCTATAAAATTTTCGGTCTCCTCTCCTATCGCTTATTCGGAGTAACTTAGCTCCGAGCATGGAATCTCCTTTGGACCCGCAGGCTTTTAACCCTATTTACGATTTTCCGAAGACGAAGGGGCGAACGCACGGTTTGTCGAGTAACTATATTCGTCGTCATTCTCTCCCCAATATGTATTCCTAAATGCATTGTAGCAACAGGTCCCTAATCGAAGACATGTGCGATAACCTGCGGACCCCATGAATCTGGCATATTGGCCTTCAAGATGGAAATTATATTTGCCAGTCGATATTCTAAGCGAGATCGAGATAGTCTTTCCTCCGCTCGAAGATTGATCTGCTCGAAAGAAGTTCGAAGTCTGAGCTCAAATAGTTGAATTAATTGAATGATGATCTTGATCACCATGATCGGACGAATGGAATGCCAGTACAACGAATAAGATAATTTCAAAAGCTATGCTAGCCTTTTATAGCCAAAAATCAAAAAGAATCCAACGGCAGATAATTCGCGAAGTGAATGGATAAGATTTGTCGACCGTTGCGATTCCCGATAAATGAGGAACCGTTTGGAAAAGATCAAATTTACAACAGCAAAGAACCTCGCGAAGAATATTCTTATTAAGACAGAAGGGTTATTTATTAAGTCCTAGGCTTATTTACTATCTGCTATCTAGTTGTGTTTCATCTATTTTCACGATTACAGAAGACTATGAAAGTTTATTTCGAACAAATTATCTATTCAGTGAAAGTTCATTTCGCCAAAATTCCTATTCATTCATCATAATCTGATATTCTCGGTCTCTACTCATCTATTAATCTGATATTCTCAGTCTCTACTCATCTATTATCCTGATATTCTTGATCTATATTCATCTATTATCAATCTCTATTTATCTCCGTCTATTATTAAGGGTGAAAGTTGTTGCTACGACCCTCGAAAATCGACCAAGGGTGAAAGCCGTTGCTACGCCCCTTGGATCGAAAGAATAAAAATGGGTGACGACCCTCGAGCTAAAAATGCTCTGAAGCGACTAAGGGTGAAAGCCGTTGATACGCCCCTTAGATCGAAATTATCAAATGGGTGAAAGCTGTTGCTACGACCCTCGGGCTAAAAATGCTCTGAAACGACTAAGGGTGAAAGCTGTTGCTATGCCCCTTAGATCGAAATTATCAAATGGGTGAAAGCTGTTGCTACGACCCTCGGGCTAAAAATGCTCTGAAGCGACTAAGGGTGAAAGCCGTTGCTACGCCCCTTAGATCGAAATTATTAAATGGGTGAAAGCTGTTGCTACGACCCTCGGGCTAAAAATGCTCTGAAACGACTAAGGGTGAAAGTTGTTGCTATGCCCCTTAGATCGAAATTATCAAATGGGTGAAAGTTGTTGGGCTAAAAATGCTCTGGAACGACTAAGGGTGAAAGCCGTTGCTATGCCCCTTAAGTTTAAAATATATTCAAGATCGATCTAAATTCTATCATGTTATTTCTCCAAGATTATTTATTCGACTAAGGAAGATTATTCCGTGCAAAATTAAATTCTACCATGGAAGGTTCAAAAGTTGCAGAAATTCAAATCTATTATGGTTCTAAAATTATCTCACAAAAGTTGCGAGTTACAGAGGTCGAAATTAAAAGTATCGACAACAATATAGAAGAAAATTGTTCATTCATAAAATCTTCAGTACGTTTACAAGTATTTTCTCTATGAATACAAAGATGAAGTCCGAACTCAAACGAGAAAAGGTTTACATTTACACAAATCCTACTACAGTTGCTACTAGAGAATTAAAAATATTAGAGCTAAAACAAGGAACGGAGAAGAGCGGGATCGGAGCATGTCCCTTGACTCTCAACCGATCTAAGGTCTTCATCAGTAAACAATGACTGCTATGCCAACCTTTAAAGATCCGCTGATGAAGAACCAGTGCATGAGAGGAGTCTTGATCGACCTCCGTGCACACTAACCCGAGCCGGAATACTATGAACCAACTCCGGAAGCATCTTGAAGAAGTTGAGATCAAAACCTTGAAAACCCTTCTGCGAGTTGACCCACTGTCCGACCGGGTGAAGCGACAGGATACCGGAATTCGGACCAGCCTCAAGAGGTTGGAATCAGAGAGAGCTAGTCGTCTGCCGGTACCCCAGTCGCAACCCTTTTCGCCTGTCGATACCCTAGTCGAAATTGTTTCCCATGCAGGGACGCTGAAGAGATCGAGAAAGAAAGTTCGAGTTCGAATCTCGAACGTCTTAATCGCTGACATCGAGTGAAATGTGGAGTCGATCGATTGGAGTAAAAACACAACCATGTTGATCGAACGAAACACTTACAGACAAGTAAAAATACGAAGGTAATTTTGGAACTATATATAGGGGAGAAATTTTGCATCAACGGTCTAGGTCTCATGAGATAAACGGCCACGATACAGATATTAAACGCTCTGACCGTTCCACTTCCCGAGAAATCAGGGACTGTTTGGAAAAAGAAGATGGCACGTGACAGTAAAAATTCAATCACAAAAGTAAAACAAAACTAATGGCTGAGATGCGAGCAATAAATACGCCGACCATTCCGATTCCCGGAAATTCAGAAACCGTTTGGGTAAATGAAGAGAATGTCAAATTCGATCATGCTCGAAATTTTTGTAGTCTCAATTCCGGTCGTCAAAGAGAGTCGCAAAGAAAAATTCGGACTATAACCGATTAAGAAAGCATTATCAGCAACTCGTCTACGATCGATCGAGTTCGGTAAAGTGCTCTATTTAAGCAAATTAGAACGATTGTAAAAATTAATCAAGAGACTATTATTTCCGAGTTTGGTATATCGAGCGATTACAAGTTACAAAGATATCAGTTCCTATTACATCTCGAGACAATCTCTTGATACTAGTACATTTTACATTCCTGCGAATATCAACAAAAACTAATCTTTATATCCGAACGTGAGAAGATCTTCACGAGCAGGCAATCCTATGAAATTTTCGGCGGACGATAATGTCCTTACTCGAAGATGAGGAGCCCGTCAAGCCAAAAAGCCTTTTATCTTTATTTATGATTCTTCGAAGAAGAGAGGGGTAATACATCTTTTTCTAGGTGTAACGTGAATACTTTATTGAGGACCTCGATCCTCGAAGCACCACCCCTGACATCTTCGAGGAAGAACTAAACAAACCGCCGAATACCCTTGAAAAACTTGATGCTTGCCCCCCCCCCCCCCCCAAAAAAAAAACCACAAGAGGTCGTGGAGCTACCTGGGTCGTGGGTGGTCAGCAATGAGGCTTATTGGCCTCCAAGGTCGGGATAGCGCTCGCCTACAGGTATCCTAGTCGAAGTGAAAGTACTAATCAGCCTAAAATCTGCTAAGTAGGTCCTAACTCGAAATTCAAAACGTTGGGCCATGCAACAAGATCGTTTAACCAGCATGTTCGAAGGAATCTGCTTTCAAATAATTTTATAAGGATACAAAACGAAAGACCCCATTTATAGGTGCAACTTTCAAAAATCCAACGGTTAGCAGAAAACAAAAGGAACGATCAAGATCAGAAGACTGTTACGCTTCCCGAGAATTTAAGCGGGAAAAGAAGGTGATCTGCTTTTGGGAAATAATCGAAGTTAATATACCGAGATCGGAAATCAGGAACCCCGACGGTCGGGACCTCAAATTAAAACGAAGAAAGCAGGCTAAAGTACGAATGAAAAAGAACACATCAAATTATACAAGAGCATGCAAATCCGAGAAATAAATAAATTATTACAAACCATAGAAAATAGAAATGTCAGGAATTATTCATGATTACATGGAAATGAAACAATATAGCCAAACAGCAAGTCTGGGAAAATGAAAGACAACATCTAGAGAAGCTTATTGTTGGAGAAAATCTTCCGAATCTCAGCGTTACGAGCCTCATATCCACGGTCGTAAGCCTCCTTTTCACGGTGCTCGAACTCTTTTTTCTCTTGCTCGAAAAGACCTTTGAGCTTCTCGAGCTCCTCGTTCATTTTTTTGTGGATCTCTTCTCCTTGATCCTTAGCAACCTTCTCTTTCTCTAAGGCACGTTTCTCCTCAAAGACACGGTCGAGTTCAGTTTTCTTCTTCTCCAGCTCAAGGGAGATAGCAGCATGCTGATTTGTTTCCCGCTCGGTAAACGTTTTGAGTTAGAGGTTATAACACCTGAGAAAGAAAGTTTATAACACCTGAAAAAGAAAGTGCGACCCAGATTGGTACAACTCTTCTAAATTTATCTCCTTAGACATGTCGGTTTCAGAAGAAGTGAGTCAAGCCGCAACGGACTATCTACAGGACCCCTGAGCGTAGCTTTAGAAGTGGACCCGTCTTTCAACTCCTTAGGTGGGGAAGGAGTAACCATCAGAGGAACGGGGTCAACTCGGGGTTCGGAAAGATTATCAGTTCTTAAGAATTCAGCAGAGGCGTCTCCACCAATATCCAACTTGGGTTTTTTGCTCAAACCTCCTGTGGGGGGGACGGCCGAAGAATCATCAGATGATGGCTTGTTACCGATGGCAAGCTTCTGCAAAGCCTCGATGGGAGTGACCCCGTCTGATGAGGGGTATCTTGGATCCTACTTTTCTTTACAATTACACGAGATCGAGCGGTACTTACCTCGAAGAATCAAGTTCGACCCCAATGTCCGAATACCATAAATGCAAGCCAGCCCAGGATCCAAAGTTACTGTTGGGCCGAGCTCTGAACCAAACTTGTGGGCCGAAGAATTACATGTCTGTGGGTGGACCACCTGAACCCCAATTTCAGCTATAAATACCCCGTGCATTTATGATATTGGACACGATTTTCCAGGTGCTCCCTCCTCGAAGCTACTGCTCGGAAACAATAGGAAGGATAGGCTCTAGATCTACTATGATTTCGCCCTCTAGCTTGTACGGCATCCATTAATGCTCGAGTAGGACCCTAAATATTTGTATTCGTACTCAATTAATTCGAATACAATTACATTTGATCTCTACTTTACTTTATTTATTGTTATTATTGTCATATATTCTACCTTTGATCGAACTAACGAAACCACGTAAGATCAATTGGCGCCCACCGTGGGGCGTTATTCGAGTATTAGACCGAAATATGCCTACTACGAGGAGAAATACATATATTAGAGGAGAGCCTTCCCAAGCAGGGGGAGCACAAAATTCTGTCAACAATGAACCTGATAACTTGTCGCGCGCCGCTCAACAACAACCAGAGGCACCACCGGCGGTTCCGCAAGATAACATTCCAGTACACACGACCATTGGAGATTTGAGGTCTATAATAGGCACCATGTGCAGGGAGTTTATGAACAGCGGAAGGGCAGATCAATCGCCCGTCGACCAACCAGGGATTCAGGGAAGACCTGAAATACCTTCATCGAACTTACAGAAAGAAAATGATATGTCACATATCCCATCAATGCGTCCACAAAGGACTGCACCCTCGAAAGTCAACGCCCGATCAGAAAACCCTCCTGCACAGGTGCACGATCTGGAGGATTCTGTTGTGGGGGAAAGTCACACCGCTGGCGCTGTGAGAAGAAATAAACCAACTTACAAGAAAATTACTGAATCCGAATTGGAGATAATAGTACAAGAAAGAGTAGCTAAGAAGTTGGAAGAACAGGGTACTATGATAGAGATCCCCTTCACTAATCAAGCTGCCAGGCAAGCGGGGAATACCCTGACCAGAGGAAACCTACGAGAGAGGGAGGTCTCGAATAATATCATGCGATGTTCACCCTTTTGTCGAGAAATACGCGAAGCTCGAAACACAGAAACGGTGCCAACCAGGCTCCCACGGTATAACGGGACTACCGACCCCGGCGAACACATTAACAGCTTTATTAATGTTATGAACTTATATGGACACTCGGATAATTTCTGTTGCAAGATTATGGTCACCACTTTTGAAGGGATTGCCCTCGATTGGTTCGGAAAGTTACCTCCGAACTCTATATTTTCTTTCGAAGAATTTTGCGATAAGCTGAAGCATCAATTCGCTAGCCAGAGGAAGCCAAGACTGCCGGCAAATCATCTGGGCACTGTGAAACAGTTGGAAGGAGAGACGTTGAGGCAATGGCTGGCAAGATTTAGTATTGAGCTCTTGAAAGTGGATACCCCGCAAATCGAATATCTGTCCTCGTTGATGTTCGAACTGACTAGAAGCACCCAATTTGGGAATGCGTTATGCAGAAAGCAACCAAAATCTTTCGAACGGATAATGGAAATTGCTGAAAAGTATATGATACAGGAAGAGATGAACAAATTGAAGAGTTCACATCTAGATAAGTCTCATCTCAACAAAAAACAAGATCGGACTCCGATCCCAAAACCAAGTGATTATGGAGGGCCGAGTAAAGGATCCGTTTGGCAGCGAATCAACACTTTCAAGCCGCATATGCCACCCCAAGGACCGCACTCATACGGACCTCCTTATGATCGAAATCGAGCCCCAAGGCCGGGTAAAATCCAGTTTACTGAGCTCAACAGTTCAAAGGAGGAGGTGTTGACTGTATTGGAAGAAGGGAATTTAATTCCGGAAGCCCAAAGAATCACACAGGCGAGGCCGGGTGCGCCCGGATACGACCAATACTGTCGATATCATCGAGCTAGAGGCCACAGTACGGAAAATTGTTATCAATTGAAGGTCGAGATCAAAAAATTAATTAACCAAGGAAAACTCAAAGAATTTGTTAAGAATGGCAACTATAACAATCGCTACAGATCCCGTAGTCCGAGAAAACTTAACTCTCGGCAGAGGCAAATTCAGAATCAGACAGAAGAACAATCGAACGGTGTGATCAATATGATTGCAGGCGGACCGGCAGGCGGAGATAGTAGGAATGCCAGAAAAAGGACTTTAAGATCAATCAGGGCAGGAGTATCCGCAAAAAGGGAGGTTCTATCTTTGGAATTTCCATCAATGGAGAATCAAGTCATCAGCTTTAGCGAAGCGGATCGACCCGCAGACGTTAGTTGGGATACGAATGAAGATGATCCAGATTTCTCCATGGTATTAACATTAAGAATTGCGAACTTCGAGGTCAAAAGAGTGCTGGTCGACAACGGGAGCTCGGCAAACATAATTTCATCGGAAGCTCTTGCAAGAATGAATCTCTGTCATCCACACTTGGATAAGGTAACTACTCCCTTGGTCGGTTTCGGGGGATCGGAGATCATTCCGCTCGGGACCATACTTCTGAGCACCACTCTAGGGCTCAAACCAAAGAATGTCACGAGAATGATCAAGTTTCTAGTCGTGGACGCGCCATTTGCTTACAATGCCATTCTAGGAAGACCTGCACTGAATGCCTTTAAGGCTATCGTATCTACCTACCATCAAAAAATAAAGTTCCCAACTGAGAGAGGAGTCGGAGAAATGAGGAATGACCAGTACATGGCTTGGGAATGTTACAGTTCATCCTTAACTATCAAAGAAAAGGTGGAGCCCGAGCTCCCTAACAAAAGGAAAATAAACGAATTAACCTCTAACTCCGGGACTCCGATTCCCGATTATGAAAGACTGGATGGAAAGAAAGGAAGAATTATTGACATGAGTATGCAAGCACCTGGTCACAAAAAAGTGAATTTGGTACCTGGATCTCCAGAAAAATTCACAAAAATAGGAACGGAGCTAAGTAATGACATGGAAGCGAAGCTCATCGGATTCTTACAGGAAAATGTTGATGTTTTTGCATGGAGTTCGGACGACATAATGGGAATTGACCCGCGTGTAATAACGCATTCTTTAAATATTGACCCGAGGGCTAAACCAGTAAGGCAGAAGAAGCGTAATCACGGGCGAGAGAAAGACAAAATAATTAATGCGGAGGTCGATAGATTGTTAGCAGCAGGACAGATAAAAGAGATAAAGTTCACCGAATGGTTATGTAACGTGGTCCTAGTCTCTAAGGGGGAAAAGGTCGAAAATAAATGGAGAATGTGCAACGATTTCACCGATTTGAACAAGTTATGTCCCAGGGACCCTTACCCCTTGCCTCGGATTGACATGCTCGTAGACTCCACTGCGGGATTTGTGTTGTTTAGCATGATGGACGCATTTCAAGGGTTTTATCAGATCTTCATGAACGAAAGAGATCAGGATAAAACGGCATTCGTCACCGAACGGGGAGTGTACTGCTTCATCGTTATGCCTTTTGGTTTAAGGAACGCCGGCGCAACGTATCAGAGATTGGTCAATATGATGTTCAAAGAATTAATAGGAGAAATCATGGAAGTGTATGTAGACGACATGCTCGTAAAAAGTATGTCCGAAGAGGATCATATTAAACATCTTGGTAGGTGCTTCGAAATTTTGAGGAAGTATGGGATGAAGTTAAATCCAGCGAAATGCACATTCGGGGTGCGATCAGGAAAGTTTCTTGGGTATTTAGTTCATGAGAGGGGGATCGAAGCTAATCCAGAAAAAATCCGAGCAATAACTGATCTCCATCCACCTAGGAAACTTTCAGACGTTCAAAGTTTGATTGGAAAAATTATCTCGTTGAATAGATTCATCTCCAGATCCGCGGACAAGAGCTTACCTTTCTTCAAACTGTTGCGTAAATCTAAGAACTTCGAGTGGAACGCTGAATGTGATAAGACTTTCGAAGAACTGAAAGCATACTTAACCTCGACACCCATGCTAGCAAAACCATCTGAAGGGGAACCCCTATATCTGTACATAGCTGTGTCAGAAGAAGCCATTAGCTCGGTTCTGGTCAAACTAGATAAAGCTGAGCACAAACCAGTTTACTATTTGAGTAAGTTGTTGCAGGGTGCCGAAAAGAACTATATGGAGATTGAAAAATTTGCACTTGCCCTAATTGTGGCAGCCCGGAGGTTAAGGCCCTATTTTCAAACGTATAAAATCATTGTTTTAACTAACCAGCCTTTAAGACAGGTTCTGTCCAAACCAGAAGCTTCAGGTAGGTTAATAAAGTGGGCGGTCGAGCTCAGCCAATTCGAAATTGAATACCGACCACGAGTCGCTGTGAAGGCGCAAGTGCTAGCTGATTTTGTGCTTGAATCAACCAACATATCAAACGAGAAAGAAGGAACAACCTCGGAATTAGCTATGGTGGAGGAAGCAAACGATCAAGTTTGGCTAATGCATGTGGACGGATCTTCGACCAAAGAAGGAGGAGGAGCTGGGATACACTTCCAAGGGCCCAATGCTGAAGACCTAAGCTATGCAATAACTTTGGATTTTGTCGTCACCAACAATGAGGCCGAATACGAAGCATTGATAGCTGGATTAGAAATGGCCATTAAGGCAAAGGTAAGATCGATTGTCGTGCTAACAGATTCGGAACTTGTTCACAGACAAGTGAAAGGCACTTACGAAGCCAGAGAATTCAACATGATTAAATATCTGAACAAAGTGAAGAAGTTAATCTCAGAGTTCGATAAATTTGATATTCAACCGATACCAAGAGAAGAGAATCTCTGGGCCGATATATTGTCAAAATTTACAGGACTGGCCGACGGAAAGACTGAAAGAACAATTACTTGGCTGCTATCGAATATGTCTGCCATCGAGCTAGATGCAGCCCCTCCAGTTAATGTTATGGAAATTGAAGAACCGAGCGAGTCATGGAGCGACTCTCTTATCGCCTATCTTAGGGACGGAAAACTGCCGGAGGATGCAAATGAGGCTCGGAGAATTAAATATAGAGCGCCATCATTTACTTTGATGGAGAATCAACTCTATAAGCGGTCCTCTTCGGGAATTCTCTTAAAATGTATCCGCGAATCACACTACAATGCCATATTAAGGGAAGTTCATGAAGGGGAAGCAGGAAATCATTGTGGCGCTCGAGCGTTAGCTCTTAAATGCTCGAGATCTGGATATTATTGGCCTACACTCTTTTCTGATTCTGTCGAGTATGTGAAAAAATGCCATCACTGTCAAATTCATTCGAACTTAATACACCAACCAGCTGAACATATGCATTCGATCCCTATTTGTTGGCCCTTCGACAAATGGGGCATCGATATTGTGGGACCTTTCCCAACAGAGCGAGCCAGGAAAAATTATGTACTAGTAGCGGTGGAATACTTCAGCAAGTGGGTCGAATGTGTTGCCTTGACCAAAATCACCCAATTTCAAGTTATTAATTTTTTATGGAAAAATATAGTCTGCAGGTTCGGAATCCCCAGGGTTCTAATATCAGATAACGGAACGCAGTTTGCAGGAAAGAGGATCACGGATTGGTGTGAAAGATTTGGAATACAACAGAACTTTGCGTCTGTTGGCCACCCTCAGGCTAATGGACAAACTGAAGTAGTGAATCGGGAAATTGTTCGATCTCTGGAGAAGCGCTTATCGGAAGCGAAGGGAAAATGGCTGGATGAACTACCGGGAGTATTATGGGCCAACAGGACAACAGTCAAGGCGGCAACCGGAGAAACTCCATTCAGTTTGGTTTATGGGTCGGAGGCTGTTATCCCGGTAGAGAATCTTATACCTTCTCCCAGGGTCGAATTTTATGATCCCGAAGAGAACCAATCGCTGAGGCAGGTGGAAGTTGATCACGCAGATGCTCGAAGGGACCGCGCGAAGTTAAAAATTCAAGCCGCCAAGGCCAACATGGAAAAGTCCTATAATCGGAATGTGAGGATTCGATCCTTCAAAGTGGGAGATCTGGTGCTCAAAAAAGTGGAAGTATCAAAGCACGTAGGGAAACTACAGCCCAATTGGGAGGGCCCCTTCGTGATCGTGGAGGTTGGGAGAAAAGGTTCTTATAAGATTGCACACCCTAACGGAGAAATACTGCCTCGAGCTTGGAATGCGATCAATTTAAGAAGATATTATGGAAGATAGTTACAATCGAGGCTTCTACTTTTTAGTTATTTTGTTCCATTTTCTTTGACTATAACTATTTGGCAAACAATATGTGTTTAATGAAGAATTGGGTTACTTGAAGAATGTTTATTCGGACTATTTATTCAATGAAAGCTTATTTCGCCTACATCCTTACTTATTCGTCATATTCTCGATCTATATTCGTTATTATCGATCTCTATTTTTCTCTATCAATTATTGAATGGGTGAAAGCCTCTGCTATGACCCTCGAGCTAAAAACGCTCTAAAAACGACTAAGGGTGAAAGCCTCTGCTATGCCCCTTAGATCGAAATTATTGAATGGGTGAAAGCCTCTGCTATGACCCTCGAGCTAAAAACGCTCTAAAAACGACTAAGGGTGAAAGCCTCTGCTATGCCCCTTAGATCGAAATTATTGAATGGGTGAAAGCCTCTGCTATGACCCTCGAGCTAAAAACGCTCTAAAAACGACTAAGGGTGAAAGCCTCTGCTATGCCCCTTAGATCGAAATTATTGAATGGGTGAAAGCCTCTGCTATGACCCTCGAGCTAAAAACGCTCTAAAAACGACTAAGGGTGAAAGCCTCTGCTATGCCCCTTAGATCGAAATTATTGAATGGGTGAAAGCCTCTGCTATGACCCTCAAACGCTCTAAAAACGACTAAGGGTGAAAGCCTCTGCTATGCCCCTTAGATCGAAATTATTGAATGGGTGAAAGCCTCTGCTATGACCCTCGAGCTAAAAACGCTCTAAAAACGACTAAGGGTGAAAGCCTCTGCTATGCCCCTTAGATCGAAATTATTGAATGGGTGAAAGCCTCTGCTATGACCCTCGAGCTAAAAACGCTCTAAAAACGACTAAGGGTGAAAGCCTCTGCTATGCCCCTTAGATCGAAACAAACATTCTATTGAAAAACTTGAAACATTCTATTGAAGATTGATCTAAATTCTATTATAAATTTCTCAATGACTATCTCGTGAAAACTGCGAATTATGAATTCAGAGATTAACGACAATATAACAGAAAATATTCATAAATTTTCAGGAGAATTACATATGAACTCTTGTTTACATTCAAGAAATTGAGCTAATCGGAATATTTTACATCTGGTCAAACCCTATTACAAATGGTTATTCCCTATGGATACACAAAGGAGGAATGAGAGGCTGGTACACTTCTACCCTTCATCCGCTGCTTCCTTACAAACAAGCCCATAAAGGACCGAATCGAAAAACAGGGAAGCGACTCCAGTTGGGGGCGCTCCTAGTAAGCTCGAGGGCCACACCTTTCAAGAAGACGCCTCGAAGACGTGGAGATCGAGAGCAGGAAAACCCCTCCAGCAGTAGACCCACTATCCCAACTGGATAGAGAACAGGATATAGGAAGTCGAGCCCGCCTCAAGGATTTGGAATCAGAGAGAGCAGGTCGCCTGCCGGTACCCTAGTCGCAATTATTTTTGCCTGTCGATACCCTAGCCGAGAGTTTTTTCAAATAGGATTGCCAACAAAACGAGGAAAAAAGGTTCGAATGAAAACTTCGAACATTTCAATTACTGACAATGAATGGAACGGGGAGCCGATCGACAGAGGTAAAAACACAACCATATCGATCGAATAAAATGTTTACAGAAGAGTAAAAAACAAGAATAACGTGGAAAGCTATATATAGGGGAAAGAATTCGGCATCAACGGTACATATATCTCAGGATGAATGGTCACGATACGAGCATTTAAAGCTCTGACTGTTTCACTTCCCGAGAAGTTCGATATTAAAAAAAAAAAAAAAAAAAAAAAAAAAAAAAAAAAAGAGAGAAACGGAGAATATTATTACAGCAAATATTATATCATTACAACAAGGGTTATACTACAACAAGAAAGGAAAACCATTACAACAAGGATGGTGTTACAACGAGAAGTCTTAACTCATGATATGGAGGAAAACCACGGAGTTACTAAACGAAATTATTTTCGGAAAGGATCTTTCGAACTTCAGCACTACGATCAGTATACCCGCGGATGTAAGCCTCCTTCTCACGAAGCTCAGAGTGTCTCTTCTCACGTTCGTAAATACCTTTGAGTTTCTCCAATTCTGAACTTAACTTGTCCTGAGATATCTTTTCCTTGAAAAATCGATTAGCTTCCAATGTGATGAGGGGTAATTCGGATTCCCTGTTCTTTAGCCTCAACGCGATTCGAATAGCTATGAACCCTGTCGCCAGGGACCGAAAGACGAACCAAAGCATGAAAACGATTGTTTCGAGCTCACATGGTCGAAGGACACTGTTGGGCCGAGCCCAGGCCCAAGTCCTTAAAGTTGGCTATAAATACTCCATGCATTTATTACACTGGGACAGGCAGAAAACACTCCAAGCTTAAGATCACAGCTCGGATTATTAGTATAGGCCTAATTGTACATGTTTCGCCCTCTAGCTTGTACGGCATCCAATAATGCTCGAGTAGGACCCCTAATATTTGTACTTGTACTCAATTAACTCGAATACAATTACACTTGATCTTTACTTTTCCTTTTTATTTTATTATCATCGTATTACATCCCACCCTTGATCGAACTAACGAAACCACGTAAGATCAATTGGCGCCCACCGTGGGGCCCTTATTCGAGTATTAGATCGAAATATGCCTAATACGAGGAGAAAAATGTATGCCAGCAAAAAGCTTAAGGATAATGGTCAAGCCTATGATCGCACAACTCTTTTATTTCTTCAACGAATTTATTTCTAGGAGCGATTAAGGAGTTCAGCAGGCATCATCAAAGGCTTAGAAGATCTATAAAATTGCAGCTTGTTATTGACGATCGGAATTTATTTTTCCGATCTTCGCGTTTATTAAATGACAAGTTCTTTCGAATCGGTTATTTAGAAGACCATTTACGAAATCTCTATATACTATTTATCGACTGTGGTGTTTTTCTCAAAGGTTAATCGGGATAAGTTGATTGATTGAATATCTGCAACCGATTGGATAAATTCTCGAGCTAATGGACGGAATATTGGCTATCATTTCGACCAATAACGGAATTCGAGTAATAAAATACAATCAGAAATGAAGTTTTATCATTAAAAATCTTCAAACAAGTTACAAAGTAAAGCTTCGAATATAATTCGAGCTCGAGAAATGCAATACAATCACTCCTACTCTATTACAAATTTCATAAGATAATATACTCGATCTTCGTTCCCCAAGGTCGCCCCAGATGCAGAACTCAGCAGTGATTCTTATTGGCAATCACTAGCCACGTGTCGCACATCCGTCTTCGAACGGGATAAAAGCCGGATTGGAACTCCTCTCCGGGGCACCAAACCGACCTTAGATCATCATCAGTAAACAATGATTGAAGCGCGCAATCATTGTTTACAGGATAGTCCGAACCGGAGCAGCAAAGGGTTATCCCAGCAGAGGCGCTCCAAGGGAACTCGAAGGAACTATCTCGTAAGAAAGCCCTCGAGGAAGCTGGTGCCTCAGACTTAAAGAACTCCACTCGGAGTAACCTGCTGCCCGATCAGGTATTGCGCCAGAAGACCGGAATTCAAACCCGTCACAGAAAAGATATGTCTGGGAAAACAGGTTGCCTGCCGGTATTCTAGGCGCAATTTCTTTTGCCTGTCGATATTCTAAGCGAAAAGCTTGTACAAAAGGAAACAAGATCGAAAAACAAAGTTCGAACTCTAATCTCAAACCCTTTTATCTGGGAGAAAATACGAATCAAATCTGAAACTCGACCCATGGTGATCGGAGGGAGCATAAGGAAAAAAGCAAGAAGTGTTGTATACACGAAGGGACCTATTTATAGTGGTGAAGGATTTTTAATCAACGGCCCAGATATCAGGCTACGAACGGTTTGATGTCCGTAATAAAGGGAAGGACCGTTACGTTTCCCGAGAAATAGGGCCCCGTTTGGTAGCGAAGGACACATAATTCAATGGGGAGTATAGAAGAATTATGACATTCTAAATATCGAACAGTCACGACGTGTTCATAACATTATATTGAAGGATGGCATGTCGGATTCCTATTCGGTTTATTTAGATGTTTTTACACTCAAGTATTTATTGTTATGCTTTTACACTGCCAACTGAGAAGAAATATAATCGGTTTAGTCGAACAGAATTCTCGACCTGGGAGTTATACAATTATGGAAATTCAGCGGTGATAAGGATTTATGGCATCATTTCCCTTATCAATTTCAGGGCCGTTAAAATATTTATCTATTATCCAATCAGGCAACTGGTATTCGATTATTTCTCTATCGATATTAGAAGATCAAAATGGAGTTACGAAAGATAAACTTTATTCTATTTATATTTGATGTTATCAACAAAACAAAGAGGAAGTGTATTTATATTATATTGGAAAATACAAAAGCTGGGAAATACATATCGAGCATAGATCAAACATTCGTATTACATCAAGAACACTATTACTCCCTACAATCCTATGAAATTTTCGGTCTCTTCTCCTACCGTCTATTAGGGGTAACTTAGCTCCAACCATGGAATCTCCTTCGGACCCGCAGGCTCTTAACTTTATTTACGATTCTCCAAAGATGAAGACTCGAGGGTGCGATTCATCGAATAAACGAGCTCTGCAGAACTCCCACCCCTGTACGTCTTCCTAAATGCATTGTTGCAATAGGTCCCTAATCGAAAACCTATGCCATAACCTACAAGCTCCACAAATCTGGCTTATTGGCCTTCAAGATGGAGATTATATTTGCCTGCCGATACTCTAAGCGAAGGTTGAAATGATATTCTCTCTGCTCGGATATTCCTCCACTTAAAAATTGTTCGAAACCTGACCTCGAATAAGCGAATTATTGAAATAATAATCTTAGTCGCCATGAGGGGACGGAAGAGATGCCAACATAATGAATAAGATGGCTTCTAAGGAATGACAGCTTTTTATAGAAAAAAATAAGTGGAATCTAACGGCAGAGATTTCACGTAACGAAGGAACCAGATCAAAGAACTGTTGCGTTTCCCGATAAAGGAGGGACCGTTTGGAAAAGGTCAACGCTTATTAAAGAATTGGAAACATTTGAAACAGTAAAGAGTATTAGTTCGAACAAGTTCGCGAAGAATATTTTCTATTAAGACGGAAGGATTACTCATTAAGTCTTGGACCTATTTGTGATCTATCGTTCATCTACCGGTTTCCCATCTATTATTTCAACCACGGGAGACTATCATTTCCTTAGGGGTATTTCGATCGAAATCATGGTTATTGGAAATTTATTTCCTAAGTATGCCCACCTGCTCGTCGGGTGCTAATATGGTCAATCTCTATTCAGCAATTATTCTGGTATTCAAGATCAACATTCATCTAATATCGATCTCGATTATTTTCGAAATTGTTAAAGGGTGAAAGCCTCTGCTATGACCCAAGGGCTAAAAGTGCTCTGAAAACGACTAAGGGTGAAAGCCTCTGCTATGCCCCTTAGATCGAAATTGTTAAAGGGTGAAAGCCTCTGCTATGACCCAAGGGCTAAAAGTGCTCTGAAAACGACTAAGGGTGAAAGCCTCTGCTATGCCCCTTAGATCGAAATTGTTAAAGGGTGAAAGCCTCTGCTATGACCCAAGGGCTAAAAGTGCTCTGAAAACGACTAAGGGTGAAAGCCTCTGCTATGCCCCTTAGATCGAAATTGTTAAAGGGTGAAAGCCTCTGCTATGACCCAAGGGCTAAAAATGCTCTGAAAACGACTAAGGGTGAAAGCCGTTGCTATGCCCCTTAGATCGAAATTGTTAAAGGGTGAAAGCCTCTGCTATGACCCAAGGGCTAAAAATGCTCTGAAAACGACTAAGGGTGAAAGCCTCTGCTATGCCCCTTAGATCGAAATTATTGAATGGGTGAAAGCCTCTGCTACGACCCAAGGGCTAAAAATGCTCTGAAAACGACTAAGGGTGAAAGCCTCTGCTATGCCCCTTAGATCGAAATTATTGAATGGGTGAAAGCCTCTGCTACGACCCGAGGACTAAAAATGTTCTGAAAAGACTAAGGGTGAAAGCCGTTGCTACGCCCCTTAGATCGAAATTATTTTCATCGATCAATCAAGATCAACCAGCATTTCTATTCTTATCTCTCCATAATTATTCATTCGTCTAAGGCTAACAGCCATCATCGTGACGCTTATATCAAAATTATTATTCAAGATCGGTCAAAACCCTTTTTCGATTATTACTTCGCGATTATTTGTCTGACTAGGGAATTTGGCCCCTCGGATTAAATTTGTTACTCAATGATCATCTCGGGATTCTTCTATTCGATCTCTTAATTATTATGTATTTGATGGGGGTACAAAGGTCTCCGACAGGTTAAATTTAAAATCGAGGAATGTCGGTTGTCATCCATTGTCTGAATATTTGTCAAAGTTTTTAAAGAATAGCTCTTATTCGCATTCTTGAGACAGAGAGATGGATGCTCGACAACAGTATACAAAAGCAATTCTATAAGATAACAAGTAAGGATGATAAGAGAAATAAATATCTCATTCATGACATTACAAACAGTTACAAAAGAGTTCGAAATTACAATGATAAGTCGAGCAAAAACAGGACCTTCAGCATTTCTCTTGCGACTCAAAAGTTTCTCGTACTCCTGGACACCCAGAACTCGATTCCAGGAGTATTGACTATAACCAACTGATGAAAGGGCAGGAGTATCAGGGCAAAATAAGGCTCGGAGTGGCCCAGCAGAGGCAGAGTTCAAGGAACTCAAAGTACCGACACCTCTTGGTTCGGGAATCGTGAGTGGAATAATAACAAGATTTTCGCCCAAGTTACTTGTACCAGTTCTATTTCCGGAAGTATGAGACAATGGATCAAAATAAAAGGGTTTATCTTCAATTAATTCGGCAGCAGACACTCGAAATTTCTCAACAACCCGGCCTACAAGGGTAAAATGGATCGGGACGAGCTTAAATAACAAATTTATTAGATAAACATAAAACCAAACAGAAGGTGAGAAGCATACCCAGAGAAAGAGAAGTAGGGTTCGAACCACTGGAGGTTGCCTGTACATCGGACAGAGGAAGGGGCCCTTCGGAGGACTGACCGGGATATTTAATCGCCGGGGCAGGATAATCGCAGTAGCTCAACCCCGCCAGTCGCAAAATGCCTTCTTGAACCAAGTATCTGGTCTGATAAGGGTTAGACTCCAATCGCCCCAGGAGTTCATCAGAAAGACGATGGCTAAGTTTTTCTTTTATTTTGCGAGAACCGTATGTCCAACTATTTGCGCCGTCCCATCGATAAGGTCTCGTTTTCGAACTACCCTCCGAAATAGGAACGTCAGGGCCCTTCACGAAAAAGAATCTCCTCTTCCAACCTAAAGCTTTCTTTGTTGATATTTTCGTAAGAAATGGCCGTTTAGACCTCGGACGAACGGACACAAAGCCTACATTCGAACCTTTGCAAGGATCCATTCGGAATATCTGCCAAAAGTTGCTAAAAGAAGCTTCTTCTCCTTTCGCCTCCATAAGAGCGCAAAACGCTATTATATATGCAACGGAGTGCGGGAGAAGCTGAGCCGGGGAAAGCGAAAAGAAATTCAAAATATTTCTGATAAGAGGAGCGAACGGGATACGCAAGCCACAGAAAAATTGTCCCTCATAAAAGGCTTGACATCCAGCGGGAGACTCAGTGGCACGTTCGGCGTAAGAAGGAACGACAATCGAAAAACCTTTGGGAAGAAATTTCCCATAATCCGCCTCAAGGCGAGCCCGATCTCTTTTCGAAAAACAACTGGAAGTTTTACTAGCAGGAAGTTCTGACTTACCCGAGGTGACGGCTTCTGAGGCTTGCGTATGTTCAAAAATCCTAACAAAAGCACCTTCGCCAATACTACGTTTGTCGACCTCTTTCTCTTCGAGATCCTCGCTCGGATCGTCGTCTTCGTCGTCTCGATGAAATTCCCCGTCTTCAAAGTCATCTACAAGCTTAAACAAGGGATCAGATTCTTGGCTCTCCTCAACCTTCTTCTTGCCTCTCACGCTTATAGAGCTCGACATAATGGACTAAGAAGTATTTATACAGGAGAAAAATGCTATTTCAAGCTCAAACGCTTCGAGTTCAAGAAAGTTGTTATGTGAAAATATTTTTCAACGAAGTCAACATGTATATATACAGGGTTAAAAAGGTAAAATTGCAAAGAGGTCCCCGAGTAACCACGACGGTTGAACTTACCAAGGGTAAAAGCTTAGGGTCGTCCCTCTCAAAATTACCTTTTTGATCCTTCATTCCCTAGAATTGCGGAATATGTCCTTGCAATCTATCCTTAAGATTCTCAGAAGCCCTCCTGGTTATAAATCGGAAATTCTGGAAAGCATTCATCAAGGGATCGAACAACGCAGCATGAAACCGAAAGGGGTATTACTATTTCAACATCCCCCGACGAGGATAATTTCAGAGCGCGCCAAAGTATGTTTCTCATATATGCACTCTTTTTCCCTTACTCGGTTTTTATCCCAATGGGTTTTTCCGAGTCAGGTTTTTAACGAGGCATATTCTGAAAACATACTGAGCGGCTCGTCTCACCATAACATGGAACGTACTTTATACTTCTTCGAGCGCTTACTTCGCTTCACACTCGAGAAGTGGGGGAGTATTGATGAGGGGTAATTCGGATTCCCTGTTCTTTAGCCTCAACGCGATTCGAATAGCTATGAACCCTGTCGCCAGGGACCGAAAGACGAACCAAAGCATGAAAACGATTGTTTCGAGCTCACATGGTCGAAGGACACTGTTGGGCCGAGCCCAGGCCCAAGTCCTTAAAGTTGGCTATAAATACTCCATGCATTTATTACACTGGGACAGGCAGAAAACACTCCAAGCTTAAGATCACAGCTCGGATTATTAGTATAGGCCTAATTGTACATGTTTCGCCCTCTAGCTTGTACGGCATCCAATAATGCTCGAGTAGGACCCCTAATATTTGTACTTGTACTCAATTAACTCGAATACAATTACACTTGATCTTTACTTTTCCTTTTTATTTTATTATCATCGTATTACATCCCACCCTTGATCGAACTAACGAAACCACGTAAGATCACAATGAACGTTCCAGTTCGATCTTCTTCCCGATAAGCTCAAGTGAAATTGAAACCCGCTGCTCGAACTCATGTTTGGCCAATGCATAAAGCTTAGAAAAGACCACCCTAGCCTGAATTTACAGGAAAATATGTTATAACAGAAATAAAGAGATTAAACAGTCATGACAAAGGGGTGAGAAAGAATTACTTGGGCAAGAGTTTCCAACCCAGAATAAAACAGGAACGAGGAATATTCTCCAGTCGAAGAGTCACCCTCGGAGACAGAAACGCGGGATCGAAGAAGGGTCAGGTTGGTTTTCTCGTGAGACACCTTGTCAAAAGGAGCTATGTCCCTTTTAAACGAAGATCCATTGACCATTGAAGGTACGGATTGAGAAAGGACGTGCCCAGTGACATCTTCCGCAAAAGAAACCTTTTTTATTCCCTTATTGGAGCCCCTAGTTTTCAAGCATGAAGGAAGGGTAACGGTCGAGTGTTTATTCCCCTCATGGAAGTTTTGCTGGTCAGAATTAGTGGATGTAATTGATGATCGATTTCTTTTTCTTGATTTTCTACTAACACTTGGCCTGGAAAAAGGCATGGAAGAAATCACAAGAGCGTTCGAATTTTTGTCCATCTCTCAACCTTCGAGTAAAAATCCAACCGAACTGATTTTTAAGAAAGCTCCGAACACTATGAACGATATCAATGCGAAAGCAACAAAAGTGCCCTTGCTACTTATAAGAGAAACAACATCAGGCAAAATCGCAATGATTGGTAAAGCACTACTTCCAAAAAAGATCCAATGACGCAGCTAAACACGCAAGAGTGACGTTGTAAAAGATCAAAGGCCATGGTCTAAAAATAGCATAAAGAAATAGATTCATATTCAAGTGCCCACTAAATAGGCAACAGGAAAAGATTACAAGTAAGCAAATACATTGATTTGCTAAGTTAGTCCTATTACACAGCAAACGTTATTGGTTGGATACTTTCACGCCCGAACCACGGTCCGATCTATCTTCTTTCTCTGATTCGCTACTACCGCTTCCCGAGCCGTCAGAGTCATCTTTGCCTGAGCTGCTACCTCCTCCATCATGACTTTGTGCGTCAGACGCAGACCCACTCGAACCAGAAGAGGGGGTGCCTTGTTCACTCCGATCACGGGAATCCCCTTCAATATCCACATCTTCACTTTCGGATTGGGCTTCGAGCTCATCAGGATTAGGCATCGGTGCTCCAAATTCCTCAAGAAATGGAGCAAACTCGTGAGTGGCAAATTCCTCGAGCTTAGGAGGAAGGGAAGACGCTTTGTAATCCTTACCAAAGATATTTTTGTAAGGATTCATTTTAGGAAGGAAGTCATCAAGGGAGCCTTCAACCTTAGCAACTGTAAGGAGATGCTGTGCTCCTTTGAAATAGAAGGCTTGATTGATTTCTCCCGACCGTAACCGAACTAAGGCATCGAGGATCGGAGAATTTAGGAACTCTCTTATGGCGGGAAGCCTGGCTTCGTTTCGACCCCGTTCATAGGACTGTTCGGCAGACACTTTGGTTCGCTCAAGCTCCTGCTTTAATTTCTCCACCTCTTCCTCTAAGGCTTTCTTTGCTTCCAACTCTTTCTTAGTCCTCTCAAGCTCAATCTCGATTTCGGACAACTTAATCTTGGCATCCTCTAGCTGACTGGTCTTCGCAGCCTCATCCTCCAGAACACTGTATAAGGCCTTATGTACCGCCTGAGATTCTTCGCTCAATACGGACAGTCGAAGAGCAGTTTGAATAAATAGGTCTTCGGCCTGTAAAGGAAAAGATACGTAAAAGCACAAGATAAAGATTGTAAGGAAAAAAGCTAGAAACTTTCGGAATTAGACAGTACCATTTGTTGAGCATGGGCATAATCGCCAAGTATCTCGAAATCTTTCTTAGCGAAAGATTGGATAGTATCATCTCTGAATCTACTGGCCAGGAACATCCGGAGAGACTTGTCCACCGTATGCTCACCCTCGGAGCCCAAATCAGATTCGATGGTCCCATGGTCTGGATATCCGGCCGCCCTCGGTCCGTGCAAATGATTCTCGATAAAATCTGCCAAATCTGGCTCGGAATGACCAGCCCGACATGGTATAGGGTCTGGCCCTCGAGCAAAAGGCTTGAATCTCCTGGAGGACTCAGGAACATTGCTACTTCTCTTACGATTCATCCTGGCCTGCAAAATCTCTCTGGCACGATTCTCCAGGAGAGTATAATTACTGAATCCCTCATCGTTCGGATTGGAGGATACGTTCGGAAAAACGGATCGAAGGATCCCGGAACCCTGGAAATCGGAGACCCCCGCCGTCTCGGCCCTACACCGAGAGGTTCCTGCTTGGGTAATCGGGGGAACAGTCACTAAAGCACTCGAGGTCGATGCGATCCCCACCGCGTCTTTGGACTTTTTTGCTTTTCGAGGATTCGTTGACATTTGAGGACGAGGTCGACCCTTACTACCTTTCGAAAAGGAAGCAACGTGCGGGCCAGTTACCGATGTACGGAATTTGTCAACGATATCAGCCAACGTGGAAGGGGGGTTAGCAGGATCGATCTGGGCTTTCCCGTATTCGATCGGATCGGCAGGAAAAGTGCAATTGCTGAGCTCGGCCAATCGCAAGACTGCTTCTTGAGTCATTAGAGCGGTCTGATGAGGATCAGCACGAAGAGATTGCAGAAATTTATCTGTTATCTCATTTTTCATATTCCCCAAGAGACGGCGTTTTCCATATATCCACTCCTTGGCTCCAGGCCACTCGAAGGGAGTAGGCTCGGGATATTCTTCAGAAGACGGGAACTCTGGCCCCCGGACAAAGAAGAACTCATGCTTCCATCCCTTCAGATTACTACTTACGTTGGTCGATAAGATAGAAATCTTCGGCCTCTGAGAAAAGTATACGTAACCTGCGTTTGAAGAGGTGGAAGCACTTATCTGGAATATCCGCCAAAAATTCTGAAACGTTGCCTTTTTCCCCTTAGCCTTCATCAACACGCAAAAAGCCATGATCAGGCCGAACGAATTTGGTAAAATCTGGCAAGGAGCCAACTTGAAAGCATCCAGAAGGTTTTCTAGCAAAGGAGGGAAGGGGATGCGTAAGCCGTAGTGGAAGTGTTTGGAATAAAAGGCTTGGCAACCGGCAGGAGGATCGGTAACTCGCTGATCGGGAGAGGGAAGTACAATCGAAAAACCGGCGCCTAGATATCGACCGAATTCTTCTTGCAACTGCGCCAAGTCTGTCTCCTTATAGGAACAGACGATCTCATCTGCCCTCTCCTCTGTCATATTTAGAGCTGCGCTAGTCGAGGGCTCTTCCCAATTATAGATCGTAATCACTACGTTACGGTTCAATTTGTATTTATACTGCTCGTTGTTACCCAAAGGAAGCTCCCCGTCCTCTATATTTTCCCGCTCGGAAACTGTCGCCTCATTGGAATTTTCGTCTTCACTATCTCCACTTTCAGAGCTCGACTCCCGCTCCTCTCCGCTGGAATCCGAAGCGGAACCCGAGCTTTGCGGATTCTCGTTTTCAGATGATCGACTCTCCACAACATTTTTCCCCTTGCGGTTATCGACCTCATTCTCCTCTAAAGGAGACTTTCCATTCAAATTTACTGGGCTCGACATAATAAATGTAAGATGACTGTTCAAAAAAATAGCTAATGAAATTTATGTATCGACCCGTCTACTCCGACCTAAATTTCTCTCCTCAGTATTTGTAAGGAATAGCGACCCTCTGTATAGCTATATATATAGGGACAAAATGGGAAATTGCAAATCAGTCCCCGAGTAACCGCGACGATTGAACTCTCTTAAGGTAAATTTGGAGTCGCATTTTCAGAAATTGCAACTACAGCCCCTATACTTTCCGGAATTTCTGAATTAAAGATGCACATCACAAACAACGAGGATGATGTTAAGACTGCGCCACTAAGAAATCGTTCAAGTATGCACTCTTTTTCCCTGAGCCGGTTTTTATCCCAAAAGGGTTTTTCCGGGTCAGGTTTTTAATGAGGCATACCCGAAACGATAAGCCGAGATCGATTTATCCTACTCCTTTATCAACGGTTATGCATACTTCTTCGAGCTTAAGTTCCACTTTGCGCTCGAGAAGTGGGGGAGTATTGATGAGGGGTATCTTGGATCCTACTTTTCTTTACAATTACACGAGATCGAGCGGTACTTACCTCGAAGAATCAAGTTCGACCCCAATGTCCGAATACCATAAATGCGAGCCAGCCCAGGATCCAAAGTTACTGTTGGGCCGAGCTCTGAACCAAACTTGTGGGCCGAAGAATTACATGTCTGTGGGTGGACCACCTGAACCCCAATTTCAGCTATAAATACCCCGTGCATTTATGATATTGGACACGATTTTCCAGGTGCTCCCTCCTCGAAGCTACTGCTCGGAAACAATAGGAAGGATAGGCTCTAGATCTACTATGATTTCGCCCTCTAGCTTGTACGGCATCCATTAATGCTCGAGTAGGACCCTAAATATTTGTATTCGTACTCAATTAATTCGAATACAATTACATTTGATCTCTACTTTACTTTATTTATTGTTATTATTGTCATATATTCTACCTTTGATCGAACTAACGAAACCACGTAAGATCACCGTCGGAATAAGGCCTTTTGTTCGAAGAGGGAACGGGAGTTTTCTGCCCAGCTGGTTCTTCACTCGGAGAATCGGCAATTTTCGACAAAGAGCCCTCGAGCTCAGCCTCAAGCTCCTCATCCAAAATGGACTTGCTTGTGTTGCCCATAGTTTGCTTCGATGAAGCGCTTTTATCTTTCTTATTTTCCCCTCCCTTAGGAACTTTGGGAGAGGACGCAGAGGTTTTAGAGGACGATTTGGAGGGTTTGGCCTCCTTGGCTGGTTTTTGCTCTTTGGACGGATTTTTATTTTTTTAAACCACCCAATAGCAATTTGGGGTCGATGGCCTTGCCCAGTATTTCTTCCATGATAAAAGGGAAATGAGTTAAGAAATTTGAAGAATGCAGAATATAGAGGAAGAGCTCCGATCTCTGAAAATTAAGGTGTGAAAATAATTGAAGAGATCCTCATATTTATAGACGCTACACCTTATGATTACGATAGTGGAATCGACGCGGCTTTTAAGAAAGATTCTATTTGGAATAAATAGATTTCGAACATAGAGTACGAAAAGATATCGAACTACGAAAGGCAGATGATGTCTAAATATTTGTAAGATTAGAATTTACAAGTCATGCGAATCAAATCGTAAAGAAAACAAGTCCGATTACAAAAAAGAGTTACATATACACATTTGATTCCTAACTACAAAGCTATGAATCACCACCCCCCCCCAGCATGCTCGAACCCAGCGTTCGGACCAACGCCACCTTCGCCGCCGCTGCCTAATGGATCGATCTGACCAAAGGGTCGATCATCTTCCTTATCCGATCCATCCTCTCTGTTAACATCTTTGTTTTCCCCTAAGGCAGATTGATGATCGTCGACGGACCGTTCAAGTAAATCTGGATTAGGCATCGGAGTGCCAAACTCCTCGACTAAGGGGGCAAAACGATGACTTTTCCAGTTCATAGTTTTTTGGGGCAACGATGAAGCTTTGTAGTCCTTTCCTTCGGCGTTTTTGTAAGGGTTCATATACTGGAAATATTCCTCCATTTTATCCGGGATCCTATTGGCTGAAACCAGTTGTTGAACCCCCTTATAAAAGATAGTTTGAAGAATTTCGCCGATTCTTCTCCGGACTAAAGGGTTGAAAACAGGGGAACTAAGAAAATCCCGTATGGCTGGGATTTCCGCCTCTTCTGCCCCCTGAGAATATGCGCGAGCTGAGTCTTGCTTTGTTTGCTCAAGCTCGATCTTAATTCTCTTAAGCTCGTCTTCGAGTGCGCTCTTTTCCGTAACTACCGACAACAATTTATCCTCCACAGAGGAAGAACGTTTCTTACTTGTACTCTCCAGCTCTTTCTTCGCTTCAGACAATTCTCGTTGACTCTCTGCCAGTTGAGATCGAAGGGTTTGGTTATCAACGAAAATTTGTGCGTATGCATCGTGAGCATCCTACGACTCCTGCTCTAGCAATGCTAAGCGATAAGTCTGAAGAGCGAACAAGTCCCCGACCTATGAGAGAATTTTGGTTATCAGTGAATGTTAGAGACTCTAAAGAAAGAAGAAATAGTCAAAAGATAAATTCTTACCTCATGATACGTCCGGGAGAAATCACTCAGAACCTCAAAACTACCTTTAACGGTTTGAAGCAGCATGTCCCGCTTAAACCAACTAGCCATATAAATTCTAGTGGCTTTGTCGAATTCATTCTCACCACCTGAATCCAGATCGGGTTGAATAGTCCCGTCCTCAGGGTATCCAGCAGCCCTGCTACCGCGAAAATGTTCGTCCATGAAATCTGCCACATCTGGCTCCGACCTACCCTCTCGGCATGGAACCGAGTTAGAACTCACACCAAAGGGTTTTACCCTCCTAGAGGGTCCTGGGTGGTCAGCATTCCGCTTTCGACTCAGGAGCTTCTCGTACTCCTGAACACCCAGAATTCGGTTCCAAGAATGTTGACTATAGCCAACGGACGAAAGAGTAGAAGTATCGGGGGAAAACAAAGTTCGGAGAGGTCCAGCAGTGGCAGAATTCAAGGAACTCATAGTACCAAGCCCTTTCAGATCGAGAACTGTAAGTGGTATATCAACTGAATCTCCGCCTAAATTACTCGCATATTGCCTTCTTTCCGAAGTATGCGGCGACGGCTCGAATTAGAATGGCATATCTCCAACCGAGCTAGCAGTGGACAGTCGAAACCTCTCAACGATTCGACCTGGAAAGGTAATGCAAGACTTTGTTGAAATTAAGTAAACGAATCAATCTGCCACGCATTGAGATAAGGAGAAGACTAAAAACATACTCAAAGAAGCAGGCGCGCGGAACGAAGCGGTGGAGACAGACGGGTCATTAAGCGGCTGACGGGATCCTTCGGGAGATCGAGTGGGAAAAGAATATTCGATCATCGGGGCAGGATAGTCACATTTGCTCAACCCGGCCAGCCGCAGTACAACTTCTTGGACCAGAAGCATGGTTTGATAAGGATTGGACCGTAGCTGCTCGAGAAATTCATCGGACAGACGATGATTGAGCCTCTCCTTAATTCTGCGAGGACCATATGACCAAGAATTCAAGTCATCCCACCGATATGGTCTGGTTTTCGAGCTACCGTCAGATACGGGCACATCAGGGCCTTTCACGAAGAAGAACCTCCTCTTCCATCCTTTACTTTTATCCGCTATTATATTCGTAAGAATAGGCCGCTTCGACCGTTGACAAATGGAAACGAACCCGATATTCGAGCCCTTACACAGGTCCATTCGAAATATTTGCCAAAAATTACTGAAAGAGGCTTCTTCCCCTTTAGCTTCCATAAGAGCGCTGAACGCTACGATATATGCGATGGAATGCGGGAGAAGCTGAGCGGGGGAAAGCGAAAAGAAAGTCAAAATGCTTCGCAAAAGAGGGATAAACGGAATGCGCAAACCGTAAGAAAATTGTTTTTTGTAGAAGACTTGACACTCGACAGGAGGCTCGATCGCACGCTCGGTATAAGAAGGGATGACGATCGAAAATCCCTTAGGGAGAAATTTCCCGAACTCTGCCTCAAGATGAACTGATCCTTCTTAAATAAACCACAGGAAGTTTGATGGGCAGGAAGTTCTGACCTGTTTGAAGTGACTGTATTAGGATGAGGTGTATGTCGAAAAATCCTGACAAAGGCGCCCTCACCGATACTATGCTTCTCGACCACGTTTTCCTCTAAATCTTCGGTCTGATCAGCATTCTCATCTTCTGGATGAAACTCTCCATCCTCGTAATCGTCGACAAGTTTTAGCAAAGGATCGGACTCTTGGTCCTCTCCGACTTTGTTCTTGCCCTTCAGACCTCTGGAACTAGACATTGCGGACTAAGAAACGATTATACTAAAGCGGCTATTTTTTCGACCTGAATACTCCGAGCTCAAGAAAGTATGTGATTTGTGAATGATTTTGACAGAAGTCAACATATATATACGGGGTTAAAAAGGTAAAATTGCAAACCAGTCCCCGACTAACCGCGACGGTTGAACTTACTTTGGGTAAAAATTTAAAGTTATCTTTCGGAGAATTGCATTCTAGATCCCAAAATTTCCGGAAATTGGGAAACGTTCCCTGGAAATTGTTCTTATGATATTCCATTGATCCTTTGTGTTGCGACCGGAAATTTAAGGAAGCATTCGCTAAGGAGTTGAATGAATCATCACAGTAATTGACGGTAAGGAAAATCCCGATCTAGAGGTCTTGCGCAAACAGTGGACGATAAGGATAATCTCACAGCAACGCCTTCATATTGTTTCTAATACATGCATTCTTTTTCCCTAGCTCGGTTTTTATCCCACAGGGTTTTTTCGAATTAGGTTTTTAACGAGGCATACCCGAAACATATTTTGAATGGCTCATCTCACCCCGGTGTTGGACATAGCTTGTACTTCTTCGAGCTTAAGCTCCACATTACGCTCGAGAAGTGGGGGAGTATTGATAAGGGGTAATTTGGATCCCCTATTATTGCTAGCTCGATATGGATCTAACAACACCGTTTTCCGTCCCCAGAAGTGCCGAGCCGAGCCAAGGTATGTAGTGAGCTATTTTGAGCCATTAAAGAGAATCCGAGATCGAAGGTCACTATTGGGCCGAGCCCAGGCCCAAGTCTGCAGGCCAGAAAAGTACTCTTGCAAGTATGTCAGAAAGCCCATTATCTCAGCTATAAATACCCCTAGCATTTATGACGAGAGACAACTTCCCAGGTGCTCTTCCTCCGAGGCTACTGCTCGGAATTACTTAGGAAGAGTAGTATAGGCTGGCTTGTACGTGTTTCACCCTCTAGCTTGTACGTCATCCAGTAATGCTCGGATAGGACTCTCGATATTTGTAATTTGTACTCAATCATTCTGAATACAATACTATTGATCTTTTAATTCTATTTAATAGCATTAGTACGGCATTTACACCACTCAGATCGAACAAAGCGAAAACCCGTAAGATCAGTTGACTACTCATCTGATTTCATTAGGCTGATGGCTATGGTATCTATGCGCATTATTCGGAATCCTCATTACTAACGGAATCCAAATGATGTAATGAATAACTCGTATGTGCTTTGTGTCTGTCCCAGTATATGCGAAATTTTCCCAAATCCTCTGCTGAAGTAACATGGTTTCAGCACGGGAAACCTGTGTGATATTACGAATCCTCATTACCACCGGGATCCAAATGATCTGATGCAAAATTTATATAGACTTCTGAATCTATCTCAATTTCAGTAACATTGATTGAAACTTTAAAGTTGCTTCTGCACTCTCACAATTCCAATAAAAACTTGTTTTAACGTTCGTATGCTATTTCATCACTTTGTTGCTCTCTGTTAATAGAAGGAAGGTTCTTGTCAAGCTTGCGGCAAAGATGGAAATATTTTGAGCTGTGATACATGTACTTATTCTTACCATCCCAAGTGTTTGCTGCCCCCATTGAGAGGCCCTCTTCCTAGTAGCTGGAAATGCACTGAATGTGTATGCTTCTGTTTTACACCTTGTTAAATTCAAATATCGGAAACTGAGGTTTGAGTTGGCTTATCCTAACTCGACAATGTGTTTTGACAGGTTGGCCCTCTTACCGAGATGGAGAAAATACTTGACTGTGAGATGCGTCCAACTCCTGTAGATGATAGTGATGCATCTAAGCTGGGATCAGATCAAGTTCTCGTGAAACAGCATTTAGTGAAGTGGAAAGGACTGTCCTACCTTCACTGCACATGGTAGACTCTCTGTTAGGTCTTTAACTGACCAATGAGCTACAGCAGATGGTTCTTTTTCAATTGAAGCAATTATGTTTCATCATTGGCAGCTTTGAACTACTTATTTTTTTGAAAAAATTATTGAGTCTGTTAATTTTTTTCCTGTTATACGTAGCACTGAATAGTATTATTATTCAAGCATCGCCTCATAAAATAAATTATACTTGATGTCATATCTAGGTTGGAAGAAGTTCCATGTGGACTAACATAGACATGTGTCTGCAATATCTCAACATGAGTTATAGTTTTAGTTTGTTTTGTAGTTCAGTTTCTATGTTTATCTTCTTGATATTTGTTATTGCATCTTCTGTACATTGTTTCAGGGTGCCCGAGATGGAGTTTGTTAACTCATACCGGTCAAATCCTCGTTTAAGAACAAAAGTAAACAACTTCCATAAACAAGCGTTGTCGAACAATAACCCAGAAGATGGATATGTACCCATCAGACCGGAGTGGACGACTGTCGATCGGATTATTGCATGCAGGTTTTACCTAGCTATTTAATGCACTGAATGTTTACCAGTTTAAATATGGACAAAATCATAGTAGTTAAAAGCGCAAAAAGCGCGCTTTTCTCTATAGCAGCGGCCTTCGCGCGTGGCGCTATAGACCAATAGCGCGGGCTAAGGTCCAAGGCGCGCCACGTGGCGCTGAGCGGGAAACCTTAAGTACAAAAAAAAAATTTATAACACCAATTTTTAACCCTAATTTTTTTACCCAAAGTAAAATTTCAAAAAAAAAGAAAACTCTCGCCTCTTACTCCACAATCAAAGCTGCGCCCTTCTCAAAAAGCCTTCACCTTCTCCCTCTGCCGCGCGCCTCCTCCACAATCACTGCTTTAGTATCATACTTTTGGGTTAACTAATTGTTATAAACTTCTAGTACTTTAGGTTTATTTGCTTGTTTTGGGGTATTTAGGATTTAATTTGGTATTAATGAACTAAGATGATTTGGTTTTATTGTTTTTATATGTCTTATTCGAGATTTATGATTATTATTTTGAAAAATTTATACATGTGCTTTATTTTCAAAAAGCTCGCGCTTTAGCGATACGCTATGCGCTATAGCCCCAGGAGCCTTTGCGCGTCGCTGCGCTAATCGCCTCTGACTACTATGGGCTGATTCAAATATACTTAGAGTTTCAAAACTTGTATGCAGCGGATATGTCAAGTATGTTTTTCAAACAAGTTTATCTTTCAAAGTTTTACCCCAGTTTAGTAAATTCCTCAATGTTTTTCAAAGTTTATCTTTCAAAGTTTATCAACTCACATAGATGGATCTACACTCCTCACGCTATTTTCAGTATAGGAGCTCACAAAGAAAACCTACACTAAGAAGCTATATCACTTCACACAGATGGATATACACTCCTTTCTTTTCTCAGTTGAAAGTCACTCAGACAGACAACGCAAGTTCTCTGTTCTTCAACAAGAAGCTTCGTCAACAGATGACTGGGCTTGTGATCAGACGACTCAACTGATGGATCTCGCTCTTAAGATGTGATCTAGAATTGTGCAAGTCTCATTTAGATCTTCAGTTAGTCTTCTATTTATACTCTCGAATTTGAATTTCTTCCCGTTGAAGATGAGACAGAAATTTGCAGTCCTCGAGTCTGGTCCCCATTTTCTGGAACGGCTCCCTGCAACTGCTACAGTACAGTCTGCTGTACTTTCTGTCAATCGCATTTAATGCACTCAGCTGGTTACCGTTGGACAGCTTGCTGATCGTCTTCACTTGGTTGATGGGAGTACTAAGCTGATGGCTACTCGGCTGAAACACATCTATCTTGACTCGGCTGATGGATAACCAATCTGATATCCCACTCGGCTGATTCGGTCACATATCTTCCAGACCTTGAGATAGGTTTCACTAAGCTGTTCTTAGTTGATGACTTATCCTTTTGATCTTCAAAACCATTATGGCCTTTTTGTCATCTTCAAAACCTTCTTTAATTTATACCATCAATTTCCCCCTTTTTTATGATGACAAAACCTTCAACTAAGAACGTCTTCTAAGTCTTCAGATTTGGTCTTCATACTTTGAGATGGAAATTTATTGATCTGATACAACTTTCAAAAAAATACCATTAGTTGGTTCTTTTCCCTTTTCTGATCTTCTGTTTAAAGGGTTCTTAGTTGCATCCTTTATCTTCCTTCTTTTTGTCATGAACAATAATACTTGAGTTGCATCTCTTCTTCCCCTTTTTCTCTTTATAGGATTGCAAACTTAGTATGCTGAAGACAATTAGGTGAGTACTAGGCTGATTTAGGTAGTCTTCGTTGCTGTTTATCACTCCAGCTAGAAAATTCCCTTAACTTCAAGAATTGATACCACTTGATGCTGTTTGTGGTTTGATTCCACTTGTAGTCTGATGCTACTTGTAGTCTGATACTATAAGTATGAATGTAAATCAGATTAGTCAGCTGATATCACTTGATCTAGTACATTCTTGAATAACACTTGGTTGTTGAGTTCCAGTCGGCTGATAAGAAGCAGTCTTCTGATAGCTTCATTTTGACTTATTGACAATTTCATCTTTATTTAGGAGTACCGCTAGTCGTACACGTTCCCCCTAAGTTCAAGAATCCGTGGTCAGGTAGTCTGATGAGAGTTTCTCTTCAAGACACTCAGCCGTTGAATTCCAGTAAGATGTTCTGGGTTAGTCTTCTGATAAGTTCCCCCTCAACTTATGAATCCAAAATCAACAAACCATTTTTCTTTGTCACATGGTTGACTTGTTGGTTTCTGATGGTCTTTATACCACTTGTAATCCTTTGATAGGCTTCAGCTTTCCAACAATCTTGCTTCCTTGAAATTTCCAAATGTAGGGTCTACCACTTGTTGATTTATACCACTTGTTGGTTTATACCAATTGTCTCACACCACTTATCTGATATCACTCACTTGACTGATATCACTTGATGGTTTGGAGCAATCTGATATAAGCAGCTTGATAGTACCATTTCCTGGTGCACACTTTATGGTAAGATCACTTGTTGAATTTGTTGAAATTTGCAAGGGCAGTCAACTCATCTTTGTCATCTCACATGCACTTCACCTGTAAAACAGATGACTATTTTGGTACCCCTTAGTTGTTGGGTCCAGCAGGGTTAGTAACACATTTAACATGTGATGATCTAGTGACTTATGTTTTATCATGATGATACCACTTTCTGGTCATGATTAAGACAATGCTCATAAGCAAGGTAAGATGCATGAAATGTGTGATAAACATGCATATTAAAATGAGGATGGCAATCAACACAGTGAACATGAACAACATGATAATATGAATAAGTATAGTGCATGTCATAATAATAACTATCATAATGTGATTCAAATTCTTGCCAGATATTTCATTTTTGCCTCAATCTCTTACCTGAGTTATTTACTAACTCACCTTAGATTTAGCAGACTTGACATTTAAATTTTACTCCTATCAGCAGCCTACTCGGCTGATGGATTTTAGTAGTCTGATTCTTCTTAGGTAGCTTACCAGGTTTTCTAACCTGTTTAGCATCAGTAGACTTCTTCTTTTGAGCCTCCGGTTTCTTTTTATTTAGAGAATGATGCAATTTCTTCTTTTAAATTCATTTATATCTTCAAAATAAACTGCATACTCAGCTTTTAGAGTTTCATTCTCATGCTCAAGCTTTTTGATAGTCAGCTGATTCTTGAGGTTTTTCAACCTGCAGTTTCAGTGGTCTGTTTTGCTCTTTTTAGCAGAGTCATCTCTTCCTTAAGCTTGGCAAATGCACACACAATATTTAAATTTGTAATATAGCGTTTATTCAACCATTCAAATAGTGCATTTAATTAATAGTAGAAGTTACCTCAGGTTCAGAATCATCAGATTCTATGACTGTTAAGCATATAGTTTCAGGTACTTCTTCAAATTTTTTATCAGACGACTGGTTGTCTGAATAAGATATGCCAAAGTTTATTAGCTTTGCTGCATCAGCTAACTTTGATTTGTTCTTACTAAGCTTACGCTCCTTTTTGGCAGGCTTTTCCTTTCCAGCAAATTTCTCGGATGATGAGTGAGAATGATCTCTGATCAAGAGTCCATACTCCTCTTCATTGTAGTCTCTAAGTTTTGCTTTAGAGGAATCCCTGTTTTCCTGAAAATGATCAGAAGAAGATAAAGTAGCATTTTTATATTTTAATTTTATTTTCTTCTTGTAGAACTTCTCGAAATCATTCAACACCAGGGTAACGTCGTCAGCAGTGTAGACTTTTTCTGAATTCAGCAGAGTCTTCTGTTTTGACTTGTCTGCTGATTTTCATGACTTGTCTGACGCCATTAGAGCAACAGTAGGGTCTGAACTGGTTGACACTTCTAATCCCATTCTTGGCATCTTATACTCAAATGCTTTAAGGGATGAGAACAGTTCGGAAAGGGAAATCTTCCCTAAATCCTTGATTATTCCATGGCTGTCACCTTCATGTTGAATTAGAAGAGCCTTGAGAACCTTTGTGGTGATCTCCTTGTTCGAAAATTATTTACATTAGAACTTCATTCAGAGCTTTGGTAAATCTGGTATCCATCTGATCAATCGTTTCACAAGACTTCATCTTGAAATTTTCAAACTTCTTAAGAGCCACACTGAGCTTGTGTTCTTTGATAGCTTCGTTTTCTTCGCTTAGCTCGCAGACTTTATCCCACATCTCTTTAGCTGTTTTGAGATGCTTGACCTTCTGGAATCTGTCTTCATCTAGAGCTTTGAACATCATGAACTTAGCCACATTGCCAAGATTGACTAACTTGACTTCTTCAGGGGTTAGCTCATCCAGCTCTTTGTCAACAATCTGATCAGGTTGGTCTGTAGCCTTCACAGTCTTCTTAAATCTGAATGGTCCTTTTGTAATACATGTAAACATGTTATCATTAAAAGCAGCAAGAAGGATTTCCATTCTGATTTACCAATCTTCAAAACTCAAACCAGCAATGTGGGGAACATGGCTGATACAATCCATTTTCAAAAAGTTTTTATTTTTCAAAAATATGCTCCTTTGAAAAAGTTTTGAAAATCTTTGAAAAACACTCGGATCAAGCTCGTTTGATCAGGCAGAGGATCAGATGAACCAACCTGCTCTGATACCACTTGTTGGTCCCAAAAGTGGTCAATGAGATCTAGAGGGGGGGTGAATAGATCTCATAAACTTTAAAACTTTTTCTCTAACTTTTTCTATCAGCAGACTAAGCTGATCTGATTCGTAAGTTTACTAAGCTGATCGCGCACAAAGCTTTGAACAGCAGAGTTGACCACTCATCTGATTTCATTAGGCTGATGGCTATGGTATATATGCGCATTATTCGGAATCCTCATTACTGACGGAATCCAAATGATGTAATGAATAACTCGTATGTGCTTTGTGTCTGTCCCAGTATATGCGAAATTTTCCCAAATCCTCTGCTGAAGTATCATGGTTTCGGCACGGGAAACCTGTGTGATATTACGAATCCTCATTACCACCGGGATCCAAATGATCTGATGCAAAATTTATATAGACTTCTGAATCTATCTCAATTTCAGTAACATTGATTGAAACTTTAAAGTTGTTTCTGTACTCTCACAATTCCAATAAAACTTGTTTTGACGTTCGTATGCTATTTCATCACTTTGTTGCTCTCTGTTAATAGAAGGAAGGTTCTTGTCAAGCTTGCGGCAAAGATGGAAATATTTTGAGCTGTGATCCATGTACTTATTCTTACCATCCCAAGTGTTTGCTGCCCCCATTGAGAGGCCCTCTTCCTAGTAGCTGGAAATGCAATGAATATGTATGCTTCTGTTTTACACCTTGTTAAATTCAAATATCGGAAACTGAGGTTTTAGTTGGCTTATCCTAACTCGACAATGTGTTTTGACAGATTGGCCCTCTTACCAAGATGGAGAAAATACTTGACTGTGAGATGCGTCCAACTCCTGTAGATGATAGTGATGCATCTAAGCTGGGATCAGATCAAGTTCTCGTGAAACAGTATTTAGTGAAGTGGAAAGGACTGTCCTACCTTCACTGCACATGGTAGACTCTCTGTTAGGTCTTTAACTGACCAAAGAGCTACAGCAGATGGTTCTTTTTCAATTGAAGCAATTATGTATCATCATTGGCAGCTTTGAACTACTTATTTTTTTGAAAAAATTATTGAGTCTGTTAATTTTTTTCCTGTTATACGTAGCACTGAATAGTATTATTATTCAAGCATCACCTCATAAGATAAATTATACTTGATGTCATATCTAGATTGGAAGAAGTTCCATGTGGACTAACATAGACATGTGTCTGCAATATCTCAACATGAGTTATAGTTTTAGTTTGTTTTGT